>CM059204.1:46942693-47542693 GCA_030347435.1 Clarias fuscus | reverse complement strand
AAAATGATCCCTGTCTGTCCAGGGTCCTGTTCTATATCAGTAGAGGCAAGAGAGCCTCATGTCGTGAGCGTGCTGGTGAGACGTATAGGGTGCTCAGAGTTCTGAAACAGTGGGACAAATTAAAGATGCTCAATGCTGTACTGTATCGTGTAAGCAAAGATAATTTGATGGGGAAGAAGCGGTTACAATACGTTGTTCCATCTTCTTTAATTACGCAGGTCATGACAGGGGTACACGACGAAGCAGGGCACCAGGGCCAAGGTAGAACAATACATCTGGCAAGACAAAGATTTTTTTGGGTTGGGTTGGAACTTGATGTTCGTAGGTATGTTAAGTGTTGTACGCGCTGTGTCGTCAGTAAAACACCTGAACCTGAAGGCAGAGCTCCGTTAGAGAGTGTGAAAACATCAAGTCCAATGGAGCTAGCACGTATTGATTTTTGGACCGCGGAAAGTTCAAGAGGTCGTAATGTGGACGTGCTAGTCGCGACTGATCATTTTTCTCGAATGGCTCACGCTTTCCCGTGTCGTGATCAGACGGCTAAACATGTAGCGCGACAGTTGTGGGATCGCTATTTTTGTGTGTACGGGTTCCCTGACAGGATTCACTCCAATCAGGGGGCGAACTTTGAGAGGTTCTTGGGCAATATGATCAGAGTGCTCCCGCCGAGTTCTAAGGAAAAGTGGTCGCAGTTGCTTCAGACGCTGACCTTTGCATATAATTGCACCGCGCACGAGTCCACTGGCTACGCCCCATTTTACTTGATGTTTGGTAGGGTTCCAAAGCTGCCTGTGGATGTCATGTTCAGTAACGTCAAGAGGGATAGTGACGTTGTTGATTATGACAAGTATGTGAAGAGGTTAAGAGATGATCTGAAAGAAGCACTCTCTGTCGCTCAGAAAAACATTGATGTCAGTCAGCAACGTCAGACCGAGTTGTACAACCGAAAGACGAAGGGTCGTAACATTGAGCTGGGTAATCAGGTTCTGCTGGCCAACAAAGGTGAACGCGGGAAGAGAAAACTAGCAGACAAGTGGGAGTCGATGCCCTATAGGATAGTTGCGATGAACCCCCAGTGCCACATTTACTGCATTTGTAACACCAAAACGGGTCAGGAGAAAACTGTTCACCGCAATTTGTTGTTGCAAGCGAATTTCCTTCCGCTTGAGCTGGGGGAACATGAAACATCCGAGGACAGTGATGGATCTGTACTTGGCAGTAGGAGTGTTTCAGTGGGTGATATTGCTGGTACTGAATCCGAGGTATGTTCCCTGTCTGAGCAGGTCGCCAGTTAGGTGGAAAAGACCGCAGCTCGTGACAACTTTCAGCAGACATTATCATGCATATCTGATGGTGCTGAATCACTGAACATAGTCCCTGAGTCGAGTCATCAACAGGAGCAGCTGGTTCCAAAGGGTGATTGTACTGAGGAGAACAGTAGCGTGGGTTGCCTGGATGAAGGACTGGGTTGTGATTTACCCATCTCACGTTCTGACCCTTGTGTTTCCGCTGCTGAAGTTGCTAAGCCACCACCTGGTCCCAGAGAAGTGAGAGTTCGGTCCAGAGTGGGTAGGATTGTGAAACCCATCAACAGATTGATAGAGAACATGGCTCAGTCCATCAAAACTCTTGATCCAGTTGGTGGGGTTGTAAGATCTTTGTTGGGATAAGAACATATTGTGTTACAATGTCATTTTGAGTTTTATGATTGCAATCAATGTATTTCAGTATGTTGTTCCAGATAAGAGATATAGTTCGTCTGAGATGAATCGTGTTTAAGGCACCCTTTGCAGGTGACTGCAGTAGGCCTGATCAACCTGCCGTATTGACCTTCCCTGTGAGTGGGAGACATATTTTGTCGCACAACTTTCTGGAAAACATTTGGTCTAATGACTCTGGTGTATACTATCTCCATTATGGTCAAAATTCGTGAAGTTCAGGGGGGAGAATGTAACTGGTGTTAATGATACATTGATTATAATCTTACTTGTTTTGCTTTTCCCTTAATACAAATAATTTGTATTATTTTTATTTTTATTTCGCCTTATTTTATTGTCCATGATGTTTTAATTTTCATCTATTTTGTCTTAAGATTGGTTTAGTGAACTTCACAAATTCTTGTTCTTCCGTGATTGTTTACAAGTTAGAAGAATGTAACGTTAACATAGCGGAACGTTCTCTTCAAGACTTTGTTTGGGGGAGGGAGCGATATCAGCGGGGCACATCAGGCTTTCTCTGCATGCGACATGTGATAGCCTCAGTCTACCTGTGTGCGAGGCTCATGAGCGCATGTGTTTCCTGGTTCTCCCCATAATTTACTCTGCGTGTGTGCCAGAGAGGGAGAAGCTGTCGCCTGTTTGTCCACTGATTATCTCTCCTTGTTACAGAATTAAAGAAAGCATTGAATTTCATCGCCAAGTGGTAGTGTGGTCCTTGTGTGTGTGAGAATGACAGATCCAGACATGCTACATACCATTACGTTCACTTTAATGTTTTTTTTTTTATCTTCAAACTGTGTGTGTGTGTGTGTATTTGTGTGTATGTACTGTACCATAAACATAATTAACACACCCCTTTCTTTCCCACATAAACAGAGCTCTACAGGTTTTGTTGTTTGTTTGTTTAAGTCCTCAGCCTCTTTGTTCTCTGGAAACCACGTGACCTTTAGGCTCAAACACACCCTGTGTAGTATAGCACACAGTCTCAGAAGAGGCCTAGTTAATCAGTGACGATCCAGAGCCCAGGCCAGGGAGCAGACAGACAGGCTAAACCAAGGGTCTGCTAGCTGTATAGAGTCGTCACTCAGGGTTCATCATATTGAGACTGTGTCTGTTCCCCGAGCTAAACATAAACATACATTTAGAAAGACTCAGAAAGTCTGTTTTAGTAATTTAATTAACATAGATACCACAAACTCAGATCACACTGAATGCACAGCCGACACCTCTGATCTGAAGCTAGGACTGTTAAATATTAGATCTCTCACATCTAAAGCAGTTATTGTTAATGAAACTATCACAGATCAGGAGTGTGATATATTATGTTTAACAGAAACCTGGATTAAACAGGACGAGTATGTAGCTCTAAATGAAGCTAGTCCTCCTGGATACAGCTACATACACCAGCCTCGGCTAACTGGTAGAGGAGGAGGAGTCGCAGTTATTTATAATGATAATCTGTCTCTCGTACAAAAACACAGTTTTAAATCTAATGCATTTGAAGTTCTCTATAGTAACATAAAGTCAGCTAAGTCGATCCCGCTAATCATCATTTACAGACCCCCAGGGCCGTACTCGGAGTTTCTCTGTGAATTTGCAGATTTCCTCTCAAACCTTGTTGTTTCTGTAGACAAAGCGTTAATTGCTGGAGACTTTAATATTCATTTTGAGAATCCAGAAGACCCTCTGAGAACAGCATTCTTGTCCATACTGGACTCAGTAGGAGTAAATCAGTGTGTAGTAGGACCCACTCATAAAGCAGGTCACACTTTAGATTTAATATTATCCTTTGGATTAAGTATAGGAAATATAATCACAATTCCACAGTCTGAAGTTATCTCAGATCACTACCTTGTCTCGATTAAAGCGTGTCATAGTAATAATGTATGCACAGCACCGCGCTTCCACCTGAAACGTACATTTACATCAAATACCGCACAGAGCTTTAGCAATAATTTTCCAGAATTATCAACATAGATTGGATCGCCATCTGACTTCACAGAACTCGAACAGGCGAATGAATATCTAGAGTCAGCACTTCGTTATAGCTTAGATAATGTAGCTCCAGTTAAAAGGAAAATGATTAGAGATAAGAAACTCGCTCCTTGGTATAATGACCACACCCGTGCTTTAAAACAAACCGCTCGAAAATTTTAACGTAAATGGCACCAAACTAAATTGTTAAAAAAGTTTTTTATTTAATACCGTAGCTAAATTAATTAAAAACAAGACCACTGCAGAAATCTCCACAACAACATCATGCAGTAGTGAGGATTTCATGAACTTTTTCAATAACAAAATTATAAATATTAGGCAAAAAATTCAGGCTTTGAAACCAGACAATTTGAATAATTCAGATGAACTAACCACATCACATCAGCAAGAGAGTAGAAATAACTTCTTTATATATAAAATAATTCTAACATGCAGATAATGAACTAACCACATCACATCAGAACTTAGAATACTTTACTCCCCTTGAAGCGAGGGAACTAATTTCACTCATCTCTTCTTCAAAATCGTCAACCTGTATATTAGATCCTATACCGACACATTTTCTCAAACAGATAGTACCAGCAATAATAGAACCCCTGTTGAAAGTAATTAACTGTTCACTCAATAGTGGGTATGTCCCGAAATCCTTTAAATTAGCCGTTATTAAACCGCTAATCGAGAAACCTGACCTTGACCCCTGTCTGCTTTCTAATTACAGGCCGATATCAAACCTTCCCTTTATCTCCAAGATTTTGGAAAAGGTAGTATCACAGCAGGCGGTACGGTGGTGTAGTGGTTAGCACTGTCGCCTTGCACCGCCAGGGTCCGGGTTCGATCTTCACAGATTAGAAAATGTAGTAGGAATTAAGGGAATTGCCCTCTTGTGGCTCAGATCCTATTTGACTGATCGTTATCAGTTTGTAGATTTAGATGGTGACCATTCCTCATGTTCTCAAATGGAGTTTGGTGTTCCACAGGGTTCAGTTTTAGGCCCACTGCTTTTTTCCCTTTACATGCTTCCTCTGGGCAACATAATTCGTAAACACGGTATTAGTTTTCATTGTTATGCTGATGACACACAATTATATGTCTCAGCAAAACCAGATGAGAAAAACCAGTTTGCTAAAATCGAGCAGTGTGTGCAGGACATAAGAGATTGGATGTTAATTCATTTTCTTCTGCTTAATATTGATAAGACAGAAGTTCTGGTCATAGGACCACAAGTAGCTAGAAGTAAGCTTTCTGATCACACTGTAACTTTAGATGGCCTTTCTGTTCCATCAAGTGCAACAGTAAAAGACCTCGGTGTGATTATAGATTCCAGCCTTTCGTTTGAAGCACATGTAGATAATATTACCAGGATAGCATTATTTCGCCTTAGACATATTGCCAAGATAAGAAACATATTGTCACTAAATGATGCAGAAAAACTAGTTCATGCTTTCATCACCTCTAGGTTGGACTATTGTAACGCCTTACTGTCTGGTTGTTCAACTAGGTGTATAAACAAGCTTCAGTTAGTACAGAATGCAGCAGCGAGAGTCCTCACTAAAACCAGAAGATACGAGCACATCACCCCTATCTTATCTACACTGCATTGGCTCCCTGTGAAATTTCACATCGATTTTAAGATACTACTTTTGACATTTAAAGCACTTTTAATTTTAATTTAAAACACATCTCCTGTACAGTACACATTATTACACATGTGTACTAATTACACATTAGTACTGTTACGTCCCAGTCTAGGGTTGGGCCGTACAGCAAATGATTGGTTCGGGGTTCTATTTTAAACTGAGTTAGTGAGTGTGGAACAAAGTGGTGTAATGGAACAAAGAACAAGACAGATATGGTAATTTACAAACAAGTGAGGTTTGTATTGCTTGACCAATAGCACATGCAAATAAACACACAAACACAACACCAGACTTAGCTTCAGGGTGGACCCATGCCAAAATAATAAACAAAAAGGTATCTGTATTTTAGCAGCTTGCTTACCTAGCAAAGAAAACACAAACAAAAATACAGATGCCTTCCCTATCTTCCTAAACCAAAAACAGTGAACAAAAAACCCTTTCCCCAAAATAATGGGCAGCCACACCCCTACTACCGGTGAGTGCACAAACATACAGTGAATTCAAACAAGCAAACAAAACAAAAACAGTATCTACAAAGAGCTAGCAAACAAACCAAAAGGACAAAGCAAGAATCAAAGTCAAAATGGAAGCCAAAAGTCAAAAACCAGAATACACAATCCAATCTCAAAATTTCACTATCACAACAAAACTCTCCAACACAACCAACACTTCGCCTACACGCCTCTTCGTTCCCGCGTCTCTCTCCGGTTTATAATTGGTTGATGACGTCACTCAGGGCGGAAGCGCACGTGTGGAGGTCAGTCAGTTGCCGGTGTAGTGGCAGTTGGAAAATCTGGAGTGGATCCGGATCGGCGCGCGACCTGGATACAAAATACACACACACGCGCTACGAAGCGCAGCAACACAGACACATAAATTACACACACTGCGCCCCACATGTTGCGGGTTGTAACATTCCCCCCCACATAAATGTGAACTTCTAAGTTCACCTAAACTGAATTTCACAAAACCAGATAACAAGATAACAATACCAGCAAGTATTTTCAGGGGTCTCTTTTTCGATGGTACTATAGACCTCACACTATTTATCCAATAATTGAGATCAATTCCCTGATCATCCTCCTGGAATGGGCTTCAAGGGTGTTGGAGGAATGGTCTGATGAACTCCCTTTTCAAAAATATAAGCTACAATTGGGTGCTTCTCTAGCTCCCCTTTCTCCACTGCAGTCTCGAAACAATGGGTTCGCGAAGGATCGGCCTTCTGAACCATTACCAGCTTCGCACGAGTTACGCGGAGTTTAGCACCTGGTTTGGAAGTAGCCTTGGGAACATCAGCAACTAAAGAGTCTGAGAAATCTATCACGTCACCCAGTTTCTTTTGCTGAGCACGTGTTAACACACAAGCAGGAAATACAGAAGATGTCTGAGCCTGCAACTCTGGACAATCACTAATGGGTTCAGATACAACCTCTGGAAGTGACAAAATTTGGTTTCCTGCAATATCATTACCTAGAATGAATGAAACACCATTGACTGGCAATGCTGAACGGACTGCAACTTTAACAAAACCCGAAAAACCTTTGGTTTCTAAATATACCTTGTGTAAAGGCGCACGAATTACAGTCATGCCAATACCTTGAATTAACACATCACTCCCTAAATAAGAAGATTCTGAACAGGGCAATGCATTCTCCAAAATGAACGATTGAGCAGAACCGGTATCCCTCAAAATTTTAATGGGGTTTCTTGTCTGACCAGCCCCTAATGATACATATCCCGAGGATATGAAAGACTCAAACACAGACTCACCAACAGACTGTGAAACTGACTTATCTAGCAGCTCTGCAGCATTTACTTTTTTGCTAGCAGTTTGCTGACGAGCAACCTTACGCTTTAACATTGGACAGGAGGCAATTAAATGACCTTGTTCGTGACAATAATAACATTCACGGGTTTCAGGCGAAGACCTAACCGGAGAGCGAACCTGAGCAGTTGTGTTACGTGACTTTAATTTGCGTAAAGAAGAGTTAGTATGAGATGCAGGCATATTAAACACAGTCTTATGAGTCAACACAAATTCATCAGCTAAGACAGCAGCTCTAGACAACACATCGATCTTCTGTTCATTTAAATACACCACGAGCTGTTCTGGAAGACAAGATTTAAACTCTTCTAGTAACATCAATTCTTTAAGCTGCTCAAAACTTCTCACGTTACTAGCAGAACACCACTTTTCAAAGAGCAAGCACTTCTCCCGAGCAAATTCCACAAACGTTTGGCTATTTGGTTTGACCAGATTCCTGAAACTTTGCCTGTATGCTTCAGGCACACGCTCATAAGCACGCAGAACTGCAGCTTTAACCACATCATAATCAAGACTCTGTTCCAAAGAAAGAGCAGAGCATGCTTCTTGTGCTTTCCCTGTTAATTTACACTGCAGTAACAGTGTCCACAAACTTCTTGGCCAATTCAATGTGGTCGCAATTCTTTCAAACACAGCGAAATACGAATCAACCTCCTCTTCTCTAAACAAAGGCACTAGACCCACATGTCGGCTGACATCGAAAACAGGCTGGCTTACCGATGAGGACTGGAGTGGAGCAAGTGGTGACGCCTGGGCACTGGAGACATCAGCCCCAACAGGACTAGGGGAGACTGCTGCGGGAGAGCCAAACTTTCGTGGCAGCGGCACAGGCTTCCGACTCTGAGCAGCCAGCTCAAGCTTCTTCTCCTCAGCGGCCAACTCCCTTTCCCGAATGCGCAGCAGCTGCGTCTCGTACTCCTGCCGTTTAATTTTCAACTCCAGCTCCTTCAGTGCCAGTTGCAAAACAGGGTCCACTGAATCGGTCGGGTGTTCAGGTCGAACAGCCCCCAATTCCTCCCCATGTCCTGCTACTGTTCTAGTGGGATGGGCCCTTGGGAGAGGTTGAGTACCAACTCCCTCAGATACATCCCGCCCAGGTAAGACCTGTTCAGCCACAAGTGCCTCATAGACTGTGGCCTTAACCACCTTTTTACTAGCTGATTTGGAAACCGAAATATTAAAGAAATCAGCTATCAGGAGAAGATCATCCTTCCTACATTTATCAAATTCCTCTAAAATAGGACAAAGAGTGAACATGGTCAAATCAAAGGCAGCCATCTTGAAATGGGAAATTACTCACAACAGCTGAAACTCTCAATATAATGCTATAATTGGTAGTCTTTTGTGATAATCCCGGACGAGCCCCCCACTTCTGTTACGTCCCAGTCTAGGGTTGGGCCGTACAGCAAATGATTGGTTCGGGGTTCTATTTTAAACTGTTTAGTGAGTGTGGAACAAAGTGGTGTAATGGAACAAAGAACAAGACAGATATGGTAATTTACAAACAAGTGAGGTTTGTATTGCTTGACCAATAGCACATGCAAATAAACACACAAACACAACACCAGACTTAGCTTCAGGGTGGACCCAGGCCAAAATAATAAACAAAAAGGTATCTGTATTTTAGCAGCTTGCTTACCTAGCAAAGAAAACACAAACAAAAATACAGATGCCTTCCCTATCTTCCTAAACCAAAAACAGTGAACAAAAAACCCTTTCCCCAAAATAATGGGCAGCCACACCCCTACTACCGGTGAGTGCACAAACATACAGTGAATTCAAACAAACAAACAAAACAAAGACAGTATCTACAAAGAGCTAGCAAACAAACCAAAAGGACAAAGCAAGAATCAAAGTCAAAATGTTAGCCAAAAGTCAAAAACCAGAATACACAATCCAATCTCAAAATTTCACTATCACAACAAAACTCTCCAACACAACCAACACTTCGCCTACACGCCTCTTCGTTCCCGCGTCTCTCTCCGGTTTATAATTGGTTGATGACGTCACTCAGGGCGGAAGCGCACGTGTGGAGGTCAGGCAGTTGCCGGTGTAGTGGCAGTTGGAAAATCTGGAGTGGATCCGGATCGGCGCGCGACCTGGATACAAAATACACACACACACACACTACGAAGCGCAGCAACACAGACACATAAATTACACACACTGCGCCCCACATGTTGCGGGTTGTAACAGTACACATTATTATGCTGCTCAATCCCTGCTCTCCGTTATCACCCAGATGAGAATGGGTTCCCTGTTGAGTCTGGTTCCTCTCAAGGTTTCTTCCTATTACCATCTCAGGGAGTTTTTCCTTGCCACCGTCGCCCTCGGCTTGCTCATCAGGGACAATCTTATCATTTTGATTCATGCACATTGCATACAAACTTACTTCTTTTTATTGTGTAAAGCTGCTTTGCGACAATGTCAATTGTTAAAACTGCTAAATAAATAAAATTGACTTGACTTGACCCTGACTCTCAGTGACGGGATTTACCTGACACACCTGTGTGACTTCAGCATCTACCAATCAGCAGAGGAGGAAACACACACACACACACACTGAGTGGAGAGAAAGCACAGGCTCGGGTAAGAGCATGCTTTAGATTTATAGTTTAGATTAAATACAGATTAATATGATATACACACATACTGTCTGTCTGTCCTTCTATGTTACTTTCTATCTATTTGCCTATTTATCTTTGTCTTTTTCTCTGTCTATCTCTCTGCCTAAGTGTCTGTCTTTGAGCTGCTCAAGCTTCTCCTGTTTCAGTGTTTGGTTACTAGTTTAGAAACTCTGCGTTGATGTCACACACAAACACCTCACTCAGGTTCACCCGAACCTCCGTCACACACAGTCAGCGAAACTGACACTGGATGGAGGTTAGGTTGTTCATGGTGGTGTGTGTGTGTGTGTGTGTGTGTGTGTGTGTGTGTGTGTGTGTGTGTGTGTGTGAGATGTGAAGTGGAGAAACGTGAAAAACTGCATTCTTAAACTGTTCAGTGAGAGAGAGAGAAGACAAACCCCACATCAGTGTGACGCCTCCATGGACTTCCTCCACTTCACACGAGCTTACTCTTCTCTACAGGAGACTCCACCATCACACTGTCTAGACTTCGGTCTGTCTGTCTGAGTGGAGAAACCACGGAGCACCAGGTGTCTAGTGTGTGTGGTAGTGTGTGTGTGTGTGTGTGTGTGTGTGTGTGTGTGTGTGTGTGTGTGTGTGTGTGTGTGTGTGTGTACAGATATGGTGTAGACAGTCTAACTCCATGTACTTCACTGTCCTCATGTATAGTTTTCACGTTTCTGTACTTTACTTGAGGATATGTTTAACTGTTTAACACATACCGTACCTGCTCTTCTCCTGCACCACACACTTCTACATAGTGTTGCGTTGTGTTGCGTAACCACACTGGTGTGTGATGTTTAAAGCTGTAAAATGCTCCACCTGCTGGTTATTATGTGTAACTGCATGATTTGTCTTCCCTTCGTGAAACACTCGATCATGTAGCAGGTGTGAAATCAGAAGCAGGGATTGTTTCAGACACGGATGAAAACACACACACACACACACATAGAGAGAGAGAGAGAGAGAGAGAGAGTACAGTGTCTCTACAGTGAGTAGTAGCTCAGTATTTTTAATACTTACTGTAAGTAAATTTTATGGTGTGAAATGTAAATGGAGAACTTTTATGTTTATTTGAGTGACACTTTACCTACAGTATCTCTATGAATCGTACAGACTGATATTCAGTTAAATCCTTACACACCTGCCCATGAACTAAAAGAGAGATTTCTCTGTGATTAAACAAATTGCACTGGAAAGAACAATTAATTGGTCTGGAAATCAGCTTGCGGAGACGAGAAGGTGAGGAAGAGTGAGACCTACTGGTGCTGCTGATCTAACCTACTGGATTCCCACTGCCCTTTAACCAGGAAGAAGAAGACGGAGTCAGACAGCGGTGAAGAAGAACCTGATGGATCCAGAACCCTGCTCTGTCCTCTTCCCACGGTTCTGATCCGTCACAGAGACACGCAGGAGAGCCGTGTGAGAGCGTTTCTGCAGACGTAGTCAGAGTAAAATAAAAACCCTGCAGCTCAAGTGTGTGCTTTCACCTCTAGATAGAAATACTAATATCATGTATATATAATAAACAACAGGTCATCAGTCCCGTGTGTGTGTGTGTGTGTGAGCGAGAGAGAGAGAGAGAGTGAGCGTTCAAAGGAATGAGAGAACGATGTCGTCACAGTGTTTATCCACACGCTGATCATTACACCAGTTAATCAGTCATTCTCACAGCATCGACTTTGTCCCCCCGTCCCCGTCCCCCTGTCCCCCCCCACTCTCTCTCTCTCTCTCTCTCCAGGAAAAGTCAGTAACTTAAACAAACGAAACCTTTGAAGATCCTCCGTTTTGTTGCTGTCCTGTCCTACACCTGTCTTGTACAACTGATTAGACAATCAGACGTCTGATCACAGAGAGAAAAGAGAGAAAGAGAGACAGAGAGACGAAGAGGATCCACACACATGCGCAGATGGAGGAAATAGTGTTTGCAGACCTTCACGAGGAACCGTCAGGAGGACGATGGACAGATGAAAGACAGGACTCGGAGGAAGCGGTGAAGGATAGCGAGGAGTGGACGGCGAGTCTGGAGAGCAGGACGGAGAGCGAGAGACAGCTGGACGGAGTACAGGAGAGATGGAGGGATGAAGATGGGTCGCTGGCTGATGATGAAGATGAAGCTGATGACGACGACGATGATGATGAAGGACCTCGGATGAGTTTCAGTCCTCTGGTGACGGTTGGGAGGAAAACGGCTGAAAACCAGGTGGAGTGGTGTGATGTCAGAGACGGTGATGTCACCAAGCCGAGTCCTCAGAGCCGTGAGCAACAACTTCCTGTTTATTTATTGATATGTTTATTTATTGATTGATTGATTTGTTTGTTTGTTATATCTACATTTAGAGTCGCTTGCAAACCCCTTGAACTCTTCCACATTTTGTCCCGTTACAACCACAGACGTAAATGTATTTTTTTACTTTATGTGAACATAGATTGGCACATAACTGTGAAGTGGAAGGCAAATGATCAGTGACAAGTGTGACGTGCATTAGTATTCACCCCCCTGAGTCAGTACTTTGTTGTTCACTGTATTTCCAGCTGCGGGTCTTTGGGTCGTGTCTCACCAGCTCTACAGAGTGAAAGTTTTGCCTGAAGTTCAGTCAGATTGGATGAGGAGCGTCTGTGAGCAGCAGCTTAAGTCCTGCCACAGATTCTAAATTAATTTAGGTCTGGACTTTGACTGGTCCATTCACATGAATACGCTTTGATCTAAACCCTTCCACTGTACCTCTGGCTGTGTGTTTAGGGTCGTTGTCCTTCACCCAGTCTCAGGTCTTTTGTAGACTCTAACAGGTTTTCTTCTAAGATTGCCCTGTATTTGACTCCATCCATCTTCCCATTAACTCTGACCAGCTTTCCTGCTGAGGAAAAGCGTCTCCACAACGTGATGCTGCCGCCACCATGTTTCACAGTGTTGGTTTTTCACCACACATAGCATTTTCCTTTAAGACCAAAAAGTTCAACTTTGGTCTCACCTGACCAGAGCACCTTCTTCCACATGGGAGCTGCCTCTTGGCTGCTTCTCTGATTAATGCTGGTGGACGTCCATGTCTTGGTAGGTTTGCAGTTTGCAGTTTGCCGTACTCTTTCTCAGATGATGGATTGAACGGTGCTCCATGTGATGTTTAAAGCCGGATAAATTTTTTTATAACCTCACCCTGCTTTAAACCTCTCCACACCTTTATCCCTGACCTGTCTGATGTGTTCCGCAGGCTTCATGGTGCTGTTTGTTCACTAATGTTCTCTTACAAACCTCTGAGGGCTTCACAGAACAGCTGTATTTATACTGATATTAAATCACACACAGAGCTGGACTCCAGTTTCTAATTAGGAGACTCCTGAAGGGGATCGGTTCCACTGGATTTTAGGTTGGAGGATCAGAGTAGAGGGGGGTGAATATAAATGCACATAGCACTGTTCAGAATTTTGTCAAATATTTTGAAAACCATTAATTATTTTATTTCCACTTCACAATTGTGTGTCACTTTGTGTCGTCTGTCACATAAAACCCAATTACTGTGTTTGTAACGTGACAACGTGGAAAAGTCCAAGGGGTGTGAATACTTTTGCAAGGCACTGTAGTCTCTATTGTTTTTAAAATCTGTTCCCCCCCCCCCCCTTCTCTGTGTGTCTCTCTGTCTCTCTCTCTCTCTGTCTCTCTCTCTCTCCCTCTCTGTGTGTATTTCTGTGTCTCTCTCTGTCTGTGTCTCTGTGTGTCTCTCTTCCCCACGAGGTAGCTGGAGGTCCCTGTACAAACCCCCTGTAGAGAAGCGCACAGCTGATCTGCAGTGGAGGATCGTGCACGTGGCCACAAACAGACACGTAGCACATATCGACTCCACCGTAGCCACAACCTGCCCCTTCTGTCGGAGGGAGGAAACTTTAGACCACCTCTTTTTAAGATGTAAGAGACTAAGGCCAATGCTTACATTGCTTACAAGAAAAAACAAAATTAAAAATGATGGCACTCTGAACCCAGAGCTCATGTTTAAAACTCTTGTAAAAACGAGACTAAAAATCAAATTCACATACGCAACAATGACAGATAGGCTGCAGGACTTCTGTAAAGTTTGGGGACAGGGGGACATTTTATGCTGTCTAGAGAACGATCTGTTAATTTTAACCTTTTAACAGAAGTTTTATGAGAACATGCACAGTATATAGAGCTACAAAGGCATCTTATTTTACCCCTTTAAGTTACTTATTTATTTACCTATTTTATTTATTTATTAAACAGTTCCTGGGACATCTGGTCCGTGCTTGTCCTGAAAGACAGAGCGATCCTAGTGCTTCTGAGCGACCGGGTCACGACGCGACCGTGCCAGGCGAGGCTGTTCCCCCTGCGACTACAGCTCGGCCGTCTGCTGAGGGACCCGGCAATGCTGCCGACCCAGAGCCTATAGAGACCGAACCCCAAGCCCAGCCTGCAGTCCAAGAGTCTACTGGAGCTACATCAACACCAGAAACAACGAGCTCGGCCAAACCGGACCGAGAGGAGCCCAACGTGACCCAGCCGGCGCCGGAGAGGCCGAGCACAGCCGATAAGGTCACAGAGGGTTCGGGTGCAGCGCTGGAGCTTCCTGTCCTCTCGGTAATGGGTACAAGGGCGAGGAGCCGTCAACTGGAAGCATCAGCCTCCTCACTGTCACAAGGGGACGAGGCGGACATAGAGATGGAAGAAGAGCCCTCCTTCAAAAGCACCGAAAAGGGAAAAAGACCGTAAAGGAGGGGGAAAAAAACTCCCCAAAAAAGACCCCGAACCGGAGTCAGACAGCGACGGGTACATTTCAGACTCTGTGCTGCTTCTCACCGCAGAGGAAGAAAGAATGCCAGTCATCTATAGTGAGGAATCCATACATGTTTTTATAGAAAAGACAAAAAGGGGCTCAAAAATTAAAATAGAAGACCACTTCTCAAGCAAGAAGCAATTCGTCCATGACGTCAAGTACTACAGAAGACAAAAACTTTTCGCTGAACTTGAAATCTTTAGACTAATGAAATGGATTACGAAAATAAACAAGGAACTCGCTGAAGAGGAATTTTTAGAATGATTTTTACTCCCTGCTGGACACTGGTATGTCTTCTTTTATATAAGACTGTCTTTTTATCTACATACTTTTTAATGAGTGAAGTAAATATTGCTAGCTTAAATATAAATGGGGCAAGAAAATGTGAAAAAAGAGCCAAATTATACGAACTACTAAAACAGAAACATGTTGATGTGGCTCTACTTCAAGAGACGCACAGCGACTCCAAGAACGCTGTGGACTGGTCCAAAGAGTGGGATGGGCTCGCGATCCTGAGCCACAATACACCACTGAGTGGTGGAGTCGCACTGCTCGCTGCTCGCAGTTTTATACCGAACTCTTACACAGTAGAAGAATTTTTAAATGGGAGGCTTTTAAAAGTGAGAACGTTTTATGAAAATGAAGTTTTTGTTTTTATTTGTGTGTACACTCCCACCAAGGCAGTAGAGAGGATGATGTTTTTAGACAAATTAAGCAGCATAATTAATGACTGTAACTCTGCTGACATTTTAATTCTGGGTGGGGATTTTAACTGCACAACCGACAACCTGGACAGAAACCATAGAGAACCTCACATGGCCTCCCGTAAACGCATGTGGGAGATGATGGAGGCCCAGGACTTGAGTGACATATGGAGAGACTTAAACAAGGAACAAAGACAGTACACCTGGGCCCATTCCATAGATAACACACTTTCACTGGCAAGACTCGATCGATTTTATTGTTTTAAACATCAACTGTCTTATTTTACTAAATGTTTTATTGTCCCAGTAGGCATCTCCGACCATAGCATGGTGCAGTGCACTGTCAGTAGGAAAAACCTCAAGCCTAAGAGCGCCTACTGGCATTTTAACACTGTGCTTTTAGAAGATGCCAATTTTATTGAGTCTTTTACCTTTTTATGGACCAGTCTTAAATCACAAAAAGCAGATTTTAGCTCTCTACAGCAATGGTGGGATCTAGCTAAAGCACAAATAAAAGTTTTTTGTCAACAGTACACACTCAATGTCACAAAAGACATCGTTAGATCAATGAGAGCGCTAGAGACTGAAATATTGGAACTCCAGTGTTTGGAGACCAAAGAAAATAGAGGAAACAGTGAAACCCTGAAAAACCGCTGAGATGCTTTGAGTGCGGGGACGTGGGACACAAGAGGCTGAGCTGTCCACACAGAGCCGTGCAGCCGGGGAGCTCGCGCGGCGACAGCCGGAGAACCGCGGGGAGGCGGAGCTCACAGCGGGGAGGCGGAGCCCACAGCGGACCGCAGCGACACACCGCAGCCGCGACTCGAACAGGTCGGCCCTGAACGCAGCACCACCACAGAGACACACACCGCGCCGGGAGCAGATGACAACACCGACACTACTGTAAATAATACCAGTACAGTACCCACCGCAGACAGTGACCCCGCCCCTAACGCCCACTCCGCCCCCAAAATCTGCCCAGAAAAGGTAAAGCAGCCACAAACCAGCACACCATCACAGACACCAAAAAAGAGCAGCACAGAAAAACCCAGGAGGAAGAGAGAGGAGTCGTCCAACACAGAACACAGCAGTAAACACACAACCCGCAGTCAGACCCTCAGTGAAGCAGCAACAACGTCCAGTACAGCAGAGTCAGACCCAGACACGACCAGAGACATCCAGGAACAAGCAAACAGATACCTACAGGAACTCCACCAGCTACAGATACCGGACATAAAGAAGAAACATCTAGTGAAAACGTTATTAAAAAAGGCAAAAGCAGAAGGAAAAAAAGCTCAAAAACCCACCGACACTCAGGAGGAAGAGAAAATGGACAGAAGCTGAACAAAGCAAAAACTATAAAGACTGAATGACTGAAACTAACATGAAAAGGGAAACTAAGATTTAAAAAATAAATAAATCTAGATATTGTGTGTGGGTGAATGAGTGTGTGTGTGTGTGTGTGTGTATGTAAGTGTGCGTGTCTGTGTGTATGTGTATATGTAGTGTTTAAAAAAAATCTCTCTCTCTCTCTCTCTCCATATATATATACACACTATGTATATTTGTAAATAAATTGTAAAATAGTCCCTTCATTAATTTTGCTACAATAAAGTGAGTTTAAAACCTCAAAACCTCTCTCTCTCCCTCTCTGTGTGTCTCTCTCTGTCTGTGTCTCTGTGTGTGTGTCTCTCTCTCTCTCTCTGGTGCATGCTGGGAGTCGGTGTGAGAGCGTTGCGTGGAGTGTGAGAGCGACTGTTTAAATATATATAAGGGGGGGGTGTAAAAAAAACCAACAACAAAAAAAAAAACAAAGAAAAAAATATATATATAAACAAAAAAACGAGAAAAAAAAGAGGGAGAAAACCTATATATAAATAGTATATTGATTAATACTGAGCGAGCCCCTGTGTGTGGGGGAAAAGGCCCGGTGGGGTGAGATGGCGGCGCGGCCGAGTGCCGGCGCCCAGCCGCTCTCACTCCGACACGGCGCGCGCTGTGAGGCGAGTCCCGAGGTCACGGTGGAGCAGGGAACATGAGGTGTTTTGAGTGTGGAGACATAGGACACAAAAGGGTGCTCTGTCCACACAGGACACAGGACAGTGAAGAGGCAGGACCGAGCGGTGTGTGTGTGCGGGAGGAGAGGGCAGCACAGTCCGGGGCTAGTGCAGGGGGCGTGGCCACTGCTCGAGCTGCTGGCAACAAAGTTACGAAAAGAGAAAAAGGAAAGACTCTTAGAAAAAAACTCAAAAAATTAATAAGCCACATCACATGGGTGTTTCCTTTCTGTCTACAGCTGTCTTAACATGCTTTTTTTCCCTCTTACCTCTCTTCTACATGGAAAAGTTAAGAGTAGGTACATTAAACATTAATGGGGGCAGAGATAGAAAAAGACAGACTGTAGTCATACAACTCATTAAGCAGAAAAATATAGACGTTGCTTTTCTACAAGAAACACATAGTGACAAAGACAACATGATAGAATGGGGGGTGAAGTGGGAAGACCCAATCTACTGTAGTCACGGGACAAATCTCAGTGCAGGGGTAGCAATATTAATTTCAAAAAGAGTAAAAGCAAACGTTACTGAAAGCATTGAGGTAGAACAGGGCCGTGTGCTCCTGATACAAGCTGAAATCGAAGGGTAAAAACATTTTATAAAATAAGAGACATAATCACACAACATGGTAGTAACCACACTGTAGACATGGGTGGAGACTGGAACTGTACCTTAGACTTTACAGCAGATAGAAACACAGAGGAACCACATTTTCAATCTGCTGAGGTTTTAAATGACAGTCAAAACATGTGGACTTATAGATCCCTGGAGGGAAAAGAACCAGGGAATAAAACAATACACATGGATTAAAACCACTGACAAGAATAAGTGCTGCGAGACTGGACAGATTTTACATCACAAAAACGGACAGAAACAAAATCTTGAAAAGTTCCATTCACCCCAGCGGGTTTTCGGATCACCACATGGTTACAATAGATTTTATATTGTCTGACAAAACAAAACCTCGTTTTTACTGGCGTTTTAACTTAAAACTGCTCCAAGATCAACATTTCTGTTTTAAATTTTTAAACTTTTGGGAAGAATGGAGAAGAAGGAAAGGGGACTTCACATCCCTAGGCACATGGTGGGAGGTGGGGAAAGCACAAATTAAAACATTTTGTCAACAATATACAACACACAGAAATGCAATAAAAAAAGGGGCAGTTGAAGAATTAGAGAGAGAGATATGAGCCCTAGAGAATGCAATACTCAACACGAGACAAAAAGTAATAAACACGCATAAATCGTTTTTTCCAAAATATACCCCAAATATACGCCAATTTACTACGTAATTAAACCATAGGTTCAAACACTTTTCTGACCAAGGAAGGAAGTACAATAGCAAAACTAATGCTTAACTTACCTTCCTGGAGAGAAAAGATTGGACGAGCCCCCAGATTGTAAAGTTTTTTAAAGTTTCGTAGTAGAAGAAGTGAGTTGCTCGGTCTGTCCGCTGTGTTTCGGTAAGCTTTTCTGGCGCCAGGAGAGACTCAGTCAAACACACACACACACACACACACACACACACACACACACACATTGTCTGTCAGAAAAGTCGAAGATAAATATTTTTCTACATTTGCACCCAGGTTCTCTTATTCTCTTATATTTTTCTTATATTTTTATTTTCTTATATCTTTCTTATTGTATATTTTCACTGTACATATATTTTATTATTTTATTCTTAGTTAAATCTATTGCTACGTTCTTTGTTATATTCTTTTCGTGTAAATAGCCTTAAATAGTCTTTTATTCTAAGGTCAAGGGCAGTCGCCTAAGCATTTCACTGCATATCGTACTGTGTATGACTGTGTATGTGACAAATAAAATTTGAATTTGAAAAGTCTCTCTTTATTAGCAGCAAAAGATGGGGTTTATATATGTTTGACCAAACGCCTGTGCCATCGACATATGTTATTACAAAGAACATAAACCATTGTAAATGTCCTGGTGATCAATCAATCAATCAATCAACATTTATTTCTATAGCACTTTACACAACCTAAGTTGTACCAAAGTGCTTCACAGTTCTAAAAATGACAATACAATGGCATTAAAAATAGAAATAAAAATACAAACAGAGTAAAATACAGTTATAAATAAATAAATGAAAAATTAAATAATAGTCATAGCCATAAAAATGATAATAATAAAAATAAAAAGATAAAATTATAAAAAATTTAACATAAAACTATAACATTACATTAGTAGACTACCTGCCTGATGATGGCGCTGGTGTGTGTGGCTTGCCGTCTGGTCTCCGTGTTTTTAGTTACTGTTTTATTATTTACATCTTGTCTTATTAACAATGTCTCATCTTATCTGGTGTATGATCGAGCAACACTTCTTATGATACGCTCTACTGTTGTCGGACTTTATCAGCAAGATCTGGGAGGCAAACAGCAGCCTTTACCCCCCTTTTTAGCAAACATACCGGTGAATCTACGCCGCTCTGTTTGTGCTCTACCCCGAGTTAAACACCGAAGGCGCCGGGGGAAACGGGGAGGCCTATCGGTAAGGCTCAAGACTCGCACTCATCACCAGTTGCTTACTTCTGGATTTCTACCCGAGGGTCGTTATATTGCGCGCCGCTCACTGCAAACCATCCATCAATGGGTTCTACCTGTTCTGCCATCGCACTCATCTCATGTGCCCGGTCACCTTTTCCCGCGTCTTCGCAGAGGAGGAGTGAATCATCGGAAACCTTCGTCCACTGAGCCGCGCGTCAGAGCCCGAGGACGACTCGGTCCGGGTCACGATGACTTTGGTTAATGCTAGATCACTAGCAAACAAGACTTTCATCTTTAAAGATTTTTTCACTTCAAATGGATTGGACTGTCTTTTCGTGACTGAAACCTGGCTGAGTGACGGTGAGTCGAGCTCTTTATCCGAAGTTGTTCCTGTGGACTGTAACTTCTTCAACTCGCCCCGGCTGACAGGTCGCGGCGGCGGTTTGGTCACAATATTTCGGAACAGTTTTCAGTGCCGACAAATATCCACCGAAGTTTATACCAGTTTTGAACATCAGTTATTTCAGATGGACTTAAAACATCCCATACTGTGTATTGTGATTTACCGTCCGCCAAAGTTCAACAAAGATTTTATTCATGACTTTTCTGATCTTTTAGCTGAGTTTCTGCCGAAGTTTGATCGCATTTTAATTACTGAAGATTTTAATATTCATGTTTGTTGTCCATCTAAACCTCTGGTTAGTGACTTTTTAAATCTCATTGAGTCTTTTAATCTTGTTCAATGGGTGTGTAGCCCGACTCATGAACATGGTCACACCCTAGATCTAATTTTATCACACGGTTTGCCATTATACGATGTTCAGATATGTGATGCTTATTTTTCTGATCATAACCCTGTTAAGTTCGATATTCACATTTCCTGTCCCGTTAAATCCTGCATTCCGGCATCTCTCTCACGTAAAATCGGTCCTGGTACTGCGGGACAATTTTGTACACAATATGAGAATGCTGATGAATTGGTTGAGCTGGTGAATCCTGGTCCCGAAGTGAGTGCTGAGAGTTTACTCTCTCTGTTTAGCTCCACCTGCTCACGCATCCTCAACTGTGTTGCCCCTCTTAAGCCAAAGCGCTCCAAACTAAAATCTGAGCCCTGGTTAAATGAGAGAACCCGCTCTATCAGACAGAAATGCCGGAGAGCTGAACGTAAATGGAAAAAAGATAAGTTACAGGTGTCCTTTGAGATTTTTAAAGAATGCCTGTCAGAATACCAGAAAACTGTCATAACAGAGAGAGTTAAATATTTTTCTGATCTGATCGAAAACAACCACCACAGACCAAGAGTTCTATTCAAGACATTAAACACTGTTATTAACCCCACAGACACTACCTGCCATGATATTACTGAAATTAAGTGTGAAAATTTCCTAACATTCTTTATAAATAAAATCAATGACATTAGAGCACTTATTACACCTCCTGCTCATGACCCATCTGTGCCTCCAGTGTGGTTAACTGTGCTAAACCAGTTCAACCCTGTTTCTCTCTCTCTCATTTGCATGATATCATCGTTCATTTGAAACCAACTTATTGTCCCCTAGACATTGTTCCAGCCCGACTCATTAAAGAGGCCTTTAATTCAATTGGTCCTACTGTTTTAACATTGATTAATCGTAGTCTCGAAACTGGAATTGTTCCTGATGCTTTTAAACATGCTGTTGTCCAGCCTCTGCTGAAAAAGCCCAATCTTGACCCCACAGACCTAACAAATTTCAGACCGATATCAAAACTGCCATTTCTCTCGAAAGTATTAGAGAAGGTTGTGTGCTTACAGCTGCAGACTTTTCTAAATGAAAATGCAATTTTTAATTATTTCAGTCTGGTTTTAAAGCATATCACAGCACAGAAACGGCACTTTTAAAAGTTTTTAACAATCCTTTATTGACCGCTGATTCAGGAGATCCTGCTATTTTAGTGCTTTTAGATCTTAGTGCGGCGTTTGATACTAATAGATCACAACATTCTTATTTCACGCCTCGAAAACTGCTGTGGCATCCGAGGATTGGCTCTGAACTGGATTAAATCCTATCTGACTAACAGAACCTTTTCAGTGAGCCTAGGTGGCTTTTCTTCTTCAGAGGCTCCATTAACTTGTGGGGTACCCCAGGGTTCCATCCTGGGTCCCATCCTCTTTTCTTTATATATGCTGCCCTTGGGTTCCGTCATAAACAAGCACGGTATCTCTTTTCACTGTTATGCTGACGACACTCAGATCTATTTGCCTTTAAAGAAAAAACACAAACAAAATGCCATAAAGTCCCTTATAGCTTGTTTAGATGACATTAAAGCATGGATGTCGCTAAATGTTCTCAAATTAAATGAAAATAAAACTGAGATTGTCGTCTTTGGAAAAATTGATTCTTTGTGTGCTCCTGGCAGCGACTTTGCTCCATTAGCGAATTACTGTAAACCATTTGTAAGGAATTTAGGCGTAATATTTGATAATGATTTTAAATTTGATAAACAAATAAACTCAGTGGTTAAATCTAGTTTCTTTCAACTGAGAATTTTAGCTAAGATTAAACCTTTTCTATCGTTCAAAAATTTCGAGAAAGTTATTCATGCCTTTATTTCATCTCGACTTGATTCCTGTAATGCGTTATACACAGGGATCAGTCAGTCATCTCTCTCTCGTCTACAGCTTGTCCAAAATTCTGCTGCGCGACTTTTAACTGGTACACGCAAAAGTGATCACATCACTCCGGTATTAAAGTCACTTCACTGGCTCCCGGTTCGCTACAGGATTGATTTTAAAATTTTATTACTCGTTTTTAAATCACTGAATGGTTTTACACCTCTGTACATCTCTGAGCTTTTACAACCGCACACAATATCAAGAAATCTCAGATCCTCAGACCAGTTACTCCTCTCTGTCCCGAGGTCTAGATTAAAGCTCAGAGGTGACCGAGCGTTTGCTGTCGCTGCGCCTAAATTATGGAATGGTTTACCGTTTAATATTAGAGCAGCACCTACATTAGAAACTTTTAAATCCAGACTGAAAACTCATTTCTTTTCAATGGCCTTTACACCTGGGTGAGACATTTGATTCCCTTTTATTCTTTTTATTCTTTTTAATTATTTGTTCTACTTTTTTAGTTAAGTTTAATTGATTATTTTTTACATTAAATTATTATGCATGATTTCATTTGATTATTGTTCTTAGTAACTGTCACTAACTGATTTTATTTACTTTTTACATAGTTATATTTCATTTTATTTAGCTTTCATCTTATGCTGTTTAATTCTGTATTATTATTATGATGATGATGATGATGATGATTATTATTATTACTTATTTATTTATTTATTTATTTATTTATTATCATTGTACAGCACTTTGGTCAACTTCAGTTGTTTTTAAATGTGCTATAAATAAATTTGACTTGACTTGACTTGACTTGAACATATTAAAAGCTATTCTAAACAAGTGAGTCTTCAGTTTTGCCTTAAACAGAGGGAGGTCCGTAATGCTGCGTAACTCCGGTGGAATGGCGTTCCAGAGTTTAGGACCAGCCACTGAGAAAGAGCGATCACCCCATTGTTTGGATCTTGACCGAGGGACCACTAACAGGTTCTGGTTAGCAGAACGCAAGACTCTACTTTGTTGATAAAAATGTACTGTCTCACATAGGTAGGAGGGTGCCAGACCATAAACCGCATTAAAAACAAACACCAAAAGTTTAAACTTAATCCGGAACTGTATCGGAAGCCAGTGGAGAGAATACAGGATTGGTGTGATATGATCATATTTACGATTACTGGTCAGCATACAAGCCGCAGCATTCTGTACAAGTTGCAGACGATGTAAACGAGCTTGAGTGACTCCAACATAAAGTGCATTGCAATAGTCTAGCCGCGAACTAATAAAAGCATGAATGGCTTTCTCCAGGTCGCTCCGATTTAAAAAGGGTTTGACCTTTGCAAGGAGGCCCAGATGAAAAAAGCCTGCACTGACAACAGAGTCAATGTGTGTCTGAAAGTTAAAACAGCTGTCTAAAATCACCCCCAAATTTTTGACTGCTTGGCTAAAATGAAGAACCGGAGAATCAAAACCAGCAGTGATAAAGCTAGAAGGATTTGAGGCGCCAAACATAATATATTCTGTTTTACTCTCATTCACACAGAGGCAGTTTTGTGACAGCCAAAGTTTGATGTCATGCAGACAACTGTGGATCGATTTTAGTGCATCAGATGAATTCGGCACAACTGGCAGATAGATTGGTAAATCATCTGCATACAGATGAAAAGAGACATTGTGCTTTGAAATAATCGACCCTAATGGCAGCATATACAAGGAAAATAAAACAGGGCCCAAAATGGAACCCTGCGGAACACCAGAGGTCAAAGGGGCCGAGGAGGAAGAGAGATCACCAATCATGACAGAGAAAGTCCTGTTTGTTAAATATGACCTAAACCATTGTAGTACGGGACCTTGAAGGCCAACTTCTTGTGCCAGACGTGTCAGGAGAATTGAGTGGTCAACAGTATCAAAAGCAGCAGTGAGGTCCAACATCACAAGCAGCACAGGTTTTTTGGAGTCAAGAGACAGGAGGATATCATTCTGTACCTTTAGAAGAGCAGATTCAGTACTGTGGCGTGTTCTAAAGCCAGATTGAAATTTCTCTAGAACATGATTCTCTTCTAAAAAAGACTGTAACTGGATAGAGACAACTTTTTCTAAAACCTTAGATAAAAAGGCTAAATGAGACACTGGTCTAAAATTAGACAATACTGCAGGATCAAGATTGGATTTCTTGAGAAGGGGCCTGACCACAGCGTGCTTGAAGACATCTGGGACAAACCCTGAGCTAAGGCAATTGTTAATAAAAGAGAGGAGACACGGAACCACTGTGTCAAAAACCTGCTTCAACAACCTAGATGGAATAATGTCCAGAGGACAGTTAGTTGGGGATAACTGCTGGACCACTTTAGATAGAAAAGATAGGGACACTGGCTCAAACCTGTTAAACACAGATGAGGGCGTAGGAGAAGAAGAACATACATCAAGAACATTAGAAGTAATGTTAATATTCTGCCTAACAGAGGCTATCTTATCAACAAAATGATTAAGAAATTCATCACAAAATGACCTTGATACATGTTTTGGAACATTGCACAATGGATTTGTAACTGAATTAATTGTATTGAATAACACCCTAGGACGATTACAGCTGGTAGAAATTACATTTGACAGGTACACACATTTAGCTTCTTTAACTGCATTTTGATAATCAGAAAGACTGTCACGCAGTATACCCAGCGATACTTGTAATTTGTCCTTCTTCCACCTGTGCTCGGCTTGTCTGCAGTGCTGCCTAAGGGCACGAGTGGTATTATTTAGCCACGGGTCAGGTTTGATCTTCATGGATCTGTCCTTGTAAGGTGCAATGGAGTCCAAAATCCCTGAGCAGGTGGAGTAGAAGATGGCGATAAAATCCTCTGGGCTCATGGGGGAAGCTGGCTCATCCTGGATGTAAAAACTAGTGTTCATGAACGCATCAGCAAACTCTCCAGCTGTGGTGGATGTAATGGGGCGGCGACGGCAGGCTGGAGTAAAAGGTTTCATAGTAGATAGTGAAACAGTAAATTCAAAGATAACAGGGAAGTGGTCTGAAATACAGATATTGATTATTTCTGAGATGGATACCGGAAGTCCATGTGAAATTACAAGATCCAGCATGTGGCCATGTTGATGTGTAGGGTCTCTAACTGATTGGGTCAGGTCAAAGGAGTTTAAAAGACTTTGAAAGTAATTTACCAGTTGGCCGGATGGACAGCAGACATGAATATTAAAATCTCCACAAATGAGTAAACTGTCATATTTTGGCATTAATTCAGAAAGTAGCTGAAGAATATCCTGATGATATCCTGAAGAATCAAAGGAGAGGAAGACAGAGAGGTGTCCGTCCAGAGAAGAATCACAGGATGTTGGCTCGAGTTAGGGGAAGAGAGGGAAGGAGACAGAGAGAGATAGAGAGAGAGACATAAGGAGAGAATGGGAAGGTGAGCGTGGGAGCGTTCACACCTTTAGGAACAGATGCAAGAGGAGACAGGAAGCTAGCAGCAGGAAAGATTTAACACCTTAATATCAGATCTATGAGGAAGAGAGCAAGAGAGTAGAAATAACTTCTTTATATATAAAATAATTCTAACATGCAGATAATAAACTAACCACACCACATCAGAACTTAGAATACTTTACTCCCCTTGAAGCGAGAGAACTAATTTCACTCATCTCTTCTTCAAAATCGTCAACCTGTATATTAGATCCTATACCGACACATTTTCTCAAACAGATAGTACCAGCAATAATAGAACCCCTGTTGAAAGTAATTAACTGTTCACTCAGTAGTGGGTATGTCCCCAAATCCTTTAAATTAGCCGTTATTAAACCGCTAATCAAGAAACCTGACCTTGACCCCAGTCTGCTTTCTAATTACAGGCCGAAATCAAACCTTAAGGTAGTATCACAGCAGCTATGTTCACATCTACACAGAAATAGCATAAATGAACTGTATCAGTCAGGATTTAAGCCTCATCACAGCACAGAGACAGCACTTGTTAAAGTAGTAAACGACCTCCTATGGGCCTCTGATCAGGGTTGCATCACTATGTGTTACTGGACCTCAGTGCAGCTTTTGACACCATTGATCATAGTATTCTCCTTCACAGATTAGAAAAGGTAGTAGGAATTAAGGGAACTGCCCGCTTGTGGCTCAGATCCTATTTGACTGATCGTTATCAGTTTGTAGATTTAGATGGTGACCATTCCTCATGTTCTCAAGTGGAGTTTGGTGTTCCACAGGGCTCAGTTTTAGGCCCACTGCTTTTTTCCCTTTACATGCTTCCTCTGGGCAACATAATTCGTAAGCATGGTATTAGTTTTCATTGTTATGCTGATGACACACAATTATATGTCTCAGCAAAACCAGATGAGAAAAACCAGCCTACTAAAGTTAAGCAATGTGTGCAGGACGTAAGAGATTGGATGTTAATTAACTTCCTTCTGCTTAATCCTGATAAGACAGAAGTTCTGGTCATACATTTACATTTACATTTAGGCATTTGGCAGACGCTCTTATCCAGAGCGACTTACAAAAAGTGCTTTAAAGTTTACATTACTGGATAGATACTTACAGTGGGTTAACTAGGTCAATAACTAAGTGTGATTGGTCTAACACAACTGACTGGGAAGAGTTGTTTTTTTTTTTGGGGGGGGGGGGGTTAGTCCTGTAAGTACTGGAGAAATAGATAAGTTTTGAGTCGCCGTTTAAAGATAGTCAAAGTCTCTGCTGTACGGACAGCTAGAGGAAGTTCGTTCCACCACCTAGGTGCCAGAACAGGAAAGAGTCAGGATGAATGCCACCCTCAATCCCTGAGAGATGGTGGGACGAGGCGAGCAATGCTGGAGGACCGGAGGGAACGCGGCGCAGTGCGTGGTGTGATTAGAGCAGAGAGGTAAGTGGGTACTGGGCCATTTTTAGGTTTGTAGGCAAGCATCAGTGTTTTGAATTTGATGCGGGCAGCAGGAAGCCAGTGCAAGGAGCGGAGGAGTGGGGTGGTGTGGGAGAACTTGGGAAGGTTGAAAACAAGACATGCTGCTGCATTCTGGATCAGTTGCAGAGGATGAGTTGTGGACAGTGGCAGGCCAGCCAGGAGTGAGTTGCAGTAGTCCAGTCTTGAAATAACAAGGGACTGAACAAGCACCTGAGTAGCCTGTGAAGAAGGAAATGGGAGCGAGTAAGGTTAGCGATGTGTGGGGAAAATGACAGATGATTGTCCATGGTTACCCCAAGATTGCGGGCAGTGGCTGAAGGAGTGATTTGATTGTTGTCATAGGACCACAAGCAGCTAGAAGTAAGCTTTTTGATCACATTGTAACTTTAGATGCCTTTCTGTTCCATCAAGTGCAACAGTAAAAAACCTTGGTGTGATTATAGATTCCAGCGTTTCATTTAAAGCTCATGTAGATAATATCACCAGGATAGCTTTCTTTCACTTCAGAAATATTTCCAAGGTAAGAAATTTACTGTCAATAAACAATGCAGAAAAACTAGTTCATGCTTTTATCACCTCTAGGTTGGACTATTGTAATGCCTTATTGTCTGGTTGTTCAACTAGGTGTATAAACAAGCTTCAGTTAGTACAGAATGCAGCAGCGAGAGTCCTCACTAAAACCAGAAGATACGAGCACATCACCCCTATCTTATCTACACTGCATTGGCTCCCTGTGAAATTTCACATTGATTTTAAGATAATACTTTTGATATTTAAAGCACTAAATGGTCTCGCGCCGCAGTATCTGAGTGAACTGTTAGTGTCTTACGATCCGCCACGCCTACTTCGATCAAAGAATGCAGGCTGCCTGTCAGTACCACGTATTATTAAAACTACAGCAGGGGGCGGAGCTTTTTCTTACAAAGCCCCAAAAGTGCTTAAGTCTAGACTAAAATTCTATTTATTTAGTGCAGCATTTTTGTAAATAGATTAGCCTTAGGTAAAGGAGCAGATCTGGGGGACTCATGGACGTAGAGTATTCTGGTGAACTGGTATGTTTAGATGCTGTCCTCCCCACTCTCATTGTTCACTCAGGTTTGTTGACGGTGAGGTGATTGGTTGCTTTACATCTCAGTTCCCCCTCATGTTTGTGTTTCCTTCTGGCTCCTCCCTTTTAGTTATGCTGTTATAGTTAGTCCTGCCAGAGTCCCTGCTTGCACTTTGCACTAAATATACATTCATATTATATATTGTGTAACTGTGACCAGACCTAACTGCCATCTCTCCTTCTCTTCTGCTCTCTCTCTCTCCCTCTCCTTCTTTCCCTCTCCCTCTCCCTGTCTCTCTCTCTCTCTCTCTCTCTCTCACTATACATGTTGTTCCTGAGCTGCCAGTGATCCAGACCCCCTCTGTCCTCTGGACCTTTCTGACTCGTCCTGGTGTTCCTCTTCTGGTTGGAGATCTGGTCACATGGAGCCCCTGGGATGCGTGTGGTGACTGGGGACG
Source organism: Clarias fuscus (assembly GCA_030347435.1). Classification (NCBI taxonomy): domain Eukaryota; kingdom Metazoa; phylum Chordata; class Actinopteri; order Siluriformes; family Clariidae; genus Clarias; species Clarias fuscus. The sequence continues at coordinate 47,513,815 of CM059204.1, read as the reverse complement.
GTTCCACGTTTCCACGAAGGCGGTCCTGTCCTTGGCTGATGCAAACAGGTGTTCTCTGGGGTCTCGTGACTGCAGTCGCTCGATAGGACTGGAGTTTCCTACAGTCTACCTGAGCCTCCAATAATGAACTGGACTCAGATAAAAAATACCCAGCTACATGTGGACACGGCCGTTTCTGTAGGAATCGGGCTCAAAGCTCATTCAGGACTGAAAATCTTCATAGCTCAACATAGGACAACCTATAGAAACCTTTCTACTCTTCCTTTCAGGAGTCAGGAGTAGGACTGCACAGACGTCACTGTTTACCACACTGAGAGCCGTAAAGTGGGCTGCATGTTATAGAGGGTGTTAGGGTTAGGATTAGATTTACAGGTTTTTGTAGTTTTAAACAGTGGAAAAGTGAAATGTTGAAATCAGGAGCAGCTGTGTGAATGGTTTGTGCACACAGATAAAACTTATAGACATGTGGCTGCATGACATCATCCTAATCAGACTGCTCCGGTAAAAGCTGTTTAAAGCCCCTATAACAGAGTCTCATCAGAGTCTCATCAGAGTCTCTCCCTCCTGTATCACTAGTGAAGATGTTTTCTTTCTTTCAAATGTCTCTCAGGTGTGTCTGCCCAATTCCATAGAAATTGTAAATGATATGATCTGAACCTCTGTCCTGATGACTTAACATACAGCACACATTCATTAGGCGTGACTCGAACTGATCAAACAGGTTACGATGGTTTGGAGTCAAAGGATCTGCCAGAATAAAGTCTGTGGTCTAACGAGCTGCGTTCACATTTACTTCTTCAGGAATTCCAGTGGAGGAGCTGAGCCTCAAACCTTCTGATTTACAATACAGGTGAGTTTGTTTGTTCTTAAGATTTACAAGCAGCTTTAATTTTAAGCTTTTAACTATTATACCATCTCTCAGAGGACAGATGGACAGAACCCCAGATAAGGTAGTTTACTGGACCTAAACAAGTCAATTTAACATCACTGACAGTAGGGGAAATAAGCATTTTTTGCTTTTTTAATATTCTAAGTTTATATTCTACACACACACACACACACACACACACACACACACACACACACACACACACATAATATTGCAGTATAATACAGGTTTTTAACATAGTTTTTAAAATGTTTGCCCTGTACAAATATACAAACATGTCACGTCCGATAAAACTGAGCACACTGAGCACAGAGCAGCAGGTAAGACAAAATCCAGCAGTGGACGTATTTACTGAGCGTCTCAGAGGAGGAAATCCATTCTAATTGGGCAAAAATTCTCAGATTGGCATGATTTTGGTCCTACTTTTACAAGTAGATGTAAGAGCAATTAATCAAGATTTTTTAAAGAGGAAATCACTCCACCAAAATGTAGTAGAGACAGAGACATGCATGAAGAAGAGACGTTTTAGTATCACTGAGTGACATGAAGCTTATAAAAGACACTTTTGGACAAAAATGGAATCCTTTTTTTTTTTAAACCTTGCGTGCAGTACGTAACTGGTCCAGTAATGAACACGTCATACCCGTAAAGCAGGCTCGTTCTTCAGGTCTGAAGGTTTTTAGGGAAGCTTTAACTTGACTTCAGCATTACCTGGTGAATGAAGTAACAAGTGGTGTCCATGCATTTGTGTGTAGTCCAGGTTCAATTTGAACAATTACATATATGAGGTATTGTAATTAAAATAAATTTAAATAAAAGAGCAGACAGCGATACACAGACAGAGCCGACTGAGGTACAAGAAAGATACTGAACATGTGTACAGACGCAGACTTTATTGCACAAGGTGGAGTGTGTGGGTGTCGCCAACAAGAGACCCACTGCCTGAGCCGGTTAGTGAGCGTGTCCATTACAAGGCTGCCCCCTAAAGGCTGGGTGGAAATGAACTAGGTGATATTTAAAGGCTATCCATACGTAGATTACACGTCTGCTTAAACAGTTTATGATCCAGTATGTGCTAAGCTTATTTAAACTGTATTTGTTCAAATGTCATCAGAAGTAGTGATGTACCTTTCTTTGTGGTTTTTCTTATTTAAGGTTATCGACCGCTCTAGTGGAATCCACTTTGAGCAGGTGTTGTGTAACCTGCCAAGATGCCAAATACAAGAATTAAAAAGTGATTCTGGAGTTGATCCCCGTGTATGGAAGTATAACAGTGCCAAAATTCCTCAAAGCAAAATAGCAGGTTGAATTACATGAACTGAAAAAACTTGTTGCCATAAAAATGTTTGAATTTTTCTGTATTGCAATTTGATCTGAATTGAAAAAAATCCTTAGAGCATTTACGATGTTTTACATTTTTGCCACTACAATTTATTGTGGTTGCATATTTCAAATGAAAATGTAATTCAAGCATTTAAAATTCAATGAAAAAATATTCAAGCTACTAAATTGCAGAAGTGTTAAAAATACAATCTTCATTATTTTTCAATCTTACAAATTCAGGTGGCTAAAATTCAGGTCTTGACATCCGGGATATCACAGAAAGAGCAGTGCAGTGCCGATTGCTGCTGTCCATGCCGCAGTGTATTTAAAGTGTGCTTCCTGCTCCCTGTGCAGTCTACTTCTCACAAACTACTGACCGATCGGAACGCAGCGCTCTTAACTAACAGGCTGGGTTGCCAGTGTCCCCTGTGGTTGGCTAACGGCTTTCTTCTAGTTAGAAGCAGAAGTTGATGTGCAAATTCTCAGATAACTCGACACCCACTAACCTCTCAGCCCTAATCACACCCTGCACCACACCCACACCACACCCAATCCCTCACGTCCTCCACTTATTCACTCTATGGCCAACGTAAATGTATTATAGGACACAGTAAACACAACTAAACTTAACCGTGGACTAATGGTGTACTCAAAGTTAACTGCAATTACACCCAAATTATACTTAAAAGTATCAATTCATAAACTAAAAATCAGGCCAATTTAGCAACATGCATTGAAATAGTACAATCAAAGAGATACTAGAACTACACTTATATTAGTGTACTTAGCACATAAACTATATTTGGGGATTATACTTGAAGTTTACTGATAAAACCAACTTTAAATATAGTTTTTGTTCAATCTGAATTTCATGCATTTTATTTCTCTTTTCTCCAAGAAGCTGAAAAATGAAAACCAAACCTTTTCATTATCTCCTGCTGCCTCTCCTTCTGCTCTTCTGTTTTGGAGGAGTATTCTACACTTACTACAAGCCAATCGTCTCTAACGCTCAAGTCGCCACATGTGAGTGCATTACCATAAACCAAACCAGCGATCTTAATATTCCACTCAATCAGCAAGCACTGGTGACCAAACCCATGGACAAAACCCAGGACAATCATGACAGTGACATCATCATGTTAATCTGGTGGTGGCCGTTTGGATATGTATTCAGTGGAAATGAATGTTCACGGTATGGTATTCAAGGTTGTCGAATTACAGATGACAGAAGCCAGTATGACAAAGCCCACGGCGTTATGTTTCATCACAGAGATATCAGCGGTGAGCTCACAAACTTCCACAACATGCCACGCCTTCCACATCAGAAGTGGGTGTGGTTCAACGTGGAGTCCCCTACTAATTCACAAAAATGGCCTGGGCTTGATGGTTTGTTCAATCTGACATCAAGTTATCGGAGAGATTCAGATGTCTGGGTGCCCGTTGGAAAAATTGAGGAAATACCCGAAAAGAACGAAACCTTTGAAATACCAGCCAAGGACAAATTAGTCTGCTGGATCGTCAGTCACTGGGACCCCAACTTTAAGAGAGTGCAATATTTTAATGAACTGAGCAAACACATCAAAATAGAGGGTTACGGCACACACTTCAACAGGCCCATTAGCAAGGAAGATTATGTTAAGATTATAACAGGCTGTAAATTTTACCTAGGGTTTGAAAACTCCATCCATAAAGACTACATAACAGAAAAGTTGTTTAAACCTCTAATGCTTGGGACGGTCCCTGTGGTTTTCGGTCCATCCAGGGAGAACTATGAGGAATTCATCCCAGCAGATGCATTCATTCATGTGGACGATTTCAAATCTCCCCGGGAACTGGCGGAACATCTCACGTTCCTGGACAAGAACCCAGAGGTGTATGAGCAGTACTTCAACTGGAGAAAACACTTTAAAGCTACATATTCATATTTTGGTCTAGAACAAACATGCAGAAGTTGTGAATATATAAGGAACAATAAGGGCTACAGAGTATTTAAAGATCTCACTAAGTGGTATTGGGGTTAACGAGCCTCTACACCATCATGACTGGGCTGGCATGCGCTCCTGACTGGAAAAATTCCAACCTTCTGGAAAGGTTTCTCCAGACAAAGACACTTAATCCAGTTTTATTTCCAGTCAGTGTAACAAACAATAATGCCTGCACTGAGAGAAAATTCTCATCAAGGCTTTGGTTTTAAAGCCACCAGAACATGTTCATGATGTTAAAGATGATAAAGATCCACATCGTGCAGTCCGGCTCATATCTGCACATTATATCAAACACTATCCTAGGGCACTCTGCACAACACTACCAGGAAAGACACAGAAGACATGAATTAAGACCTACACACATGTTGTCATGTGCATAAACTTTAACTTCTGCTGTTGTTAATTAACTGTCTTAAACAAGTTTTCACATCCTGACCTATTTGTACTAATGTCAGTGTTACACTTCTGTAAATGTAAATTAAGCAAATGCCATCAACATCCATGAGTCAAATTTATTGGGTGTGTCAACAAAGTTGTCCAGTAAGCCTGATTATGATTCTGAATTCATTACATTAACTTTAGACCGGTGACTAATACAGTAAATTCCATCTGGAATGTATTTACATATCCCTTTCAATAGTAAAAGCCACTGAAGTCATTATAGTACTACATATAGGAACCAATAAAACGTATAGCAATACTATAGGAATCAGGGATCATGTTATGTGCTATAAACTGTACATTTAAATGTTTACATACAAAAGTTTGTACACCCCTTCTAACTCCATGGACGTTCCTGATGTTCCTCGGCCACCACAGCAGTGGACTGTTCTCTCTGTTGTGGTCAGGAAAGCGATACCGCTCCCTGAAGGCCAACATAGAGAGACTGAGGAGGAGCTTCTTCCCGCAGGCGATACGGTCTCTCAACCAGAACACCACACAGGACTAAACAATCTGATCTGATTTCTTTGCTTCACATGTTGCATACTTCATAATAAATTGCACTTTTTTTGTTGTTTGTGTTTACACTGCTCACAGCTGTATATCCTGTATGATGTCTACACTCCAACACCTCATGCACTTCGATTCTGTTTAGCAACCTTGTAAACATTGTACGTTTTCCACCTTAACATTCTTTATATTTCTCTTTTATTTCATATCAGACTGTGTATGTGACAAATAAACATGTCATTTGAATTGCATGGCAAAAAAAATCAACAGTAAAAGGAGAGCCATGTTTAAGTGACAGTAAGAGCATTTCGTATACACGCGCGCACACACACACACACACACATACAGTGTGATGAGAACTCACAGGATTGGGTCTAAACAGCTGTGTGTCCATCAGAAAACCATGTGTTAGTGAGACTCACTTATCACTAAACACAAACACGGAAACACTTATCTGTCGGGATTTATTATTTTTTTTGTTTTAAAGGTAAAGTGCAGGTTAATTTGTTTTATTTTTACTTTATATATTGTATGAATTATTTTTATGTATTTATTTTTTTGGGCTCCGGAACGAATAATTTGAGTTTTCATTATTGCTTATGGGAAAATACGATTTGGTTTACGAGTGTTTTGTAATACGAGCCTGCTTCCGGAACAAAATATGTTCGTAATCCAAGGTTCCACTATATATACTGTATATGCTTACTTCTCAGAATAAGATTGACATTGTGCCTCACGTGATTTCCCCTTGGGGATTAATAAAGTTCTTTGAATCTTGAATCTTTCTATTAAATTCAGAGAGATGATCATATCCGTGGAACAAAAGCCAGTTGCTGAGCAGATCTACACAAGACTTTACTCAGGATCCTGTTTAATCAGATCTTATTTTTACTTTACTGACATTTATCCATTATATATTATGATTTTTATGTTTTGCTTGCATTATGTTGTACACTGCTTTGCATGTTGAATGGGAGTTGGTCCTACATTTAAGCTTAAAAAAAAAAAAAAACAGCAATAAATTCGAATCCCTTTTACTTGTTTCTACTAGTTTCAACAATAAAGTCTCAAGTCTTTCCCTGCCAGTGCAGAAATGTATCTAAAAATAATAATCAAAAATTGATCGAAACTTTTCTCTTGCAGCATCACAAACAGATTAATAGAGGTTATTGTCTTTAAAAAAAATTTACTCTCTCTCTCTCTTATATACACACGTGGACAAAATTGTTGGTACCCTTCGGTCAATGAAAGAAAAACTCACAATGGTCACAGAAATAACTTTAATCTGACAAAAGTAATAATTTAAAAAAATTCTATGAATGTTAACCAATGAAAGTCAGACATTGCTTTTCAACCATGCTTCAACAGAATTATTTAAAAAAATAAACTCATGGAACAGGCCTGGACAAAAATGATGGTACCCCTAGAAAATACTGAAAATAATGTGACCAAAGGGACATGTTAATTCAAGGTGTGTCCACTAATTAGCATCACAGGTGTCTACAATCTTGTAATCAGTCAGTGGGCCTATATATAGGGCTCCAGGTCGTCACTGTGTTGTTTGGTGACATGGTATGTACCACACTCAACATGGACCAGAGGAAGCGAAGGAAAGAGTTGTCTCAGGAGATTCGAAAGAAAATTATAGACAAGCATGTTAAAGGTAAAGGCTATAAGACCATTTCCAAGCAGCTAGATGTTCCTGTGACTACAGTTGCACATATTATTCAGAAATTTAAGATCCATGGGACTGTAGCCGACCTCCCTGGACGTGGCCGCAGGAGGAAAATTGATGACAAATCAAAGAGACGGATAATCCGAATGATAACAAAGGAGCCCAGAAAGACTTCTAAAGAGATCCAAGGTGAACTTCATGCTCAAGGAACATCAGTGTCGGATCGCACCATCCGTCGTTGTTTGAGCCAAAGTGGACTACATGGGAGACGACCAAGGAGGACACCATTGTTGAAAACAAATCATAAAAAAGCCAGACTGGAATATGCCAAACTACATGTTGACAAGCCACAAAGCTTCTGGGAGAATGTCCCATGGACAGATGAGACAAAAATGCAACTTTCTGCCAAGGCACATCAGCTCTATGTTCACAGACGGAAAAATGAAGCATATCAAGAAAAGAACACTGTCCCTACTGTGAAACATGGAGGAGGCTCTGTTATGTTCTGGGGCTGCTTTGCTGCATCTGGCACAGGGTGTCTTGAATCTGTGCAGGGTTCAATGAAATCTCAAGACTATCAAGGGATTCTAGAGAGAAATGTGCTGGCCAGTGTCAGAAAGCTGGGTCTCAGTTGCAGGTCATGGGTCTTGCAACAGGACAATGACCCAAAACACACAGCTAAAAACACCCAAGAATGGCTAAGAGGAAAACATTGGACTATTCTAAAGTGGCCTTCTATGAGTCCTGACCTCAATCCTATTGAGCATCTTTGGAAGGAGCTGAAACATGCTGTCTGGAAAAGGCGCCCTTCAAACCGGAAACAACTGGAGCAGCTTGCTCATGAGGAGTGGGCCAAAATACCTGCAGAGAGGTGCAGAAGTCTCATTGACAGTTACAGGAATCGTTTGATTGCAGTGATTGACTCAAAAGGTTGTGCAACAAACTATTAAGTTAGGGGTACCATCATTTTTGTCCAGGCCTGTTCCATGAGTTTTTGAGTTTTCATTTTTTTTTTATAATTCCGTTGAAGCATGGTTGAAAAGCAATGTCTGACTTTCATTGGTTAACATTCATAGAATTCTTATTCATTATTACTTTTGTCAGATTAAAGTTATTTCTGTGACCATTGTGAGTTTTTCTTTCATTGACTGAAGGGTACCAACAATTTTGTCCACGTGTGTATGTATGTATATTAAAATCAGGGAGAGTCTCTATTGTCTCTGCGAGTCTAATTCTCTGGTGCATATTATTTCATTTAAGTATTGCAAAGTTCTATATTTAGATCCATATGATGCCCCTAAAGGAATTTGAAAAGGGAAACATGTCTTTTCTTCTTTGTTCTGAAAGTTTCATTCATCAAACACTTTCTCATGTTCAGAATAAACTGCACTGCAACACTGTTTATTAAGAAATGTTTTATGGCATTCATAACCGTTTCATGTTAACACGAGGCTATATACAAACTCTTTTGCATTATAGATTTAGTTTCAGTCGAGGTTTAAAGCACTAGGCTTTTCTGTAAATGAAAGCACACTTGGTTACACACTCATGAACCAACAGTGAGGTTCTCCGTCGTCACGGATACGTCACTCCTGATCAAACATCTAACGCTGTTACACGCTACACTTTTCTCTTTAACTCGCTGAACAAATTAAAGGGAACCTTCACCGCGTCTCTCTGTACATCTGCACTACTGTTCCTCCACCTCTCCGTCAGCACCACGCTCCTCCTCCTCCTCCTCCATTCCTTACTCGAGTCAAGAGTCAGTGCTTCGATCTGAACAAACGATAACGTTCTGCCGTGGGATTGTTCATTCTGAGCTAATCGTCATCGTCATCCTCAGATGAAGAGCGCAGCGTGCCCCCGCTGTCGTCACGGTAACGGAGCGCGAGTGTCCGGAGCTGCTCCAGGCTGTCGGCGATGTCGGCTTGATCGGCGTGAGACAGGAAACCGGGAGCGACGCGACGCAAATCCACAGCGCTGCAGGACTTCTGGAGCTCGGCCAAGTAAGGAGACGCCGATGAACTGGACTGCAAACTCGACAGCACGGGAACAGATATCACCGGCACGGGAGCCGCTGCAGAACATACAGCACAGAGCGAACAGGACACATTACAGTTTCATTACTACTGCAGAGAAAAACAATAATAATAATAATAATAATAATAATAATAAACTGGACACACAGTACGAGTTCACCTTCATGTATTCAAGAACAACATTTTAACTCAACTCTCTCTCTCGGAACACTGATGCCTGGTCACAGTACAGAGTGCTCACATCACTTAAACATGACGTACTCCCAATCAGATGTGCTGGGAGACGCGCGCCGGGAGACGTGAGATGTGAGAGGAGTCTCGGTGGACTACAGTGTGATGATCTTAACCAAAGCGGTGTTCGGGTCAGAGGTCCTGCAGTGTACAGTCTAAACTCCACACACTACACAACTCCAGATTCGGACTTTTCCACATCACTGTGCTGAACTCGTGTCTCTTTTTCATCAAGTCCACCAGACAGATGTGTAGAGCGTGAAATGATGCAATTTCTACTGCTGTGACTCATCACGCTAGATATACACTGCTCCTAAAGTCAACTAGTGGAAGATACTTTAAATAAACGCAACAATCAGTGGGGCTTCTGGTAAAATCTTCTCCGGATTACATTAGATTAGATTAGCAACACAACACGATGAGTCCTTCTGCAGGAGGGAGGTGGAACATCTGGCAGCTTGGTGTGACACCCACAACCCGGCCCTCAACATCAAGACCAGGGAGATGATAATGGAGAAATCATCAGGACCAGTCTCCCGGAGATCAGCACCGCCTACACCACGCCACGAGTGCACAGGATCCTGCACGATCAGCACCACCCTCACACCACCTGTTCCAGCTACTGACCTCAGGTAGAAGGTACCGGTCCATACGGGCCAGAACCACCAGACTGGCTCACAGACCACAGGCTGCTGATCAATCAAATCAGCCCCTCTCTGCCCCGCCCCCATGTATTCTTACACATCACACATCGTTATTACAATAACTGTGAACTGGACTTTGCATGGATGCAGCACACACACACACACACACACACACACTCGTGGTCTGTACCCCCCTCAGGGTGGGTGGGCAGAGGAACATGTTTGCAGCCTGGTACAAAAAATATAAAATAAAATAAAAAAAGGTTTCGGTCTCCAGTGCTAGAGTTCATGATCAAAAACAAACAAAGAGTTACATTAACATTAGCCACGTTAGCGTTCTAGCGAAGCTCATGTTTGTGGTAACTGAGGTACATAGGTGTGTGTGTGGGGGGGTGGGAGGGGTGGGGGGGGGTTAAGGCGGAGTTGTTGGTGTTGAAATTCAAATTAGACAAGATCTTTAAGATTCATTCTTTCCTACAAACTTTAAAACTACATTTGGAGTTAGCAGTTTAAACACATCTTTCAAGAGTGTCAACAGTGTGAAAAAAAAAAAAAAAAAAAAACTTCTTCACAGGTGTAGAAGATCCACAGTCAGATAAACAGGTGTTTGAGGGACAGACTCGTGATATAAAAATGTGTGTGTAATGTCTGGAGTGTTCTATTCTGAGACGTCTATACATGACGCAGGACGCGTAATTAACATTCCAAAGCATTAATCAGAAGGGCGTGTCACAGCGTTATAACAACACACACACACACACACACACCCCGACACGGGAGACGCGTTAGAGCCGTCAGTCGTCCTGGGTTTGGGGCGCGACTCCACCCACCTCCGCCTCGTGACTCCAGAACCAGCAGCTCATTCAGACGCTTCACTGTTTATTTCAACTGATTGTTTATAAACATGAACTCCAGGCAACGTCTTCTGTAGGGGGTTAAACACACGAGGTGTGTACGGTAGCGTGGTCAGTACCTACCCACAGTGGACGTCTGGTTCTGTATTAAACCCTGAGAGTCGAGTTTGGGACTGAAGATCTGAGGAAAGGGCGGGGTCAGTGTACTGGGAGAGGACAGCAGCTGTACTGCTCTGTGAGACAAACACAAACACACACACTTATACCAAACACATCAAATTAATAGCTATAACGCATACACACGCATGTGTGTGTGTGTGTGTGTGTGTGTGTGCTGCTTACAGTGGTGTAGATGGGTAGTGTGTTCTGAGGTACATGTCTAGCACTTCTTCTCCTGACTGAGCACAGTGGAGGATGGAGTGAGGTTCTGTTCCAGGAGCCAGACGACTGCAGGGGCACAAAGATCAAAGACACAATATGATCACTGCATGGAGCTCAGCAGGGACCCCGATCTACCCCCCCTCCCAATGTCCCCCCCCCCCCCCTCCTCGTCCCATCCCGTGACGGGGGGACCCCAATGCCCCCTCCCCCTCCTGATTTTACTAATACACCTCCTGAAGACTGAGTTTAACATTGATTATAAATAAAGTTTAGTAAGTTCTGTTTAAGAGCGGTCTAGTCTGCACTTTAGTCCCGCCCCCTAACAGGGCGCGCTCAGCAGATCATGGAGCTCATGTCACACAGGAAGCTGAACAAAGCGGGCGGAGTCAAAGCATTTTGTGACTTGATTTCACAATCTCAATTGAGCTCAACACCTCATACCTCACTAGGCTCCGCCCCTCCAGCCCCCGGAGTGTCGCCGACTGGCCGAAGCATCGCCCCATGGCCTGCTCGGGGCAGCCCGATAGAGGTCTCCATGGTAACGCGTCACCACAGGCGTTCAGAGCATCAGGGAGGCGACTGCCGTGCATCATGGGAAACGGAACGGACCCGTACGCGCACACGACCTGAGGACAGACAGACAGACAGACGGATGAACCAATGGTCACGACCGTCCACCATCTCAGCTTCTACTAGACGATGTTCTACCACCTCACCTTCCTGCCTGACACGGTGAGAGCATCCGCCAGCTGCCACATGGGGGCGCTGTTCTGCCTCAGCCTGTAGGGGACAGTCAAAGCGTCCAGAGCTAGAGCCAACACAGAGCCGGTGTGATACCACAGAGACGGCTAGACGGGTGAGAGAGAGAGAGAGGGAGGAGTATTATTTAGGTACAGGCAGACAAATACATTAATAGGGAAGTATTTTCTAAGGATAGACACCCTATACACACACACACACACACACACACACACACACACACACACACACACAGCACATGTAGAGTACAGTGATCTTATAGTGCACTGTCTTAGTTATAAAACTGTGTGTACTGTTCTGTTCTGTACATGTACACACAGTCTGAAGGAGGCGTCCCTGCTCTGCTGTGAGAGACTAAACTAAACTCCTCTGTCCTCTGGACCTGTCTGACTCGTCCTGGTGCTGAACTGAACTGGACTCCATATGAACTTAAACACGTCTCCTGTTATACTGAACTTCCAGCCTCCTAACACACAGTATGAGTGCAGATCAAATCCCTGCTCTCCGTTATCACCCAGATGAGGATGGGTTCCCTGTTGAGTCTGGTTCCTCTCAAGGTTTCTTCCTATTACCATCTCAGGGAGTTTTTCCCTCGGCACCGTCGCCCTCGGCTCATTCATCAGGGACCATCTGATCATTCTGATTTCACACACACTCACATCTCATACACACTTCTGTAATTCTTTTGATTGTGTGAAGCTGCTTTGCGACAACTGTTATACAAATAAAACTGAATTGACAGACAGACCTACAGAGAGACAGACAGAGAGACAGACAGACCTCCACAGCAGTGAAATAGTTACTGATAAACATATAAACTTCACTGGACTTACATCATAACTCAGGAGAGGGAAAGTGGTGGGCGGAGCCGGCTTTCTCCCTAACCCGCCCCTCAGGGTCAAAGGGCAGAACATCGAACTGTGATTGGCCATGTGCACCATTCCCAGGGCACAGTTCATCATGTGATGCACGTCCTTAATCAGACTCTGGACAAGAAAGAGGACCAGAGTCAGACAGACAGACAGACAGACAGAGTCAGAGAGCTAGACACAGTCAGATGGACACAGATTAAAGACATAGATATATAGGAAGACGGACAAGTATATAACGAGAAATACACAGACAGACAGACAGTTATCTAATGACTTACTGACTCTGGGTGACTGACAGGAGCCACGCCCCACGTCAGGATGCCCCGCCCACTGTAGGAGTCCTTCAGCAGCTCTGTGACCTTTGACCCCAAACCTGAGAACCCATCAGATATATCGCACAGCACCTGGAACCCCTGATGGAGAGACCGTCGTCATGGTAATAGAACACTTCAACTCCTCCACACAGAAACCCGTCTACCACCTGTCTGTCTGAACAAACGTCTGTCTCACTGGCTGGATGTCTTCTAGTCTGTCTACCGTCTGTCTATCTTGAGAAGAGTCTGTCTGTCAGATCAACTGTCAACAGTCTAGCTGTCTCTCTCTCTCTCTCTCTCAGCCATCTGTCTGTCTCATTATTTTCTGTCCGTCCGTCCCGCCCTCCTCATTATTGCCTGTCTGTCCGCCCCTCACCACAGGTGTGATCTGATTGGTTACCTGCAGGTAGTCACACTCCTCTATGAAAAAATGCAGTTTGTCCTCCAGCTCCTCCAGCACAGAGCCCTGTAACAGCGCCTCCCCCTGGCCAAACGCCTCCAACCGCGCCACCTCCCTGTCTCACACACACACAGGTTTAAGTAAGGTATACAGTCAGTGTGTGTGTGTGTGTGTGTGTGTGTGTGTGAGAGAGTCCTCACCCGTCGTGGTTGTACTGACTGATGATGGATATGGTACGAGGATGGAGGTGGAGCCTCAGGAAGTCTGACCACACCCTCACACTGCCCTCCAGCCTATAGGCTCGCTGCATTCTCTCCAACTTGCTGTTCACCGTCTCCATAGCAACAGGCCTTCCTGTTCCAGTTAGCAAGAGTCAACAGTAAACACTGTGTGTGTGTGTGTGTCACAGCGTTGATCAAGTACACATTTACCTGTCTGTCTGTCCGTCCGTCAGAGTATATGTTTGCCCCCTTATCTGTCAGTTTTTAGACATGTCTGTCTGTTAACACATCTGTCTGTCTGTCTCTCTGTCCTTGTGTGTGTCCCTCTGGTTGTTTATCACGTGTCTGTTCCTCACCTGAGGAGGAGGAGTGTGTTTTGCTCGAGGCAGATGGATTGCTGAAGGCTGGCTCTGCTAACAACTCCTCTGTCTACACACACACACACACACACACACACACACACACACACACACACAAAACACAAAGTGAATGTAAACTAAGCAACATCATAAATAAAACATGTGTACATCAATCATTATATCACCCTGTCTGTCTCACCGTCTGTCTGTCTCACCGTCTGTCTGTCTCACCGTCTGTCTGTCTGTTTCAGCTCCTCAGCAACTGTGTCTGTCTGTCTGTCTGAGGAACAGTTAGTGCTATCTCTCAGTGGTAAATATACGAGTTGCTCTCACTTACTTGCTCTGTTGGCCTGAGAAGTGTATTGTGTGTGTGTGTGTGTGTGTGTGTGTGTGTGTGTGTGTGTGTGTGTGTGTGTGTGTGTGTGTGTGTGTGTGAGATACTCACATCCAGGCTGTCGAGTTCCTGCAGGAATGAGTTTCTCTCTGCAGGAGCCTCCACATGAGTGACTAGATCCCCCTGCCTGTAACACACACACACACACACACACACACACACACACACACACACACACACACACACACACACACACAAACACACAGTCAGTAAAATAATAATAATAACACACTCACAGATGAAAATGAGCAGCAGTGAGACACAGAGACCATGTGAAGGTGCTGTTGTCGTGCTCCGCAGCATACAGAAGGCCTTCCTGTTTCAGAGTCTGCAGACTTCCTGCACACACACACACACACACGAGATTATAAAGACAGTGTACATAATGTGTGTATGTTCTCATGTCACAAACCCTCATATTATAAACACACGCTATCTCTCTCTACACTCTCACACGGTCATCTGTGATGTGAGACAGACACACAGACAGACGTGTGTGTGTGTGTGTGTGTGTGTATACCTTTCAGGTCGAGGGCAATGAGGCGGGGTGTGTAGGTGACGTGTCCCTTCTGGGTGAGACCTTCTCTGAACAGCACATCACTCTGCAGCTCATCTGGTGGGGCGTCAGGGTCATAACACAGAGACGCATCCTGAGAGACAGAGACAGAGAGATGGACAGTGAGACTGAAGACGCAGTGATTGATCGGCCAGGTGCTGCTTCAGCTGTCCGTATCTGAGAGTCCAGAGAGCAGCCTGAGTTACATTTAGAGAGGAGGTGAGAAACCTGCACTCACAGCTACTGAGACATCTGACAAGATTACCTCACCCTGTAACCACACATGAGATACAGAGAGGGAGAGAGACACACAGACAGAGAAAGGGACAGAGAGAGAGAGAGAGACAAAGTGAGACAGAGAGATAAACACAGAGAGAGAGAGAGAGGGGGAGAGGGACAGAGACAGAGAGACACTAGATACCTGTAGGTTCCACCAGTGTGTCCCCACAAAGTTGGAATAATGTCCGATCTGTAGAGTGAGCACTTCTCTACACACACCGCTCATCCTGCTCTCTCTCTCACACACACACTAACACTGCGCTTTAACTGTAAACACACACACACTGTTGAGTTTGATTAGAGAACATGCACATTGCAGCATGGTGAAGAAAACACACACTCACTTCTGGGTTTGACGTCATTACGTAGATCCTACGTGTAAGACGTACACCTATTGGGATTGGTTGGTGAACAACAAGCCCCGCCTCATGCGCGCGATCTAAAGATTTCACAGTTGACATGTCGCGATGTCGTGTTGTCATAGCAACCCTGAAAAGCACGCGCCTGTGCCGTCATCGGCACACTACCTACCATCTACTACCTACCTATTTTAATATGGCAGAAGGAGGGTGGCATGCAGATTTAACCACGCCACACATTGGCAGGGGACGTGGGTTTTTTGGGTTGACCGAGCCTATAGTTGGCAAACCACGTGTTTTGGTTTATGATTCTGCGACTGCTCCGACCGCATCACGTAGTAACGAGTTAGGTGAACCAAAGTCTTCCACTCCTGTCAATGTTGGTTCTGACAATGTTACAGAGCAACTACGCGACCTCATTGGTGAGCTTGGAAGCCAGATCGGTGATTCAATCGTCTCACGGTTGTTAACCAGTCATAATTCTGCACTACCTCTTTCTTCTCGGTCATTTGAGCAGCAACCCTTTAGGACAATGCCCCTGTCTACAAATCTTGATCTGTCCAAGGTGAATCTAGTAGTCAAGACTGACATTAAAAAACCACAGATGTTTAGAGGGGATGGTGGCGATAAATGTTCCATCCTGGAGTGGATTGAACAGATGAATGTGTATCTAAGCAAAAGGGATTGCAGCAAAGCTGCTAGCGTAGAAGAAATACTGAATCATCTCAGTGGTCGGGCAAAGAGCATTGTAAAGGTTAAGCTAAAAAGTAGCCCGGTTGCAGTACTATGTCCTGAAGTTGTCTATGAGGTACTACAGCGCTATTTTAGCGACAGCCCTGGCTCTTGCCAGCCGTTAGCTGATTTTTATGCGACTCAGCCAAAGCTTAACGAGCACCCTGTTGACTATTGGGTTAGGTTGAACGAAGCAGCCGAGCTAGCAGATGCTCAACTACAGAGGTGTGGTGGCAAGATGGAAAATATTAGCTCAGAGATCGCAATGATGTTTATCAGGAACTGTCCTAGCCCTGATCTTTCGAATGTCTTTAGGTATAAGCCCATAAGCAAATGGTCAGCCGAAGAGGTCCAAGAGGCCATCGATGAGCATGAGAGAGATTTTAAGTCTCGAAAGCCACTTCCATCTGTGCTTAAAGTTGCTGTAAATCAAGCTGTTGTTGCTGAAAAGCCTGTCAGCACTCAGGTAACAGTAGGAAGCAAAAGTACAGTCGTGACTTCTGCTGCATGTCCTGCAAGCCCGCACACTAAAACAAGCGAAGCCGCAGAATTGGGCACTTTGGAGCGTGTGTTGAAAATGTTAGAAAGGGTGTTGGAGCGCACAGCTTTACCAATTTCAGAACAAAAACCTCGAACGTCACCCTGGTATCGAGCCTCGCCATGTGCAGTGTGCGGAGACCGATCTCACTCGACTTGCTCACACTGCATGAGAGAAAAAAGATGCCTTGAGTGTCTAGAGTTTGGACATCAATGTAAACAGTGTCATAGAGTTGTTGCCCAGGGCGTCGCTCAGATTAGTAGCTATCAGGAAAACTAGATCACTCACATTGGGGAGAGGGCAGTGTGAGTGTTGAGAGTCAGCCTCTCACCCGCGATGAAGATCCTATGTTAATTTATAGCAACCATTGTCAGGCCGAATCAAGCGGCAGCATCATCTTATTCCAAAACATTGCGAAGCTGGAAAAAGCTGATAGCTTATTTTACACTGATGTGTTGGTGAATTATGCGGTTGCTTGCCAAGGCCTGTTGGACACTGGTTCTATGGCATTGTCACGGCGTGCGCCTGTGACGGGCGTGCGCCCAAATCTATTATCGCTCCTCGCTCACTTCATAGGCTCCCTAAGTAGGCGGCACCCCTTCTGCAGGTGTGCAAAGGGACGGGGCCGCCTATGCGGGCTGGCTGGCAGTGATTAACGTTAATAGGATCTCAGGCTTGCTCCGCATTATAAAAGCAAGGCGCGGAGTTTAGTCCGGGGTCCGAGAAGAGCGTAACGCGGTGGAGCTCTAGAGTGGCATGGGAGTGGGAAAATGGAACGTGCCCCAGAGACTTAAAAGGACATTGGATTTCCACCCCTTTGATCTCCGCGCTGCACGAGCTCCCACGGCATCCTTCGCTCCCGCGTCGAGCCCGCCTTCGCGTCCTCGCCGCCGAATAGGAAAAGGCCGCGAGGAGGACAGCGTTAAGGCCGCCGATCCCAGCCGGGAAAGCCGCCCAGCCGAAGGACATCCGAGCGAGACTCCCGCCTGAGGCCGCGCACACAGAGAGCTGGGAGGGGCCAGGCCGGCCATCGACAGCGGGGAGGAACCGAGAGGGAGCGTGCAGGAGTGCTGCCTCGCGTGCTCCGTTCAGCCACTCCGCCCACCGCCGCCAGCCGCGTGCCCGCATGCCAGCTGGGCACTGCCTCGGACCATGCACGTGCACACATCATCCCTTTCCTTTCTTTCCATCCTCCCTCCTTTTACCCTTTCCTTCCCCTATTTATTCCTAAGAAATTATCCTTTTCCTCTAAGATCTCGCCTCGTGTCTGTGTTTCATGGTGCCGCCCGTGCAACTTTGGGTCGAACCCATTACATGCATGTACTATTAATGAGGAAATAGAGCGCAGGCTACTGGATGCATGTGAGACTCTCGAGTTTGAGCAGCTCCATGCAGATGTCTTGCTTGTCGGTTGTGGCGGTGTTCGGGTCAAACTTAAGTGTATCTATCAGCTAAAAATGTGTGTTTACGGATTTCCTGTTGTTGTGCCTACCTTGGTGGTGCCAGGGCAAAAAGACCAGTTGATTGTTGGTACTAACATCCTTAAGTATGTCATAAGTCAACTTAAGCAGTCACAGAGTTATTGGCGTATCATGAACCAGCCAAATTTCACAGGAGAGCCAGAGATTCAACGATTTTTGATTATGTTGTTTGGGCATGATAGATGGGAGGGTGGTAATATCCCAACAGTCGTTGGTACTGCTAAGCTTACTCAGGCAGTCACACTGTTACCTCAGCAAGAGCACCTTGTGTGGGGTAGGCTCCCAATGAGTTCCACTATTTCTGTAGGTAGCACTGTGTTGATTGAACCATCTAGGGCACAAACTCATAAGATGGGTGTTCTTGTGGGGCGGGCTATAGCTACGCTGCCTGGTGACAGATGGGTACCAGTTAAGTTGATCAACTTATCTAATAAGCCGGTCACTTTGAGACGTAATGCGAAGATAGAAGATGTTTCATCTGTTTTAGCGGTGGAGGACCTCGACACCCAGTCTGGACACAGTGATGGGGAAATTGTGAACATACAGAGCCAATCTATCTCCTTTAGTGCAGATGCAAAGATTGGTTCTCTCTCTGGTATTCGTGACACGCTGCAGGAGCTTGGACTCGCTGATCTTGACCTTGAGTCCTGTGAGACGACTCCGTACTGGAAGGGCCAGCTTCTGCAGTTGATTCAAAGACATCAAGATGTGTTTTCTAAACACAAGTTAGATTGTGGTAAAGCTAAAGAGTTTGTTCACAGGATTCACCTATCAGATAGTCGCCCATTCAGGCTTCCGTATCGCCGTGTTCCTCCCGCTCAATATCAAAAACTGAGAAAAGTGCTTTCTGAGATGGAAGAGCAAGAGATTATCCATAAGTCTTGCAGTGAGTGGGCATCCCCGTTAGTTTTGGTATGGAAAAAATGCAGTGATCTTTGTCTTTTGCGTTGATTACTGCTGGCTTAATGCCAGGACTGTCAAGGACGCTCACCCCTTACCTCATCAAGCAGACTGCTTGACAGCCTTCGGTGGAACCGCGGTCTTTAGTGCAATGGATCTTACCTCTGGCCTTTATAACATCACGATGGCGGAGGAGGACAACAAGCTTATGGCCTTCACAACACCGATGGGGCTATTTGAATTTAACCGCTTACCTCAGGGACTCTGCAATAGTCCTGCTAGCTTTATGCGCCTGATGACGAACATATTTGGCGATCAGAATTTCTTGACGTTACTCTGTTATCTGGACGACCTACTTGTGTATGCCCCAGATGAAGGTGAGGCCATCAAGAGGCTCAAGATGGTGTTCAGTAGGCTCAGAGAGCATGGGTTAAAGCTAGCACCCAAAAAGTGTCATTTCCTCCGAAGGAGCGTGCGGTTTTTAGGGCATGTTATCGACGGTTCAGGGGTAGCAACCGACCCAGACAAGGTCAGTGCTATTGGAGCGGTGGAAGAGCCTGATTTAATGATGGAGGATGGAGTTACCCCATCCCAAAGAAAGATTAAATCGTTCTTTGGAATGGTTTTGTACTACCAGAGATTTATCCAAAATTGCTCTACAATAGCAAAACCCCTGTTTGCCTTGACAGCTGCGCCAAGGGGCAAGAAGCCTCCGGGGAGGGGTGCTATGTTCAGAAAGCTAAGTCCTGATGACTGGAAGGAAGAGCACTGTAGGGCCTTCCAGCAGTTAAAAGCTGCGTTGATGAATTCTGTGGTACTGACGCATCCTGATTTCAGCCATCCGTTTATTCTGTCTACTGATGTGTCCATGGACGGGTTGGGCGCTGTACTGTCACAGGTTGCAGAAGGTGAGACCAGAGCCCGGCCGATTGCTTTTGCCAGCAAAGCACTTACGCATGCTCAGGCAAGGTACCCTGCTCACCGCCTAGAGTTCTTGGCTTTGAAGTGGTCCGTTTGTGACCAATTCAGCCACTGGCTGAAGGGTCACGAGTTTGTTGTCTGGACGGACAATAACCCTTTGACTTACATCCTCACAAAGCCTAAACTTGACGCGTGTGAGCAGAGATGGCTTTCCAAGTTGGCGCCCTATCGATTCAGCATCAAGTACATACCTGGCAGGAAAAATGTGGTGGCAGATGCTTTAAGTCGTCAACTCTTTGTCCATAACCGGGTCAGTCAGAGGCTGTTAAACGAGCCTTATGATGTGTTGCTCAAGGAGGCGGAACGATTTGGCAAAGAGACGGTACAGGATGCGTTCAGGTTTAGTGCCGGTATTCAGGGCAGTGAATGCCCTCCTTGCACAGTGTCGAGTCATTATCCACTTTCCAGTGCCGAGGTGTGTGCTGTGTTACAGGGTTATAGTGACTGGGAAGCAGGGGTTGAGTCGAGAGCCATCTCTTGGATTGCCCAGGATACCCAGCATTTGTTGCTTCCCGGGCAGTGCCCATTGCTGGTCTTCTCATTAGATGAACTTCGAGACAGACAACAAAATGATCCCTGTCTGTCCAGGGTCCTGTTCTATATCAGTAGAGGCAAGAGAGCCTCATGTCGTGAGCGTGCTGGTGAGACGTATAGGGTGCTCAGAGTTCTGAAACAGTGGGACAAATTAAAGATGCTCGATGCTGTACTGTATCGTGTAAGCAAAGATAATTTGATGGGGAAGAAGCGGTTACAATACGTTGTTCCATCTTCTTTAATTACGCAGGTCATGACAGGGGTACACGACGAAGCAGGGCACCAGGGCAAAGGTAGAACAATGCATCTGGCAAGACAAAGATTTTTTTGGGTTGGGTTGGAACATGATGTTCGTAGGTATGTTAAGTGTTGTACGCGCTGTGTCGTCAGTAAAACACCTGAACCTGAAGGCAGAGCTCCGTTAGAGAGTGTGAAAACATCAAGTCCAAGGGAGCTAGCATGTATTGATTTTTGGACCGCGGAAAGTTCAAGAGGTCGTAATGTGGACGTGCTAGTCGCGACTGATCATTTTTCTCGAATGGCTCACGCTTTCCCGTGTCGTGATCAGATGGCTAAACACGTAGCGCGACAGTTGTGGGATCGCTATTTTTGTGTGTACGGGTTCCCTGACAGGATTCACTCCAATCAGGGGGCGAACTTTGAGAGCGAGCTGATCCGAGAATTGCTGCAGGTTGCTGGAGTAAAAAAGTCCCGAACAACTGCATATCACCCCATGGGAAATGGGAATGTTGAGAGGTTCAACATAACCCTGGGCAATATGATCAGAGTGCTCCCGCCGAGTTCTAAGGAAAAGTGGTCGCAGTTGCTTCAGACGCTGACCTTTGCGTATAATTGCACGAGTCCACTGGCTACGCCCCATTTTACTTGATGTTTGGTAGGGTTCCAATGCTGCCTGTGGATGTCATGTTCAGTAACGTCGAGAGGGATAGTGACGTTGTTGATTATGACAAGTATGTGAAGAGGTTAAGAGATGATCTGAAAGAAGCACTCTGTCGCTCAGAAAAACATTGATGTCAGTCAGCAACGTCAGACCGAGTTGTACAACCGAAAGACGAAGGGTCGTAACATTGAGCTGGGTAATCAGGTTCTGCTGGCCAACAAAGGTGAACGCGGGAAGAGAAAACTAGCAGACAAGTGGGAGTCGATGCCCTATAGGATAGTTGCGATGAACCCCCAGTGCCACATTTACTGCATTTGTAACACCAAAACGGGTCAGGAGAAAACTGTTCACCGCAATTTGTTGTTGCAAGCGAATTTCCTTCCGCTTGAGCTGGGGGAACATGAAACATCCGAGGACAGTGATGGATCTGTACTTGGCAGTAGGAGTGTTTCAGTGGGTGATATTGCTGGTACTGAATCCGAGGTATGTTCCCTGTCTGAGCAGGTCGCCAGTTAGGTGGAAAAGACCGCAGCTCATGACAACTTTCAGCAGACATTGTCATGCATATCTGATGGTGCTGAATCACTGAACATAGTCCCTGAGTCGAGTCATCAACAGGAGCAGCTGGTTCCAAAGGGTGATTGTACTGAGGAGAACAGTAGCGTGGGTTGCCTGGATGAAGGACTGGGTTGTGATTTACCCATCTCACGTTCTGACCCTTGTGTTTCCGCTGCTGAAGTTGCTAAGCCACCACCTGGTCCCAGAGAAGTGAGAGTTCGGTCCAGAGTGGGTAGGATTGTGAAACCCATCAACAGATTGATAGAGAACATGGCTCAGACCATCAAAACTCTTGATCCAGTTGGTGGGGTTGTAAGATCTTTGTTGGGATAAGAACATATTGTGTTACAATGTCATTTTGAGTTTTATGATTGCAATCAATGTATTTCAGTATGTTGTTCCAGATAAGAGATATAGTTCGTCTGAGATGAATCGTGTTTAAGGCACCCTTTGCAGGTGACTGCAGTAGGCCTGATCAACCTGCCGTATTGACCTTCCCTGTGAGTGGGAGACATATTTTGTCGCAAAACTTTCTGAAAAACATTTGGTCTAATGACTCTGGTGTATACTGTCTCCATTATGGTCAAAATTCATGAAGTTCAGGGGGGAGAATGTAACTGGTGTTAATGATACATTGATTATAATCTTACTTGTTTTGCTTTTCCCTTAATACAAATAATTTGTATTATTTTTATTTTTATTTCGCCTTATTTTATTGTCCATGATGTTTTAATTTTCATCTATTTTGTCTTAAGATTGGTTTAGTGAACTTCACAAATTCTTGTTCTTCCGTGATTGTTTACAAGTTAGAAGAATGTAACGTTAACATAGTGGAACGTTCTCTTCAAGACTTTGTTTGGGGGAGGGAGCGATATCAGCGGGGCACATCAGGCTTTCTCTGCATGCGACATGTGATAGCCTCAGTCTACCTGCGTGCGAGGCTCATGAGCTCATGTGTTTCCTGGTTCTCCCCATAATTTACTCTGCGTGTGTGCCAGAGAGGGAGAAGCTGTCGCCTGTTTGTCCACTGATTATCTCTCCTTGTTACAGAATTAAAGAAAGCATTGAATTTCATCGCCAAGTGGTAGTGTGGTCCTTGTGTGTGTGAGAATGACAGATCCAGACATGCTACATACCATTACGTTGACTTTAATGTTTTTTTTTTTAATCTTCAAACTGTGTGTGTGTGTGTGTGTATTTGTGTGTATGTACTGTACCATAAACATAATTAACACACCCCTTTCTTTCCCACATAAACAGAGCTCTACAGGTTTTGTTGTTTGTTTGTTTAAGTCCTCAGCCTCTTTGTTCTCTGGAAACCACGTGACCTTTAGGCTCAAACACACCCTGTGCAGTATAGCACATAGTCTCAGAAGAGGCCTACTTAATCAGTGACAATCCAGAGCCCAGGCCAGGGAGCAGACAGACAGGCTAAACCAACCGTCTGCTAGCTGCATAGAGTCTTCATCATATTGAGACTGTGTCTGTTCCCCGAGCTAAACATAAACATACATTTAGAAAGACTCAGAAAGTCTGTTTTAGTAATTTAATTAACATAGATACCACAAACTCGGATCACACTGAATGCGCAGCCGGCACCTCTGATCTGAAGCTAGGACTGTTAAATATTAGCTCTCTCACATCTAAAGCAGTTATTGTTAATGAAACTATCACAGATCAGGAGTTTGATATATTATGTTTAACAGAAACCTGGATTAAACAGGACGAGTATGTAGCTCTAAATGAAGCTAGTCCTCCTGGATACAGCTACATACACCAGCCTCGGCTAACTGGTAGAGGAGGAGGAGTCGCAGTTATTTATAACCATAATCTGTCTCTCGTACAAAAACACAGTTTTAAATCTAATGCATCTGAAGTTCTCTATAGTAACATAAAGTCAGCTAAGTCGATCCCGCTAATCATCATTTACAGACCCCCAGGGCCGTACTCGGAGTTTCTCTGCGAATTTGCAGATTTCCTCTCAAACCTTGTTGTTTCTGTAGACAAAGCGTTAATTGCTGGAGACTTTAATGTTCATGACCCTCTGAGAACAGCATTCTTGTCCATACTGGACTCAGTAGGAGTAAATCAGTGTGTAGTAGGACCCACTCATAAAGCAGGTCACACTTTAGATTTAATTTTATCCTTCGGATTAAGTATAGGAAATATAACCACAATTCCACAGTCTGAAGTTATCTCAGATCACTACCTTATCTCGATTAAAGCGTGTTATAGTAATAATGTATGCAGCACAGCACCGCGCTTCCACCTTAAACGTACATTTACATCAAATACCACACAGAGCTTTATCAATAATCTTCCAGAATTATCAACTTTGATTGGATCGCCATCTGACTTCACAGAACTCGAACAGGCGAATGAATATCTACAGTCAGCACTTAGTTATAGTTTAGATAATGTAGCTCCAGTTAAAAGGAAAATGATTAGAGATAAGAAACTCGCTCCTTGGTATAATGACGACACACGTGCTTTAAAAAAAACCGCTCAAAAATTCAAACATAAATGGCGCCAAACTAAATTGTTAGTATTCAAATAGCTTGGAAGGAGAGCATCCTGAACTATAAAAAAGCTCTCAGTGATGCTACATCAACGTATCTCTCCACTCTTATAGAAAATAACAAAAACAACCCGAGATTTTTATTTAATACCGTAGCTAAATTAACTGAAAACAAGACCACTGCAGAAATCTCCACAACAACATCATGCAGTAGTGAGGATTTCATGAACTTTTTCAATAACAAAATTATAAATATTAGGCAAAAAATTCAGGCTTTGAAACCAGACAATTTAAATAATTCAGATGATCTAACCACATCACATCAGAACTTAGAACACTTTACTCCCCTTGAAGCGAGGGAACTAATTTCACTCATCTCTTCTTCAAAATCGTCAACCTGTATATTAGATCCTATACCGACACATTTTCTCAAACAGATAGTACCAGCAATAATAGAACCCCTGTTGAAAGTAATTAACTTTTCACTCAATAGTGGGTATGTCCCCAAATCCTTTAAATTAGCCGTTATTAAACCGCTAATCGAGAAACCTGACCTTGACCCCTGTCTGCTTTCTAATTACAGGCCGATATCAAACCTTCCCTTTATCTCCAAGATTTTGGAAAAGGTAGTATCACAGCAGGCGGCACGGTGGTGTAGTGGTTAGCACTGTCGCCTTGCACCGCCAGGGTCCGGGTTCGATCTTCACAGATTAGAAAATGTAGTAGGAATTAAGGGAACTGCCCTCTTGTGGCTCAGATCCTATTTGACTGATCGTTATCAGTTTGTAGATTTAGATGGTGACCATTCCTCATGTTCTCAAATGGAGTTTGGTGTTCCACAGGGTTCAGTTTAAGGCCCACTGCTTTTTTCCTTTTACATGCTTCCTCTGGGCAACATAATTCGTAAACACGTTATTAGTTTTCATTGTTATGCTGATGACACACAAGTATATGTCTCAGCAAAACCAGATGAGAAAAACCAGTTTGCTAAAATCGAGCAGTGTGTGCAGGATATAAGAGATTGGATGTTAATTCATTTTCTTCTGCTTAATCCTGATAAGACAGAAGTTCTTGTCATAGGACCACAAGTAGCTAGAAGTAAGCTTTCTGATCACACTGTAACTTTAGATGGCTTTTCTCTTCCATCAAATGCAACAGTAAAAGACCTCGGTGTGATTATAGATTCCAGCCTTTCGTTTGAAGCACATGTAGATAATATTACCAGGATAGCTTTCTTTCACCTTAGAAATATTGCCAAGATAAGAAACATATTGTCACTAAATGATGCAGAAAAACTAGTTCATGCTTTTATCACGTCTAGGTTGGACTATTGTAACGCCTTACTGTCTGGTTGTTCAACTAGGTGTATAAACAAGCGTCAGTTAGTACAGAATGCAGCAGCGAGAGTCCTCACTAAAACCAGAAAATACGAGCACATCACCCCTATCTTATCTACACTGCATTGGCTCCCTGTGAAATTTCGCATCGATTTTAAGATACTACTTTTGACATTTAAAGCATTAAATGGTCTCGCGCCACAGTATTTGAGTGAACTGTTAGTGTCTTACGATCCGCCACGCCTACTTCCATCAAAGAATGCAGGCTGCCTGTCAGTACCACGTATTATTAAAACTACAGCAGGGGGCAGAGCTTTTTCCTACAAAGCCCCAAAGTTATGGAATAGTCTTCCTATTAATGTTCGGGACTCAGACACAGTCTCAGTGTTTAAGTCTAGGCTAAAAACCTATTTATTTAGCGCAGCATGTTTGTAAATAGATGAACCTTAGGTAAAGGAGCAGATCTGGGGGACTCATGGACGTAGAGTATTCTGGTGAACTGGTATGTTTAGATGCTGTCCTCCCCACTCTCATTGATCACTCAGGGATGTTGACGGTGAGGTGATTGGTTGCTTTACATCTCAGTTTCCCCTCATGTCTGTGTTTCCTTCTGGCTCTCCCTTTTAGTTATGCTGTTATAGTTAGTCCTGCCGGAGTCTCTGCTTGCACTTTGCACTAAATATACATTCACCTTATACATGTTGACTGTGACCATACCTAACTGCCATCTCTCCTTATTTTCTGTTCTCTCCTCTTCTCCTCTCTCTCTCTCCCTCGCTCCTTTCCCTCTCTCTGTCTCTCTGTCGAGCTGTACATGTCGCTCCTGAGTTGCCAGTGATCCAGACCCCTCTGCCCTCTGGACCCGTCTAACCCGTCCTGGAGTCCTGCTTCTGGTTGGAGATCTCGTCGCATGGATGCCCCGTGTGGTCTGCCTGGATTCGTGTGGTGGCTGGGGATGGTTTCCACAAAGACTTTTCTGTCCTCGACTGATGCAGACAGCTGTTCTCTGGGGCCCTGTGACTTCAGTCGTTCGATAGCTCAGGGCTGGAATTTCCTACAGTCTACCTGAGCCTCCAGGAACAAACTGGACTCCTTTTAATTTTAATTTTAAACACATCTCCTGTTATACTGAACTTCCAGTACACAGTATGAGTGCTGATCAATCCCTGCTCTCCGTTATCACCCAGATGAGGATGGGTTCCCTGTTGAGTCTGGTTCCTCTCAAGGTTTCTTCCTATTACCATCTCAGGGAGTTTTTCCTTGCCACCGTTGCCCTCGGCTTGCTCATCAGGGACAATCTTATCATTTTGATTCATACACATTGCATACAAACTTACTTCTTTTATTGTGTAAAGCTGCTTTGCGACAATGTCAATTGTTAAACTGCTAAATAAATAAAATTGACTTGACTTGACCCTGACTCTCAGTGACGGGATTTACCTGACACACCTGTGTGACTTCAGCATCTACCAATCAGCAGAGGAGGAAACACACACACACACACACACACTGAGTGGAGAGAAAGCACAGGCTCGGGTAAGAGCATGCTTTAGATTTATAGTTTAGATTAAATACAGATTAATATGATATACACACATACTGTCTGTCTGTCCTTCTATGTTACTTTCTATCTATTTGCCTATTTATCTTTGTCTTTTTCTCTGTCTATCTCTCTGCCTAAGTGTCTGTCTTTGAGCTGCTCAAGCTTCTCCTGTTTCAGTGTTTGGTTACTAGTTTAGAAACTCTGCGTTGATGTCACACACAAACACCTCACTCAGGTTCACCCGAACCTCCGTCACACACAGTCAGCGAAACTGACACTGGATGGAGGTTAGGTTGTTCATGGTGGTGTGTGTGTGTGTGTGTGTGTGTGTGTGTGTGTGTGTGTGTGTGTGTGTGTGTGTGTGTGTGTGAGATGTGAAGTGGAGAAACGTGAAAAACTGCATTCTTAAACTGTTCAGTGAGAGAGAGAGTAGACAAACCCCACATCAGTGTGACTCCTCCATGGACTTCCTCCACTTCACACGAGCTTACTCTTCTCTACAGGAGACTCCACCATCACACTGTCTAGACTTCTGTCTGTCTGTCTGAGTGGAGAGAAAACATCATGGGAAACCACGGAGCACCAGGTGTCTAGTGTGTGTGGTAGTGTGTGTGGTAGTGTGTGTGTGTGTGTGTGTGTGTGTACAGATATGGTGTAGACAGTCTAACTCCATGTACTTCACTGTCCTCATGTATAGTTTTCACGTTTCTGTACTTTACTTGAGGATATGTTTAACTGTTTAACACATACCGTACCTGCTCTTCTCCTGCACCACACACTTCTACATAGTGTTGCGTTGTGTTGCGTAACCACACTGGTGTGTGATGTTTAAAGCTGTAAAATGCTCCACCTGCTGGTTATTATGTGTAATTGCATGATTTGTCTTCCCTTCGTGAAACACTCGATCATGTAGCAGGTGTGAAATCAGAAGCAGGGATTGTTTCAGACACGGATGAAAACACACACACACACACACACATAGAGAGAGAGAGAGAGAGAGAGAGAGAGAGAGAGAGAGTACAGTGTCTCTACAGTGAGTAGTAGCTCAGTATTTTTAATACTTACTGTAAGTAAATTTTATGGTGTGAAATGTAAATGGAGAACTTTTATGTTTATTTGAGTGACACTTTACCTACAGTATCTCTATGAATCGTACAGACTGATATTCAGTTAAATCCTTACACACCTGCCCATGAACTAAAAGAGATGTTTCTCTGTGATTAAACAAATTGCACTGGAAAGAACAATTAATTGGTCTGGAAATCAGCTTGCGGAGACGAGAAGGTGAGGAAGAGTGAGACCTACTGGTGCTGCTGATCTAACCTACTGGATTCCCACTGCCCTTTAACCAGGAAGAAGAAGACGGAGTCAGACAGCGGTGAAGAAGAACCTGATGGATCCAGAACCCTGCTCTGTCCTCTTCCCACGGTTCTGATCCGTCACAGAGACACGCAGGAGAGCCGTGTGAGAGCGTTTCTGCAGACGTAGTCAGAGTAAAATAAAAACCCTGCAGCTCACGTGTGTGCTTTCACCTGTAGATAGAAATACTAATATCATGTATATATAATAAACAACAGGTCATCAGTCCCGTGTGTGTGTGTGTGTGTGAGCGAGAGAGAGAGAGAGAGTGAGCGTTCAAAGGAATGAGAGAACGATGTCGTCACAGTGTTTATCCACACGCTGATCATTACACCAGTTAATCAGTCATTCTCACAGCATCGACTTTGTCCCCCCCCCCCCCACTCTCTCTCTCTCTCTCTCTCTCTCTCTCTCCAGGAAAAGTCAGTAACTTAAACAAACGAAACCTTTGAAGATCCTCCGTTTTGTTGCTGTCCTGTCCTGCACCTGTCTTGTACAACTGATTAGACAATCAGACGTCTGATCACAGAGAGAAAAGAGAGAAAGAGAGAGACAGAGAGACGAAGAGGATCCACACACATGCGCAGATGGAGGAAATAGTGTTTGCAGACCTTCACGAGGAACCGTCAGGAGGACGATGGACAGATGAAAGACAGGACTCGGAGGAAGCGGTGAAGGATAGCGAGGAGTGGACGGCGAGTCTGGAGAGCAGGACGGAGAGCGAGAGACAGCTGGACGGAGGACAGGAGAGATGGAGGGATGAAGATGGGTCGCTGGCTGATGATGAAGATGAAGGTGATGACGATGAAGGACCTCGGATGAGTTTCAGTCCTCTGGTGACGGTTGGGAGGAAAACGGCTGAAAACCAGGTGCAGTGGAGTGATGTCAGAGACGGTGATGTCACCAAGCCGAGTCCTCAGAGCCGTGAGGAACAACTTCCTGTTTATTTATTGATATGTTTCTTTATTGATTTGTTTGTTTGTTTGTTTGTTATATCTACATTTAGAGTGGCTTGCAAACCCCTTGAACTCTTCCACATTTTGTCCCGTTACAACCACAGACGTAAATGTATTTTTTTACTTTATGTGAACATAGATTGGCACATAACTGTGAAGTGGAAGGCAAATGATCAGTGACAAGTGTGACGTGCATTAGTATTCACCCCCCTGAGTCAGTACTTTGTTGTTCACTTTATTTCCAGCTGCGAGTCTTTGGGTCGTGTCTCACCAGCTCTACAGAGTGAAAGTTTTGCCTGAAGTTCAGTCAGATTGGATGAGGAGCGTCTGTGAGCCGCAGTTTAAGTCCTGCCACAGATTCTAAATTGATTCAGGTCTGAACTTTGACTGGTCCATTCACATGAATACGCTTTGATCTAAACCCTTCCACTGTACCTCTGGCTGTGTGTTTATGGTCGTTGTCCTTCACCCAGTCTCAGGTCTTTTGTAGACTCTAACAGGTGTTCTTCTAAGATTGCCCTGTATTTGACTCCATCCATCTTTCCATTAACTCTGACCAGCTTTCCTGCTGAGGAAAAGCGTCTCCACAACGTGATGCTGCCGCCACCATGTTTCACAGTGTTGGTTTTCCACCACACATAGCATTTTCCTTTAAAACCAAAAAGTTCAACTTTGGTCTCACCTGACCAGAGCACCTTCTTCCACATGTGTGCTGCCTCTTGGCTGCTTCTCTGATTAATGCTGGTGGACGTCCATGTCTTGGTAGGTTTGTAGTTTGCAGTTTGCCGTACTCTTTCTCAGATGATGGATTGAACGGTGCTCCATGTGATGTTTAAAGCCGGATAAATTTTTTTATAACCTCACCCTGCTTTAAACCTCTCCACACCTTTATCCCTGACCTGTCTGATGTGTTCCGCAGGCTTTATGGTGCTGTTTGTTCACTAATGTTCTCTTACAAACCTCTGAGGGCTTCACAGAACAGCTGTATTTATACTGATATTAAATCACACACAGAGCTGGACTCCAGTTTCTAATTAGGAGACTCCTGAAGGGGATCGGTTCCACTGGATTTTAGGTTGGAGGATCAGAGTAGAGGGGGGTGAATATAAATGCACATAGCACTGTTCAGAATTTTGTCAAATATTTTGAAAACCATTAATTATTTTATTTCCACTTCACAATTGTGTGTCACTTTGTGTCGTCTGTCACATAAAACCCAATTACTGTGTTTGTAACGTGACAACGTGGAAAAGTCCAAGGGGTGTGAATACTTTTGCAAGGCACTGTAGTCTCTATTGTTTTTAAAATCTGTTTTCTCCCCCCCCCCCTTCTCTGTGTGTCTCTTTGTCCCTCTCTGTGTCTCTCTGTGCGTCTCTCTCTCCCTCTCTGTGTGTATTTCTGTGTCTCTCTCTGTCTGTGTCTCTGTGTGTCTCTCTTCCAAACGAGGTAGCTGGAGGTCCCTGTACAAACCCCCTGTAGAGAAGCGCACAGATGATCTGCAGTGGAGGATCGTGCACGTGGCCACAAACAGACACGTAGCACATATCGACTCCACCGTAGCCACAACCTGCCCCTTCTGTGGGAGGGAGGAAACTTTAGACCACCTCTTTTTAAGATGTAAGAGACTAAGGCCAATGCTTACATTGCTTACAAGAAAAAACAAAATTAAAAATGATGGCACTCTGAACCCAGAGCTCATGTTTAAAACTCTTGTAAAAACGAGACTAAAAATCAAATTCACATACGCAACAATGACAGATAGGCTGCAGGACTTCTGTAAAGTTTGGGGACAGGGGGACATTTTATGCTGTCTAGAGAACGATCTGTTAATTTTAACCTTTTAACAGAAGTTTTATGAGAACATGCACAGTATATAGAGCTACAAAGGCATCTTATTTTACCCCTTTTAGTTACTTATTTATTTACCTATTTTATTTATTTATTAAACAGTTCCTGGGACATCTGGTCCGTGCTTGTCCTGAAAGACAGAGCGATCCTAGTGCTTCTGAGCGACCGGGTCACGACGCGACCGTGCCGGGCGAGGCCGTTCCCCCTGCGACTACAGCTCGGCCGTCTGCTGAGGGACCCGGCAATGCTGCTGACCCAGAGCCTATAGAGACCGAACCCCAAGCCCAGCCTGCAGTCCAAGAGTCTACTGGAGCTACATCGACACCAGAAACAACGAGCTCGGCCAAACCGGACCGAGAGGAGCCCAACGTGACCCAGCCGGCGCCGGAGAGGCCGAGCACGGCCGATAAGGTCACAGAGGGCTCGGGTGCAGCGCTGGAGCTACCTGTGCTCTCGGCGATGGGTACAAGGGCGAGGAGCCGTCAACTGGAAGCATCAGCCGCACTGTCACAAGGGGACAAGGCGGAAATGGAGATGGAAGAAGAGCCCTCTTTCAAAGCACCGAAAAGGGAAAAAGACCGTAAAGGAGGGGGAAAAAAACTCCCCAAAAAAGACCCGAACCGGAGTCAGACAGCGACGGGTACATTTCAGACTCTGTGCTGCTTCTCACCACAGAGGAAGAAAGAATGCCAGTCGTACACAGCGAGGAATCTATACATGTTTTTATAGAAAAGACGAAAGGGGGTTCAAAAATCAAAATAGAAGACCACTTCTCAAGCAAGAAACAGTTCATCCATGACGTCAAATATTACAAGAAACAAAAACTTTTCGCTGAACTTGAAATCTTTAGTCTAAAAAAATGGATTACCAAAATAAACAAGGAACTCGCTGAAGAGGAATTCTAGAATGATTTTTACTCCGTGCTGGACACTGGTATGTCTTCTTTTATATAAGACTGTCTTTTTATCCACATACTTTTTAATGAGTGAAGTAAATATTGCGAGTTTAAATATAAATGGGGCAAGAAAATGTGAAAAAAGAGCCAAACTCTATGAACTACTAAAACAGAAACATGTTGATGTGGCTCTACTTCAAGAGACGCACAGCGACTCCAAGAACGCTGTGGACTGGTCCAAAGAGTGGGATGGGCTCGCGATCCTGAGCCACAATACACCACTGAGTGGTGGAGTCGCACTGCTCGCTGCTCGCAGTTTTATACCAAACTCTTACACAGTAGAATAATTTTTAAATGGGAGGCTTTTAAAAGTGAGAATGTTTTATGAAAATGAAGTCTTTGTTTTTATTTGTGTGTACACTCCCACCAAGGCAGTAGAGAGGATGATGTTTTTAGACAAACTAAGCAGCGTAATTAATGACTGTAACTCTGCTGACATTTTAATTCTGGGTGGGGATTTTAACCGCACAACTGACAACCTGGACAGAAACCATAGAGAACCTCACATGGCCTCCCGTAAACGCATGTGGGAGATGATGGAGGCCCAGGACTTGAGTGACATATGGAGAGACTTAAACAAGGAACAAAGACAGTACACCTGGGCCCATTCCATAGAGAACACGCTCTCACTGGCAAGACTCGATCGATTTTATTGTTTTAAACATCAACTGTCTTATTTTACTAAATGTTTTATTGTCCCAGTAGGCATCTCCGACCATAGCATGGTGCAGTGCACTGTCAGTAGGAAAAACCTCAAGCCTAAGAGCGCCTACTGGCATTTTAACACCCTGCTTTTAGAAGATGCCAGAGTCTTTTACCTTTTTATGGACCAGTCTTAAATCACAAAAAGCAGATTTTAGCTCTCTACAGCAATGGTGGGATCTAGCTAAAGCACAAATAAAAGTTTTTTGTCAACAGTACACACTCAATGTCACAAAAGACATTGTTAGATCAATGAGAGCGCTAGAGACTGAAATAGCGGAACTCCAGTGTTTGGAGACCAACGAAAATAGAGGAAACAGTGAAAGCCTGAAAAACAAAAAAGCCCTAATGAACGACCTACTGGGCACTGCAGCACAGGGGGCGCTGGTCCACTCACGGTTTAAACACGCAACAGAAATGGATGCTCCTTCTAAGTTCTTTTTTGGTCTGGAACAAAAAAATGGACAGAAAAGAATCATACATGCTGTGCGATCAGAGTCAGGGGATCTCGTATCAGAGCCCACTGAGATACGCAAGCAGACACACGGCTTCTACTCAAAGCTGTACAGTAGTGAGTGGTCAGAAGCACATGCAATGGAGGAAACCTTCTTAAAAAACCTGCCCAAGCTGTCAGAACAAGCTGCCACTGACATGGCGGCAGAACTGACACTGGCAGAGATTCAGAAGGCTCTCCAAGGCCTGAAGAACGGGCGGGCGCCGGGTATAGACGGTCTCCCTGTAGAGTTCTACAAGGTGTTTTGGTCAGTAATAGGACAGGATGTACTAGAGGTCTTGCAGGACAGCGTGAAAGGAGGAAAGCTCCCGGTGAGCTGCAGGAGGGCTGTCCTGACCTTACTGCCAAAAAAGGGAGACCTGACGCACCTGGGGAACTGGCGCCCGGTATCACTGCTGTGCACTGACTACAAACTACTCTCAAAAGCATTAGCCTCAAGACTGACAAAGGTACTGGAGCAGATCATTCATCACGACCAGACGTACTGCGTGCCTGGTAGGTCTATCTTTGATAATATACACTTAATCTGTGATATGGATGTCTCTAGACTGCTAGATTTAAAAACCGGTCTCATTTTGTTGGACCAGGAAAAGGCTTTCAACCGGGTTGAACACAAATACTTGTGGAAGGTGCTGGAAAGCTTCGGGTTCCACCCAGGCTTCATAACAATGATAAAGACATTGTACAGTGACATTGAGAGTGTACTGAAGGTTAATGGTGGTTTATGTGTCCCTTTTAAAGTACACAGAGGTATTAGACAAGGCTGCTCTCTGTCAGGCATGCTATATTCTTTAGCAATCGAACCTCTTTTATGTAAACTAAGAGAGCAGCTTTCTGGTTTTAATATACCTCATTTTAATAATTCAACCTGTCTTTCAGCTTATGCCGATGATCTAGCTGTAATGGTCAACACACAGACAGATGTGAATCTTTTAACTGATGTTTTAGAAGATTTTAAGGTTTTATCATCTGCTAAAATCAACTGGACTAAAAGTGAAGCCATTTTAGCAGGAGAATGGGGAGACGACTGGCCCACACTACCAGGGGGTTTAATGTGGAAAAAGACTGGTTTTAAATACTTGGGTGTCTACCTGGGCAGTTTTAAACAAAAACTGGGATGGAATTGTTGAAGGCATAAAAGGCAGACTAAGCAGATGGAAGTGGCTGGTCCCAAAAATGTCTTACAGAGGACGAGTGCTGGTCATCAACAACCTAGCAGCATCGTCCCTGTGGCACAAACTGGCATGTATGGACCCGCCACCAAACCTGCTAGCAAGCATACAGGCCCTACTGGTAGACTTTTTTTGGGACAAACTGCACTGGCTACCACAAAGCCTTCTTCACCTGCCCAAAGAGGAAGGAGGACAGGGCCTGGTGCAGCTAGCCAGCAGAACTGCAGCCTTCCGTCTGCAGTTCATCCAGAGACTTCTCACCGGAGCGAGTGATGAAGGATGGAGAGCGGCAGCCTACACACTCCTACGCACGGTGGGAGGACTCGGGCTGGACAGAACTCTGTTTTTAATGGACCCCACAGCACTGGACACTACTGGATTACCAGTATTTTATCAAAGACTTTTTAAAATCTGGACCTTTTTTAAAAAACACAACAAAGGAAGCAGAACATTACACTGGCTGCTGGAGGAGCCCCTAGTCTGTGGAGGGCAGCTGGACATTTCCAGTCCAACCACCCCAGCACTATCCAAGACCCTGATCTCCGCAGGGATCGTGACACTCCGGCAGCTGGTGAACATCACCGGACCAGACCTGTCTCAAGCAGAGGACTTGGCAGCACAGATGGGACTTCGGTCTCAACGGGTCACCAACCAACTCCTACATCGCTGGAGAACCACCCTAACGTCGGAGGAACGCGTTCAGCTGATGGAATACACAAACAACGAGACCAATCCTACAGAAGAGGAACCTTTTCCACAGCTGACGATAACTCCAGACCTAGAGGGTTATGGCGGCCCCCTCCTGGAGCTCGAGGGTGAGGAAGACATGAACTTTGAGACAGTGTCTGGTAAGGTTTTATACAAAGCTTGTGTAAAGGTCTTAAATAAGAAAAAACTGAATGGGAGGGTCAACACCCCATGGCGCACTGAACTGGGTTCACCTTTGTTTAACCTTTTAAAACACATCTTTTTACCACTGAATGTCGATTTTACTCATCAGCTTTTTATTCTTGGTTTTAAATACGTCCGGAGAAACAGGTTCAAATGCCAGCTTATTAATTTTACCATTGGTCAAGCCAAGATGGCAATTTATACAAGCAGAAAAAAATAAGCTGGCACAAAGCACAGACTGCGATCGCAAAAAGGTCTTCTCCAGACTTGTTAAATCAAGAATTTTAATTGATTTTAATTTTTACAAGAGTATGAAAGACATAAATATGTTTAAAACCATATGGTGCTGTGAGGAGACCTTGTGCTCAGTAGAAGATGACGAAATCATCTTTGCCGCATATTTTAACTGAAAAAAAGCACAATAACTATATGTGTTTTTAAAGAAGGACTATAATGTAAAAAATGTCTTATTTATTTATTTATCTATTTTAAATCAATTATTTATAAACTCAATCCTTTTTCCAGCTTATAAAACAAAACTTGTAAAATAAAGGATTGTAAAAGTCAAAGTCTCTCTGTCTCTCCCACTCTCTCTCTCTCTCTCACTCACTCTCTCTCTGTCTCTCTCTCTCTGTATTTCTGTGTCTCTCTCTGTCTGTGTCTCTGTGTGTCTCTTTGTCTCTCTCTCTCTCTCTGCGCTGGGTGTGATAGAGCGTGCGAAAGACTGTTTGGCGTTCTGCCAAGTTTTCGGACGACTGTTTATTTATTTATATTTCTTTAATTAGTGAATGTTTTTCACTTAAAAATATAAAGTTTACAATGAGAGAGAGTGGGCGGGGCACCATGGCTTCTGAAGCCGGTATAGAGACTTTGTCTCTCCGCCATGGTGTCCGATGTGTCCCTGAGGACGCGGGTGGTAATATCTAATATGTCTAATATCTCCGTTCATAAAGCACAAGGCGATATTGAAGGAGCTGCCCGTTTCGGGAAGTTGGTCGGCCCCATGAGGCCGATCCCGCTCGGGTGTGAGAGGTCCAACATGCGGCACATCCTGTCCTTCCGCAGGCAAGTGTTTAAGATCTTAAACAACCAAGATCAGACTTTAAACGTTAATTTTAAATGTAAAGAGGGGGACAACGGCTACACCGTCTTCGCCACTACGGAACCGCTGAGATGCTTTGAGTGTGGGGACGTGGGACACAAGAGGCTGAGCTGTCCACACGGAGCCGTGCAGCCGGGGAGCTCGCGCGGCGACAGCCGGAGAACCGCGGGGAGGCGGAGCTCACAGCGGGGAGGCGGAGCCCACAGCGGACCGCAGCGACACACCGCAGCCGCGACTCGAACAGGTCGGCCCTGAACGCAGCACCACCACAGAGACACACACCGCGCCGGGAGCAGATGACAACACCGACACTACTGTAAATAATACCAGTACAGTACCCACCGCAGACAGTGACCCCGCCCCTAACGCCCACTCCGCCCCCAAAATCTGCCCAGAAAAGGTAAAGCAGCCACAAACCAGCACACCATCACCGACACCAAAAAAGAGCAGCACAGAAAAACCCAGGAGGAAGAGAGAGGAGTCGTCCAACACAGAACACAGCAGTAAACACACAACCCGCAGTCAGACCCTCAGTGAAGCAGCAACAACGTCCAGTACAGCAGAGTCAGACCCAGACACGACCAGAGACATCCAGGAACAAGCAAACAGATACCTACAGGAACTCCACCAGCTACAGATACCGGACATAAAGAAGAAACATCTAGTGAAAACGTTATTAAAAAAGGCAAAAGCAGAAGGAAAAAAAGCTCAAAAACCCACCGACACTCAGGAGGAAGAGAAAATGGACAGAAGCTGAACAAAGCAAAAAACTATAAAGACTGAATGACTGAAACTAACATGAAAAGGGAAACTAAGATTTAAAAAATAAATAAATCTAGATATTGTGTGTGGGTGAATGAGTGTGTGTGTGTGTGTGTGTGTGTGTGTAAGTGTGCGTGTCTGTGTGTATGTGTATATGTAGTGTTTAAAAAAAATTCTCTCTCTCTCTCTCTCTCTCTATATATATATACACACTATGTATATTTGTAAATAAATTGTAAAATAGTCCCTTCATTAATTTTGCTACAATAAAGTGAGTTTAAAACCTCAAAACCTCTCTCTCTCCCTCTCTGTGTGTCTCTCTCTATCTGTGTCTCTCTCTGTCTGTGTCTCTGTGTGTGTGTCTCTCTCTCTCTCTCTCTCTGGTGCATGCTGGGAGTCGGTGTGAGAGCGTTGCGTGGAGTGTGAGAGCGACTGTTTAAATATATATAAGGGGGGGTGTAAAAAAAACCAACAACAAAAAAAAAACAAAGAAAAAAATATATATATAAACAAAAAAACGAGAAAAAAAAGAGGGAGAAAACCTATATATAAATACTATATTGATTACTATTGAGCGAGCCCCTGTGTGTGGGGGAAAAGGCCCGGTGGGGTGAGATGGCGGCGCGGCCGAGTGCCGGCGCCCAGCCGCTCTCACTCCGACACGGCGCGCGCTGTGAGGCGAGTCCCGAGGTCACGGTGGAGCAGGGAACATGAGGTGTTGTGAGTGTGGAGACATAGGACACAAAAGGGTGCTCTGTCCACACAGGACACAGGACAGTGAAGAGGCAGGACCGAGCGGTGTGTGTGTGCGGGAGGAGAGGGCAGCACAGTCCGGGGCTAGTGCAGGGGGCGTGGCCACTGCTCGAGCTGCTGGCAACAAAGTTACGAAAAGAGAAAAAGGAAAGACTCTTAGAAAAAAACTCAAAAAATGAGT
This sequence comes from Clarias fuscus, assembly GCA_030347435.1. Taxonomy (NCBI): domain Eukaryota; kingdom Metazoa; phylum Chordata; class Actinopteri; order Siluriformes; family Clariidae; genus Clarias; species Clarias fuscus. Next base: position 47,475,112 of record CM059204.1, on the reverse strand, counting down.
AAGCCACATCACATGGGTGTTTCCTTTCTGTCTACAGCTGTCTTCACATGCTTTTTTCCCCTCTTACCTCTCTTCTACATGGAAAAGTTAAGAGTAGGTACATTAAACATTAATGGGGGTAGAGATAGAAAAAGACAGACTGTAGTCATACAACTCATTAAGCAGAAAAATATAGATGTTGCTTTTCTACAAGAAACACATAGTGACAAAGACAACATGATAGAATGGGGGGTGAAGTGGGAAGACCCAATCTACTGTAGTCACGGGACAAATCTCAGTGCAGGGGTAGCAATATTAATTTCAAAAAGAGTAAAAGCAAACGTTACTGAAAGCATTGAGGTAGAACAGGGCCGTGTGCTCCTGATACAAGCTGAAATCGAAGGGCTTGAAGACTGTTTGATTCTGTATTATAGATGTACCTTCATTCCTTTCCATGTTATGTTAGGTGGGCGTGGTTAAGATGCGCTCTCGCGAGTTCCATGAATAACGCGAGATTATCAGATGCAGTAATGGTGGAGGAAGGAAGGACAGGCATGTGCACGTTATGATACTCAGTTACTGGGTTTTAGAGGATTATAACCAGTGTATTGCGGAGATTGCGCCTACAGCACTCACAGAGCGAGCAGTCTGACTGAGTCCGATCGTATGGGTGGTAGATGTGGTGTAATTTGAGACCGACCGAACTTTATGGTGTGCGTCATTGCCGAGAGTAAGTGTTTATAGTCCATTATTTACTTCAGTTATTCGGTTAAATATACTTTGTAATTTTGTGCATCGATTATATGAATATCCAGTTTTCTTTCTAATTAGAACAGCATGTTAATAAATGTTATGTGTTCACGATGATCCACGTGTACGTTCACGTGCAGCGCTAATGATGACGCAGTTTCTCTTTGAGAACTAATTAAGCTCTTTCTTTCTTTATTATGGAGCCACACATCTTCACACTCATATGCACGCACGCTTACACTCACACACGCATGCACTCACCCACAGCATTATCATACACTCATTACATGTTATATATATATTCTCATGGCACACGAGGATAAAGACTGGCCGATGTTGCATCGCGTCTGAGGACCGACTGCTAACGGGATCACTGCATCTTCCTCTCCTAACGTGGACACCCTGAAACTATTGGGACTTATCTCCACCACAACATTGCACCTTCACAGCACTGTGATTATTGCCATCCTTATCTGTTAATTTCTTTATTATTACGTGGGCCTATTACGCTGTTTTATTTGTATTGTGATTATTTATGTTTACACCTTTCAACTTTAATATAAAGATATTTGATTTCATCTAATCTTGTTGGCTTCTTCACTCCTCCCCTATTCTTTGGACATCAAGTGGATAACCTGTCCTTTAAGCTGATATAGAACCGTATAGCAATCAGTGCATTCATACAGTCTTCCCAACAGCTTAATTTCTTATTTATAAATGTTTATGCCTCAAATAAAGGAAGTGAGAGGGTAAAAACATTTGATAAAATAAGAGACATAATCACACAACATGGTAGTAACCACACTGTAGTCATGGGTGGAGACTGGAACTGTACCTTAGACTTTACAGCAGATAGAAACACAGAAGAACCACATTTTCAATCTGCTGAGGTTCTAAATGACAGTCAAAACATGTGGACTTATAGATCCCTGGAGGGAAAAGAACCAGGGAATAAAACAATACACATGGATTAAAACCACTGACAAGAATAAGTGCTGCGAGACTGGACAGATTTTACATCACAAAAACGGACAGAAACAAAATCTTGAAAAGTTCCATTCACCCCAGCGGGTTTTCGGATCACCACATGGTTACAATAGATTTTATATTGTCTGACAAAACAAAACCTCGTTTTTACTGGCGTTTTAACTTAAAACTGCTCCAAGATCAACATTTCTGTTTTAAATTTTTAAACTTTTGGGAAGAATGGAGAAGAAGGAAAGGGGACTTCACATCCCTAGGCACATGGTGGGAGGTGGGGAAAGCACAAATTAAAACATTTTGTCAACAATATACAACACACAGAAATGCAATAAAAAAAGGGGCAGTTGAAGAATTAGAGAGAGAGATACGAGCCCTAGAGAATGCAATACTCAACACGAGACAAAAAGTAATAAACACGCATAAATCGTTTTTTCCAAAATATACCCCAAATATACGCCAATTTACTACGTAATTAAACCATAGGTTCAAACACTTTTCTGACCAAGGAAGGAAGTACAATAGCAAAACTAATGCTTAACTTACCTTCCTGGAGAGAAAAGATTGGACGAGCCCCCAGATTGTAAAGTTTTTTAAAGTTTCGTAGTAGAAGAAGTGAGTTGCTCGGTCTGTCCGCTGTGTTTCGGTAAGCTTTTCTGGCGCCAGGAGAGACTCAGTCAAACACACACACACACACACACACACACACACACACACACACACACATTGTCTGTCAGAAAAGTCGAAGATAAATATTTTTCTACATTTGCACCCAGGTTCTCTTATTCTCTTATATTTTTCTTATATTTTTATTTTCTTATATCTTTCTTATTGTATATTTTCACTGTACATATATTTTATTATTTTATTCTTAGTTAAATCTATTGCTACGTTCTTTGTTATATTCTTTTCGTGTAAATAGCCTTAAATAGTCTTTTATTCTAAGGTCAGGGCAGTCGCCTAAGCATTTCACTGCATATCGTACTGTGTATGACTGTGTATGTGACAAATAAAATTTGAATTTGAAAAGTCTCTCTTTATTAGCAGCAAAAGATGGGGTTTATATATGTTTGACCAAACGCCTGTGCCATCGACATATGTTATTACAAAGAACATAAACCATTGTAAATGTCCTGGTGATCAATCAATCAATCAATCAACATTTATTTCTATAGCACTTTACACAACCTAAGTGCTTCACAGTTCTAAAAATGACAATACAATGGCATTAAAAATAGAAATAAAAATACAAACAGAATAAAATACAGTTATAAATAAACAAATGAAAAATTAAATAATAGTCATAGCCATAAAAATTATAATAATAAAAATAAAAAGATAAAATTATAAAAAAATTAACATAAAACTATAACATATTAAAAGCTATTCTAAACAAGTGAGTCTTCAGTTTTGCCTTAAACAGAGGGAGGTCCGTAATGCTGCGTAACTGGAATGGCGTTCCAGAGTTTAGGACCAGCCACTGAGAAAGAGCGATCACCCCATTGTTTGGATCTTGACCGAGGGACCACTAACAGGTTCTGGTTAGCAGAACGCAAGACTCTACTTTGTTGATAAAAATTTACTGTCTCACATAGGTAGGAGGGTGCCAGACCATAAACCGCATTAAAAACAAACACCAAAAGTTTAAACTGAATCCGGAACTGTATCGGAAGCCAGTGGAGAGAATACAGGATTGGTGTGATATGATCATATTTACGATTACTGGTCAGCATACGAGCCGCAGCATTCTGTACAAGTTGCAGACGAAGTAAACGAGCTTGAGTGACTCCAACATAAAGTGCATTGCAATAGTCTAGCCACGAACTAATAAAAGCATGAATGGCTTTCTCCAGGTCGCTCCGATTTAAAAAGGGTTTGACCTTTGCAAGGAGGCCCAGATGAAAAAAGCCTGCACTGACAACAGAGTCAATGTGTGTCTGAAAGTTAAAACAGCTGTCTAAAATAACCCTCAAATTTTTGACGGCTTGGTTAAAATGAAGAACCGGAGAATCAAAACCAGCAGTGATAAAACTAGAAGGATTTGAGGCGCCAAACATAATATATTCTGTTTTACTCTCATTCACACAGAGACAGTTTTGTGACAGCCAAAGTTTGATGTCATGCAGACAACTGTGGATCGATTTTAGTGCATCAGATGAATTCGGCACAACTGGCAGATAGATTTGTAAATCATCTGCATACAGATGAAAAGAGACATTGTGCTTTGAAATAATCGACCCTAATGGCAGCATATACAAGGAAAATAAAACAGGGCCCAAAATGGAACCCTGCGGAACACCAGAGGTCAAAGGGGCCGAGGAGGAAGAGAGATCACCAATCATGACAGAGAAAGTCCTGTTTGTTAAATATGACCTAAACCATTGTAGTACGGGACCTTGAAGGCCAACTTCTTGTGCCAGACGTGTCAGGAGAATTGAGTGGTCAACAGTATCAAAAGCAGCAGTGAGGTCCAACATCACAAGCAGCACAGGTTTTTTGGAGTCAAGAGACAGGAGGATATCATTCTGTACCTTTAGAAGAGCAGATTCAGTACTGTGGCGTGTTCTAAAGCCAGATTGAAATTTCTCTAGAACATGATTCTCTTCTAAAAAAGACTGTAACTGGATAGAGACAACTTTTTCTAAAACCTTAGATAAAAAGGCTAAATGAGACACTGGTCTAAAATTAGACAATACTGCAGGATCAAGATTGGATTTCTTGAGAAGGGGCCTGACCACAGCGTGCTTGAAGACATCTGGGACAAACCCTGAGCTAAGGCAATTGTTAATAAAAGAGAGGAGACACGGAACCACTGTGTCAAAAACCTGCTTCAACAACCTAGATGGAATAATGTCCAGAGGACAGTTAGTTGGGGATAACTGCTGGACCACTTTAGATAGAAAAGATAGGGACACTGGCTCAAACCTGTTAAACACAGATGAGGGCGTAGGAGAAGAAGAACATACATCAAGAACATTAGAAGTAATGTTAATATTCTGCCTAACAGAGGCTATCTTATCAACAAAATGATTAAGAAATTCATCACAAAATGACCTTGATACATGTTTTGGAACATTGCACAATGGATTTGTAACTGAATTAATTGTATTGAATAACACCCTAGGACGATTACAGCTGGTAGAAATTACATTTGACAGGTACACACATTTAGCTTCTTTAACTGCATTTTGATAATCAGAAAGACTGTCACGCAGTATACCCAGCGATACTTGTAATTTGTCCTTCTTCCACCTGCGCTCGGCTTGTCTGCAGTGCTGCCTAAGGGCACGAGTGGTATTATTTAGCCAAGGGTCAGGTTTGATCTTCATGGATCTGTCCTTGTAAGGTGCAATGGAGTCCAAAATCCCTGAGCAGGTGGAGTAGAAGATGGCGATAAAATCCTCTGGGCTCATGGGGGAAGCTGGCTCATCCTGGATGTAAAAACTAGTGTTCATGAACGCATCAGCAAACTCTCCAGCTGTGGTGGATGTAATGGGGCGGCGACGGCAGGCTGGAGTAAAAGGTTTCATAGTAGATAGTGAAACAGTAAATTCAAAGATAACAGGGAAGTGGTCTGAAATACAGATATTGATTATTTCTGAGATGGATACTGGAAGTCCATGTGAAATTACAAGATCCAGCATGTGGCCATGCTGATGTGTAGGGTCTCTAACTGATTGGGTCAGGTCAAAGGAGTTTAAAAGACTTTGAAAGTAATTTACCAGTTGGCCGGATGGACAGCAGACATGAATATTAAAATCTCCACAAATGAGTAAACTGTCATATTTTGGCATTAATTCAGAAAGTAGCTGAAGAATATCCTGATGATATCCTGAAGAATCAAAGGAGAGGAAGACAGAGAGGTGTCCGTCCAGAGAAGAATCACAGGATGTTGGCTCGAGTTAGGGGAAGAGAGGGAAGGAGACAGAGAGAGATAGAGAGAGAGACATAAGGAGAGAATGGGAAGGTGAGCGTGGGAGCGTTCACACCTTTAGGAACAGATGCAAGAGGAGACAGGAAGCTAGCAGCAGGAAAGATTTAACACCTTAATATCAGATCTATGAGGAAGAGAGCAAGAGAGTAGAAATAACTTCTTTATATATAAAATAATTCTAACATGCAGATAATAAACTAACCACACCACATCAGAACTTAGAATACTTTACTCCCCTTGAAGCGAGAGAACTAATTTCACTCATCTCTTCTTCAAAATCGTCAACCTGTATATTAGATCCTATACCGACACATTTTCTCAAACAGATAGTACCAGCAATAATAGAACCCCTGTTGAAAGTAATTAACTGTTCACTCAGTAGTGGGTATGTCCCCAAATCCTTTAAATTAGCCGTTATTAAACCGCTAATCAAGAAACCTGACCTTGACCCCAGTCTGCTTTCTAATTACAGGCCGAAATCAAACCTTAAGGTAGTATCACAGCAGCTATGTTCACATCTACACAGAAATAGCATAAATGAACTGTATCAGTCAGGATTTAGGCCTCATCACAGCACAGAGACAGCACTTGTTAAAGTAGTAAATGACCTCCTATGGGCCTCTGATCAGGGTTGCATCACTATGTGTTACTGGACCTCAGTGCAGCTTTTGACACCATTGATCATAGTATTCTCCTTCACAGATTAGAAAAGGTAGTAGGAATTAAGGGAACTGCCCTCTTGTGGCTCAGATCCTATTTGACTGATCGTTATCAGTTTGTAGATTTAGATGGTGACCATTCCTCATGTTCTCAAGTGGAGTTTGGTGTTCCACAGGGCTCAGTTTTAGGCCCACTGCTTTTTTCCCTTTACATGCTTCCTCTGGGCAACATAATTCGTAAGCATGGTATTAGTTTTCATTGTTATGCTGATGACACACAATTATATGTCTCAGCAAAACCAGATGAGAAAAACCAGCCTACTAAAGTTAAGCAATGTGTGCAGGACGTAAGAGATTGGATGTTAATTAACTTCCTTCTGCTTAATCCTGATAAGACAGAAGTTCTGGTCATACATTTACATTTACATTTAGGCATTTGGCAGACGCTCTTATCCAGAGCGACTTACAAAAAGTGCTTTAAAGTTTACATTACTGGATAGATACTTACAGTGGGTTAACTAGGTCAATAACTAAGTGTGATTGGTCTAACACAACTGACTGGGAAGAGTTGTTTTTTTTTTGGGGGGGGGGGGGGGGTTAGTCCTGTAAGTACTGGAGAAATAGATAAGTTTTGAGTCGCCGTTTAAAGATAGTCAAAGTCTCTGCTGTACGGACAGCTAGAGGAAGTTCGTTCCACCACCTAGGTGCCAGAACAGGAAAGAGTCAGGATGAATGCCGCCCTCGATCCCTGAGAGATGGTGGGACGAGGCGAGCAATGCTGGAGGACCGGAGGGAACGCGGCGCAGTGCGTGGTGTGATTAGAGCAGAGAGGTAAGTGGGTACTGGGCCATTTTTAGGTTTGTAGGCAAGCATCAGTGCTTTGAATTTGATGCGGGCAGCAGGAAGCCAGTGCAAGGAGCGGAGGAGTGGGGTGGTGTGGGAGAACTTGGGAAGGTTGAAAACAAGACATGCTGCTGCATTCTGGATCAGTTGCAGAGGATGAGTTGTGGACAGTGGCAGGCCAGCCAGGAGTGAGTTGCAGTAGTCCAGTCTTGAAATAACAAGGGACTGAACAAGCATCTGAGTAGCCTGTGAAGAAGAAAATGGGAGCGAGTAAGGTTAGCAATGTGTGGGGAAAATGACAGATGATTGTCCATGGTTACCCCAAGATTGCGGGCAGTGGCTGAAGGAGTGATTTGATTGTTGTCATAGGACCACAAGCAGCTAGAAGTAAGCTTTTTGATCACATTGTAACTTTAGATGCCTTTCTGTTCCATCAAGTGCAACAGTAAAAAACCTTGGTGTGATTATAGATTCCAGCGTTTCATTTAAAGCTCATGTAGATAATATTACCAGGATAGCTTTCTTTCACTTCAGAAATATTTCCAAGGTAAGAAATTTACTGTCAATAAACAATGCAGAAAAACTAGTTCATGCTTTTATCACCTCTAGGTTGGACTATTGTAACGCCTTATTGTCTGGTTGTTCAACTAGGTGTATAAACAAGCTTCAGTTAGTACAGAATGCAGCAGCGAGAGTCCTCACTAAAACCAGAAGATACGAGCACATCACCCCTATCTTATCTACACTGCATTGGCTCCCTGTGAAATTTCACATTGATTTTAAGATAATACTTTTGACATTTAAAGCACTAAATGGTCTCGCGCCGCAGTATCTGAGTGAACTGTTAGTGTCTTACGATCCGCCACGCCTACTTCCATCAAAGAATGCAGGCTGCCTGTCAGTACCACGTATTATTAAAACTACAGCAGGGGGCGGAGCTTTTTCTTACAAAGCCCCAAAAGTGCTTAAGTCTAGACTAAAATTCTATTTATTTAGTGCAGCATGTTTGTAAATAGATTAACCTTAGGTAAAGGAGCAGATCTGGGGGACTCATGGACGTAGAGTATTCTGGTGAACTGGTATGTTTAGATGCTGTCCTCCCCACTCTCATTGATCACTCAGGTTTGTTGACGGTGAGGTGATTGGTTGCTTTACATCTCAGTTCCCCCTCATGTCTGTGTTTCCTTCTGGCTCCTCCCTTTTAGTTATGCTGTTATAGTTAGTCCTGCCGGAGTCCCTGCTTGCACTTTGCACTAAATATACATTCATATTATATATTGTGTAACTGTGACCAGACCTAACTGCCATCTCTCCTTCTCTTCTGCTCTCTCTCTCTCCCTCTCCTTCTTTCCCTCTCCCTCTCCCTGTCTCTCTCTCTCTCTCTCTCTCACTATACATGTTGTTCCTGAGCTGCCAGTGATCCAGACCCCCTCTGTCCTCTGGACCTTTCTGACTCGTCCTGGTGTTCCTCTTCTGGTTGGAGATCTGGTCACATGGAGCCCCTGGGATGCGTGTGGTGACTGGGGACGGTTCCACTTTTCCACGAAGGCGGTCCTGTCCTTGGCTGATGCAAACAGGTGTTCTCTGGGGTCTCGTGACTGCAGTCGCTCGATAGGACTGGAGTTTCCTACAGTCTACCTGAGCCTCCAATAATGAACTGGACTCAGATAAAAAATACCCAGCTACATGTGGACACGGCCGTTTCTGTAGGAATCGGGCTCAAAGCTCATTCAGGACTGAAAATCTTCATAGCTCAACATAGGAAAACCTATAGAAACCTTTCTACTCTTCCTTTCAGGAGTCAGGAGTAGGACTGCACAGACGTCACTGTTTACCACACTGAGAGCCGTAAAGTGGGCTGCATGTTATAGAGGGTGTTAGGGTTAGGATTAGATTTACAGGTTTTTGTAGTTTTAAACAGTGGAAAAGTGAAATGTTGAAATCAGGAGCAGCTGTGTGAATGGTTTGTGCACACAGATAAAACTTATAGACATGTGGCTGCATGACATCATCCTAATCAGACTGCTCCGGTAAAAGCTGTTTAAAGCCCCTATAACAGAGTCTCATCAGAGTCTCATCAGAGTCTCTCCCTCCTGTATCACTAGTGAAGATGTTTTCTTTCTTTCAAATGTTTCTCAGGTGTGTCTGCCCAATGCCATAGAAATTGTAAATGATATGATCTGAACCTCTGTCCTGATGACTTAACATACAGCACACATTCATTAGGCGTGACTCGAACTGAACAAACAGGTTACGATGGTTTGGAGTCAAAGGATCTGCCAGAATAAAGTCTGTGGTCTAACGAGCTGCGTTCACATTTACTTCTTCAGGAATTCCAGTGGAGGAGCTGAGCCTCAAACCTTCTGATTTACAATACAGGTGAGTTTGTTTGTTCTTAAGATTTACAAGCAGCTTTAATTTTAAGCTTTTAACTGTTATACCGTCTCTCAGAGGACAGATGGACAGAACCCCAGATAAGGTAGTTTACTGGACCTAAACAAGTCAATTTAACATCACTGACAGTAGGGGAAATAAGCATTTTTTGCTTTTTTAATATTCTAAGTTTATATTCTACACACACACACACACACACACACACACACACACACACACACACACACACACACACACACACATAATATTGCAGTATAATACAGGTTTTTAACATAGTTTTTAAAATGTTTGCCCTGTACAAATATACAAACATGTCACGTCCGATAAAACACAACACTGAGCACAGAGCAGCAGGTAAGACAAAATCCAGCAGTGGACGTATTTACTGAGCGTCTCAGAGGAGGAAATCCATTCTAATTGGGCAAAAATTCTCAGATTGGCATGATTTTGGTCCTACTTTTACAAGTAGATGTAAGAGCAATTAATCAAGATTTTTTAAAGAGGAAATCACTCCACCAAAATGTAGTAGAGACAGAGACATGCATGAAGAAGAGACGTTTTAGTATCACTGAGTGACATGAAGCTTATAAAAGACACTTTTGGACAAAAATGGAATCCTTTTTTTTTTTAAACCTTGCGTGCAGTACGTAACTGGTCCAGTAATGAACACGTCATACGCGTACAGCAGGCTCGTTCTTCAGGTCTGAAGGTTTTTAGGGAAGCTTTAACTTGACTTCAGCATTACCTGGTGAATGAAGTAACAAGTGGTGTCCATGCATTTGTGTGTAGTCCAGGTGCAATTTGAACAATTACATATATGAGGTATTGAAATTAAAATAAATTTAAATAAAAGAGCAGACAGCGATACACAGACAGAGCCGACTGAGGTACAAGAAAGATACTGAACATGTGTACAGACGCAGACTTTATTGCACAAGGTGGAGTGTGTGGGTGTCGCCAACAAGAGACCCACTGCCTGAGCCGGTTAGTGAGCGTGTCCATTACAAGGCTGCCCCCTAAAGGCTGGGTGGAAATGAACTAGGTGATATTTAAAGGCTATCCATACGTAGATTACACGTCTGCTTAAACAGTTTATGATCCAGTATGTGCTAAGCTTATTTAAACTGTATTTGTTCAAATGTCATCAGAAGTAGTGATGTACCTTTCTTTGTGGTTTTTCTTATTTAAGGTTATCGACCGCTCTAGTGGAATCCACTTTGAGCAGGTGTTGTGTAACCTGCCAAGATGCCAAATACAAGAATTAAAAAGTGATTCTGGAGTTGATCCCCGTGTATGGAAGTATAACAGTGCCAAAATTCCTCAAAGCAAAATAGCAGGTTGAATTACATGAACTGAAAAAACTTGTTGCCATAAAAATGTTTGAATTTTTCTGTATTGCAATTTGATCTGAATTGAAAAAAATCCTTAGAGCATTTACGATGTTTTACATTTTTGCCACTACAATTTATTGTGGTTGCATATTTCAAATGAAAATGTAATTCAAGCATTTAAAATTCAATGAAAAAATATTCAAGCTACTAAATTGCAGAAGTGTTAAAAATACAATCTTCATTATTTTTCAATCTTACAAATTCAGGTGGCTAACATTCAGGTCTTGACATCCGGGATATCACAGAAAGAGCAGTGCAGTGCCGATTGCTGCTGTCCATGCCGCAGTGTATTTAAAGTGTGCTTCCTGCTCCCTGTGCAGTCTACTTCTCACAAACTACTGACCGATCGGAACGCAGCACTCTTAACTAACGGGCTGGGTTGCCAGTGTCCCCTGTGGTTGGCTAACGGCTTTCTTCTAGTTAGAAGCAGAAGTTGATGTGCAAATTCTCAGATAACTCGACACCCACTAACCTCTCAGCCCTAATCACACCCTGCACCACACCCACACCACACCCAATCCCTCACGTCCTCCACTTATTCACTCTATGGCCATCGTAAATGTATTATAGGACACAGTAAACACAACTAAACTTAACCGTGGACTAATGGTGTACTCAAAGTTAACTGCAATTACACCCAAATTATACTTAAAAGTATCAATTCATAAACTAAAAATCAGGCCAATTTAGCAACATGCATTGAAATAGTACAATCAAAGAGATACTAGAACTACACTTATATTAGTGTACTTAGCACATAAACTATATTTGGGGATTATACTTGAAGTTTACTGATAAAACCAACTTTAAATATAGTTTTTGTTCAATCTGAATTTCATGCATTTTATTTCTCTTTTCTCCAAGAAGCTGAAAAATGAAAACCAATCCTTTTCATTATCTCCTGCTGCCTCTCCTTCTGCTCTTCTGTTTTGGAGGAGTATTCTACACTTACTACAAGCCAATCGTCTCTAACGCTCAAGTCGCCACATGTGAGTGCATTACCATAAACCAAACCAGCGATCTTAATATTCCACTCAATCAGCAAGCACTGGTGACCAAACCCATGGACAAAACCCAGGACAATCATGACAGTGACATCATCATGTTAATCTGGTGGTGGCCGTTTGGATATGTATTCAGTGGAAATGGCTGTTCACGGTTTGGTATTCAAGGTTGTCGAATTACAGATGACAGAAGCCAGTATGACAAAGCCCACGGCGTTATGTTTCATCACAGAGATATCAGCGGTGAGCTCACAAACTTCCACAACATGCCACGCCCTCCACATCAGAAGTGGGTGTGGTTGAACATGGAGTCCCCTACTAATTCACAAAAATGGCCTGGGCTTGATGGTTTGTTCAATCTGACATCAAATTATCGGAGAGATTCAGATGTCTGGGTGCCCATTGGAAAAATTGAGGAAATAACCGAAAAGGATGAAACCTTTGAAATCCCAGCCAAGGACAAATTAGTCTGCTGGATCGTCAGTCACTGGGACCCCAACTTTAAGAGAGTGCAATATTTTAATGAACTGAGCAAACACATCAAAATAGAGGGTTACGGCACACACTTCAACAGGCCCATTAGCAAGGAAGATTATGTTAAGATTATAACAGGCTGTAAATTTTACCTAGGGTTTGAAAACTCCATCCATAAAGACTACATGACGGAAAAGTTGTTTAAACCTCTAATGTTTGGGACGGTCCCTGTGGTTTTCGGTCCATCCAGGGAGAACTATGAGGAATTCATCCCAGCAGATGCATTCATTCATGTGGACGATTTCAAATCTCCCCGGGAACTGGCGGAACATCTCACGTTCCTGGACAAGAACCCAGAGGTGTATGAGCAGTACTTCAACTGGAGAAAACACTTTAAAGCTACATATTCATATTTTGGTCTAGAACAAACATGCAGAAGTTGTGAATATATAAGGAACAATAAGGGCTACAGAGTATTTAAAGATCTCACTAAGTGGTATTGGGGTTAACGAGCCTCTACACCATCATGACTGGGCTGGCATGCGCTCCTGACTGGAAAAATTCCAACCTTCTGGAAAGGTTTCTCCAGACAAAGACACTTAATCCAGTTTTATTTCCAGTCAGTGTAACAAACAATAATGCCTGCACTGAGAGAAAATTCTCATGAAGGCTTTGGTTTTAAAGCCACCAGAACATGTTCATGATGTTAAAGATCCACATCGTGCAGTCCGGCTCATATCTGCACATTATAATTATTTGTACTGCAGTGTGAGAATGGTGTTGGGTCTTAATCCTGAACTCAGGCTTCTGTCGGTGTGGAATGTCATGTGTGTAGTCACTAAACCTTTACACATATCACAATCACTATTGTTATTATTAAGCTAATCAAATCAAATGTGCCTTATTCATTTTTTTATTTAGATTGCACAGATTGTGATTTGTTTCCCTCTTTAAATATATAACGTATATACAACCTTGCAACCTCAAACACTATCCTAGGGCACTCTGCACAACACTACCAGGAAAGACACAGAAGACATGAATTAAGACCTACACACATGTTGTCATGTGCATAAACTTTAACTTCTGCTGTTGTTAATTAACTGTCTTAAACAAGTTTTCACATCCTGACCTATTTGTACTAATGTCAGTGTTACACTTCTGTAAATGTAAATTAAGCAAATGCCATCAACATCCATGAATCAAATTTATTGAGTGTGTCAACAAAGTTGTCCAGTAAGCCTGATTATGATTCTGAATTCATTACATTAACTTTAGACCGGTGACTAATACAGTAAATTCCATCTGGAATGTATTTACATATCCCTTTCAATAGTAAAAGCCACTGAAGTCATTATAGTACTACATATAGGAACCAATAAAACGTATAGCAATACTATAGGAATCAGGGATCATGTTATGTGCTATAAACTGTACATTTAAATGTTTACATACAAAAGTTTGTACACCCCTTCTAACTCCATGGACGTTCCTGATGTTCCTCGGCCACCACAGCAGTAAACTGTTCTCTCTGTTGTGGTCAGGAAAGCGATACCGCTCCCTGAAGGCCAACATAGAGAGACTGAGGAGGAGCTTCTTCCCGCAGGCGATACGGTCTCTCAACCAGAACACCACACAGGACTAAACAATCTGATCTGATTTCTTTGCTTCACATGTTGCATACTTCATAATAAATTGCACTTTTTTTGTTGTTTGTGTTTACACTGCTCACAGCTGTATATGCTGTATGATGTCTACACTCCAACACCTCATGCACTTCGATTCTGTTTAGCAACCTTGTAAACATTGTACGTTTTCCACCTTAACATTCTTTATATTTCTCTTTTATTTCATATCAGACTGTGTATGTGACAAATAAACATGTCATTTGAATTGCATGGCAAAAAAAATCAACAGTAAAAGGAGAGCCATGTTTAATAGTGACAGTAAGAGCATTTCGTATACACGCGCGCACACACACACACACACACACATACAGTGTGATGAGAACTCACAGGATTGGGTCTAAACAGCTGTGTGTCCATCAGAAAACCATGTGTTAGTGAGACTCACTTATCACTAAACACAAACACGGAAACACTTATCTGTCGGGATTTTTTGTTTTTTTTGTTTTAAAGGTAAAGTGCAGGTTAATTTGTTTTATTTTTACTTTATATATTGTATGAATTATTTTTATGTATTTATTTTTTTGGGATCCGGAACGAATAATTTGAGTTTTCATTATTGCTTATGGGAAAATACGATTTGGTTTACGAGTGTTTTGTAATACGAGCCTGCTTCCGGAACAAAATATGTTCGTAATCCAAGGTTCCACTATATATACTGTATATGCTTACTTCTCAGAATAAGATTGACATTGTGCCTCACGTGATTTCCCCTTGGGGATTAATAAAGTTCTTTGAATCTTGAATCTTTCTATTAAATTCAGAGAGATGATCATATCTGTGGAACAAAAGCCAGTTGCTGTGCAGATCTACACAAGACTTTACTCAGGATCCTGTTTAATCAGATCTTATTTTTACTTTACTGACATTTATCCATTATATATTATGATTGTTTATGTTTTGCTTGCATTATGTTGTACACTGCTTTGCATGTTGAATGGGAGTTGGTCCTACATTTAAGCTTAAAAAAAAAAAAAACAGCAATAAATTCGAATCCCTTTTACTTGTTTCTACTAGTTTCAACAATAAAGTCTCAAGTCTTTCCCTGCCAGTGCACAAATGTATCTAAAAATAATAATCAAAAATTGATCGAAACTTTTCTCTTGCAGCATCACAAACAGATTAATAGAGGTTATTGTCTTTAAAAAAATTGTACTCTCTCTCTCTCTCTTATATACACACGTGGACAAAATTGTTGGTACCCTTCGGTCAATGAAAGAAAAACTCACAATGGTCACAGAAATAACTTTAATCTGACAAAAGTAATAATTTAAAAAAATTCTATGAATGTTAACCAATGAAAGTCAGACATTGCTTTTCAACCATGCTTCAACAGAATTATTTAAAAAAATGAACTCATGGAACAGGCCTGGACAAAAATGATGGTACCCCTAGAAAATACTGAAAATAATGTGACCAAAGGGACATGTTAATTCAAGGTGTGTCCACTAATTAGCATCACAGGTGTCTACAATCTTGTAATCAGTCAGTGGGCCTATATATAGGGCTCCAGGTCGTCACTGTGTTGTTTGGTGACATGGTATGTACCACACTCAACATGGACCAGAGGAAGCGAAGGAAAGAGTTGTCTCAGGAGATTCGAAAGAAAATTATAGACAAGCATGTTAAAGGTAAAGGCTATAAGACCATTTCCAAGCAGCTAGATGTTCCTGTGACTACAGTTGCACATATTATTCAGAAATTTAAGATCCATGGGACTGTAGCCAACCTCCCTGGACGTGGCCGCAGGAGGAAAATTGATGACAAATCAAAGAGACGGATAATCCGAATGATAACAAAGGAGCCCAGAAAGACTTCTAAAGAGATCCAAGGTGAACTTCATGCTCAAGGAACATCAGTGTCGGATCGCACCATCCGTCGTTGTTTGAGCCAAAGTGGACTACATGGAAGACGACCAAGGAGGACACCATTGTTGAAAACAAATCATAAAAAAGCCAGACTGGAATATGCCAAACTACATGTTGACAAGCCACAAAGCTTCTGGGAGAATGTCCCATGGACAGATGAGACAAAAATGCAACTTTCTGCCAAGGCACATCAGCTCTATGTTCACAGACGGAAAAATGAAGCATATCAAGAAAAGAATACTGTCCCTACTGTGAAACATGGAGGAGGCTCTGTTATGTTCTGGGGCTGCTTTGCTGCATCTGGCACAGGGTGTCTTGAATCTGTGCAGGGTTCAATGAAATCTCAAGACTATCAAGGGATTCTAGAGAGAAATGTGCTGGCCAGTGTCAGAAAGCTGGGTCTCAGTTGCAGGTCATGGGTCTTGCAACAGGACAATGACCCAAAACACACAGCTAAAAACACCCAAGAATGGCTAAGAGGAAAACATTGGACTATTCTAAAGTGGCCTTCTATGAGCCCTGACCTCAATCCTATTGAGCATCTTTGGAAGGAGCTGAAACATGCTGTCTGGAAAAGGCACCCTTCAAACCGGAAACAACTGGAGCAGCTTGCTCATGAGGAGTGGGCCAAAATACCTGCAGAGAGGTGCAGAAGTCTCATTGACAGTTACAGGAATCGTTTGATTGCAGTGATTGACTCAAAAGGTTGTGCAACAAACTATTAAGTTAGGGGTACCATCATTTTTGTCCAGGCCTGTTCCATGAGTTTTTGAGTTTTCATTTTTTTTTTTATAATTCCGTTGAAGCATGGTTGAAAAGCAATGTCTGACTTTCATTGGTTAACATTCATAGAATTCTTATTCATTATTACTTTTGTCAGATTAAAGTTATTTCTGTGACCATTGTGAGTTTTTCTTACATTGACTGAAGGGTACCAACAATTTTGTCCACGTGTGTATGTATGTATATTAAAATCAGGGAGAGTCTCTATTGTCTCTGCGAGTCTAATTCTCTGGTGCATATTATTTCATTTAAGTATTGCAAAGTTCTATATTTAGATCCATATGATGCCCCTAAAGGAATTTGAAAAGGGAAAAATGTCTTTTTTTCTTTGTTCTGAAAGTTTCATTCATCAAACACTTTCTCATCTTCAGAATAAACTGCACTGCAACACTGTTTATTAAGAAATGTTTTATGGCATTCATAACCGTTTCATGTTAACACGAGGCTATATACAAACTCTTTTGCATTATAGATTTAGTTTCAGTCGAGGTTTAAAGCACTAGGCTTTTCTGTAAATGAAAGCACACTTGGTTACACACTCATGAACCAACAGTGAGGTTCTCCGTCGTCACGGATACGTCACTCCTGATCAAACATCTAACGCTGTTACACGCTACACTTTTCTCTTTAACTCGCTGAACAAATTAAAGGGAACCTTCACCGCGTCTCTCTGTACATCTGCACTACTGTTCCTCCACCTCTCCGTCAGCACCACGCTCCTCCTCCTCCTCCTCCATTCCTTACTCGAGTCAAGAGTCAGTGCTTCGATCTGAACAAACGATAACGTTCTGCCGTGGGATTGTTCATACTGAGCTAATCGTCATCGTCATCCTCAGACGAAGAGCGCAGCGTGCCCCCGCTGTCGTCACGGTAACGGAGCGCGAGTGTCCGGAGCTGCTCCAGGCTGTCGGCGATGTCGGCTTGATCGGCGTGAGACAGGAAACCGGGAGCGACGCGGCGCAAATCCACAGCGCTGCAGGACTTCTGGAGCTCGGCCAAGTAAGGAGACGCCGATGAACTGGACTGCAAACTCGACAGCACGGGAACAGATATCACCGGCACGGGAGCCGCTGCAGAACATACAGCACAGAGCGAACAGGACACATTACAGTTTCATTACTACTGCAGAGAAAAACAATAATAATAATAATAATAATAATAAACTGGACACACAGTACGAGTTCACCTTCATGTATTCAAGAACAACATTTTAACTCAACTCTCTCTCTCGGAACACTGATGCCTGGTCACAGTACAGAGTGCTCACATCACTTAAACATGACGTACTCCCAATCAGATGTGCTGGGAGACGCGCGCCGGGAGACGTGAGATGTGAGAGGAGTCTCGGTGGACTACAGTGTGATGATCTTATCCAAAGCGGTGTTCGGGTCAGAGGTCCTGCAGTGTACAGTCTAAACTCCACACACTACACAACTCCAGATTCGGACTTTTCCACATCACTGTGCTGAACTCGTGTCTCTTTTTCATCAAGTCCACCAGACAGATGTGTAGAGCGTGAAATGATGCAATTTCTACTGCTGTGACTCATCACGCTAGATATACACTGCTCCTAAAGTCAACTAGTGGAAGATACTTTAAATAAACGCAACAATCAGTGGGGCTTCTGGTAAAATCTTCTCCGGATTACATTAGATTAGATTAGCAACACAACACGATGAGTCCTTCTGCAGGAGGGAGGTGGAACATCTGGCAGCTTGGTGTGACACCCACAACCCGGCCCTCAACATCAAGACCAGGGAGATGATAATGGAGAAATCATCAGGACCAGTCTCCCGGAGATCAGCACCGCCTACACCACGCCACGAGTGCACAGGATCCTGCACGATCAGCACCACCCTCACACCACCTGTTCCAGCTACTGACCTCAGGTAGAAGGTACCGGTCCATACGGGCCAGAACCACCAGACTGGCTCACAGACCACAGGCTGCTGATCAATCAAATCAGCCCCTCTCTGCCCCGCCCCCATGTATTCTTACACATCACACATCGTTATTACAATAACTGTGAACTGGACTTTGCATGGATGCAGCACACACACACACACACACACACACACACACACTCGTGGTCTGTACCCCCCTCAGGGTGGGTGGGCAGAGGAACATGTTTGCAGCCTGGTACAAAAAATATAAAATAAAATAAAAAAAGGTTTCGGTCTCCAGTGCTAGAGTTCATGATCATGATCACTGTACAGGCGTGAATTCTTCTGTGACTCATCATTTAAAATTAGATCGCGTCATACAATTGTGTTATACAATTTGAGTGACAGCTGAATTGCAGGCATTAGCGCGCTAGCTGTCTGCTAACTGGAGTTATTAAACTTAATCCCCAGAATTGTCCTGAGTTGACAGAGTTCAATCAAACACAAAGAGTTACATTAACATTAGCCACGTTAGCGTTCTAGCGAAGCTCATGTTTGTGGTAACTGAGGTACATAGGTGTGTGTGTGGGGGGGTGGGAGGGGTGGGGGGGGGTTAAGGCGGAGTTGTTGGTGTTGAAATTCAAATTAGACAAGATCTTTAAGATTCATTCTTTCCTACAAACTTTAAAACTACATTTGGAGTTAGCAGTTTAAACACATCTTTCAAGAGTGTCAACAGTGTGAAAAAAAAAAAAAAAAAAAACTTCTTCACAGGTGTAGAAGATCCACAGTCAGATAAAAAGGTGTTTGAGGGACAGTGATATAAAAATGTGTGTGTAATGTCTGGAGTGTTCTATTCTGAGACGTCTATACATGACGCAGGACGCGTAATTAACATTCCAAAGCATTAATCAGAAGGGCGTGTCACAGCGTTATAACACACACACACACACACACCCCGACACGGGAAACACGTTAGAGCCGTCAGTCGTCCTGGGTTTGGGGCGCGACTCCACCCACCTCCGCCTCGTGACTCCAGAACCAGCAGCTCATTCAGACGCTTCACTGTTTATTTCAACTGATTGTTTATAAACATGAACTCCAGGCAACGTCTTCTGTAGGGGGTAAAACACACGAGGTGTGTACGGTAGCGTGGTCAGTACCTACCCACAGTGGACGTCTGGTTCTGTATTAAACCCTGAGAGTCGAGTTTGGGACTGAAGATCTGAGGAAAGGGCGGGGTCAGTGTACTGGGAGAGGACAGCAGCTGTACTGCTCTGTGAGACAAACACAAACACACACACTTATACCAAACACATCAAATTAATAGCTATAACGCATACACACGCATGTGTGTGTGTGTGTGTGTGTGTGTGTGTGTGTGTGTGTGCGCGCGTGCTGCTTACAGTGGTGTAGATGGGTAGTGTGTTCTGAGGTACATGTCTAGCACTTCTTCTCCTGACTGAGCACAGTGGAGGACGGAGTGAGGTTCTGTTCCAGGAGCCAGACGACTGCAGGGGCACAAAGATCAAAGACACAATATGATCACTGCATGGAGCTCAGCAGGGACCCCGATCTACCCCCCCTCCCAATGTCCCCCCCCCCCTCCTCGTCCCATCCCGTGACGGGGGGACCCCAATGCCCCCTCCCCCTCCTGATTTTACTAATACACCTCCTGAAGACTGAGTTTAACATTGATTATAAATAAAGTTTAGTAAGTTCTGTTTAAGAGCGGTCTAGTCTGCACTTTAGTCCCGCCCCCCTAACAGGGCGCGCTCAGCAGATCATGGAGCTCATGTCACACAGGAAGCTGAACAAAGCGGGCGGAGTCAAAGCCTTTTGTGACTTGATTTCACAATCTCAATTGAGCTCAACACCTCATACCTCACTAGGCTCCGCCCCTCCAGCCCCCGGAGTGTCGCCGACTGGCCGAAGCATCGCCCCATGGCCTGCTCGGGGCAGCCCGATAGAGGTCTCCATGGTAACGCGTCACCACAGGCGTTCAGAGCATCAGGGAGGCGACTGCCGTGCATCATGGGAAACGGAACGGACCCGTACGCGCACACGACCTGAGGACAGACAGACAGACAGACAAACAGACAGACGGATGAACCAATGGTCACGACCGTCCACCATCTCAGCTTCTACTAGACGATGTCCTACCACCTCACCTTCCTGCCTGACACGGTGAGAGCATCCGCCAGCTGCCACATGGGGGCGCTGTTCTGCCTCAGCCTGTAGGGGACAGTCAAAGCGTCCAGAGCTAGAGCCAACACAGAGCCGGTGTGATACCACAGAGACGGCTAGACGGGTGAGAGAGAGAGAGGGAGGAGTATTATTTAGGTACAGGCAGACAAATATATTAATAGGGAAGTATTTTCTAAGGATAGACACCCTATACACACACACACACACACACACAGCACATGTAGAGTACAGTGATCTTATAGTGCACTGTCTTAGTTATAAAACTGTGTGTACTGTTCTGTTCTGTATATGCACACACAGTCTGAAGGAGGCGTCCCTGCTCTGCTGTGAGAGACTAAACTAAACTTACATTACAAGCGACTTACATTTTTTTTATCTCATTACATCTGAGCAATTGAGGGCCTTGCTCAAGGGCCCAACAGTGGCAACTTGGTGGTTGTGAGGTTCAAACCTGTGATCTTCTGAACCATAGTCCAATGCCTTAACCACTGAGCTACCCCTGCCCTGTCCCGCTATCACCCAGATGAGGATGGGTTCCCTGTTGAGTCTGGTTCCTCTCAAGGTTTCTTCCTGTTACCATCTCAGGGAGTTTTTCCCTCGGCACCGTCGCCCTCGGCTCGTTCATCAGGGACCATCTGATCATTCTGATTTCACACACACTCACATTTCATACACACTTCTGTAATTCTTTTGATTGTGTGAAGCTGCTTTGCGACAACTGTTATACAAATAAAACTGAATTGACAGACAGACCTACAGAGAGACAGACAGAGAGACAGACAGACCTCCACAGCAGTGAAATAGTTACTGATAAACATATAAACTTCACTGGACTTACATCATAACTCAGGAGAGGGAAAGTGGTGGGCGGAGCCGGCTTTCTCCCTAACCCGCCCCTCAGGGTCAAAGGGCAGAACATCGAACTGTGATTGGCCATGTGCACCATTCCCAGGGCACAGTTCATCATGTGATGCACGTCCTTAATCAGACTCTGGACAAGAAAGAGGACCAGAGTCAGACAGACAGACAAAGAGTCAGAGAGCTAGACACAGTCAGATGGACAGATGGACACAGATTAAAGACATAGATATATAGGAAGACGGACAAGTATATAACGAGAAATACACAGACAGACAGACAGTTATCTAATGACTTACTGACTCTGGGTGACTGACAGGAGCCACGCCCCACGTCAGGATGCCCCGCCCACTGTAGGAGTCCTGCAGCAGCTCTGTGACCTTTGACCCCAAACCTGAGAACCCATCAGATATATCGCACAGCACCTGGAACCCCTGATGGAGAGACCGTCGTCATGGTAACAGAACACTTCAACTCCTCCACACAGAAACCCGTCTACCACCTGTCTGTCTGAACAAACGTCTGTCTCACTGGCTGGATGTCTTCTAGTCTGTCTACCGTCTGTCTATCTTGAGAAGAGTCTGTCTGTCAGATCAATTGTCAACAGTCTAGCTGTCTCTCTCTCTCTCTCTCAGCCATCTGTCTGTCTCATTATTTTCTGTCCGTCCGTCCCGCCCTCCTCATTATTGCCTGTCTGTCCGCCCCTCACCACAGGTGTGATCTGATTGGTTACCTGCAGGTAGTCACACTCCTCTATGAAAAAATGCAGTTTGTCCTCCAGCTCCTCCAGCACAGAGCCCTGTAACAGCGCCTCCCCCTGGCCAAACGCCTCCAACCGCGCCACCTCGCTGTCTCACACACACACAGGTTTAAGTAAGGTATACAGTCAGTGTGTGTGTGTGTGTGTGTGTGTGTGAGAGAGAGTCCTCACCCGTCGTGGTTGTACTGACTGATGATGGATATGGTACGAGGATGGAGGTGGAGCCTCAGGAAGTCTGACCACACCCTCACACTGCCCTCCAGCCTATAGGCTCGCTGCATTCTCTCCAACTTGCTGTTCACCGTCTCCATAGCAACAGGCCTTCCTGTTCCAGTTAGCAAGAGTCAACAGTAAACACTGTGTGTGTGTGTGTGTGTGTGTCACAGCGTTGATCAAGTACACATTTACATGTCTGTCTGTCCGTCCGTCAGAGTATATGTTTGCCCCCTTATCTGTCAGTTTTTAGACATGTCTGTCTGTTAACACATCTGTCTGTCTGTCTCTCTGTCCTTGTGTGTGTCCCTCTGGTTGTTTATCACGTGTCTGTTCCTCACCTGAGGAGGAGGAGTGTGTTTTGCTCGAGGCAGATGGATTGCTGAAGGCTGGCTCTGCTAACAACTCCTCTGTCTACACACACACACACACACACACACACACACAAAACACAAAGAGTGAATGTAAACTAAGCAACATCATAAATAAAACATGTGTACATCAATCATTATATCACCCTGTCTGTCTCACCGTCTGTCTGTCTCACCGTCTGTCTGTCTCACCGTCTGTCTGTCTGTTTCAGCTCCTCAGCAACTGTGTCTGTCTGTCTGTCTGAGGAACAGTTAGTGCTATCTCTCAGTGGTAAATATACGAGTTGCTCTCACTTACTTGCTCTGTTGGCCTGAGAAGTGGATTGTGTGTGTGTGTGCGTGTGTGTGTGTGTGTGTGTGTGTGTGTGAGATACTCACATCCAGGCTGTCGAGTTCCTGCAGGAATGAGTTTCTCTCTGCAGGAGCCTCCACATGAGTGACTAGATCCCCCTGCCTGTAACACACACACACACACACACACACAAACACACAGTCAGTAAAATAATAATAATAACACACTCACAGATGAAAATGTGCAGCAGTGAGACACAGAGACCATGTGAAGGTGCTGTTGTCGTGCTCCGCAGCATACAGAAGGCCTTCCTGTTTCAGAGTCTGCAGACTTCCTGCACACACACACACACACACACACACACACGAGATTATAAAGACAGTGTACATAATGTGTGTATGTTTTCATGTCACAAACCCTCATATTATAAACACACACTATCTCTCTCTACACTCTCACACGGTCATCTGTGATGTGAGACAGACAGACGTGTGTGTGTGTGTGTGTGTGTGTATACCTTTCAGGTCGAGGGCAATGAGGCGGGGTGTGTAGGTGACGTGTCCCTTCTGGGTGAGACCTTCTCTGAACAGCACATCACTCTGCAGCTCATCTGGTGGGGCGTCAGGGTCATAACACAGAGACGCATCCTGAGAGACAGAGACAGAGAGATGGACAGTGAGACTGAAGACGCAGTGATTGATCGGCCAGGTGCTGCTTCAGCTGTCCGTATCTGAGAGTCCAGAGAGCAGCCTGAGTTACATTTAGAGAGGAGGTGAGAAACCTGCACTCACAGCTACTGAGACAATGGGACAGGGACAGGGACAGACAGACGTGGAAACAAACAGAGAGGGAGAGGGACAGAGACAGACAGAGAGAGATACACACAGAGAGAGAGAGAGAGAGAGAGAGAGAGAGACACTAGATACCTGTAGGTTCCACCAGTGTGTCCCCACAAAGTTGGAATAATGTCCGATCTGTAGAGTGAGCACTTCTCTACACACACCGCTCATCCTGCTCTCTCTCTCACACACACACACACACACACACACTAACACTGCGCTTTAACTGTAAACACACACACACTGTTGAGTTTGATTAGAGAACATGCACATTGCAGCATGGTGCGGAAAACACACACTCACTTCCGGGTTTGACGTCATTACGTAGATCCCACGTGTAAGACGTACACCTATTGGCATTGGTTGGTGAACGACAAGCCCCGCCTCATGCGCGCGATCTAACGATTGGACAGTTGACATGTCGCGATGTCGTGTTGTCATAGCAACCCTGAAAAGCACGCGCCCGTGCAGCGATCGGTACCAACGTCACTTCCTGTTTAAATGTGAACTTAAATAATGAATATTTATTGAAAACATAAATCGTGAATAAATGATTATGGACTAGTTTGAAGCACAAGTTATCCTATCCTGCACCGAGCACGGGGAGAACACACACACACACACACACACACACACAGACCCTGAGGTGGGAATCGAACCTGCACCGTGGAGGTGCTAATCACTGCAGCACTACACCACCTTTTTAAATAGAATGAAAAGTTTTATTGTCACATACACATGATCTGATCTGCAGTGAAACGCGTGTCCAGGACCTGAATAAGGACAGATAGACAGATTTCACTGCTGTAACACAAGTGAGGAAAAGTTCACTACAATAATGAATGTAAAACCTACAAATACACAGATTACAATCAAATCAACTCAATGTATCATGCAAAAGGATGTATAAGAAGGAAAAGACATGGCGTATTGGTAGGACACTGTGTGTGTGTGTGTGTGTGTGTGTGTGTGTGTGTGTGTGTGTGTGTGTGTGTGTGTGAGACAGCTGCAGTGGTATTGTCCATGTTGTAAAGTACAGAGATAGTCATCATATTCTATCATCTTATTGTTCTGTTGAACTGAGCGGTGTCTCTGTCTGGAACAAACACGGATGAGCGTCCCGTCCCGTCCCGTCCCGTCCCGTCCACATCTCAGCTCACGTGTCTGAACCAAACTCACCAAGTGTACAGTATATGAGAGACACCAGCAACGAATCAGCCAATCAGGGAGCTGCAGGAGGAGCCGCAAGGTGGTGTAGTGCTTAGCGCTGTTGCATTGCACCTCCAGGGTTCGGGTTCGGTTCCCGTCTCTGTGTGCATGGAGTTTGCATGTTCTCCCCGTGCTTGGTGGGTTTCCTTCGGGGACTCCGGTTTCCTCCCACAGTCCCAAGACATGAGGTTAGGTTCACTGTCGTTCCCAAATTGTGTGTATCTGTATGTGTGTGTGTGTGTGTGTGCCCTGCGATGGATTGGCACCCTGCCATTGTGCCCTAAGTCTCCTGGGATAGACTCCGCCCCCGCGACCCTGAATGCAGGATAAAGCGGTGTAGATGATGAGTGAGTGAGAACCTTATTAAAGTTATAACCAGCATCACTAAAGTGTAAAAAAAAAACTCATAAATAAACAACATAATACAATATTAGATTTGTACCATTACATTGGCTTTAATGTTTTTTTTTTAATCTTCACACTGTGTGTGTGTGTGTGTGTGTGTGTGTGTGTGTGATATTTACCATAAACATAATTAACACACACATTTATTTCCCACATACACAGAGCTCTACAGGGTTTGTTGTTTGTTTGTTTATTTATTAAGTCCTCAGCCTCTTTGTTCTCTGGAAACCACGTGACCTTTAGGCGCAAACACACCCTGACTCTCAGTGACGGGATTTACCTGACACACCTGTGTGACTTCAGTATCTACCAATCAGCAGAGCAGGAAACACACACACACACACACACTGAGTGGACAGAAAGCACAGGCTCGGGTGAGAACATGCTTTAGATTTATAGTTTAGCTTAAATATGATTAAGATTAATATGATATACACACATACTGTCTGTCTCACTATCTGTCTGTCTGCTCTTTCTTCTATGTTACTCTCTATGTATTTGCCTATTTATCTTTGTCTTTTTCTTTGTCTATCTCTCTGCCTAAGTGTGTGTCTTTCTATCTGGCACATTGTCTGTCCCTCGTTCTGTCTCTGCCTGTCTGTCTGTCCCTAGGAGAAGCCACAGCATCGTATGTAAATATTCAGTATCTGTCTCTCTCTCTCTGTGTCTCTGTTCAGAACTATCTTTCTTTCATGATTACAAAAGACCCAGGATCAGGTGACCTTTATTGTTCAGGATCAGAGAGTCTGTGGTGTGATGTGGTGGAATGCACATGTATATGATGAGATGCAGATCTATGTGTGTGTGTGTGTGTGTGTGTGTGTGTGTCCCGATCCAGTCTATCCACTGGTGCTGGGATGGGCTGAGACTCCACAGGGACACATACGGGGATAAAGGCCTCACTGCAGATGAGTGAATGAGTGAGTGAGTGAGTGAGTGAGTAGTTCAGGGACGAGAGCAGTGGAGTGAGAGAGGAACCGGGTGGAGCTGCTCAAGCTTCTCCTGTTCCAGTCTTTGGTTACTAGTTTAGAAATTCTGTGTTGGTGTCACACAGAAACACCTCACTCAGGTTCACCCGCACCTCCGTCACACACAGTCAGCGAAACTGAGACTGGATAGAGATTAGGCTGATCGTGTGTGTGTGTGTGTGTGTGTGTGTGTGTGTGTGTGTGTGTGTGTGTTTGATGTGAAGTGGAGAAACGTGAAAAACTGCATTCTTAAACTGTTCAGTGAGGGAGAGAGAAGACAAACCCCACATCAGTGTGACTCTTCCACGGACTTCCACTTCTCTACAGGAGACTCCACCATCACACTGCCTAGACGTCCGTCCGTCTGTCGGAGTGGAGAGAAAACATCATGGGAAACCGCGGAGCACCAGGTGAGCAGTGTGTGAGTAGTTCAATTCAATTTTATGTGTATAGCGCTTTTAACAATTTATCATCGCAAAGCAGCTTTACACAATCAAAAGAATTACAGAAGTGTGTGTGTGTGTGTGTGTGTGTGAGAGAATCAGAATGATCAGATGGTCCCTGATGAGCAAGCCGAGGGCGACGGTGCTGAGGGAGAAACTCCCTGAGATGGTAATAGGAAGAAACCTTGAGAGGAACCAGACTCAACAGGGAACCCATCCTCATCTGGGTGATAACGGATAGCAGGGATTGGATCTGCACTCATACTGTGTGTTAGGAGGCTGGAGGTTCAGTATAACAGTTAATTGATATTAATATGGAGTCCAGTTGGTTATTGGAGGCTCAGGTAGACTTGTAGGAAATTCCAGTCCTGAACTATCGAGAGACTATTGAGGGAAAGAGAGAGAGCAGAAGAGGAGAGATGGCAGTTAGGTATGGTCACAGTCAACATGTATAAGGTGAATGTATATTTAGTGCAAAGTGCAAGCAGGGACTCCGGCAGGACTAACTATAACAGCATAACTAAAATGGAGAGCCAGAAGGAAACACAGACATGAGGGGGAACTGAGATGTAAAGCAACCAATCACCTCACCGTCAACAAACCTGAGTGAACAATGAGAGTGGGGAGGACAGCATCTAAACATACCAGTTCACCAGAATACTCTACGTCCATGAGTCCCCCAGATCTGCTCCTTTACCTAAGGTTCATCTATTTACAAACATGCTGCGCTAAATAAATGGGTTTTTAGCCTAGACTTAAACACTGAGACTGTGTCTGAGTCCCGAACATTAATAGGAAGACTATTCCATAACTTTGGGGCTTTGTAAGAAAAAGTTCCGCCCCCTGCTGTAGTTTTAATAATACGTGGTACTGACCGGCAGCCTGCATTCTTTGATGGAAGTAGGCGTGGCGGATCGTAAGACACTAGCAGTTCACGCAGATACTGTGGCGCGAGACCATTTAGTGCTTTAAATGTCAGAAGTAGTATCTTAACACAGTAGTGTGTAGTGAGTAGTGTGTGAGTATTGTGAAGAAGTGTGTGTGTAGTGTGTGTGTGTGTAGTGTGTGTGTGCGTGTGTAGTGTGTAGTGTGTGTGTGTGTACAGATATGGTGTAGACAGACTAACTACATGTACTTCACTGTCCTGTTTTCATGTTTCTGTACTTGTGGATATGTTTAACTGTTACTCCACTACACTGTACATATCTGCTCTTCTCCTTCACTACACACTTCTACATAGTGGTGTGTTGCGTTGTGTTGCGTAACCACACTGGTGTGTAATGTTTAAAGCTGTAAAATGCTCCACCTGCTGGTTATTATGTGTAATTGCATGATTTGTCTTCCCTTCGTGAAACACTCGATCATGTAGCAGGTGTGAAATCAGAAGCAGGGATTGTTTCAGACACGGATGAAAACACATAGAGAGAGAGAGAGAGAGTGTGTGTGTGGGTGTGTACAGTGTCTCTACAGTGAGTAGTAGCTCAGTATTTTTAATACTTAAGTAAATTTTAAATGGAGAACTTTTATGTTTATTTGAGTGACACTTTACCTACAGTATCCCTATGAATCGTACAGACTGATATTCAGTTAAATCCTTACACACCTGCCCATGAACTAAAAGAGAGATTTCTCTGTGATTTAAACAAATTGCACTGGAAAGAATTAATTATTTTATAATTTAAAAAAAATAGTTTTTCCAATTGAAGTAATATGAGTTAAAAAAGATGAAGCAAATGACGAGCTCAAAGACACAAGACAAGACGGGACAGGATCAGGGAGGGTGTGGTAGACGTGTTTCTAAGGAAGTCTGGTCTGGAAATCAGTTTGAGGAGACGAGAAGGTGAGGAAGAGTGAGACCTACTGGTGCTGCTGATCTAACCTACTGGATTCCCACTGCCCTTTAACCAGGAAGAAGAAGACAGAGTCAGACAGCGGTGAAGAAGAACCTGATGGATCCAGAACCCTGTTCTGTCCTCTTCCCACGGTTCTGATCCGTCACAGAGACACGCAGGAGAGCCGTGTGAGAGCGTTTCTGCAGACGTAGTCAGAGTAAAATAAAAACCCTCAAGTGTGTGCTTTCACCTGTAGATAGAAATACTAATAGTGTATAAGTATGAGTGAGTGTGTCTGTGTGAGTAAGAATGAGAGAACGATGTCGCCACAGTGTTTATCCACACGCTGATCATTACACCTGTTAATCAGTCATTCTCACAGCGTGGACTTTGTCCCCCCCACTCTCTCTCTCTCTCTCTCTCTCTCCAGGAAAAGTCAGTGACTTAAACGGACGAAACCTTTGAAGATCCTCCGTTTTGCTGTCCTGTCCTACACCTGTCTTGTACAACTGATTAGACAATCAGACGTCTGATCACAGAGAGAAAAGAGAGAAAGAGAGAGAGAGAGAGTGACTGGCTTTTGTTCAAGCTTTTGTCCTAGAGGAGCGAGAGAGACAGAGAGACGAAGAGGATCCACACGCATGCGCAGATGGAGGAAATAGTGTTTGCAGACCTTCACGAGGAACCGTCAGGAGGACGATGGACAGATGAAAGACAGGACTCGGAGGAAGCGGTGAAGGATAGCGAGGAGTGGACGGCGAGTCTGGAGAGCAGGACGGAGAGCGAGAGACAGCTGGACGGAGTACAGGAGAGATGGAGGGATGAAGATGGGTCGCTGGCTGATGATGAAGATGAAGGTGATGACGACGATGATGAAGGACCTCGGATGAGTTTCAGTCCTCTGGTGACGGTTGGGAGGAAAACGGCTGAAAACCAGGTGCAGTGGAGTGATGTCAGAGACGGTGATGTCACCAAGCCGAGTCCTCAGAGCCGTGAGGAACAACTTCCTGTTTATTTATTGATATGTTTCTTTATTGATTTGTTTGTTTGTTTGTTTGTTATATCTACATTTAGAGTGGCTTGCAAACCCCTTGAACTCTTCCACATTTTGTCACGTTACAACCACAGACGTAAATGTATTTAATTGGATGTTTGTGAACACAATGTGGCACATAACTGTGAAGTGGAAGGAAAATGATCAATGTGACAAGTGTGACGTGCATTAGTATTCACCCCCCTGAGTCAGTCCCCCTGAGTTGTTCACTGTATTTCCAGCTGCGGGTCTTTGGGTCGTGTCTCACCAGCTCTACAGAGTGAAAGTTTTGCCTGAAGTTCAGTCAGATTGGATGAGGAGTGTCTGTGAGCAGCAGCTTAAGTCCTGCCACAGATTCTAAATTGATTCAGGTCTGGACTTTGACTGGTCCATTCACATGAATACGCTTTGATCTAAACCCTTCCACTGTACCTCTGGCTGTGTGTTTGGGTCGTTGTCCTGCTGGAAGATGAAGCTCCACCCCAGTCTCAGGTCTTTTGCAGACTCTAACAGGTTTTCTTCTAAGATTCCGTCTTTCCATTAACTCTGACCTGCTTCCCTGCTGAGGAAAAGCGTCTCCACCACACGATGCTGCCGCCACCATGTTTCACAGTGTTAGTTTTCCACCACACATAGCATTTTGCTTTAAGACCAAAAAGTTAAACTTTGGTCTCATCTGATCAGAGCACCTTCTTCCACATGTTTGCTGTGTCCCCACATGACTTGTTCCAAACTGCAAATGGGAATTCTTATGGATTTTTTTCAACAATGTCTGTCTTCTCGCCTCTCGGCCAGATTTGTGGAGGTCACGACTAATGGTTGTGATGTGGACAGATTCTCCCACCTGAGCTGTGGATCTCTGCGGCTCCTCCAGAGTTCCCATGGGCCTCTTGGCTGCTCCGATTAATGCTCTTCACCCGTCCTGTCTGTTAACGTGGACGTCCATGTCTTGGTAGGTTTGCCGTCATGCCGTACTCTTTCCATTTTTGGATGATGGCGCTCTGTGAGATGTTTAAAGCCGAATATTGGTATGAAAACCTACACTTGCTTTGAACCTCTCCACACCTTTATCCCTGATCTGTCTGTTGTGTTCACTAATGTTCTCTAACAAACCACTGAGGTCTTCACAGAACAGCTGAATTTATACTGAGATTAAATCACACACAGCTGGACCATATTTACTGATTAGGAGACTCCTGAAGGGGATCAGAGTAAAGGGGGTGAATACAAATGCACACCACACTTTTCAGATTTTTTTTGTCAAATGTTTTGAAAACCATTGATTATTTTATTTCCACTTTAAAATTGTGTGTCACTTTGTGTCGGTCTGTCGCATATTTGGGTTTGTAACGTGAAACATGTGGAAAAGTCCAAGGGGTGTGAATACTTTTGCAAGGCGCTGTAGTCTCTCTATCATTTGTGAATTTTTTTTCTCCCCTCTCTCTCTCTCTGTGTCTCTCTCTCTCTCTGTGTGTCTCTGTGTGAGTGTCTCTCTCCCTGTCTCTCTCTCCCCGTGTGTCTCTCAGGTACTACATGCTGTGGTGAGATGATGAGCTCGGTCCTGTTCCTTGTAGCCGGCGCGGTGTTGTTTCCGCTCCTCGTGTGGGGGGGTCACGACCTCTTGCCGTTACACCTCCCGGAGGTCAGCGGCGCCCCCCTCAGGCTGGTGTACACGCTGCGCTGTGCGCTCTTCGCCACCTTCCCCATCATACTCGGTCAGTATGTTACATTTACCTATTAATCATGGCACCCCCACCCGCACCCCCTCATGTCACTGTGTGTTTATTATTGTCCCTGTTGAGCACAAAGATGGATGTCGTGATGATGAGTCAGATCATTTCCATGATTCGTGTGCGTTGCAGGTGTGTTGGTACACGGCGTGTCACGTCTGAAGTTCAGTTCCCTGACCCCCCTGGTTGAGGGGAGGCGTGTGAGTCGTCACACACTCGTCCACATCACCTACGTCCACGACTCGCTCCGTCTCTTCCTGCTCTTCTTCCTGCAGCTCGCCGTCATGGCAACATACATCCACCCCCCCGCCCTGAAACTCGTCCCGCTGCTCACCATCGTCTTCGTCTTCGGCAGGTCTGTGTCTCTGTGTGTGTCTGCTTTATGTAATTCCTTATGAAGACTTTATATTGTGTGTGTGTGTGTGTGTGTGTGTGTGTGTGTGCACTGCAGGTTGATCTACTGGCCGAGTGTGTGTTTCAGCAGCAGTGTGCGAGCCCTAGGCTTCTCTCTCTCCTTCCTGCCCGTCCTCGCTCTGATGGGATTCAACCTCTACTCCATCTGCTCCTCTACCGGAGACGGGGTGGTGTTTGAGGTGGCCCCGCCCACTACACCCCCGCCCCCCAAACCCAGGTGGTGGGGTTAAGCAGTAATTGTGCTAATCAATAGAAACAACTCAAACTTACTCTGAACTGCACACACACACACACACACACACACATTCTCCAGCGGTAGAGTTAAATCCTTAAGATTGGACTTCCTGTGTCTTCCCCCCACTTCCTGTTTACGCCCCCTGGAGTCGGTTGGGAGTCGGTGCAGTAATGAGTGTTTAAATCTGTGATCAATAATTTTCATTCAGAAGTGATTAGATAGCTTTAAAATATTTATTTATTTATTTATTAATCACATCTGAAAACTAGTTTTAAAAAGTTTTTTTTTTTTTTTACTTCAAAATATGTTTTATTAAGAAATGTACACAGGAAAGAGAAATAGCGTGAGTTATATTATATTAATGTAATATTAATCATATTAACATAACGGATAGCAATACATTTAGTGTTAAAATATTTATACAAGTTTTTCTTTTCCTTGTCTTTCAAAAAGGTTTTTTTTTTATATAAAAAATGCAAAATGTTTTAACATGCCTTAAAAAGAAAATATTAATTCCTGTTTTCCTATGATATTCCTGCTTGTTTAATTTATTAAGTATTTAATTTTCTCCTGTATAATAATAATAATAATAATAATAATAATTACACCAGTTCGGTCTGTATGGAATTACAGACTAGATTTATTGTTGTCGCAGGTTATGGAGCTGTAATGTACGATTAATGAAGCGTAGTTCTGCACTGCAGTTCAACTGTGAAGTTATTTCTATGTTTGTTTGTTTTTTGCTATTAAAATGTAAATAAAATTTAATGTAAATACAGACATTGTACGGTGCAATTTATTTTCTTACTGCAGGTCTCATTCCTGTCCACCAGGTGGCCAACTGATTTGATCAGAGAATCACTTTTCACTCACTCATCATCTATAGCGCTTTATCCTGTATTCAGGGTCACGGGGGCGGAGCCTATCCCAAGAGACTTGGGGATTTTTATATTTTTTCCAGCTGTTTACACACGTTTGCGGCGGTCCGTTCCTGTCCTGTTTTGTGACTGCTCTGAATGAGTGGGATGTGACTGCAGTATAGAAGTGTATCAGCAGCTCCTGTGGCACACCCTACGTCCTCCGTTGGTGTAGGAGTTCATGTTTGATTCCCGTTCCAGGTTACGTGAAATGGTAGTGTCTAGAAACTGGACAGATCTCGACAGATTGTTGGTGTGTCTCCACCATCATCTCCACAGTTTTGTTTGTACTACACCAGACCACCAGCTGCTCCACCACCTGCCCATATTCGGACTCGTCACCATCTTCGATGGGTCCAGTGAGCATATGCAGTAGTGTCGTCTGCATATGTCAGGAGTTTAACAGACAGCTGGGTTCTTGGATGTACAGTCATTAGTATAGAGGGAGAATAGCAGTGGGGAGAGGACACACCCCTGTGGAGCACCAGTGCCGACTATCTGTGTACTAGAAGTAACTCCGCCCAGCCTCACCTGCTGCCTCCTGAACGGGGGTGCAGTGTGCTGTAGGAGTTTAGAGGAGAGAACATGCACACACATGCAGGAAATAAACACGCCCCCAAAGTGTTGTCGTCAAACATCCTTATCCAGAGCAACTTACCTTTTTATCTCATTATACAGCAGTTAAGGGAAAAACTGGATGGTCGTGGGAACCTGGTGCGTGACAGCAGTGAAGGTGGAGGTAATGAGACTCAGGGTAGATCAGGGTACTCGATGAGTAAATAATTGTGTAAACAGTGAGTCTGTTATGGAGGAGTTTAAAGTTGTTTAACAGAGAACAATCTCCTGAGTCTGTAGAGCAGCTCTGTGAGAGAAAAGAGAGAGAAAGCAGGAGTGGATAATGTTGGTCTGGAGGACATCAGGGTAAAACATGTCTATTAACCTGCACACCACAAGAGGGCGCACTTACAGTCCAGGCCATGAGCAGGATTTAATAAGTTTAACAGTCTTATTGTCTTTTCTGTTTGTTTAATATTTGTGCTTCTCTAATGTGTCTTATATAAGCATTTCTTTTGGAACTGTTCTTAAGGCAGACGTTTCTTTCCTTGGTTTATCGTTAATCATTAACAATTAATAAATTAGTGATTAACACAGTCCACTAATAAGAAGAATATGTGAAAGCTGTAACTCTGCTTTTGAGGTAAATAAAACCTTTTAGAAAGCAAATCAATAATGTTTCTATTCTAAATATAAACCAGTGTTCATTACTAATGTTCTACTAACTTTACTTTCTCATCAGCAGTGATGGACTTTTATTAATTAATTAATTCTACCACATTGGATTATATCTACCGGAGTGCAACTTCTTGACCTTCCGTTAAATAACTGCGCCACGCTCAATAAGACGACCGTCTCAAATATCAAGTTTAAGCATTTTATTAATTCATTTAGATTTAAAAAGCATGTTCATGCAAATCTTATATAAACATCACACATTGTTGTTCAAGCTCAGTTCTGCATCTTATAAAGTCGACACTCATCTTTCCTCATGGTGTTCCTGCGCCCGGGTTTAATCACCGTCCATGAAAATAAACCGGAAAAAAACAAACAAAAAGTAAAAATCTCTCCCTGAAAATATGAAATGTTACAAAACCAAATCATCAAAAAGAATCAAGTAATGGAATAATATCTAATTATATACAATGTTTATCATAACAGTACACAATAGAAAAGTCATATTAATATAAAACCATGTGATGGAGAAGCCAGACGTCGAGGTTGATGACACTGAGCCTCGGTTTCGTCTGGGGTTCTTCTGTAGGAACCATTAAACGTTCATGGGCAAATTCTTCTTCTTCTTAGCCAAACATCTCTTTATTTCCAAAACCTCTGCCGTTTCTCTTCGGTCTCACGCGGTGTCGTCTCTCACACTCCTGGACGAGGATGTGAAACTCCCTCACACTGATTTAACACACTCTCGCTTTCACTTCCATGAGGACAAAGAGCATCAGCTGTTAGCCTATAGCAACAATCACGTATTAATAAAAACCTAACATACGACTGTCAGAGAGAATTAATCAACACCTGACCAATCAGAGCGCAGAACTCAGCAGCACAGTGTGTGATCCTTAAGAACAAAACAAAAAAACAGAACTGAATCCCAGTGTGAGAACGTGAACATCAGAGAGAGAAACAGAACACACACACACACACACACACTAAAGTGTCTCTGTGTCTAATTGTGAAACGATCCATCACTGTTCATTATCAGGGTACGAGTCCTCAGGACCAGAAGACTGCTGATGCTGGGAGGAGGCTAGGGGGCGGAGCCATGTCATTTCAACAACATGGCGCTAACCTGAGCAACTACAGAACATCTGAGGATTAAAAGTTTAAAAGCAAACATCAATCAATTAATTACCAGTTAACCATTAATCAATCAAAGGCGAGCTACGTTACTAAAGCTAACTTTCTTAACGCCATTAGGACACGCCCACATCCAGCACCATGACGGTTTGACTCTTACATTGCACTTTTAATCCCTGAAATAACACCAGTGGTGGGAAAGCAGTCAGCAGGTACTGTAATTTATTAAGCCCCGCCCACACCAAGTCATTGTTCAGATAGGAACGGGGCTACATAATATACTCAACAAAACTATATCATCATCATTATTATTATTCTCATTGGTCAGTTTAGATAGTAAAGCGAAGGCTACCCTGCACAGGTGGGCGGGGCATTTAATTAATAAATCACATTTTGTAGCAGAGCTTTGGAACTGTGATTGGCTGCTTGTCTCATTGGTCAGTATCAACGTGGGCGTGGCTTAAAATAACGACATGATTTATCATCGCGTTGTACACAGAAAATGACGGATTGTTCTTCGCTGGCAGTTTGAACAGGTGGGCGGGGCCTAATCCTTGCATTATCTTGCCAATCTTATTGTTAAAAATCCTGAGAAATGATTAAATCCTCAGAGCATCAATCAAACAAACGCTATGCTGTAACTCTGTCATCCGCTTAGACATGTGGGCGGGGCTTGTGGTAAGCCGAGTCAGGTGATCAGGTGAAACGTCCTCCTGCGGGTCAGGTTCACTCGTATCTTTGGTTCAGCACCTCGTATTGGCCGACGCGATCCCGCTTCCTCCGTATACAGACGCAAACTCCGCCCACCAGGAGGAAGAGAAGGGGGGCGCCGAGACTTATGGCCATGATGCAGATCACCAGCAGAGAGAAAAAATCTGACGGAGGAGTCCCGATGCCCACCAAGACGGTCCTGAAGGGGACGGAACAACAAACAAACAAACAAATAAATAAACAAACCTGATATCCATTTATCTCACGGTTGCTATGGTTACGTCTTTAGTCCGCTCTGACTCACCAGCTGAGGTACTGGGTGGAGTTCGGGGCGGGGTCAGAGAGGCTGACACTGTAGGTGACGTTGAGCCCGTGCGTGACGAGGCTCTGGGTGAAGTAGGCCGCGATGATGCGAGAGGGCGGAGCCTGGGTCACTTCCACGGGTTCCGAGTGGCTGCACGGCGCCGCGTCCTCGATGGCCGGATGATCGCGCTGATACACGACGGGCTTCCACTGAGAGAATCCCACCACGGAGGAGTGGTTATCATGAGACCACACCCACTCCGACACCTGAGACCGAGAGGTGCGAGGAATACTTTAGACACGATGTAATAATAATCTAATTAAACACGCGCGCACGCTCTCGCGCTCACCTGGAAGATGGAGGGCGTGTATTCGTCATCGATGGACCGGTGGACGTCGACTCGGGTCTGAAGCGACGCCTCGCTCACCGTCTGCAGCTCCAGGGCGAAATGTGAGCGGTTGGTTTGCGGCGTCATGCCTCGCAGGAGGACACGCAGCTGGGAGGAGTTGGCGTGATGGAGGAGACTAGGCCACGCCTCCTCTCGGCCCGAAGACTCGAACGCTGAAAACTGAGACGGATTATTGTTAGATATTATTAAATCTACATCTTCACGGCGCGCGTATGTGTGTGTGTGTGTGTGTGTGTGTTCTCACCTGCAGACACAGGGAGGCGTTGTTGCTGAAGGTGTGGTGTCTCCCACAGAGCTGTGCGGTGTGCTGTGTGTAGTCCACCGTCTGGTTCACGTCGTCCCAGTCGAAGTCACGGAGCTCGTACGGAGACAACGCGCTCTGCCCCGTGCTGTTCAGCTCGTCATACTCCCATAACTAACACACACACACACACACACACACACACAGTAGAGTGAGAAAAGAAAAGACAATCATACTGAGTAAAAGGTTTATTGGGTGAACGTGTGTGTGACACTCGGAGCTCTCAGGTGTAAATCCTCACACACCTCCTGCTCAGGGTTCTCCAGGTGTTTTACTCTGGGGTTCTGGTACACTCACCGGTCACACACACTTTTAATCACAGCTCTGGTCCGTGTGAGACTGAGACAGATGAAGATCATCATGCACGTTATATTCCACCTCTGTGTTTTATTACTGATTATTATTTACTCGGTTTTCTCTGTAACTTTTCACATGGATTTGATAATCATTTACATCCTTGTATTGTTTTTTTTACTTATTTATTGTCCATGAGCAGTACCTTTGGGGGAAACGCTGTTCTAGAGCATGTCATGTTTATAGTGTTCTAGAACCCTCGGAGTTTTAATGCTCTGACTTTAATGTCCTGGAACCTCTAAGGCTCTAGAACTGGTCAACTGGTTTTAATCTTATAGATCATCTTTTGGGTTTAATGCTCCAAAATCTCTTTTGGTTTCCAGTCTTCTAGAACCTTAATGGGTTTAAAGCCTTTAATCTACAGCCTTTCCTAGTTTTAATGGTTTGGCAAGAGATTTTTTGCACGCGTACTTTGTTGTCTATTGTCGTCTCTTTTTGTATAGAAACTGATAGTTTTAGGTTAACTTAAATTAACAATGCAAAATCTTACATTTTTATGTTGTGTTGTTAATTATATGTCGTTGCATGTATGTAACACCTTTGGTCCTGGAGGAACGTTGCTTCGTGTCACTGCGTACTGAACTGTATATAGTGGAAATGACAATAAAAGTCGACTTGACTTGCTCTAGAACGTCTGTTGCCTTTAATTTTCCTGGCTTTAATGCTGTAGTACCTCATTTGGTTTCTAACCTCTAGAATTTATTTTGGCTTCAACAATCTAGAACATCTACTGGTTTCAATGCTCTAGAACCTCTAATAATAATAATAATAATAATAATAATAAGTCATTTTATTCATAGAGGTGCCTTTCTGGTCAAAGATCCTTCAAAGATAAATTAAACAATAAAACAAGATAACTGATGATAAAGACATCTACTGGGCTTAATGTTCCAGAACATTTCCTCCCCTTCAGTTCTAGGTGTTCGCTCTAGAGCCGTGCTGTGAGTGTTTGATTGATGTGTAGAACTCAGAGTGTTGCGGTGCTGATTTGCCGTTAGATTAAAGCCGTTCTCAGGAGGACGATGAGACTCACGCGTGTTAAGACGAGCGCGCTTCGGTACCGCACGCTGCCCTCCGGTTTGACGGTGACGCTGCCGGCGGGGTTCTGGCTGAGGAACGCGGGCCAGTCGACCGTCACTACTGACTCATTGGAGCGCGTGTGGACCAGCAGCAGGGCCGGAGCTCCACCGCTGCAGAACAGGAAGTGCAGCGTGTCGTCGCGGCCGACGGCCCGCGCGTGGAGTATCGAGACGCCGGGGCTCGGCGCCGAGGGCGGGGTTAACCCGGGGTTCACGTGTAAAGACACCTGTACAGGGACAGAGGACGTGGTGTGATTATAACCTGCAAAATAACACTGAAATTAACACAAATAAAATATGTATTCTAATGTATTCACTTCATATTTTCTTCACAACAGTAGCACAATCAGATGACACAAATATAATTAAAACGTCACATAAAATAAAACAAAGCATTAAACAAATTAAACAAACACACAGCGGTACCTCGGTGTACGAACGCGCCGCCTGACACAGTTTTGCTCGGCAGCAAGAAGAAAACGGAGCCGCGTTCAGTTTTGGTGTGTAAAGCGGCCGGTGCCGAGAGGAATCATAAATTAATGTGAAGGGAGTTTTAATGTGTATTTATTTAATATCGGACTTCATTTACACGTCTGTTCTAAAGGTTTTGATTGTTTTTAGATGTAAAAATACGATTATAATGTTGGACATTGGTAATGTTTTTGGGCTCGATCGGATTATCTGCATCCACATAATTTGAAATGTGAAGAATATGTTTCACAGTACGACATGTTCACCTTAAGAACTCGTCTCTGGATTACATTCACGTGCTGATGTACGGCTGTGGGATCGTTTGGGTTGAACTTCAGCGCCACTAAAACACATGCTAGACCTTTAGATCATTTTAGCGTTCATGTGAGCCCAGAACAACGTGTGTCAAAGGTCACTGAACCATCATATCATATATCCGACTGCCCGAGTCCGGGTGTTTTTGACCTGAAAGGTCACATGACCAGAAAAACACAAACACAGTCGCTTAACAGTTAAGTGAGAAGAAGATCCTCTGCACATCTGCTGAGAGTATCAGAGTAAGTCCCACACTAAACCACGGTGTCTGGTCGGCGAGGGGAAGTGATAAAGGGATGCGTCTCTGGCAAAGAGAAATCTCACAACTGAAACTTGAGAGAGAATTTATAATCGGGTTGGAATTCATTCCAGTGGTTTGGTTTTGGCGCCATCTAGTGGGTGCAGCAGTGATTTCATCCAAATAAATTATTTTTTTTACATCATTTTATAAATATATATTAAAATTGCTTTTTTCATATAATTGTATTCAACTCTATAAAAACATTAAGCACATTTAACAACATTTATTTTTTTACTTAATAGAATGCCATACTTTATTATACTTAAAATGCAAAGCTTTCACTTTCACATCCATAACACATCATATAAACATCATTGTTTGAAGTTTAAAATGATAATATCAGCCCAGATCTCACTACATTTATAGATTTAAAGCTGTTGTGGCGCAAAACAGAGAGATAGATGAATAAATAATGCAAAAAAAACAGAAGTGCTCGCAAAAGTGAAGTCCCAGTCCATCCTGTGGCGTCCTGATCTCAGAGTAAACACGAATTAAAGCTGGGAAGTGAAACTAAACCAGATAAACATGAAGAGAGAGAGTTAAAGTGACAGAAATGCAAGACAAACAACACGCTGGAGCTTTAAACAGGTTTACTGTCGCGCAGATAATGACGTGTAAATCACTTTACCTTCCGTGTGAAAGTGTCACTGTTGCCCACGAAGCCATTCACACCGCAGACTGTAAACAACAAAGCGGAATAAACGAGATAAACAGCTTTAAACGCCGACATGCTGCTGCTGGAGCAACAACACCGGAAGTGGAGCGCGTGCTATGGAGGCGCAGCGCGGTCACGTGATCGAAGTCACGTGACCGCAGTCAGCTGACTCACAGTGTCATGTGGCGGATCACGCAGTACAAAACAGCACAGCTGATTCACTCTTTAAACCTAAAGGAAAGTAATAAATCTTTACTATTGTCTCGACTTCCTGATTCAGTCCATGGAACACCGTGACTCCGCTTTTTAAAAGTTGTTTATTACTCGGGTTAATCTGTCTATTGTTATTATTTATTTATTTATATTTTTTGTTAGGTTTTCTTATAATGTAAAACTGTGGATAGTTGTTTGTGTAATTCAGTCTTTTGTATCTGAATTTCCGTCCTTTCATACTTTTCATACTGTAATTGTATCATTTTTTTTTTATTTAATAAAAAAAAAAATGGTATCAGCAAAACCCCTCAAAAACCCTAATTCGTAGTGATTCTGTGTCATGTGTACAATGAAGAGACTAAAGCAGGTAAAATGATCTCATTGATGTGCATTAAGATAAAGGAGAGGTGATAAATGTAATGATTAAATGATCAAATTAAAAGTCTGAGGGGAAGATCAGAGCGCAGTAAAGCAGGAAGCATCAGGTGGGAACAGCAGCGGGACAACGCAGGTGCTTGTTTATTTTATTTTGTTTTATTGTTTAATGTTCAAAATAAAGTATTCAAATCAAATTAAATCAGTTAAAGGGAGACATCCGTAATCGATCCAAAACAGAGTAGACTTGGTGAGGAGTGAAGGAACAAACCAGGAGCGAACAAGTGACAATCAGCAGGACACAAACAGGAGGTCAGAGTAAACAGCACTCGCCATATTACAGGGAAACACCCAAGTGTCCTGCGTGAGCTGTGTCACGAGAAAGAGACTATAAACATGAACGGTACTAATACAGGAAAGAGAAGAGATGATGAGGGGATTAGAAAAAGGTTGAAGACACAGTGGAACATGTTGTTGAGAATGGAGATAGAGGACAAGGAAGGTTTCTTTAGGGTGACAGGACTGGAAAAAGAGGACAGAGACAGAAAGGCAGGTGAGGGAGATCATAACCAGAAGGGGCGTAATTCAACATAATGGAGGCCAACTGCCGGTAAACATCAAGCAGAAGAAGAACAAACACCACACAAAAAAAAAAAATCACATAGCCAGGGAGTGTTATAATAAACAGCACCAGCTCACGCGGGTGTGACGCACGCGCACTGAGACTGAGCTTGTGAGACCCATAATCCCACAGTGCACGAGAGAGAAGGATTGGCTCAGTTGTGATCATGTGACAAAGCGCATGCATGCTACTCGTTTGTCAAGACCTCACTCGTTTATTAAGTTAAAATGTATTTTAAAAATTTGCTTGTCTTGCAAAATGCTCATAGACGAAGTTAATCACAATCCAAGTTCCACTGTATCTTGTTAACAAAAGCCTTCCAGTATGACATCACGTGAGGTAGAGTGACAGTGAGTTGTGAAAAAAGTGCTCTGACTCTTTTCTTGTTGTGATGAGCGACTGAAAAACATAGTTGGCCAACATTTCTTTGGCTGGAATGAAGATCTGAAACAACACAACCAGAAATAGATGAACAGCGTAACTACTCCTGCAGATATAGCATCAAACATAACGGAGAATTCCAGCAATGATACAGGAATGGAATAAGTAATATTTAAATAATATATAAATATAAAACTGACCACTGGGTTTAAGTATTTGTAGAATTAAGACAATATATTGTTAAACCAATTTTCCAAAAAGACATTTGTTTTTATAAATATTATGCCTATTGTTCCAGATAAAGTGTGTGTGTGTGTGTGTGTGTGTGTGTGTGTGTGTGTGTGTGTG
Source organism: Clarias fuscus (assembly GCA_030347435.1). Classification (NCBI taxonomy): domain Eukaryota; kingdom Metazoa; phylum Chordata; class Actinopteri; order Siluriformes; family Clariidae; genus Clarias; species Clarias fuscus. Next base: position 47,432,554 of record CM059204.1, on the reverse strand, counting down.
TGGAGTAAAATTGTGCTTATAAATGAGAGATCAGGAGAATAGTGATGGGAAGTTTGAATTATTTTAGTGACTCAAAATCAACAGATCTTTTTTGAGTCATTTAGTTCATTTCGTTCTTTTGACCAGAAATAAAATGAAATGTTACATTTTCAATAAACAGACCCCCAACACGTCTACATACACACATTTTGGCTACAGTTCCAGTAATGAAAATATTATAGTGCAGCTAAGGACATATTATAAACAGAACGAGCAGCTCATCATCATATCTTCTGGTCCGAGTCGTTCGTTCTTTTGAATCTATTGCACTGCATAGCGTCTATGGGAGTCACCTGACAAAAGAACGAACAGTTCAGACCAAAACACTGGAGGGGTAACGACTCATTTCTGTCTCCTGTACAGAACCTACAGAGGCTTTGCGATGATTTGCGCATGCGCGCCTAGTAGAAAATGAACGAATCACTCTCCGAAACTACTCGTTCTTCTGAGTCACGTTAAACATTCGTTCAAAAAGAATGAATCGTTCGTGAACGACTCATCACTACAGGAGAGTAACATGTCTGTGAAAGTTAGAAAGTTTGATGGGGATCCTGGAGATGTCATAACTACCGTACAAACCAACAAAAAAAATGTAACCCACCTATTTTAGAGAAAACATAGGAGGTGAAAACATTCCAGATTGAGGATGAATTGGGATCCTTTAAGAATCACTTCAGCCAGTTTATTTTAAATGTGCCCTCACTCTGTACTGATAAACAATGTGATATATTAATAATGTAAAATGTTTATCAGTGTACACTGAATTCACTGTAATGCACATATTTTACATGGATTCTCTTTCTTTTTACAGTGTCTGAGTAGATTTCACTGATTGGTTGGTTATTAGCCTCCAGGCCAACCAATCAGAGCCAGACTTCCCCCTAATCAGTGTCACGTGGAAGTGTTTAATCACTCTAGAGAAGCATGGCAACTATAGTACACAGACAGAAGAGTTTACCCCTTCCTTAAAAATAAATAAATAAATAAAATCACACTACGGACATTAAATATTAAAAATTTATTGAATCAAAAACTTATCAACATAAAACATTTTTACAGATTACTAGCCTGTACTGTATAATACAATAAGTCCCTGACTTGTCAATGTTCCCTAACTTTACAACATTAAACAAAAGCTGTGTCTCGAGTTAAAAGAACGAAAGAACGAGTCAGGACAAGCAGGATTTATTGCAGCAATGAAACCCAAGTGAGATTCACTTGAATGCTTCTGTCATAAACCCAAACATGATCAAGAGCAGACTGTCAGACAGTTGCAGGTATGCTGATTATACACTGTTTTCAAGGGGAGGGATGCGCACCTATCCCCTCCCTCAGTTTTTCTTTTTTTCATTCCTCACCAGATTTGAACTCATTATAGACTAACTTGTTCCAGGAAATTCTCCCATTACGTTAATTTTTTTTCTATGAAGTTATTTTACATCATACTCCTCGACATCTGACTCCCAACATCATCTGTACTACATGACTATATGTTTCCCCATTATAATTATTTTTTTCTGATCTTTACACTTATTTTGTGTTATTTATAAAAAAAATAAAAAAATAGACATTTTGACTCTACATTCCTGGTTCTCCTGGTTTATTCTACAGTTCTCAAGAGCAGTGCTGGATGACTAATTAAAGTAACTAATTACATTACAAAATTACTGTCTATAAAGAGTAACCTGTTGCATTACAGCGTGACTTTCTGATAACAGTAACTAGTTCCAGTACTTTTCCACTGCAGAAAATGAAAACTCCTCTGTGCTTCCTCATGCGTGTTGTTTTAGTCGAGACCTTTATAATTATTCTACCGTCATCACTCAGTGAAGTTTGGCCCAGAATCTGTTAACTACTACTACTACTACTACTTCTGGACCTTGCAGAACTTCACGGAACATTAGAGGGTCACCTGCGGCGGCTCATGGTGAGTCTAACCGCATAGGTGAGATAGGGGTATAACAGCAGGAATAACACGTGATTGTAGGATGACTTTCGGAATGGTAGACCTAACGCGTTAGATTACATTCATTGCATCAAAAAAGTGACCCAAGTACTTAGCATCACACTGTACACTGGTTATGTTTTACGACCGGTCTTATAGTCCCTGTCTGTTTTTCTTCATGCCGTGTACATATTGTCTCACCTCTGAGTGGCCCACATGCCTTCACATGCAACCAGTTTTCTACTTTTTATGATATGCATGGAGACCTCATCTCTGCCGACTTCTGCATACCAACCTTCTCCCTGCTTACTTCTCTATTAAAAAAAAAAAAAGATTAATATTGTTATAATTATTAATGTTATTGTATTTATTAATATTGTTATATTGACGCATACACAAGTTTATTTTATAAGTTCTTGGGTCATCAGTTGTTGGCAAATCTGTCGTCTGACCACTCACTCATTACAAGTTTTTTTTTTTACCTTTCTTTTAATAAACAACCCAAATGTATAACAGATAAAACCTCCAAAAGGTAAGTAAGAAGACAAAAAAAAAATAAACAAAAGCTTAAAAGAGGGAAAAATAACAAAGTTAAAATATGACAGCAAAATGTTCACAACCATGAAGGAAAAAACGCAGAATGTCTCCATCTAGTGCTGAAAGTCTCCCAGTTCACCTCCAGGTTTCCCTTCAGGACTCTTGAAAGGATGCTGTTGTCTTGTGTATAAGACAATCTTGTGGGAATGTGTTTTCTGTAGCAATGTAAAATGTAACTTTTTTAAAAACCTGAATAAAAGTATAAATTAATATAAAATAATAACAAACAAACAAATAAAAGTTTATTAAGCCCTCTAGGCATTACACGAGATCAAATGTTTTAGAACAACTTATTTAAATGTTTTAATACAAGTTAAATTAAAATGTATATAACTTAATTATAATAATGTTATGTACAGTAGTTATAAATTTAAATGGACTATTTGCCTGGTTGCAGAAGCCTCACCTGGAGCCCAAAGTGAAAAGCTTCTGCCAGCTCTGCCTCGAACGTCAGAAGACAGTGTCCAGGAAGCTGGCCACACCCCTTTTATCCAGCTGTCCATTATTAGCGTTCCATTTAAGCACATTCGGATGTATCTAATCAACCCACGGATTAACAGCCCGCGGAAAAATGGGGAAGGAAAAAAAGGAGGGAGGAAGGGAAGAAGCACGTGAAGGTCTGTGGACAGTGCCAAACTGGAATGCAAGCACAGACTGGAAAACGGTGGCAGCGGCCAGAGACAATGTCAGGACGTCTTAACTGGGCCAAGGACAAAAAGGACTGGACTGTTGCTCAGTAGGACAAATGAAAGTAAAAATTACAAAATAAATTTTGTATTTCGTTTCATGTTCATACATTTCAGTAGTCCGATGTTTATTTGTTAAAAATATATATATATATTTTAAATTGGTCTTGTGTAATATTCTAATTTTCTGAGATACTGAATTTTTGGTTTTCATTAGATGTAAGTCATAATCATCAAAATTAAAATAAAGAAACACTTAATTTATATGATATATGAGTTTAACCTTTTGAATTGAATTACTGAAATCAATCAACTTTTTTGATGATGTTCTAATTGATTGAGATGCAGCTGTGTGTGAATATACCATGTTTAACTTGTTTGATCTGCTCTAGAGGACGCAATGAAAAATAATTTTTTGACGACAGAAGTCAAAAGCTTATTTGCTGTTTGAACAGTTCCATAGTATTAATAGAGACAGTCTGCACCTGTCGCTTCACTCAAGTATAAATCCTGCACTAAGTAAAGACATGAAAGTGGCTTCCTGCTCCACACCCAGCTAAACACACAGAGTCAGTGTTAATCAGTAAATCAGAGATGAGTGTAGAGGAAGTGAGATTTGCGTGAAGACGGCTGAGTGATCCTCTTTCTCCCAGAATAGAGCAGCACTTTCACCAGATGTTCAACTTTCTTCAGCCAAACTCACTGAAGCACAACACACAGCACTGAATCTACAGCTAAACACACTCTCTCATCACACTGAGAATGACTATTAACTGGAATAAAAGAAGACACAATGTCCAAAATGAAGCTTTATTTCAGCAGAGCAAAACTACAGGAAGAGCAACAGGACAGTGAAAAGAGTAAAGACAGAAATGTCAGCATTGTGTAGAATTGAAACTCTATTGTAGATGGATGTGTAAGCAGCTCAGTGTTCAATTCTATCTCGGAGCTGTTAGCCTTCACACTGGCTCTTTCTGAACGTGACCGGATGATTGACGCCGTCATGGGAGACCTTACAGACAAACTCCTCCCCCTTTTCCCAGAGCGCTTTGCTGAGGGTCAGGGTGCTGCTGCGCGTGTAACCGTCCTCCTTCCGTTCTTCCGCGCTGGTCAGAACCCCGTCCTTCACCTCTGAGCCGTCCACCGTCCAGCTCACCAGCGCCCCCTGTGGAGAGTAGGCAGACAGCAGGCAGAGCAGCGAGGCCGATCCCTCAGACGGCTGCAGAGAGGAGGGAGGGAGCAGAGACACGGAGGGCTTCACCGTGGGACCGGCTGGAGACCACAAACACACAATAAACACACATTTACACACACTTACACAACATTTCCTCATTACTGCTTATTCACATGACTGCGGTTCAGTAGAACTACTCAGCAGGAGAACATTTACTAGTTACTGCTTATATTGTGGAGCCACTGGGACTTTGATCGGCTTTATTCTGCGAGTGTATTCCAGTCCTCCTAAGTTGTTCTGTTACTTTTACATGTAGTCCTACAGAAAAATAAATCCACTGCTGATGTAAATACACTGATATTCCACAGAATCAGGGCTGGAAAATGCAACATCACACCTTCCCTTTGAGTTTCTGATAACAAGATTTACTCGATTACAAATCACATATCTGGCAAAAAGCCTGAGAAATCAGTTGAGTGATGGAAATAACCCCATCACACCACATCCACCTTTCTACACACTGTTTATCTTTGTTTGGAGATTCAACATCAGTACATCAGTACAATTATAGAAGGCTAACAGGCACAGGATTAAGTTTTATACCATGTCCTTCACAGCACACAATATCAACTTAAGAAGCTGTGAATGTAAAAGTGCTCTGTTTACTGACCAACACACTGCACACTGAGGCAGGTAACAGTTAAATTCTGAGGTTTGCAGTTTTATGGTTTTCCTACTTTATTGCATCAAATTCTAAAAAGAAAACTATGCTGTGTTTATGTCCAAATTATAAATCCATGAAAACAACCAACCAGCCAACAAACGACCAAACAAACATACAAAAAGTAATTTATTCTAGTAAGTTATTTATTAGAGATCAACATATAAATGGAAAATAAATACTATTATATTTGTCCAAAGTTCAACAATCTAATTAAAAATCTAAATACCATTTTTAATTAAATAAAGACTTACATTTCACAATGAGTTTGGTTCCTCCACCGAAAGTCCACCACAGTGATACATTCTAATGAAGCCGTCGTACAAAAACCTCTGTTACACTACAGTGACCACACACACACACACACACACACACACACACACACACACACACACACACACACACACACACACACACACACACACAGAGACACACAGTTGTGGTGTTTGCATATGTGTGCTGTGTCAGTGCTGCACACACTTTAAGAGCTGTAGTGCTGATCAGAGTGTGTTCAGTCCTTTCAGAGCCACTGACACGCAGCACAATGATGATGGTACTGATTCTACTGCTGGGGACACTGGGACTCCTCGCTCACCGTGAGACACTCTCTTTACTTTTATTATTCATACACATCAGCACATCACTCTCACACTCACTACTACATTTGTTTCCATTATTTTAACTCTGCATCCTTTTCTTTAGAGTCCTTTGGGGAAATCGTCCTGACTCAGTCTCCAGGAGCTCAGTCTGTTTCTCCAGGACAATCTGTTACTCTCACCTGTACAACCAGTGCTAATGTTAGGAGTGACCTCCAGTGGTATCTACAGAAACCTGGTGAAGCTCCTAAACTCCTGATCTATAATGATGTTACACGTTACTCTGGGGTTCCAGATCGTTTCAGTGGCCATAGATCTGGTTCAGATAATAGAGGATTTACTCTACAAATCTCTGGAGTTCAGCCTGAAGATGCAGGAGATTATTACTGTCAGCAGAGTGAGAGCTATCCGTACACACAGTGTTATAGCGCCGTACAAAAACCTCCCTCAGCTGTAGAGGAAGTGCTCTGAGTCAGAAACACACACTGATCTGAGAACAGCTGCAGAGCTGCTAAAGCTGCACTCCACTGAACATCAACATAAACTGAACACTGACTCATGCAAGAAGCAATATACAATCAAATGTCCTCTTATTTTTTATTATATCCATACATTTTTTTCTTAATGTATTATTATTATTATTAGTACTAGTAGTAGTAGTAGTAGTATTTCACATATCCCAGTTAGGAAGCTGGAACTTGCAGCCAGACTAATAATTAATATACAGTGAAATCTGGATTGCGAGTATAATACGTTCATGAAGCGTGCTTGTGTATCAAAACACTCGTACATCAAAGTGAATTTTCAGTGGCGCCTGGTGCAAATTGTTTTGTGTTTGTTTGTTTTTTTGGGGGGGGGGAGCAAGCAAAATGAAAATGTAACTTTTAATACTTGCCTTTAAATAGCCATTTATGAGGTGATTAAGCATCATTACTACTAGTATTGTCACAGCACGCCAGGTCACGCCCACCTGTCAAAACAAATGATGATCATTTGTGACTCCATTCCACACTCCATTTCTGTGCTTCCATTTTGCTGCCTCATTCAACGGCTCAAGCACACCTGTTCTTCATCTTCATTCATTACTTCACTCTATATATACTCTCCACCAAACAACCACTCCTTGCCAGATTATTGTGTGCTCTCATGCCCAGTTTTCCAGCGTTTATTTCTACCTTGACTTTCAGATCTCCACCCACGCCTTGTTTCACGGATCTCGCTCACGTCTCACGTTTTGGATTATTGCTTTCTCGGTTTTCTGGATATCGACCCTTGCTCTCGTTTTACGACCACGATTCTGGATCACGGACTTTCTTGGACTTCACGGCTTTATACCACGCACACCCACGATCACGATTATTCACCGCGGATCAGACCTGCACTCAGCGCGCACCGGCTGTCCACTTCCGCATTCTCTCTGCGAGGCTCGTGCTGTGCCTCCGCATCAAAGAGCAGGAGCTTTCATTCACAAAACAATCAGCGCGCAGCACATCACAAAATAACCAGCGCTGTTTCCCTTACGCGCTCTCCGCTTGGATCCACCTCACCTGCACGGACCGTGACAAGTATAATCTGGCCAATTTATGGATCCAGCAGATATCGCGCGGCTGGAGGCGGCGCTAAAAAACCAAGGCGCACTTTTAGGCTCTCATCAGCAGGATATTCAGCTCATCATGACCGTGCTTCGCATAGTGATGCAAATGCTGACCTCCCTCACTGATCAGATCCAACAGCTGCACCTTATCTCAGATCACTATCTTGTCTCGATTAAAGCGTGTCATAGTAATAATGTATGCACAGCACCGCGCTTCCACCTTAAACGTACATTTACATCAAATACCGCACAGAGCTTTATCAATAATCTTCCAGAATGATCAACTTTGATTGGATCGCCATCTGACTGCACAGAACTCGAACAGGCGAATGAATTTCTAGAGTCAGCACTTCGTTATAGCTTAGATAATGTAGCTCCAGTTAAAAGGAAAATGATTAGAGATAAGAAAGTCGCTCCTTGGTATAATGACCACACACGTGCTTTAAAACAAACCGCTCGAAAATTCGAACGTAAATGGTGTCAAACCAAATTGATAGTATTCAAAATAGCTTGGAAGGAGAGCATCCTGAACTATAAAAAAGCTCTCAGTGATGCTAGATCAACGTATCTCTCCACTCTTATAGAAAATAACAAAAACAACCCGAGATTTTTATTTAATACCGTAGCTAACTTAACTAAAAACAAGACCACTGCAGAAATCTCCACCACAACATCATGCAGTAGTGAGGATTTCATGAACTTTTTCAATAATAAAATCATAAATATTAGGCAAAAAATTCAGGCTTTGAAAACAGACAATTTCAATAATTCAGATGATCTAACCACATCACATCAGAACTTAGAACACTTTACTCCCTTTGAAGCGAGGGAACTAATTTCACTCATCTCTTCTTCAAAATCGTCAACCTGTATATTAGATCCTATACCGACACATTTTCTCAAACAGATAGTACCAGCAATAATAGAACCCCTGTTGAAAGTAATTAACTGTTCACTCAGTAGTGGGTATGTCCCCAAATCCTTTAAATTAGCCGTTATTAAACCGCTAATCAAGAAACCTGACCTTGACCCCAGTCTGCTTTCTAATTACAGGCCGAGATCAAGATTGGTGTTCCACAGGGCTCAGTTTTAGGCCCACTGCTTTTTTCCCTTTACATGCTTCCTCTGGGCAACATAATTCGTAAACATGGTATTAGTTTTCATTGTTATGCTGATGACACACAATTATATGTCTCAGCAAAACCAGAAGAGAAAAACCAGTTTGCTAAAATCGAGCAGTGTGTGCAGGATATACGAGATTGGATGTTAATTAATTTTCTTCTGCTTAATCCTGATAAGACAGAAGTTCTGGTCATAGGACCACAAGTAGCTAGAAGTAAGCTTTCTGATCACACTGTAACTTTAGATGGCCTTTCTGTTCCATCAAGTGCAACAGTAAAAGACCTCGGAGTGATTATAGATTCGAGCCTTTCGTTTGAAGCTCATGTAGATAATATCACCAGGATAGCTTTCTTTCACCTTAGAAATATTGCCAAGATAAGAAACATATTGTCACTAAATGATGCAGAAAATCTAGTTCATGCTTTTATCACGTCTAGGTTGGACTATTGTAACGCCTTACTGTCTGGTTGTTCAATTAGGTGTATAAACAAGCTTCAGTTAGTACAGAATGCAGCAGCGAGAGTCCTCACTAAAACCAGAAAATACGAGCACATCACCCCTATCTTATCTACACTGCATTGGCTCCCTGTAAAATTTCGCATCGATTTTAAGATACTACTTTTGACATTTAAAGCACTAAATGGTCTCGCGCCACAGTATTTGAGTGAACTGTTAGTGTCTTACGATCCTCCACGCCTACTTCCATCAAAGAATGCAGGCTGCCTGTCAGTACCACGTATTATTAAAACTACAGCAGGGGGCAGAGCTTTTTCTTACAAAGCCCCGAAGTTATGGAATAGTCTTCCTATTAATGTTCGGGACTCAGACACAGTCTCAGTGTTTAAGTCTAGGCTAAAAACCTATTTATTTAGCCAAGCATTTTTGTAAATAGATTAACCTTAGGTAAAGGAGCAGATCTGGGGGACTCATAGACGTAGAGTATTCTGGTGAACTGGTATGTTTAGATGCTGTCCTCCCCACTCTCATTGTTCACTCAGGTTTGTTGACAGTGAGGTGATTGGTTGCTTTACATCTCAGGGAGCCCTCATGTTTGTGTTTCCTTCTGGCTCTCCCTTTTAGTTATGCTGTTATAGTTAGTCCTGCCGGAGTCTCCGCTTGGACTTTGCACTAAATATACATTCATCTATACATGTTGACTGTGACCATACCTAACTGCCATCTCTCCTTATTTTCTGTTCTCTCCTCTCTCACTCTCCCCCTCTTCTTTCCCTCTCTCTGTCTCTCTCTGTCGAGCTATACATGTTTTGCTCCTGAGTTGCCAGTGATCCAGACCCCTCTGCCCTCTGGAGCCGTCTAACCCATCCTGGAGTCCTGCTTCTGGTTGGAGATCTCGTCGCATGGATGCCTCGTGTGGTCTGCCTGGATTCGTATGGTGGCTGGGGATGGTTTCCATGAAGACTGTCCTGTCATCGAGTGATGCTCTGGGGACCTGTGACTTCAGTTGTTCGATAACTCAGGACCGGAATCCCCTACAGTCTACCTGAGCCTCCGGGAACAAACTGGACTCATTTTAATTTTAAAACATCTCCTGTTATACTGAACTTCCAGTCTTACACATTATTATGCTGAGCAATTCCTGCTATCCGTTATCACCCAGATGAGGATGGGTTCCCTGTTGAGTCTGGTTCCTCTCAAGGTTTCTTCCTATTACCATCTCAGGGAGTTTTTCCTTGCCACCGTCGCCCTCGGCTTGCTCATCGGGGACAATCTTGTCATTTTGATTCATATACATTGCATAAATACTTACTTCTTTTTATTGTGTAAAGCTGCTTTGCAACAATGTCAATTGTTAAAAGCGCTATATAAATAAAATTGACTTGACTTGACTTGACCTTACTCGACCTCCTGCTCCTCAGGTGCAGCCACCACCACCAGCATCCATCGCTCGCCATGAACCACGCCTCCCTGCACCACCCACTTATGATGGGGATCCACTCACTTGTCGTTCATTCCTCTCTCAATGCTCTCTCGTGCTCAAACTCCAAACCTCATCTTTTCCCACTGAACGTTCGAAGGTAGCTTACATCATTACTCTCCTTTTGGGCAGAGCGAGGGAATGGGGAACTTCTCTATGGGATGCCCAAGTCCCCTGCTGTGGGACCTTCGAGGCATTCACCAATGAAATGAGGCGGGTGTTCGACTGTTCATTTTCAGCCGGCAGGCCAATTACTCAAATTATGCCAAGGATCTCGTTCAGTTCATGACTATGCTATTGATTTCAGAACTTTGGCTCCCTCTTGTGGCTGGGATCATCAAGCACTGTTCGATGCTTTCCTCCATGGACTCGCCAACCCCATCAAGGATGAACTTGCAGCACGAGAACTTCCTTCCACCCTTCAAGAGCTCATGGATCTTGCTGCTCTCATCGACACCCGTAAGCAGGATCACCACGCAGAAGCTGTTCAGCCACCTAACCCCCCGGGGTTTACTCAACTTTCCATCCCAGACCTCACAAGACCTTCATATGAAACCCAGCCTGAACCTATGGAAATTGGCCGCACACGCCTTTCGCTAAAAGAACGCCAGCGCCGTCATGATGAAGGGTCCTGCTTTTACTGTGGCCAAGCGGGCCACTTGGTACGATCCTGTCCGTTAAAAGCCCAGGCCCCCAGGTAATTCTGGGAGTACAAGGGGGCCCTAAGCTCAAGCCTCTCCCAGATTCTCGACCACTGTTCTTGGTAAGCTTGACCTATGATAATCAGCCTCATGTCATGAACGCCCTCATAGATTCTGGAGCCGACCAAAATCTAATAGCAGAATCCACGATCAGCCGCATCAAGATCCCATCTCACCCACTCAGCCTGCCTCTTCACGTTCAGGCACTAGATGGTAGTAAACTTCCACCAGTCACTCACCGTTCAGCTCCACTCACCCTACAGCTCTCTGGAAATCATGCTGAAACCATCTCCCTCCTGATCATCCAAAGCCCCCATGCTCCATTAGTCTTGGGTCTCCCATGGCTCAAGAAACACAACCCTCATATTGACTGGACTAGGAACAGCATCCTTGAATGGAGCCCTGCCTGTCTTTCCTCCTGCCTCCGTTCCGCAACCCTCAGGAACACACCAATCACCTCTCAAGAAGAGATTCCGTGCCTTTCTCAGGTCCCTATCGAATATCATGACCTTAAACAGGTGTTCAGCAAATCATGTGCCATTTCTCTCCCTCCTCACCGCCCCTACGACTGCGCCATTGATCTCCTCCCTGGCACCACCCCCCCAAGAGGCCGCCTCTATTCATTGTCACGCCCTGAAAGAGAAGCCATGAAACAGTATATCTCTGAGTCCCTAGCCACCGGAATCATCCACCCCTCCTCTTCCCCAGCTGGTGCGGGATTTTTCTTTGTGGAGAAAAAAGACAAATCTCTTCGTCCATGTATAGATTATAGGGGGCTCAACGAAATTACAGTTAAGAACCGCTACCCGCTTCCCTTAATGTCTACAGTATTTGAATTGCTTCAAGATGCTCACGTGTTCACCAAACTTGATCTCAGAAATGCTTACCACCTAGTCAGGATCAGGCAGGGGGACGAATGGAAAACAGCCTTTAACACCCCCACGGGCCACTATGAATACCTGGTGGTCCCATTCGGCTTAACTAATGCCCCAGGTGTGTTCCAGGCCCTCATAAATGATGTTCTCCGCGACTTCCTCAACATCTTTGTATTTGCCTATCTGGATGATATTCTGATCTTTTCTCACTCACTAAAGGAGCACAGAATCCATGTACGTCAGGTGCTGCAATGCTTAATGGAGAACAAACTTTATGTTAATGGAGAGAAATGCCAGTTCCACCAGGAATCCACCTCTTTTCTGGGCTACCTTATCTCCCCATCAGGAATTCAGATGGACCCAGCCAAAATCAAAGCTGTCACTGAATGGCCCACCCCATCTTCTAGACGTGAGCTTCAACGCTTCCTGGGGTTTGCTAACTTCTACCGACGTTTCATCAGAAACTACAGCCTGGTGGCCACACCTCTCACCACTCTCACCTCCATTAAGATTCCCTTTCAGTGGAATTCTCAAGCCCAGGAAGCGTTCAATCATCTCAAGAGTTTATTCACCACAGCGCCTATTCTTGTTTTTCCCAAACCTGCTCTTCAGTTCATCGTTGAGGTTGACGCCTCCAAAACAGGAGTCGGAGCAATTCTCTCTCAGAGGTCTCCTCGAGATAACAAACTTCACCCATGCTCGTTTTTCTCTCGCCGACTAACACCCACTGAGCGCAATTATGATATTGGGGATCGTGAGATTCTAGCTGTGAAGCTCGCTCTAGAAGAGTGGAGACACTGGCTGGAGGCTGCTGAACACCCCTTTCTCGTCTGGACTGACCATAGAAACCTAGAGTATCTCAAGTCTGCTAAAAGATTGAATTCACGTCAGGCACGCTGGTCTGTTTTTCTCCAGATTTAACTTCACACTGTCTTACCGCCCAGGCTCAAAAAACACTAAGCCCGATGCTCTGTCTCGTCAATTTGCCACCCCCAAGGACACACCCACCATAGAAACTATCTTACCACCCCAATGTCTGGTGGCAGCCACTCAGCTTGAAGTAGAAAACCAAGTCTTGCAATCACTGACGCACGAGCCAGGTCCTAGCAATGTTCCCCCCGGGAAACTCTTCGTCCCAGCCACAGTCCACCCCCTAGAACTAGAGTGGGGCCACAAATCAAAGTTAGCATGTCATCCAGGAGCCACCCACACTCTTGCCCTACTACAGCGACGGTTTTAGTGGCCATCTGTCACAGATGATGTTAAAAACTTCGTGGCCGCATGCGACATATGCATCAGGAATAAGACACCCAACCGCCGGCCCGTGGGCCTACTCAAACCCCTCCCCATTCCCCACCGCCCATGGTCTCATATTGCCATTGATTTTGTCACAGGGTTACCCGCTTCCAACAATAACACATGCATACTTACCATAGTTGACCGTTTTTCGAAAGGCGCTCATTTTGTTCCCCTCCCCAAACTCCCGTCCGCCAAAGAAACAGCTGAGCTCATGATCAACCATGTATTTCGTCTCCATGGTCTCCCAGTAGACATAGTCTCAGACAGGGGTCCCCAGTTCTCGGCTCAATTCTGGAAGGCTTTTTGTAGCCTCATCGGTGCAACACCCAGCCTCTCGTCTGGCTTTCACCCCCAGAGCAACGGCCAGACGGAACGTGCTAATCAGGAGCTTGAAAAGACCCTGAGGTGCATGACTTCGCGGGATGCAACTTCATGGAGCCAGTTCCTCCCATGGGTGGAGTATGCACACAACTCACTCCCCACCTCTGCCACTGATATGTCTCCATTCCAATGCTGTTTAGGCTACCAACCCCCGTTATTTCCCACCCAAGAGGAGGAAACCGCTGTCCCGTCAGCCCAAGCCTTTGTCCGCCACTGCAAAAGCACATGGCGACGGGCCCGTGCTCATCTGATGCACACCGTGAGTACCTTTCAACGTAAGGCCAACCGGCACCGTTCTGCAGCCCCAAAGTACCGTGTTGGCCAAAAAGTCATGCTCTCTACTCATGACCTGCCACTAAAGACCACATCCAGAAAACTCTCACCTAGATTCATAGGCCCCTTTACGATTTCACGTATCATCAACCCCACCGCTGTCAGACTGGCTCTTCCTTGTTCTATGCGCAGAGTTCACCCCACATTCCACGTCTCCCAGATCCGCAGGTTGGTTCCATGCTCTCTGGCTCCACCCCCTCACCCCCCTCCACCACCTCGACTCATAGATGGGGGCGAAGCCTTTACTGTCCGTAAACTTCTCAAATCCCGTTGCAGAGGACGCGGCCTACAGTATCTTGTGGACTGGGAAGGCTACGGACCAGAAGAAAGGAGCTGGGTGCCAGCCAGATTTATCCTGGACCGCTCTTTGATCTCGGACTTCCACCGACTTCATCCCGAGGTTCCCTCAAGAACGCCAGGAGGCGTCCGTAGGGCGGGGGGTACTGTCACAGCACGCCAGGTCACGCCCACCTGTCAAAACAAATGATGATCATTTGTGACTCCATTCCATACTCCATTTCTGTGCTTCCATTTTGCCACCTCATTCACCGGCTCAAGCACACCTGTTCTTCATCTTCATTCATTACTTCACTCTATATATACTCTCCACCAAACAACCACTCCTTGCCAGATTATTGTGTGCGTTCATGCCCAGTTTTCCAGCGTTTATTTCTACCTTGACTTTCAGATCTCGACCCACGCCTTGTTTCACGGACCTCGCTCACGTCTCACGTTTTGGATTATTGCTTTCTCGGTTTTCTGGATATCGACCCTTGCTCTCGTTTTACGACCACGATTCTGGATCACGGACTTTCTTGAACTTCACGGCTTTTTACCATGCACACCCACGATCACGATTATTCACCGCGGATCAGACCTGCACTCAGCGCGCACCGGCTGTCCACTTCCGCATTCTCTCTGCGAGGCCCGTGCTGTGCCTCCGCATCAAAGAGCAGGAGCTTTCATTCACAAAACAATCAGCGCGCAGCACATCACAAAATAACCAGCGCTGTTTCCCTTACGCGCTCTCCGCTTGGATCCACCTCACCTGCACGGACCGTATAAAATAAAAGCAGACTTGCATCACATCCAGTCAGCAGCTCCGCTTGCCATAAGAAGTGCTGGAAAAGCACCGAGTGTAAGCTCGGCCGTGATCACATGACTGCTGTTTAATTAGAAGATCAGGTCGATCTGGTCCAAGCTCCTTAACTTTTTTATTTTTTCTCTCATATATCACTATTCAATACATTAACTAACACTCTGCTGACCGTTAATAAGACTCGTTGAGAATGGTCCAATCACATGAGCCCAAATATTTTTTAAAAATACTGATCCGCTAAGAACAATAGTGGGAGGGTTCGGAGGGCACAGTGCTCCGCCCCAAGGATGATTTGAAAAGATCCAATCAGAGCTCAGCCTCAAGTCACATGCTTTTCAAAAATGTACATGCCTACATAGATACTTGTTTGTCTGCCACCTCGCGTACATGAACACAAATGAACGTAATACAGCTTAGATTTTCTTTTTTGTAAATAAATTATATTAAGAAATACAGCAGAACATTGTAACTAAATGACTTCATTTTATTATTAAAATAAATAATTATTATGTTAAATAATTACATGTTAAAGTGGCATTCTTCTCTGCCTAACTTTAAGGGGCGGCGTCCCTGCGCCCCGAATTGACCGGCCGCCACTGAATAAGTGCTTTAGTTGCAAGGGATCTTATATTGAGAAGCCCAAACTTTAGAAGTAGATTTTGGTTACTTATTTGGCCCTTTTTCTGATTTTCTGATTATTAGGTTATTTCAAGAGCTTTTAACGTATTTATTCTTTTTTCTCACTGTTCGTCCAACAGACTCTGTTTCTATAAGACGAGCAATGTGTGCGCGTCTATTAGTATAATGAGTAACATGGCTATTATAATTAAAATCTATGGTATGACTTAGCGCCTGGAGAGGTTGTCAGAGAGGACTGCTGCTCCAGCTCTGCTAAGATGCAGGCCATCAGTATGGTAGATCTATGAGGAAGAGAGAAACTTCTTTTTTTATAAAATAAATCTAACAAATATATTTTATTTTTATCATAACTAGATATTCTGTAAAGTTTATTTATCTTTGTCTTCACTAAATTCTCCAGTTCTCTTTAAGCAGAGCTCCGCTGTGGAGGATCGGCTCAGACAGGTGACACCTGGCCTTTTGGAGCTACTGGAGGAGCCTGAATAAGCTGTTGAGGGAGCTGTAGTAGGGATGACGTCACAGTGCAACAGCTTTAGAGTGATGTTTATTCAGGTCTATATTCTGAACATAGAATTGCAAAATGTCTGATACTTTGGGGGAAATAAAGACTTAAATTGCTCTTTGGTAGATTTTAAAAATTAATATTTTAATATAAAAGGACCAGATACGGACTGATAAGCAGCTGGTGTTATCCAGGTATTTTACTGACCTTTAAGCAAATTACAACATGTGTTCACCTGTTTTATATAATTTATGTGTTTTAATTGTTGGGAAATTGTTTGGGGTATTTAAAAAAAAAACATTTATTTGAGCCAACTACTTCCATTGACAAAAATGGGCGACAACTTTGTTTTAAATAGTCAAAGAATTGGGCTAATATGTGTAAAATGTGTTTGTTTTAAAGCCAGCTCAGGAAAACCTGACGAATGCAGGAGCACACACACACACACACACACAGACCTGTGGCACTTTTACCGTAAGTGCATCAACGTTGTCTTGTAAATAGAATAAACTTATGAACACAGCTGTTCAAAAATATATATATAAACAGACACACCTGGTCTATTTTGTCCTCAAGTGAAATAGATCAATACATTAATAATTTACACCATGATAGCATTAGTGCAGAAGGATCTGAAGAGACTTGTCTCTATTACATCATGACTTAGGGATGTTCACAGTAAATTCATTGTAGACAGTGTTTATTTTGCAGAACATTACAAAACAGCCATGTCCACTAAAACTGTGAATCTTAAATAAGTCATATTTAAAGTAAAAAAACCAGGAAGTAAGTGTTTGATGCATTACAGTAATGTGTATTAACAAGTGCCCTTACAAACATAGCTACAGTGTACAGTATGTGTGCTGCTGGGGATTTGAAGATTGTTCATTTTCCACTGTGACCCCAGTGTTTTTCACTATCGTTCTCAGTACATTATGAAGTCCGGTGATTAATGTACTGCAGACGCCTTGGGTAACTTTTGTCTCCCAAAATACTTCTATGTGTCAGAAGGAAAAACTGTGGGCTGAGGAGGTGGATCCAGGTGCAGGTGATGGGCAGTTAGTGGGCAGTTCACAATGCATCGGAGCTGGGACACATGGAAGGTGGAGTGGATGCGTCGCATTGAAGAAGGTAACAGGAGTCAGACGGCACACGGGTTGATAATCTTGGTCACAGTGAAAGAACCAATGAAACGAGGTGATGGTTTACGTGACAGTGTTTTTAGGGGGATGTCTGGTGGCAAGCATGACCCTGTTACCTACATGGTACTTCGGGGCCTTGGTATGATGGCGGTATGCCTGTCTCTTGTACAAACTTGAGGATCGTAGCAGGGTAGGCCTAGCCTGAGACCATGTTTGTTTGCAACGGTGGATGAACTGTTGGGCTGAGGGGACGGCCGTTTCCATCTCTTGTGCCGGGAAAAGTGGAGGCTAGTAGCCTAGGCAGCACTGGAATGGGGACAGTCCTGTGAAGGTAGCCGGTAGGGAGTTGTGGGCTTATTCTACCCATGTAAGGAACTTGATCCAGGAGGTAGTGTCCCGAGTGGTCATACACCGGAGAGAGACCTCAAGTACTTAATTCTTCCACTCTGTTTGTTTGTTGGACTGGGGGTGGAATCCTGAGGACAGGCTGGGGGTGGCCCCTATGAGCTTGCAGAAGGAATTCCAGAAGGTGAACTGTGGGCCCCGATCTGAGACGACATCACTGGGAAGGCCGTGAAGCCGGAAGACGTGGAGTATTAGCTGTTCGGCTGTCTCCTTGGCGGATGGTAATTTAGGAAGTGGGACGAGGTGAACAGACTTAGAGAAGTGGTCAACAATGGTCATGATGAAGATGTTGCCATCAGACGGGGGTAGTCTAGTGACGAATTCGAGAGAAATATGGGACCAGGGACGGTGCGGCACAGGTAGGGGTCTGAGGAGGCCAGCAGGAGGTCGGTTGTCGTGTTTACTTCGGGTGTAGACGTCGCAAGAAGCCACAAACCTGGCTACATCCCTTCCCAACGAGGGTCTCCAGAACCATTGCTGAATGACGAAATGAGTCCGAGTGGAACCTGGGTGGCAAAATAGCCTGGATGCGTGGCCCCATTCCAGAACCTGCGAGCGTAGTCGCAAAGGGACGAAGAGGTGATTCGGGGGGACGTGGTCCGGGTTCCTGGGCCAGTGCCTGCTTGACTTTGGTCTCTATATCCAGCTCCAAGGCAGCAACGAGACAACGAGGTGGCAGAATGTGGTTGCATGGCATGGGATCCTGTGGGGGAGTGAACTGACATGAGAGGGCATCAGGCTTAGTATTCTTTGAACCTGGGCAGTAGGAAAGGGTGAAATTGAACCTAGAGAGGAACAACGACCACTGAGCTTGACGGGCATTGAGTCTCTTGGCGGTACGAAGGTACTCTAGGTTCCTGTGATCAGTCCACACTATGAAGCGGAGCTCGGTCCCCTCTAGCCAATGTCTCCACTCCTCCAGCGCTAACTTGATGGCTAGGAGCTCTCGGTCACCTACATCATAGTTCCTTTTGGCCGGAGATAGACGGCGGGAGTAAAATGAGCAGGGATGAAGCTTGTTGTCCCGTGGGGATCTTTGGGAGAGAATTCCCCCAACACCAGTGTTGGAGGTGTCCACTTCTACCACAAACTGGCGAGATGGATCGGGTATAGTGAGAATGGGGGCTGAGGTGAACCGTATCTTGAGATCAGCAAAAGCTTTGTCTGCCCCCTTGTTCCAGTAGAACCGTGTATTGGAGGAAGTCAGGGACTTTAGGAGGCGGCGACGGAACTGTAGCTCCGAATGAAGCGCCGGTAGAAGTTTGCGAACCCCAGGAACTGTTGGAGGTCTCATCGAGAGGCTGGGGTAGGCCAGTTGGAGAAGGCCTGAACCTTGGCTGGCTCCATCTCCAGTCTGGAGGGAGAGATAACGAAACCAAGGAACATGGTGGAAGTATGGAACTCACACTTCTCTCCTTTAACGAAGAGGTTGTTCTCTAAGAGTCTTTGTAAAACTTGACGAACGTGGTGGTGGTGCTCCTCCAGACCTCGGGGAAAAAATTTAAATGTCATCCAAAATTCAAATTCAGATTTTATTTGTCACATACACAGTCATACACAGTACGATATGCAGTGAAATGCTTAGGCGACTGCCCGTGACCTGGTACACAAATACAAAGGAATTCAAGAAGTCATGGAGGACGTCGTTAATGAGGGTCTGGAATACGGCAGGGGCGTTGGTTAGTCCAAACGGAACCACCAAATATTCATAGTGCCCAGTAGGGGTGTTGAAAGCTGTTTTCCACTCATCGCCCTCCCGGGTGCGAACGAGCTGGTAAGCATTTTGTAGGTCGAGTTTGGTGAAGATGTCAGCTCCCTGGAGAAGTTGGTAATGGGCAGCGGTTCCTGACAGTTACTTCATTAAGTCCTCTGTAATCAATGCACAGACGAAGGGACCTGTCTGTTTCTTGACAAAGAAAAACCCTGCCCCAGCGAGTGAGGAGGATGGGCAAATAATTCCGGCGGTGAGGGACTCCGTGATGTACTTATTCATGGCCTCTATTTCGTGGCGTGCCAGAGAATAAAGTCTGCCCGGGAGGAGATCAATAGGACAGTCATATGGTCGGTGCGGTGGAAGTGACATGGCTCGGGTCTTGTTAAAGGCCTGCCTGAGATCGTGGTATTCGGTGGGAACATTAGAAATGTCAGGGGTTTCATCGGGGGGAACTGGGATGGGAGATAGATTGAGTGCTGAGTGAAGGCATGTCATGGAACATGAGGGACTCCAACCCGTGATGACGTTTGTTCAAGTCGATCTGGGGACCATGGAGGGCTAGCCAGGGAAGTCTGAGGACCAGGGCTGCCTCCCTTTCACTGGACAGTCCTTGAGCATCTGTCCATGAGTTCATTTTTTTTTATAATTCCGTTGAAGCATGGTTGAAAAGCAATGTCTGACTTTCATTGATTAACATTCATAGAATTCTTATTTATTATTACATTTGTCAGATTAAAGTTATTTCTGTGACCATTGTGAGTTTTTCTTTCATTGACCGAAGGGTACCAACAATTTTGGCCATGTGTGTAAATACAGTGGATGTTTCTAAGATAAGAATTTGCTTAAGCAATCACACAAGAATTTTGAAAAAAGATCACCTAAAGGATTATTAGGAACACCCCTTTCTCCTTCAGAACTGCCTTAATTCTATGTGGCATTGATTCAACAAGGTGCTGAAAGCATTCTTTAGAAACGTTGGCCCATATTGATAGGATAGCATCTTGCAGTTGATGAAGATTTGTACATCTGGGGCACGAAGCTCCCGTTCCACCACATCCCAAAGATCCTCTATTGGGTTGAGATCTGGTGACTGTGGGGGCCATTTTAGTACAGTGAACTCATTATCATGTTTGAGAAACCAATTTGAAATGATTCGAGCTTTGTGACATGGTGCATTATCCTGCTGGAAGTAGCCATCAGAGGATGGGTACATGGTGGTCATAAAGGGATGGACATGGTCAGAAACAATGCTCAGGTAGGCAGTGGCATTTAAACAATTCCCAATTGGCACTAAGGGGCCTAAAGTGTGTCAAGAAAAGATCCCCCATACCATTACACCACAACCAGCAGCCTGCACAGTGGTAACAAGGCATGATGGATTCATGTTCTCATTCTGTTTACGCCAAATTCTGACTCTACCATTTGAATGTCTCAACAGAAATCGAGACTCATCAGACCAGGCAACATTTTTCCAGTCTTCAACTGTCCAATTTTGGTGAGCTCGTGCAAATTGTAGCTTCTTTTTTCTATTTGTAGTGGAGATGAGTGGTACCCGGTGGGGTCTTCTGCTGTTGTAGCCCATCCGACTCAAGGTTGTGCGTGTTGTGGCTTCACAAATGCTTTGCTGCATACCTCGGTTGTAACGAGTGGTTACTTCAGTCAAAGTTGCTCTTCTATCAGCTTGAATCAGTCGGCCCATTCTCCTCTGACCTCTAGCATCAACAAGGCATTTTTGCCACAGGACTGCCGCATGCTGGATGTTTTTCCCTTTTCACACCATTCTTTGTAAAACCTAGAAATGGATGTGTGTGAAAATCCCAGTAACTGAGCAGATTGTGAAATAGTGAGACCGGCCCGTCTGGCACCAACAACTATGCCGTGCTCAAAATTGCTTAAATCACCTTTCTTTCCCATTCTGACATTCAGTTTGGAGATTGTCTTGACCAGGACCACACCCCTAAATACACTGAAGCAACTGCCATGTGATTGGTTGATTAGATAATTGCATTAATGAGAAACTGAACAGGTGTTCCTAATAATCCTTTAGGTGAGTGTATATAGATATATATATAGAATATACACACGTGGACAAAATTGTTGGTACCCTTCGGTCAATGAAAGAAAAACTCACAATGGTCACATGAATAACTTTAATCTGACAAAAGTAATAATTTTTTAAAAATGCTATGAATGTTAACCAATGAAAGTCAGACATTGCTTTTCAACCATGCTTCAACAGAATTATTTTTAAAAAATTAACTCATGGAACAGGCCTGGACAAAAATTATGGTACCCTTAGAAAATACTGAAAATAATGTGACCAAAGGGACATGTTAATTCAATGTGTGTCCACTAATTAGCATCACAGGTGTCTACAATCTTGTAATCAGTCAGTGGGCCTATATATAGGGCTCCAGGTAGTCACTGTGTTGTTTGGTGACATGGTATGTACCACACTCAACATGGACCAGAGGAAGCGAAGGAAAGAGTTGTCTCAGGAGATTCAAAAGAAAATTATAGACAAGCATGTCAAAGGTAAAGGCTATAAGAACATTTCCAAGCAGCTAGATGTTCCTGTGACTAAAGTTGCACATATTATTCAGAAATTTAAGCTCCATGGGACTGTAGCCAACCTCCCTGGACGTGGCCGCAGGAGGAAAATTGATGACAAATCAAAGAGACGGATAATCCGAATGGTTACAAAAGAGCCCAGAAAGACTTCTAAAGAGAAGTTCCAAGGTGAACTTCATGCTCAAGGAACATCAGTGTCAGATCGCACCATCCGTCGTTGTTTGAGACAAAGTGGACTACCTGGGAGGCGACCAAGGAGGACACCATTGTTGAAAACAAATCATAAAAAAAGCCAGACTGGAATATGCCAAACTACATGTTGACAAGCCACAAAGCTTCTGGGAGAATGTCCTATGGACCGATGAGACAACAATTGAACTTTTTGCCAAAGCAAATTTTGCTAATTATACTTGAAGCATATCAAGAAAAGAACACTGTCCCTACTGTGAAACATGGAGGAGGCTCTGTTATGTTCTGGGGCTGCTTTGCTGCATCTGGCACAGGGTGTCTTGAATCTATGCAGGGTAAAATGAAATCTCAAGACTATCAAGGGATTCTAGAGAGAAATGTGCTGGCCAGTGTCAGAAAGCTGGGTCTCAGTCGCAGGTCATGGGTCTTGCAACAGGACAATGACCCAAAACACACAGCTAAAAACACCCAAGAATGGCTAAGAGGAAAACATTGGACTATTCTAAAGTGGCCTTCTATGAGCCCTGACCTCAATCCTATTGAGCATCTTTGGAAGTACTTGAAACATGCTGTCTGGAAAAGGCACCCTTCAAACCGGAAACAACTGGAGCAGCTTGCTCATGAGGAGTGGGCCAAAATACCTGCAGAGAGGTGCAGAAGTCTCATTGACAGTTACAGGAATCGTTTGATTGCAGTGATTGCCTCAAAAGGCTGTGGAACAAACTATTAAGTTAGGGGTACCATCATTTTTGTCCAGGCCTGTTCCATGAGTTAATTTTTTTATAATTCTGTTGAAGCATGGTTGAAAAGCAATGTCTGACTTTCATTGGTTAACATTCATAGAATTTTTATTTATTATTAATTTTCTCAAATTAAAGTTAGTGAGTTAGTGAGTTTTTCTTTCATTGACCGAAGGGTACCAACAATTTTGTCCACGTCTGTATAGTCATTCTTAAAAATTTATTTTAGTACTACATGTTTTGTCCCAATTATATGTCCACAAATTCTTTGACAACATACACTTATCAGCCATTACATTAACACAGCAAAATATTAACAAATTTCCATTAATTATCACTTGAACCCCAGGAACATTGTGTAAGGTAAGGGAGGTAATTTAAGGATGTCTTGAAACATAATGCAGTAACTAGTTTTATTTATTTATTAATGTATTTATTTTAAATAGCATAAACATCATGGGTTGTGTATTGAGTGATTAAAAAAAATCAGTTTTATTAATCGTTTCTTTATTTTTTTTAACCACGTCATCTATTCATGAAACTATGTTGACAATGCAAGAACTGCCTGTATATGGACATGCTGTATAAGGCTACCTGGACACTGCAGTTATCTGAAGCCTTCAATGCTCCACCTGGCGGGATTATACAGCATTGCCACCATCTTATTAGAAAAGAGCATAGGTGTGTTTATGGGCGGGACATCGTTAACTGCGTCATCGCGGGGGATCTTGCATGGACTTGTCATTGTTCCCTGGGATCCCGCCATGGTCCAGGCGGCTGCTTGAAATGGCTCCTACTGTATATCACATTTACTGAGCAATTTGGATATGCTCACATCTTAGCTAGTCAATGTATTGGTAATGTTGTTCATGTTCTAGATCCTGTTTTGTTTGTTCAACTTCTGTTAAAGTCTTAACATCTGCAAATATGCCTGCTCTGCAGCCTTCCGCATCTAACAGAAATAGGAAGAGAGCAGCTTACAAACACAGAATCCATATACCAGTGCTTATCAGGCTGGACAAGTGTATGGAGTGGGTTTCACACAATCTGTACAATGATTTAAGGATCAGGATCCATGATCTACTGGGGTGTTGGTTTGACTACGGTTCGAAAGATCCCAGGTTCAAACCCCACAACCACCAAGGTGCCACTGTTAGGCCCTGTCATGGTCCGGGTGGTTGTTTGAAATGGGAACACCAATTAGCGTTTGGGAACACCTTTGGACTGTGGAAGGAAACCATAGCACTCGGACTAAACCCACCAACTACAGGGAGAACATGCAAACTCAAACTCCATGCACACAAAGATGGGAATTGAACCCGGATCCTGGAGGTGCAAGGCGACAGTGCTAACCACTACACCACTGTGCCGCGTCTAGAATCCAATGTTTATTTATTCACAAACAAACTCTCATTTGAGGAATAAAAACTTAGCCGATACACAGTTTTGTTTGAGATGTTAAATTATAAATTTAATGGCCATTATTTCTATTTTAAAGAGGCTACGAACATGGATAGCTTCACTGTTACGGTGGGAAAGCATTCAGTTGCTCCCTTGTTTAAAGAATCAGTAGCGAGAGAAATAAATAGATTGTTTACTTTAATGTAGTTTCCATGGATATGTGTGGAGTATGGGGTGAATACATTAGTACACAATGCATGTGTTTTAGTTCTGCCTAAGGTAAAGTCTTTAGCAACCATGGAGTCTTCATACACCTGTCGTCTGTTTAATCTCCATGCAGCAATCTAAACTCCTGTAAGAATGGTGATGTTTCACAGCGTGAAATAATTTGGTCAACCCAGCAGTGGTGGTTTTAATGTTATCTGTAGTTGTTAATGGAGCAAAACAACGATGTCATTGAAGAGCATGTAGCAGTGCTAGTGTTATACTTGAAATTTGTTTCTATCATAAATGTAGGCTATCTGCGTTGCCAAAGAAAAAAGGGTGTTGTTTTGTGTTGATGTGTGGAACATGGTGGAGGAGGATATGGAAATGAAGGAGCAGTCTGTACAGAGGGCTGGAAAACCAGACTGTCCAGGAGAAATCCAGATGAACAGACACCCTATGTTCAGGTCATCCTTGTCCCTGGTTGTTGCTGTAGTGTGTGTGTGTGTGTGTGTGTGTGTGTGTGTGTGTGGGTACAAAGGGCATAGGTTAAATAAATAAAACTGCAATTTTTTTTAAGCAGCAGATCATCATCCAGTGAAGGTTATATTACTGTTTTAATACAGATTAATTCTTTATCTCGCCCTGACTTGGACTTTAAAAAATGAGTCTGCAGTGTTAGTTCACTCAAACATAAATCCTGCTCCACACCCAGCGAAACACAGAGTCAGTGTTAATCAGTAAATCAGAGATGAGTGTAGAGGAAGTGAGATTTGCGTGAAGACGGCTGAGTGATCCTCTTTCTCCCAGAATAGAGCAGCACTTTCACCAGATGTTCAACTTTCTTCAGCCAAACTCACTGAAGCACAACACACAGCACTGAATCTACAGCTAAACACACTCTCTCATCACACTGAGAATGACTATTAACTGGAATAAAAGAAGACACAATGTCCAAAATGAAGCTTTATTTCAGCAGAGCAAAACTACAGGAAGAGCAACAGGACAGTGAAGAGAGTAAAGACAGAAATGTCAGCATTGTGTAGAATTGAAACTCTATTGTAGATGGATGTGTAAGCAGCTCAGTGTTCAATTCTATCTCGGAGCTGTTAGCCTTCACACTGGCTCTTTCTGAACGTGACCGGATGATTGACGCCGTCATGGGAGACCTTACAGACAAACTCCTCCCCCTTTTCCCAGAGCGCTTTGCTGAGGGTCAGGGTGCTGCTGCGCGTGTAACCGTCCTCCTTCCGTTCTTCCGCGCTGGTCAGAACCCCGTCCTTCACCTCTGAGCCGTCCACCGTCCAGCTCACCAGCGCCCCCTGTGGAGAGTAGGCAGACAGCAGGCAGAGCAGCGAGGCCGATCCCTCAGACGGCTGCAGAGAGGAGGGAGGGAGCAGAGACACGGAGGGCTTCACCGTGGGACCGGCTGGAGACCACAAACACACAATAAACACACATTTACACACACTTACACAACATTTCCTCATTACTGCTTATTCACATGACTGCGGTTCAGTAGAACTACTCAGCAGGAGAACATTTACTAGTTACTGCTTATATTGTGGAGCCACTGGGACTTTGATCGGCTTTATTCTGTGTTAAACACTTCTTACTGATGTGTAATATAAAGTGCTCCCTGTGTGATAGTAGTAAATGGATCTGATTACAGAAATGTTCAGTGTTTAACACAAACACACAGCAGCATTCGACTGTATTTTCCATCAGCACAGAGACTTTAGAACAATTTACACACGGCTTCAGATATCAACCAGTCACCAGGTTTACACACACACACACACACACACACACACACACACACACACACACTAGTTATTTATTATATTTTTCATTTTAGTTGAGTTTTTTATGCTTTAAGATTTACAGTTAATCTTGAATAATAACTATAAAAATCATTAATTTTACTTAGTTAAAAATTAATTACTTTTTAATCACAGATGTTTTTATTCATATTTATCACAGATTAACAGAAATAAACTGTTGAAGAAGTAAACGTGACTTACAGATGATGAGTTTGGTTCCTCCACCGAAAGTGAACCACAGTGATACATTCTAATGAAACCATCGTACAAAAACCTCTGTTACACTACAGTGACCACACACACACACACACACACACACACACACACACACACACACACACACACACACACACACACACACACAAACACACTACATTAAGTGTATATGATGAAGCTGGCTTTGCTGAAACATACAGCTGTGTGTTATTAGCCTAGCAGTGGAAGCTAACAGCATGTTAATGAATCATTTTACCCAGAGGAAGCATGTAGAGGGAAAAAGCAGTGCTGGGCTCAGGACTAAATACTGACTCAGACATTTCATCTACAGACAACACAGAATGGGTTTGGACTCTTACGACACATTCATGCACGTGTTATTTCATATTTTTCACTCAGATACTCTGTACTGGCTTCATTACAGCTCACAGTTACAGTATTTTAGGGTTTAATTTACTGTCCCTT
Organism: Clarias fuscus; assembly: GCA_030347435.1. Classification (NCBI taxonomy): domain Eukaryota; kingdom Metazoa; phylum Chordata; class Actinopteri; order Siluriformes; family Clariidae; genus Clarias; species Clarias fuscus. Next base: position 47,405,445 of record CM059204.1, on the reverse strand, counting down.
GTTTGCAGAATTTCTTGAGAACTTCTGGGTCAGGAATCACAGTCACACAATCACTCACGTCATGACATGTGAAGAGTATGTGATATTTTATTGAAGAGTCATTTTTCTCTCTCATTAAAACTCTCCAAAAAGCTTTTATTTTATCTAAAAAGCTTTTATCTCTTTATAAATGCCACGCCCCATTCCACACCATATCCCATAGATGTACAGCGTAGTGTTCCTGATGCTGAGACTAAACATCTGCAGGGTTTTACTCTTTGAAATCCAGAACATCATCAGGAGTAAGAGTCAGTTTAACATCTCATATTTCTCACAGGAAGTTCTTCTTATCTGTCCTATCAGCTCCCTGACAGTTCTCTGTGTTTCCTTTACTTTCTAGAAATGCAACAAACACTTTATACCAGAGGATTTGGCAACCTGAACTCTCCTTCTCAGGGTCCAGCTGTGGTGTATGGAGTAGTGCAACACATAACTGAGTACACACACACACACACACACCTTACTGTGGGCATTACACACCAGGAGGACAGGGAGGACAGAGCACTGGTGATGAAATTACATTTACATGAGATTTACATATCAGTGTTTTATCCATAAGAAATTATTGTTTTTGTTTATTTATCTCATACTTCCAGAAAAGAAAAATCCATATCATCTTGTTCTACTGTGTGTACATTTATACGTAACACTAGGTATTCTAAACCTCAATTGATCAGTCATGATTTATACAATTTATAATGAGCTACTGTACTTTTGGGGGAAAGAATCGGGGGTGTAATGGCTGGAGGTGGGGGGATCGGTTGGGGCATGTCTTCCTGATATAACCCAATAAACAAGGTTTACTAGTAATAACATTCATAGAGAAAATACTTTTGTTTCTAGTGGTGAGCTTTAAGGGACAATGTATTACACAAACTACACTAACAGAACTGTTTTCTCTGTCTCGCTGCACTAAAATTCATCTATTAAAATCTTTGAGATCTGGGCTAACATTAGTAGTTGTTTTCTTGTGACCAATGTTGAATTGTTTAACCACCTCATATCTGTCTATCAGAGGATTTTGCCATTGTGTTGATTCATATCTCAGTATAAAATGCTCCTCTACTTCCTTCTACTTCTATATCATCAATATGCTGTCACATCAAGACCTTGACCTCGACCAGACACGTGTTGTTCTGCATCAGACTGTAAGGCCAGTTTGCTAGATTTTTCTCTCCTGTATTCTTTAGTCTTTACACGTTTGTCATGACTGAGTCTCAGGAAACCAAGTGCACTTAAGAAACAACCAGATAACCACAACACACTCATGGTTAGTGCAAATTACAGTTTCATTCGCTGCATGAATAAAATTGAAACAGACAAGAAATATGGGAAATAGAACATTGGACAAAAGCATTGAATAATATAAAAAAACTATATAAATTGAATATTAATAAAGCATTGAACAATATCAAGGTTATATAAATCGAGCAATAATAAATTTAGGTATATGTACAGAGACATTTAAAAAATGTCTATCTGATTGGATACTGGCTGAATGAGAAGGTTGATGGAGAAGCCAGCCGCCTCTTGCTGGAAAATCAATCTGTGTGCCAACTGTATTGGTGTCAGGAAACTGAGTCCCAACAGGAGCAACAGAAATGGGAGAATTGGTCTGGGTCACTGCACACCAGTGCAAGTGCTCATGTGCAATGGAAAATCCTTCTCTTAACAAACGTGGAGGTCTAAGGCCCAACCTGTCCCCTACTTTTCATGGTGCTCTTTCATCCATCCTGAGGAAGATCAAGACCTCTTTACAGGTCCATTAAGAAAGCCACATTTAAGCACTCCTCCTTAATCTCTCTGTATGTTCCACTTTAATGACTCTCTCTAATCTGTCTCTATTGTCTTCATAACACCCCCTTGCTCACTCTCCATGAACCTCCCTCCTACTCTCATCTTCTCATTCCATTGTTCAGGTAATGAGCCTTTTCAGACAGGGGAGGATCCTTTGATCTTGAAGGATTCAAATATGAGGAACTTACCAACTTAACTTAGACTGAAGAAGCTAATTGGATGAGTAGTGAAACATATCTACCTTTGACATGACTCAACTTACATTTCTTCTATTATGTAAGAGACAATGTTACAATTTAACACACAAAAAAAAAGTAAAGTCCAATGCATGGAAACAGTTTTAACATTGAGGAACATAAAAATGTGTCATATAATCAAATCTAGATTATTATATGTTTTCAAATGAATTATAATAATTGGATCATTTAATTTGTGGGCTGAAGAGATATTATTGAAGTTCAGAGCTGTTTGGAACTGTGAACTCTGTCTCGTTGAGGATATTTCTGACATTAGGATTATTCACCAATGGGACAAGTTAATTGAACAGGCAATTTAAATCATCATGCTCCCAGACTGATTCACTGAAGCCTGATGAGGCAGTTTAATTTCTCCTGCACCCCCACACGCACACACATACAATATACTGTACCTGGACTTACATTACATTGACATGCATTAATCTTTTTTGTATAATAAATGTTTGGGATTGGTTTATTGTCTGTTTGTGTCTTTCCTGTTCTTTTTTTATTATTAACACCAGCACTAGAGATAAAATCTCTTAATAGTGTAATCTTGATTAATTGTTTAATCTGAGTGTTACATCTTGAATTCAAATATCTTACCAACAACAGCCACCTGCTGAAGGCATGTCGAAGCTGTCAACCGAATATGAATTTGTAGCCATTCTCACAGAAAGACAGCATGTGGAAGCACTGGTGATGTTTCTCTGGGGTGCAGCAAACCCACAGCAGGATTACTTTTGAGGTTGGCGTACTCTAAGCTGTTGAGTGGAGTGTTGGGCCTTGCTGGTCAGGAGTGGTAGTAGGCAGGCTGCCCATTGGCCTTCGAACCAGCCCCATGCTTTGGTTTCATGACCAGACAGCTCAATGAATGCTTCAGGGCTGTTTCTAAGTTTGTGTCTACAATTTGGTTGTCATAAACCCTTGAGAATGATTTTATGCTGAGAAAAAATGTAATCAGGAAACAAAAAATGAATTTGTTGATTATGAAAGTAATCATTATTTATGACACTAGTTAACATATAAATTGTAACAGATACGACACACAGATGGTTAGGATCCATGTGCTGATGGTTTATTATTAATAATAAATAATTAGTCCACAGTATAAATGTTAGCAAATTTAAACTAGATGGGAAAGTGTTTCTAGTTTCACACAAACTGTACGTGGATTTTAAGATCAGGATCCACCCAGTTCTCAGTGTTACACAGGAGCTTATATGTGTAACTTGGTGTAGAGTTAGTAACTGTTAAGGCCCACAGAGGTCACCTCATATAAGCTGGTAATTTTATATACAGTTCTGTGGATTCACAGATATCAGACCTTTTCTTATTAAATAAAGTAAGCAATAATACAAATAAAATAATCAAATGAGAATATGTCAATTTAAATAGAGTGGCAAGAAAAAAGGCATTTGGACCTTTTGGAATTCTAATTATACATTTTGCTTTTGCCTTCTACGTTGTTGACCTTTTTCTCCTCTGATTACATCCTTGATTGATAACCCGGCTTTGACCCTCTACTTTCGTTTTTGTCTCCGACTCTCTCTCAAACTGCACGGCGTATTCAGCGTGCGCGCTGCAGCCTTCACCTCTCCACACAGCCGTGCTCACACGGCCGCTGCCCTCTTTCAACCTGCGCGTCGGATTGTGCACGCGCGCTGCAGCCCTTATCTCTCCACACAGCCGCGCTCACTCTGCTGCTGCTCTGGCTCAACCCGCGGGTTTGCAGCCGCGCTTGATCTGCCGGCCACCGCAAGGGCTCTGTGCCACTCGTTCCTTAACCCCTGTCTACAGCCACTGCCAAGCCACGACACTACCCACTTCAGACAGCATCTCAAAGTACTGTATCCTTGATTAAACTTCTCTTTTTGTTTAACTTTTATATTTTGCATTAAAGTCTATTATATTGAATCCTATCTGTTGTGTCTACTTCTGGGTCCACCAAGCCTGTCTCAGACGGACCAGCCGTGACAGTTTTCTGCATTAAATTGTTAGACAAAGGGGTTTGATCTTCATCTAAGTCAAGGGTATCAACAAATATAATGTCCCTAAAATAGTAACACAAACAAAATTAGAATTTTTTAGAGCAACCATAAAAACCTCATAGTGCTAGTGGTAATGACTAACTGGTCGACCGCCCCTTGGCAGCAATAACCTCAATCAGGCATTTCCTGTAGCTGTGGATCAGACCTTCACATAGTTCAGGAGGAATTATAGCCCATTCTTCCTACCAGAACTCTTGGACGTCTCATGTGTATGACTCTCTACAAGTCACTCCACAGCATCTTTATTGGGTTGAGGTCTGTGCTCTGACTCTGTGTCTCCAAAAGAGGGATTTCATTTTTCTGAAGCCATTCTGTTGTGGACTTGCTCCTGTGTTTTGGGTCATTGTCCTGTTACAGTATATCACCCATTGTCTGCAGAGTTTCAGCTGATATACAGGCATTCTCATATTATCCTGAAGAATGTTCACTCAGGTTTGTTGACAGTGAGGTGATTGGTTGCTTTACATCTCAGGGAGCCCTCATGTTTGTGTTTCCTTCTGGCTCTCCCTTTTAGTTATGCTGTTATATTTAGTCCTGCCGGAGTCCCTGCTTGCACTTTGCACTAATATACATTCACCTTATACATGTTGACTGTGACCAGACCTAACTGCCATCTCTCCTTATTTTCTGTTCTCTCCTCTTCTGCTCTCTCCTCTCTCTCTCCTTTCCCTCTCTCTTTCTCTCTGTCGAGCTATACATGTTTCGCTCCTGAGTTGCCAGTGATCCAGACCCCTCTGCCCTCTGGAGCCGTCTAACCCGTCCTGGAGTCCTGCTTCTGGTTGGAGATCTTGTCTGCCTGGGATTCGTGTGGTGGCTGGGGATGGTTTCCATTAAGACTGTCCTGTCATCGAGTGATGCTCTGGGGACCTGTGACTTCAGTCGTTCGATAGCTCAGGACTGGAATCTCCTACAGTCTACCTGAGCCTCCAGGAACAAACTGGACTCCTTTTAATTTTAATGTTAACACATCTCCTGTTATACTGAACTTCCAGTACACATTATTATGCTGATCAATCCCTGCTCTCCGTTATCACCCAGATGAGGATGGGTTCCCTGTTGAGTCTGGTTCCTCTCAAGGTTTCTTCCTATTACCATCTCAGGGAGTTTTTCCTTGCCACCGTCGCCCTCGGCTTGCTCATCAGGGACAATCTTATCATTTTGATTCATACACATTGCATACAAACTTACTTCTTTTTATTGTGTAAAGCTGCTTTGCGACAATGTCAATTGTTAAAAGCGCTATATAAATAAAATTGACTTGACTTGAATTTTTTGCAGCAAAACCATACTTTACAGTTGTGATGATATTTTCATGATGATATGCAGTGCACTTTTTACACCAGATGTAGCGTTGTGCTCATTCCAAATAATTCAGTCTCAGTTTCATCAATGCACAAAACATTTTGCCGATACCACTGTGGAGTGTCAGTGTGCTCTTTCACAAATGTCAGCCATGTAGCAATGTTCTTTTTAGTAAGCAGAGGCTTCCTTTGTGGTGTCCTGCCTTGTATACCCTACTTGTTCAATGTTTTATGTACTGTAGACACATGAACACAGATGTTAGCCAATTCCAGGGATGACTTTAAATCTTTGGCTGTCACTCAGTGTTGTTTCTTTATCTCATTAATGAGTCTTTTTTCTGCTCTTCGGGTCATTTTGACTGGGCTCCATTTTTTAGTAGTCACAGTCCAAAGTGTCTCTATTTCCCAAGCTGTAGACAGGTGATTTTTTAAAATCTTTAAAAATCACTTTGTAACCCTTTCCAGCTTCATGTGAATCAACAATTCTTGATCGTAAATCCTCTGAAAGCTTTTTTTTCAAGGCGTGACCCACATTAGCGTATTCTTCTTGTGTGGAGCAAACTCAAAAGTTTCTTTTTTTATTTTTATTTTTTATCTAGAGTCTAGAGTGAAAGTAGCTCTAGTCCACACCTCCGAACTAATTTTTTTTATAATACTCCAGGTATGTTAACACCTGACTCCAGTTAGCTTTTTTGAGGTCATTAATTCAAGGATTCACTTACTTTTTTCATGAGCACCATGGGGTTTTTATGTTTGTTCACAATAAAGACATGAATGATGAGAATTCTCACTCACTCATCGTCCATACCACTTTATCCTGTATTCAGGGTCGCGAGCTTAGGGCACGAGGCAGGGTACACCCTGGACAGGGTGCCAATCCATCGCAGGGCACACACACATACACACACTCACACAGTCATTAACACACTATGGACAATTTAGGAATGCCAGTTAGCCTAACCAACATGTCTTTGGACTGTGGGAGGAAACCAGAGTACCCGGAGGAAACCCACCAAGCATGGGGAGAACATGCAAACTTCATGCACACAGAGACAGGAATCGAGTCTGGCTGGGAATCGAACCCGGACCCTGGAGGTGCAAGGCGACAGTGCTATGATAAGAATTACTTTGTGTTAATATTTTAGGCACATTATATTTCTCAATACTCGACTTAGATGAAGATCAAATCACATTTTATGACAAATTAATGCAGAAAACCATCTATCCATCTTAAACCGCTTATCCAAAGTCGGGTTGTGGGGGTAGCAGTTCCAGCAGGGAACCCCAAACTTCCCTCTCCCCAGCCATCTCAGCTAACTCTCACTGGGGAATCCCGAGGCATTACCAGGCCAGTGTGGAGATATAATCTCTCCATCTAGACCATTGGTCTTCCCCGTGGCCTCCTTCCAGCTGTACGTGCCAAGAACACCTCCCTAGGTAGGCGTCCTGGTGACATCCTTACTAGATGCCCGAACCACCTCAACTGACTCCTTTCAATGCAAAGGAGCAGCGACTCTATTCTGAGTTTCTCAGGAATGCCTGAGCTTCTCATCCTATCTCTAAGAGAAAAGCCAGGTACCCTTCTGAGAAACCCTATTTTGGCTGTTTGTATTTGCGATCTTGTCCTTTTGGTCATGACCCAACGCTCATGACCATAGGTGAGGGTTGGAGCGAAGATCGACCGGTAGATTGAGAGATTTGCTTTTTGGGTCAACTCTCTTTTCGTCACAACAGTGAGGTAGTGACTGCAACCTCACGTTCCAATGTTCCATCACTCATAAACAAAACGCCAAGAAACAAGACCCCAAAAAAACTTGGGGTAACAACTCACTCCCTACCTGGAGTAGACAATTCATCAGTTTCCTGCTGAGAACCATGGCCACTGATTTCGAGGTGCTGATCCTTGTCCCTGCCGTTTCACACTCAGCTGCAAACCAATCCAGCAAGTGCTGCAGGTCACAGACTGATGATGACATCAGGACCACATCATCGGCAAAAAAAAAGCGATGCAATCTTTAGGCACAGCCCTGGCAGAGGTTTCTGTATGAGATAATAAGAGATCTGGGATGAGCTGCAGGACAACGTTTATGACTACTATTATGAATTGTGGGTAGAAGCAGGACTTGCAGCACAAACATATATTTATTTAACATACACATAAAGGAAATAAATAGGCAAACCCAGAAACAAGGAATGAACCAAACACCCCAGAAACCTGGAATACACAGTGAAACATAACTGAAAACGCAACAAGGAAATAAACAGAAGTAACGTCAATAAACATGGAAAATGAGCACAATAATTATATTAATCAAGCTCAAATAGAAACGACTGAACAAGCAACAGGAACTAAACAGAATATGTGAGAATTCATGTCTAAAATAAAAGTCATTTACACATAGTTCAAAACACAAAATATAATGCCTCTGTTCCCATGATACCATTCCAGAGTGCAGGAATACCTGCTTGGATCCATCTACCATCAGCATGAGGCCAGAACTGAGCAGAAACATGGGGCACAAACCAACCATGGTTCCCAAGGATGGGACTTGGCATGGGGCCAGAGCTGGAGCATGACATGGGCACTGTGTCATGACAAGTCGTGTTAAGGGGCAGTGTTGGCACTGCATGTTAAGGCTGTGAATTACTGATTGAACGGTTGGTGATTCGAGCCCGACCTCCACTGGGTTTCTGCTGCTGGAACCCTTGAGCAGGGCCTTTAACCCAGTCTGCTCCAGGGGCACCGTACAATGGCTGAACCTGCGCTTTGACCCCAGCCTACTAACAAAGCTGGTATATTAAAGAATAAAGAATGTCAATGTGCAGTAATGCATATGTAATGAATAAAGTTTGAACTTAACTTAACATGCTGTTTTGTGGGCCTCTGGGGAAAGCTTAATGAAAACCTCCTCAAAACTAGGTGGAAACAGCAGTACATTCTCCAGTGGTAGAGATGGAAATGTGACTGGCTGAGACAGTGCAGCTCAGGCTGTACAGGGCATCTCTTGGACAGAACAGAGAATATGTCAATTAGAGCATGGCATGATATAAATAGAGCATAGCATGGTATAGAACAGGCCATGATTGTGGCATAGCAAGGCCTAGTCCTGGGTTCTCAGGGCATGATTTAATTAGATCAGAACTGTATCACTTGCAGCTGGCATCTTTGCTGTGTGTGATTAGTCCATTGTAGTCACATGTTACGGGGTTTTTCCTCACCATGGCCACCTTTACGCCTTTGGACTCATCTTGTCACATGATACAGGGAGCCAGGTCACCTTGAAAAGCTTTGTGCTGTGTGCTCAACAGTTTATGGTGTATCACTCTTTGCTACTGGTTTGTCTTCAAAGCATCATGTGGAACCCTTTTCACTCTGTGTGGTTTTTCTCTGCTTTTTTGTTAATATTATTATGTAAAGTTTGTAAAGACATTGAGTAGTTTTATTCTTTTGCTGTTTGATCTTCTTGTTTGTCTGTTATTACTGATTGGCAGAAGTGGGGAATTGGCTGTGATGGTTTGTGTGTGTGTGTGAGTCCCACAGGCTGGTAACCACCTGTGCTCTCCTCCCTCGTTCACCTTCTTGCATTACGGTGGTAGTGGTACACCTTGCAGTATCCGTGTGATTTGATATCATGATCAGGTCCTCCTGGTTACTGGTTGTTTCTGTATTGTGTGACTGTGTGTGTGTGTGTGTGTGTGTGTGTACAAAGGGAACAAGTTAAACGATCAGTCCCTCCACACTTTCAAGAAGCAGGTCATCATTCAGTGAGGGTTATTCATGTTTCAATACATTAATTTATTTGTCTCTACCCTTTTCTCCTTATTTACAGTATAAGAGTCAGTGTGGTTAGTGTAGTTTACCAAAACTCTTCCATGCAATAAATATAAAATACATCTGCACTGTCAGTTCATAAATCCTGTACTAAATAAAGACATAAAATCAGGTTCCTGCTCCACACCCGGCTAAACACACAGAGTCAGTGTTAATCAGTAAATCAGAGATGAGTGTAGAGGAAGTGAGATTTGCGTGAAGACGGCTGAGTGATCCTCTTTCTCCCAGAATAGAGCAGCACTTTCACCAGATGTTCAACTTTCTTCAGCCAAACTCACTGAAGCACAACACACAGCACTGAATCTACAGCTAAACACACTCTCTCATCACACTGAGAATGACTATTAACTGGAATAAAAGAAGACACAATGTCCAAAATGAAGCTTTATTTCAGCAGAGCAAAACTACAGGAAGAGCAACAGGACAGTGAAGAGAGTAAAGACAGAAATGTCAGCATTGTGTAGAATTGAAACTCTATTGTAGATGGATGTGTAAGCAGCTCAGTGTTCAATTCTATCTCGGAGCTGTTAGCCTTCACACTGGCTCTTTCTGAACGTGACCGGATGATTGACGCCGTCATGGGAGACCTTACAGACAAACTCCTCCCCCTTTTCCCAGAGCGCTTTGCTGAGGGTCAGGGTGCTGCTGCGCGTGTAACCGTCCTCCTTCCGTTCTTCCGCGCTGGTCAGAACCCCGTCCTTCACCTCTGAGCCGTCCACCGTCCAGCTCACCAGCGCCCCCTGTGGAGAGTAGGCAGACAGCAGGCAGAGCAGCGAGGCCGATCCCTCAGACGGCTGCAGAGAGGAGGGAGGGAGCAGAGACACGGAGGGCTTCACCGTGGGACCGGCTGGAGACCACAAACACACAATAAACACACATTTACACACACTTACACAACATTTCCTCATTACTGCTTATTCACATGACTGCGGTTCAGTAGAACTACTCAGCAGGAGAACATTTACTAGTTACTGCTTATATTGTGGAGCCACTCGGACTTTGATCGGCTTTATTCTGCGAGTGTATTCCAGTCCTCCTAAGTTGTTCTGTTACTTTTACATGTAGTCCTACAGAAAAATAAATCCACTGCTGATGTAAATACACTGATATTCCACAGAATCAGGGCTGGAAAATGCAACATCACACCTTCCCTTTGAGTTTCCGATAACAAGATTTACTCGATTACTAATCACATATCTGGCAACAAGCCTGAGAAATAAGTTGAGTGATGGAAATAACCCCATCACACCACATCCACCTTTCTACACACTGTTTATCTTTGTTTGGAGATTCAACATCAGTACATCAGTACAATTATAGAAGGCTAACAGGCACAGGATTAAGTTTTATACCATGTCCTTCACAGCACACAATATCAACTTAAGAAGCTGTGAATGTAAAAGTGCTCTGTTTACTGACCAACACACTGCACACTGAGGCAGGTAACTGATCACTCCTGATTTATCTTTCGTTTTTTTCCTTTCTTTCACTTAAATTGTTACATCATCAAAAATATTCTGCTTTCTTTATCTTGAATGTACAATTAACCACCAAAGGAATTTACTTAATAAGTAACTAACTTATTTTATTTGTTAATCAGATTATTTAATCAATAGACTTATAAATAAAAACAGTGACTTACAGATGATGAGTTTGGTTCCTCCACCGAAAGTGAGCCACAGTGATACATTCTAATGAAGCCGTCGTACAAAAACCTCTGTTACACTACAGTGACCACACACACACACACACACACACAGACACAGACACACACACACACACACACACACACACACACACACACACACACACAGACACACACACACACACAGTTGTGGTGTTTGCATATGTGTGCTGTGTCAGTGCTGCACACACTTTAAGAGCTGTAGTGCTGATCAGAGTGTGTTCAGTCCTTTCAGAGCCACTGACACGCAGCACAATGATGATGGTACTGATTCTACTGCTGGGGACACTGGGACTCCTCGCTCACCGTGAGACACTCTCTTTACTTTTATTATTCATACACATCAGCACGTCACTCTCACACTCACTACTACATTTGTTTCCATTATTTTAACTCTGCATCCTTTTCTTTAGAGTCCTTTGGGGAAATCGTCCTGACTCAGTCTCCAGGAGCTCAGTCTGTTTCTCCAGGACAATCTGTTACTCTCACCTGTACAACCAGTCAGAGTGTTAGCAGTTACCTCGCCTGGTACCAGCAGAAACCTGGAGAAGCTCCTAAACTCCTGATCTATTATGCATCTTCTCGTCAGTCTGGGATTCCAGGTCGTTTCAGTGGCAGTGGATCTGGAACACAATATAGTCTACAAATCTCTGGAGTTCAGACTGAAGATGCAGGAGATTATTACTGCCAGCAGTATAACAGCGGGTACACACAGTGTTATAGCGCCGTACAAAAACCTCCCTCAGCTGTAGAGGAAGTGCTCTGAGTCAGAAACACACACTGATCTGAGAACAGCTGCAGAGCTGCTAAAGCTGCACTCCACTGAACATCATCATAAACTACAAGATCACACCCATGTATTTCCATCACTTTTAGTTTTTTTTGTTCTCCTCCCATGTAAGCAGGGGCGCCGCTAGCAATTTTGGGCCCTATGACAAAATATGCGGTTGGGCCCCCCTACCACACCCATTCCGCACAAAACATACAAGCCAACCTAGCTCTTCAAAGTTTTTGTCTGTAATATAATAGTACTGAACTATTACGTTTGTCTCATTATTAGTGAAATAGTTATCGGCTATCTTACACGGTGGTAGTACTTAAAGTCCGCTAGCAAAGTTAATGCTGGCATATTTGCTACAAATTCAAAATCTATATCTGGACAAAAATTACATATTTAATTTTCATTGGTGAAAAACGTAACTAGGGCTGTAGCTATCAAATATTTTAGTAATCGAATATTCTACCAAAAATTAAATGAATGAATCGAGTAATCGGATAAAATTTATTTTTGATTAATTAAATAGCAATGTAAAATATACTGCTCAAAAAAATAAAGGGAACACTTAGTCCCAGTTTGACTTGAACGCCTCTCATATGTGTATGCAAGTTCAAGTCAAACCGGGACTAAGTGATCCCTTAATTTTTTTTGAGCAGTATACATAAGAGAAAGATTAATTGGTTTTCTTTTTAGAAAACCTTTATTTTTTAAATGCATACAGCATTTTATTTAAAAAATAAACATTGTCATTATTCACAATATAAGGAATAGCTTAAAGTTGACTGAGATGAATTAAGTGCATTACAGCCATACATTCTTATTTTAAAGCCTTTTCTCAGATGCAAAAACTAAAAAAAAAAAAAGAAGGTATTTCAAATGACTTTAATTATCAAAAAAAAAAAAAAAACTAATGCACACATTAAATACATAATTATACAAAAACACTAACTTAACTTTCAGAACTAAAAGTTTCAAAATCTACAGCTCAGGTATAACATAAGCCTTTACTGACTTCTTACTGAAATGCTTTGTGATGACATTTAGGATGCAAAAATCCATGGACAGGAACAAGAGTCCATACATTGTGTTTTAAGTCAATATATTCATCAATATATGCTCTCTTGGCCATGTGTGTGCTCACTAGTACTTAAAGGAGCATGTGATTGCAATGAAAAGAGGTAAACATGTCAACATACTCCGAACTGAGGCTTGTCCTGCGCTTTGAAGCAACGTTTCCTGCTGCTGAAAACATTTTTCATTTATAAAAGTTTTTCATCGCTCCGTTCCATTTTGCAGCCTGCAACAGAACGCTTCCTCAAATTACACCGCTAACTGTTTGCATCTCCTTCTGCGTTGTGCGTGACGTAAGCACTTCTTCTTCGTCTGTGATTACTGGCGGATTGCATCCGGAAGCGCGCTGCGTCACGTCAAACAAATAATCGCGCAAAAACATAACGCAAGCTTTTCAAATTAATAAAAAATTTAAAAAAGCTTCGAGGCAGAAGATTTTGTTTGTCGTTTCTGATGACCGGACTTTTGCTTCTTTATTGAACTCGATGACATATCTGCTTGTACACCTGTACTCAGCAGCGACACTCTGCGCTAGGTAGGATGGGCTGAACTATACAGTGAATCAGAGAGGGGTGTGAGTTGGCTGGAGATGCAGAAATAAGCCGTAATATTTTTTCATTTGTAACTCTTTTGTAGATACATTTCTAATTTCTTTTAATTTACTGTTTGTAGTGTTATTACTAATAAAGCAGATCTCTGGGGGCCCCTAAAGGGCGTGGGCCCTTAAAATCGTCCTAACTTTCCCCTCCTTAGCGGCGCTTCTGCATGTAAGATACAGTCATACAACCCAAAAATATCCAAACACAGTTTCAAAATCGAGAAACAAAAAAGGAATAAATGAATGATGACTTTATTGTTGTACAATATATATATATATATATATATATATATATATATATATATATATATATATATATATATATTTCACATTCAGGACAAAATTGGGTTGCAGTTGACTCGCTGTTTATATTGACACGAGAAAAAAGAAAAACAAATAGCATGACTGACTAAACATACAGATGTGTGACGAGCGGTTTTCTAGTTTTGTCGCCGCACCTCATGGCGACGGTATACAGTTGCTGGCTTTTACCATTGAGTGGCGCTATATAACTATAGACCGACGCGTCAGACCTTAGTTCATTCTCTCAAGGATTAATGAGTCGCAGCTCCTTTAGAGCTGCACGTAGTAGTGGATAAAATCAAGTGCAACATTGTACTTAAACAAATTCAAAATCACAGTACTAAAATTACAGTACAAATGTAGAATTAAATTTAATTAGTATCGAATTTAAGCAAAGTAAATGTTAACACAGTGAGGCTTTAGATTTTATCATGTGTAATTAGAAAGCCTACGCGTGAACACTGTAAACCCTAATGCTAAGTAATTAAACACATTGAGTACTGTTAACCTAAATAATCGAATGAGTAATAATTTTGAGAACGTAAGTAACAATAACTTAAGTAAAACTTCCACCAATGTAAATTCTATAGAGCACTTGTGGCGCAGTGGTAAGTGTCTCGCCTGCCATGCGGAAAGCCCGGGTTTGATTCCTGCAACAATTTTTTTATTTGTTCAACAAACTCAAAAATTAATAGTACTTTTTACTTAAAATTGGAAACATCATTAATAAAAGAATGTGATGTAACTGATTACCTCAAATATTTTGAGTTTTGCCAACTTAATCGGGTTTACAGTGTAGCAGGCAAAAAAGACTCTCTAAAAATGCTGTGTTGTTTCTGTAAACACGTTGTTTATGCTGGGTCAAAATCCTGGGTTATTTCGGGTACTTTAAACACATTGTTGGGTTGCTCATGTTGGGTCAAATGAGATGTAGTGAGTCATTTACAAATTAACACCTGGTTGGGTTATTTTGACCCAACAATTGGTTTATTCTTTATTATCAAGTCAAGTCAAGTCAATTTTATTTATATAGCGCTTTTAACAATTGACATTGTCGCAAAGCAGCATTACACAATAAAAAGAAGTAAGTTTGTATGCAATGTGTATGAATCAAAATGATAAGATTGTCCCTGATGAGCAAGCCGAGGGCGACGGTGGCAAGGAAAAACTCCCTGAGATGGTAATAGGAAGAAACCTTATGAGGAACCAGACTCAACAGGGAACCCATCCTCATCTGGGTGATAACAGATTATCTGGTTTCTCCAAATCTGCTCTATTTAACTTGCTCACAAACAACCACCCGTTGCCAGATTATTGTGTGCCTTAATGCCCAATTTTCCAGCGATTTCACCTGCCCTGCTACTCGGATTTTGACTCACGCTTTGTTTTACGGACCACGCCTTTTGCTTCACATCTTGGATTGTTGTTTGTTTGGATTTCTGGATAAAGGCCCTCGTATCTCGACCACGAATTTGGATCACGGACTCTATTAGTTTTCTCGGCTTTGACCCACGCACGCTCACTACCTCCTCATCTTCACAAGGCAATCAGCGCATTCAACAACACGCGCTCTGCACTTGGATCCACCAGGCGTGTCCGGATTGTAACAAAATCATTATCGCTCCTCGCTCACTAGGCGGCCTCTCCTTCTGCTGGTGCACGAAGGAGCAGGGCCACGGAATTAGGCATGGCTGGTGAGCTATCGCAGCTAATGATCCCGGGCTTCTCCCCATGCTATAAAATACAGCAGGGAGTGTCGCTCGGGGTCTGTTGCACTGTAAACCCGATTAAGTTGGCAAAACTCAAAATATTTGAGGTAATCAGTTACATCAAATTTTTTAATTAATGATGTTTCCAATTTTAAGTAAACAGAACTATACATTTTTGAGTTTGTTGAACAAATCAAAATACTTGTTGCATACCATCCAGCATGGGAATCAGCATGGCAGGCGAAACACTTACCACTGCGCCATGAGTGCTCTATAGATATTACATTGGTGGAAGTTTTACATTACTTTAGTATTTCTTCGATACAGCATATTGTTTTGACTTTTTTATGACACTTTGCACCACCTGGCGGTCATTTCACGAATTACTTTGACATGCGACTGATTTATTTTGGCCGCTGTCATTTGTACACTAATATATTCCTGAATTTATTGTTAAATATATTGCAGAACTAATAAAATGTCATATAATCAAATTTAGATTATTACAGTCATGGCCAAATCAAGTATTTCTCACAAAAAAATACTGCATTAACGTGTTTTGCTATACACATGTTTATTCTCTTTGTGTGTATTGGAACAAAACAATAAAAGGGAGGAAAAAAGCTAATTTGACATAATGTCACACAAAACTCCAAAAATGGGCTGGACAAAATTATTGGCACCCTTTCAAAATTGTTGATAAATAAGCCTCTTTCAAGCATGTGATGCTCCTTTAAACTCACCTGGGGCAAGTAACAGGTGTCAGCAATATAAAAACCACACCTGAAAGCACATAAAAAGGAGAGAAGTTCACATAGTTCCCTTTTACTACACTCGATGCTTTGTGAAAACGCTATGGGAACATCTCTTTGTTCAGCTGGTTGTGAAGCATGTGTGTATCAAACACGCTCATCTAACCTCAGTCAGGTGACGTCATCTGATGAGGTGCACCTGCAGGTTGTATATATAGGGGTGAACCGGAAACATCCTCAGGTCTTTTTCTCTTCGAACACCGCATTGTGTTTGCGTGTGTGTGTGCAAGCGAATATACAGTACAAACAAAAGAAAAAGAAAAGCATTAACTCACCAATATGGCAGAGTTTACTAAGAGATGCGTACCTCCGTGTGATAGATCACTTTCAGAGGGCGATCTCCACAATTTATGTGTTGAGTGTCTGGGGGAAGAGCATGCTCTCCTTGGGCTCCAGGGAGAGTGTGCGCACTGTGATCTCCTCCCTATTTGGTGGGGGAAAGCTTTTCAGGCAGCAGGTCAGGCTGGTGCTGCCCTGCACACCATGGTGGTTTTGCAGGCATATCAGGCTGACCTGCTGAGAGATCTGAGCACTGGGCGGTCTATCAACGACACGGCGTTCGGCCGTTCTATGGCTGCCATGGTCGCCATGGAGAAATAATTATGGCTTAATCTCACGGGCATCGCGACAGGGACAGGGATCGCGTTTTCCTCCTTGATGCCCCCATCTCGCCTTTCGGCCTTAAACACCGCCCCACTAGGTTTCGGGAGGCGAAGCTCTATGAGCAGGCCTTGTGAGGTTTCTCCCCTGCCGTGCTCAGGAGTCCGGACTGGGTGGCCATATCTGGTCCACATGAGGCGTGAGGTGCAGAAGGAGAGTTTGGCGAGCTGGGTACCCCCTTGTAGAGACTGGGGAGACCCTCGCTGTGCTTTGCAATCCGCCTCAAAAAGACCGGCCCTGAGGAGCATCCTCTCTGCCAAAAAGAAGTCCTGATGCTGACGTGCCAGCATAAAAAAAGTCCAATAAGTAATAAAGACTTATTTATTAGTCCAATCTCTCCAGCGAAATTTTAGGTGCTCGGTTCCTTTCAGCCATGTTTCAGGATGCCGAACACCAAACACCTAAGGACCAATCCCCAGAGGCAAATAAGGGTTATGCAGCAGGGGCTTTGTACCCTTTCTATGTGGTTCAGACCCCGATTTTTGACTCTGGGGCCCACTCGAGGTCATCTTCTCGCGTGGCACATCAATTGCCTCGAAATGATGGCTCTATTTCTGGCCCTGAAACACTTCCTCCAGCAGTTGAGTGGCTACCATGTCCTAGTGCAGGTGGTCAACACTTCGGTAGTCTTCGCACATAAATCAGCAGGGCGGACTTTGCTCGTACCGCTTGAACAAGCTAGTGTTGCGACCCTAGAAAATGGGGAGAAATAATCACAAGAGTGATATTTGATGTTTCCTCAACAGTAGGTTTACTGCAATGAGGAAAATAGTGGAATTTCCCCAAGGTATCTGAGAGAAGACCAAAGTAATCGATCACAGGCTAACAGATTGAGACAACTTTGTAGATCTCCGATAAAACTTATCACAGTTTCAAATAACCAATAAAAAAAATTTAATCATAGGCTTAATGCAGATTGTGACACTTATAATTCAGTCAGGATTTACAGTGCCTCTATAATTTATAACAAATATATGAGCACATTTCAACCTGTCACACACTCCCCTACAGAATAAATGTCGGCCCGACTTTAACTCACTCAAGATTTCCCACTTCACAGTGTATATATTTTACAGGTACTTCATAAGAGGAATACTGAAGATGGTCATAGTTCAAAGATGATAAGGTCTATGATCAGTTCACATCTGTTGCCTGGCTGCTGTATAAACAATCCATAGCAGTTTTCTGTCCTCTTGGTCAACAGTCTTCAATGCATGGGCAGCGAACAATTCGTCTGCAACCTCAGTCTGTAAATACAGTCCCTGAATTGTCCATGGTAATAGTCTGGTTTGTACGTTTGTGTTTGTTGAAGCCCATACATGCAGGTGGACTGGAAATAATATGGCTGTAAGGCTGGCATCCATGAAACCCGTCCTGGTGCATGACAGATGGGTAATTGATGAGTTGTCGGCTGGTTGCTGTAGCAAGAAGGAATTCCCAACTGATCATAGGTCATACGTCGTGGCGGGTGTCTCTCTCTTTTTGGCAGCTGGTAAGGTATCTCCTTAGTTTCAGCAGATGCACTTGAAGGAGAAATAGGTGGTGGCTGTTCAGACTGGTTTCCCACTGATAAATTTATCTCCTCACCAGGCACATTTTCAGGCAATGCGTTGTGTTCCTCAAGCCACATCCTGCTAGGATGCTGTATCATCTTTCGCTGCTCCTTGTTGTGCCTCAAAAGGAAAGTGGTCACATGACATAAGCAGGTTTCTGTGTAAAACTCTAGAGCGACCCCTACCATTTTCCGGCCTCACTTCATAAACAGGCAGGTCAGAGCCTCACCACAGTGTGAACTGTGTCTTCCCAATAATTGCGAAGTTTACCTGATCCTCCCCTTGGTGTCAGGTTTTTGACCAGGACATGCTCACTAGGCTGCAGTACTGAACTCCTCACTTTTGTGTCATAGTACCTTTTACTCTTTTCAGCAGCTTTTTGAGCATTCTTATTTGCAATTGCATAAGCTTCCTTCATACCTTGTTTCCATTTATCCACATAGTCCCGCCGGTCACTGGCGTCTGACTCAGCGTACAATCCAAAGAGCGTATCTACTGGAAGCCTGGGTGACCTGCCATACAAGAGGTAGAAGGGTGAGTAGCCTGTGACCTCACAGCATGTACAATTATAGGCATACACCAGTTTGTTATGGGACTCCTTCCAGTTTGATTTTTGTGTCTCAGTCAGAGTTTTTAGCATTTGCAACAATGTCCTATTCATTCACTCCACCTGACCATTTCCCATGGGGTGATAGGGTGTCGTTCGGGATCCCTTCACTCCACTAAGTTTCTCCAACTGAGTGAATAACCGATTTTCAAATTCCCCTCCTTGGTCGTGATGGATACAGGAAGGAAACCCAAATTTCAGTGTGTAGTCATTAAAGATGAGATTTGCAGCAGTTTTCCCTGACTTGGATGTGGTGGCGTATGCTTGAACAAAACGCATAATTAGTCTGCAGTTAAAAAAGAGTGCTTGTACACATTAGTGATGTGTTGAACCAAGATGATTGACATAACTCATGGCTCCAACACGAGAGATGTCAGTTGAAACAAAGGAGAGGCTTATCAAACTTCTTGAAGAAGGTAAAAGAAAGCATATAAACTTTTTCACATTTAGCTACCAGATCCTTCACAAGTGAAGGCATAGTGACACAGGGAAAACAAGACAAAACTTTTGAGAAAAGTTTCTAACAGAAGTTTAGCATCTCCTTTGAACTGAAAGTTGTCTGGCCAAGCTTTTACTACATCAGGCACAAGGACACTCGCCCCATCGTAAATGCTCCTAAACCCTTATCTTCTATTAACTATCACCCCTATGACCCCTGACAGAACTTCACTGCATTAGTGAAAGAGGAAACATGAAAAAACCAACAACAATTTTCTGAAATAAAGTATGTTGCTAAATGTTTACGAAAAAGACTGTGTCGTCAAAATTGCAACGCATATAAAGATTTAATAGTCACATTTAGTTACCCCAAAATTTCAAAAGTAAAGGCATAGCAACACAGGGCAAAACCATAAAGAATTTTGACTTTAACTTAGGTTTGAAACAGAAGTTTAACACCTCATTGTGCATTATTTTTTAAAATCCACCCTCTTGTTACACCCCCACAAACATACATATATGTACGCAGACACATATACAAGAAAACAAGACAAAACCCTGAAAGACATCAGCTTTTTTTTTCTCAGATACGTTGTTTGTTTTTATGAAAAAATAATTTGTGTAGCTGAAATTCTGGTTTTCATAGGTGAAGAAATAACGTAATCAAAGACAAAACCATCAAGAACAAAAACTGTTGCCTAAGATGTGTTAGAAAAGTTTAATAGAAACTCTCTAGTCTTTAGAAAAGTTTCTAAAACGACATTATGCTTAACATATCTTTCATACATGAAGGTTTAGCGGCAGAGGAACCAAGTCTAAACAATCAAGAACTTCTACTTTTACATTTTGCCAGATGTTTAAGTTTCTAAAATAAATTATTGCTCACCACATTTACTAACAGAACCTAAAAGAAATTTCATACGTGTATGTTTAATGACAGAGGAAACAAGTCTAATCATTCAAAAGTATCAACTTCTAACTCAGATATGTTGTTGCATTTTTATGAAAAATAATTTGTGTAACTAAAATTCCAGTCTAGTTACTTTTTACTTATGTGAAGAAATATTGTAATGGAAGAAAAAACCATCAAGAACAAAAACTGTTACCTAAGATGTGTTAGAAGAGTTTAAGAGAAACTCTCTAGTCTTTAGAAAAGTTTCTAAAACGACATTATACTTACACATAGCCTTAATGCTTAACAGATCTTTCATACATGAAGGTTTAGTGGCAGAGGAACCAAGTCTAAACAATCAAGAACTTCTACTTTTACATTTTGTCAGATGTTTTTTTTTTTTTAGTTTCTAAAATAACATTATTGCTCACAACATTTACTAACAGACCCTAAAAGAAATTTCATACGTGTAAGTTTAATGACAGAGGAAACAAGTCTAATCATTCCACAGTATCAGCTTCTGAGTCAGATACAGTATGTTGTTAGATTCTTTACAAAAATAATTTGTGTAACTAAAATTCCATACTTTTTACTTATGTGAAGAAATATTGTAATGGAAGACAAAGAAGAAAAATAAGAAGAACAACAACTTTACCTCAGATGTTTTTGGAAGAGTTTTCTGAAAAGTTTCTAAAATAACATTATATTTACACCTAGAAATGACAGCTAACCGAACTTGTAAGCGTGAAGGTTTAGTGACAGAAAAAAACAAGAAAAAAAACAAGACTAAACCCTCAAGAACAACCCGAGAACATTTCCTGATCTGTTTACTTCAGATCAGTTTTTAAGATTTTGAAGAAAATACTTTGTGTAACTCACATTACCGGTTATTTAAACTTAGCATTGAGAGCTAACTCAGCTTATATGTTAGGGTCTAGTGAAACATCAAATTAAAACTGTAAGGTATTCCTATCCCTGTGTGAATGTTTCCCTACCCAGATATTAATACAATCCCATGCATGGACATAAACATATGCACGCACGCACACACACACACACTTGGCTTAAACATTTTCTAAACAATGCTATTAAACATTAGCCTCATCTTCCATTGAAAAAATATCTGGTTAAACTTTTATTACATCCTAACTAACACTAACACAGCTATGACAAACAGAAAACAAATTTACTCTTTTCAGTACCTGGTTTTTAACACATGGTCCTCGTATATATAAGCATATGTAAAAGCAGCTAGACTTTTAGCCGATCTGTCGGATCAGTTCAGCATGCCATTCCTGACAAAATTATCATGGCACAGAGTGCACTGACAATTCACGGAGCAGCTTTTGTTTCTTCCATTATTACTAATCACTACACACATATACACACACACACACACACACACGGTCACCTCAGCTCTAGTGTTAGAGAACTTTAAAAAAAACAAAATAGTCACAGTCCTACCTAAAAATGTGGATAAAACAACAGATTTAGATGAACACTCTGAAAAAATAAATGCCTTTTGTGACTAAGCAGAAAAGGCGGAGGCGGGGTTTCATCACGCGCAGATCCGGCCAATCGCAATGCCGAGAGAAAACCTGTTTGATTCCCCTTTCAACAAACTCCTGCATGTATCTCCTGGCGTGTGAAGTGAAGAAAATTTAGTTTTCTAAAAAGTAAATTTTGTAAAATACACACGTGGACAAAATTGTTGGTACCCTTCGGTCAATGAAAGAAAAACTCACAATGGTCACATAAATAACTTTAATCTGACAAAAGTAATAATTTAAAAAAATTCTATGAATGTTAACCAATGAAAGTCAGACATTGCTTTTCAACCATGCTTCAACTGAATTATTAAAAAAAATAAACTCATGGAACAGGCCTGGACAAAAATGATGGTACCCCTAGAAAATACTGAAAAAAATGTGACCAAAGGGACATGTTAATTCAAGGTGTGTCCATGAATTAGCATCACAGGTGTCTACAATCTTGTAATCAGTCAGTGGGCCTATATATAGGGCTCCAGGTAGTCACTGTGTTGTTTGGTGACATGGTATGTACCACACTCAACATGGACCAGAGGAAGCGAAGGAAAGAGTTGTCTCAGGAGATTCGAAAGAAAATTATAGACAAGCATGTTAAAGGTAAAGGCTATAAGACCATTTCCAAGCAGCTAGATGTTCCTGTGACTACAGTTGCACATATTATTCAGAAATTTAAGATCCATGGGACTGTAGCCGACCTCCCTCGACGTGGCCGCAGGAGGAAAATTGATGACAAATCAAAGAGACGGATAATCCGAATGATAACAAAAGAGCCCAGAAAGACTTCTAAAGAGATTCAAGGTGAACTTCATGCTCAAGGAACATCAGTGTCAGATCGCACCATCCGTCGTTGTTTGAGCCAAAGTGGACTACATGGGAGACGACCAAGGAGGACACCATTGTTGAAAACAAATCATAAAAAAGCCAGACTGGAATATGCCAAACTACATGTTGACAAGCCACAAAGCTTCTGGGAGAATGTCCTATGGACAGATGAGACAAAAATGGAACTTTTTGCCAAGGCAAATTTTGCTAATTATACTTGAAGCATATCAAGAAAAGAACACTGTCCCTACTGTGAAACATGGAGGAGGCTCTGTTATGTTCTGGGGCTGCTTTGCTGCATCTGGCACAGGGTGTCTTGAATCTGTGCAGGGTACAATGAAATCTCAAGACTATCAAGGGATTCTAGAGAGAAATGTGCTGGCCAGTGTCAGAAAGCTGGGTCTCAGTCGCAGGTCATGGGTCTTGCAACAGGACAATGACCCAAAACACACAGCTAAAAACACCCAAGAATGGCTAAGAGGAAAACATTGGACTATTCTAAAGTGGCCTTCTATGAGCCCTGACCTCAGTCCTATTGAGCATCTTTGGAAGGAGCTGAAACATGCTGTCTGGAAAAGGCACCCTTTAAACCGGAAACAACCGGAGCAGCTTGCTCATGAGGAGTGGGCCAAAATACCTGCAGAGAGGTACAGAAGTCTCATTGACAGTTACAGGAATCGTTTGATTGCAGTGATTGCCTCAACAGGTTGTGCAACCAAATTAGGGATACAGTGGAACCTTGGATTACGAGCATAATTCGTTCCGGAAGTGGGCTCGTATTCCAAAACACTCTTAAACCAAATCATCATTTCCCATAAGAAATAATGAAAACTCAAATTATTCGTTCCACAGCCCCCAAAAATAAATACATAAAAATAATTAATACAATCTATAAAATGAAAAAATAAAACAAATTAATCTGCACTTTACCTTTAAAAAAAGTACAAATAAATCCTGACAGATAAGTGTTTCCATTGGTGCGCACACGCTCCATGTGTGTGTGTGTGTGTGTGTGTGTGTGTGTGGAATTAGCCCCTTCCCTCGCCTCGTTTTACACAGTAACATTCCTCCTCCCTCTCCCCACCTCGCTTATTCACAACAGTTTCACAACAAACACACGCACGCACGCACACACACACACGCACACAACAGAAACACCGTTTTAACAGGAAAAAAAGAAATCTCTCTGAGACTGACATGAGCGTATATTAATAGACACACTTTTTAAGTTTTACAACAAGGTGAGAGAGTGACGCTCGGTGTCAAAATAAGAGTCACATGTGTGAAGCATGATACTCGGCGCTCGTAAACTAATACTTGCTCGGTTTCCGAATAAAAAATTATTTAAAATCTTTGCTCGGTTTGCGGAACACTCGTAAACCACATTACTCGCAATCCGAGGTTCCACTGTACCATAATTTTTGTCCAGGCCTGTTCCATGAGTTCATTTTTTTTTTTATAATTCCGTTGAAGCATGGTTGAAAAGCAAAGTCTGACTTTCATTGGTTAACATTCATAGAATTCTTATTTATTATTTCTTTTGTCAGATTAAAGTTATTTCTTTCATTGACCGAAATTAGTTTTTCTTTCATTGACCGAAGGGTACCAACAATTTTGTCCACATGTGTAGTTATCTTTAATACAACAGGAACAAGCAAATCAGGTAAAAAATTATTTTTGTCGATTTGTACTGATTGCGCAATATTTAAATCAGAGGAATAAGGAAATTGCTATTCCAGACATAGTGATTATTCTCATTCCCCTACAATCATTAATTTATTAATGTAGTTTATTCTAACATAAATTAAAATTTCTGTTATGCTTTTATAGAAAGTTTAGGAAACATTTAATTGTGTGTTATTGTGTTAATGTGTTTAATGACTTAAACATTTACTTTCACGGGGAAGGAAACATCAACTTTCTTAACAACATTTGTAAACTTTTACTTTCACGCGGGAAAGGAAACTATGTGTTATGTGATGTCAGTTACTTTAATCTGATTGGTCAAAAAGACTTTTAGAAGGCAGGGTGGTTGTAAACACCCTTAAATGACTTGAGCCGTCAAAATTAGGTTGACGTTTTGGATATAACTTCAAACTCGTGAAAACTATTAAGAGACAACTATTCCATTAACAACCCCCTTTGATCTATCAGCAATCAATCAACATTTGACGTTTTGGATACCCCCGGAGGAAAGAAAATCATTTTACTTTCAGGAGGGGAAAGGAGACAAAAACGTTTTACTCTCACAGGAAAAAAGACAACAACATTCTTAATTACTTAAACTTGTGAAAACTATATAAAGAAACAACTACCCACCCTCAATGTACCTTTGACCTTGAGCGGTCAATATAGTTAGGATTTATTCATATGAATTATGATTTATGATGACCTTTGACCTATAAGCAATTAATCATCAATCAATCATAAATTTTGACATTTTGACATTATGCACCAACCATAACTCTCTCTGGTGCATACTGATGCTGCACTAAAACTGGGTCTGGGGGCTGGACATGATGGCTGTAATATTGCTGCTGTAAACTAGGTGGCTGGAGTCCTCTGTCTGGCCACCTAATTGCAGATGGGGCATGAGGCTGAGATTGGAACATGGGCTGCTGTAGTGTCTCTTTAATTTGGGCTATTTCTGCATTAAGGCTCTTTAGTGAAGCTACACCTGTCTTAAGTTCAGCTAATTCTGTCATCAATTCAGTGGGTACCTTTGCCTTAGCCTCCCTTACTAGACACTTAGGAAATGGAATTTCTTCTGGCTGAGCTACACTTGCAGTTGTAGCTAACTGTGTGGTGCTAAGTTTCTTTTTATTCCTCCTTTCTACTTCATTAGCACAGGCAATATTTAACCTCTCTAACAGGAGCTCATCTGAAGTCCCAGTATCTAACAGAAGAGGCTTCATATCTATTCTGATGCTGTCATTCTGCAGCCCAGTTAGTATTGTATGTAGGCACATGCTCTGGACTAGAGCTGGGTCATACTTGAGCCCTGACTCTGACTCCTGTGATGCAAACAGCACCTTTTGTCTCAAATCCAAAACCCACATTAGAAATCTTTCTACTATGTTGTGCTTCTGAAGCGAGTTCTTCATAAAGTTCGGTTGCACTCCTTTCTTGGAAGTGTGAGTGCAAGATGTGTCTGAGCGTGGGGAGGGTAAGCTGGGTTTTTTTCTTCTACGTAGCTGCGCAACTGTAAACCTGGGGACATAGCTCTGATTACAGCATCAACTATTTCAATCTCAGGATAACCTCTGCTTAGTCCATTCTCTATCTGATGAGCCAGATTGGAGAATGTCAATTTATCTTTCTGGCCTGGCTCACCTATTTCCCCTGATATATTGAAATCCTTATGCCAATATGGGCTTGGCTGCTGTAGTTGAGTGTCCGCATGTTTATTTGAGGGCTGGCAGTGGGATGGAGTCTGCCAAAAGGATAAGGGGGGTTTACTCTAGCTTGTTCCATTCCCACTTCCTCTTGTTGGTTTACAGTTTTTAGACCCTCCATTACTTTTATTGGTGCTGCTCCTCTCTTTCAAGATACTTCAGAATATGAGTCACCAAAGATATTACTCACTCACTCACCATTTACCAGTGGTTTTGGCACTGTGAGCAGGTGCCAGGTTGTGCTGAAAAATGAAATCTTCATCTCCATAAAGCTTTTCAGCAGATGGAAGCATGAAGTGCTCCATATCTCCTGATAGCTACCTGCATTGACCCTGCCGTTGATAAAACACAGTGAACCAACATCAGCAGCTGACATGGCACCCCAGACCATCACTGACTGTGGGTACTTGACACTGGACGTGACAATGGCATTTTGCCATTTCCCTCTCCCCAGTCTTCCTCCAGACTCTGGCACCTTGATTTCCGAATGACATGCAAAATTTGCTTTCATCCGAAAAAAGTACTTTGGACCACTGAGCAACAGTCCAGTGCTGCTTCTCTGTAGCCCATTTCCTGCACACGCCTGTACATGGTGGCTCTGGATGTTTCTACTCAAGACTGCATCTGCAGGTCCCCCAAGGTCTGGAATTGGTCCTTCTCCACAATCTTCCTCAGGGTCCGGTCACCTCTCCTCATTCTGCAGCGTTTTCTGCCACACTTTTTCCTTCCCACAGAATTCCCACTGAGGTGCCTTGATACAGCACTTTGGGAACAGCCTATTCATTCAGAAATTTCTTTCTGTGTCTTACCCTCTTGCTTGAGGGTGTCAGTGATAGCCTTCTGGACAGCAGTCAGGTCGGCAGTCTTACCCATGATTGCGGTTGTGAGTAATGAACCAGGCCGGGAGTTTTTAAAAGCCTCAGGAATCTTTTGCAGGTGTTTAGAGTTAATTAGTTGATTCAGATGATTAGGTTAATAGCTCGTTTAGAGAAACTTTTCATGATATGCTCATTTTTTGAGATTTTTGAGTTTTCATGAGCTGTATGCCAAAATCATCAATATTAAAACAATGAAAGGCTTGAACTACTTCAGTTGTGTGTAATGAATCTAAAATATATGGAAGTCTAATGTGTATCAGTACATTACAGAAAATAATGAACTTTATCAGAATATGCAAATTTATTGAGAAGGACCTGTATTATCTACATGTGCTTCAAACGAAAGGCTGTAATCTACAATCACACCAAGGTCTTTTACTGTTGCATTTGATGGAACAGAAAGGCCATCTAAAGTTACAGTGTGATCAGAAAGCTTACTTCTAGCTACTTGTGGTCCTATGACTAGAACTTCTCTCTTATCAGGATTAAGCAGAAGAAAATTAGTTAACATCCAATCTCTTATGTCCTGCACACACTGCTCAATTTCTGGTTTTGCTGAGACATATAATTGTGTGTCGTCAGCATAACAATGAAAACTAATATCATGTTTACGAATTATGTTGCCCAGAGGAAACATGTAAAGAGAAAAAAGCAGTGGGCCTAAAACTGAACCCTGTGGAACACCAAACTCCACTTTAGAACATGAGGAATGGTCACCATTTAAATCTACAAACTGATAACGATCAGTCAAATAGGATCTGAGCCACGAGAGGGCAGTTCCCTTACTCCTACTACATTTTCTAATCTGTGAAGGAGAATACTATGATCAATGGTGTCAAAAGCTGCACTGAGGTCCAGTAACACAAGTATAGTGACGCAACCCTGATCAGAGGCCCATAGGAGGTCGTTTACTACTTTAACAAGTGCTGTCTCTGTGCTGTGATGAGGCCTAAATCCTGACTGATACAGTTCATTTATGCTATTTCTGTGTAGATGTGAACATAGCTGCTGTGATACTACCTTTTCCAGAATCTTGGAGATAAAGGGAAGGTTTGATATCGGCCTGTAATTAGAAAGCTGACAGGGGTCAAGGTCAGGTTTCTTGATTAGCGGTTTAATAACGGCTAATTTAAAGGATTTGGGGACATACCCACTACTGAGTGAACAGTTAATTACTTTCAACAGGGGTTCTGTTATTGCTGGTACTATCTGTTTGAGAAAATGTGTCGGTATAGGATCTAATATACAGGATGACGATTTTGAAGAAGAGATGAGTGAAATTAGTTCCCTCGCTTCAAGGGGAGTAAAGTATTCTAAGTTCTGATGTGATGTGGTTAGTTCATCTGTGTTACTTAAATTGTCTGGTTTCAAAGCCTGAATTTTTGTGCCTAATATTTATGATTTTGTTATTTAAAAAGTTCATGAAATCCTCATGACTGCATGATGTTGTTGTGGAGATTTCTGCAGTGGTCTTGTTTTTAGTTAATTTAGCTACAGTATTAAATAAAAATCTCGGGTTGTTTTTGTTATTTTCTATAAGAGTGGAGAGATACGTTGATCTAGCATCACTGAGAGCTTTTTTTATAGTTCAGGATGCTCTCCTTCCAAGCTATTTGAAATACTAACAATTTAGTTTGGCGCCATTTACGTTCGAATTTTCGGAGCGGGTTTCTTATCTCTAATCATTTTCCTTTTAACTGGCGCTACATTATCTAAGCTATAACGAAGTGCTGACTCTAGATATTCAATCGCCTGTTTGAGTTCTGTGAAGTCAGATGGCGATCCAATCAAAGTTGATAATTCTGGAAGATTATTGATAAAGCTCTGTGCGGTATTTGATGTAAATGTACGTTTAAGGTGGAAGCGCGGTGCTGTGCTGCATACATTATTACTATGACACGCTTTAATCGAGACAAGGTAGTGATCTGAGATAACTTCAGACTGTGGAATTGTGGTTATATTTCCTATACTTAATCCGAAGGATAATATTAAATCTAAAGTGTGACCTGCTTTATGAGTGGGTCCTACTACACACTGATTTACTCCTACTGAGTCCAGTAAGGACATAAATGCTGTTCTCAGAGGGTCTTCTGGATTCTCAAAATGAATATTAAAGTCTCCAGCAATTAACGCTTTGTCTACAGAAACAACAAGGTATGAGAGGAAATCTGCAAATTCACAGACAAACTCCGAGTACGGCCCTTGGGGGTCTGTAAATGATGATTAGCTGGATCGACTTAGCTGACTTTATGTTACTATAGAGAACTTCAAATGCATTAAATTTAAAACTGCGTTTTTGTACAATAGACAGATTATCATTATAAATAACTGCGACTCCTCCTCCTCTACCAGTTAGCCGAGGCTGGTGTATGTAGCTGTATCCAGGAGGACTAGCTTCATTTAGAGCTACATACTCGTCATGTTTAATCCAAGTTTCTGTTAAACATAATATATCAAACTCCTGATCTGTGATAATTCCATGAACAATAACTGCTTTAGATGCGAGAGATCTAATATTTAACAGTCCTAGCTTCAGATCAGAGGTGCCGGCTGCGCATTCAGTGTGATCTGAGTTTGTGGTATCTATGTTAATTAAATTACTAAAACAGACTTTCTGAGTCTTTCTAAATTTATGTTTAGTTCGGGGAACAGACACAGTCTCAATATGATGAACCCTGAGTGACGACTCTATGCAGCTAGCAGACGGTTGGTTTAGTCTGTCTGTCTGCTCCCTGGCCTGGGCTCTGGATTGTCACCGATTAACTAGGCCTCTTCTGAGACTATGTGCTATACTGCAAGAAATGAGAGCAGCACCTTCCCGAGTGGGATGGACACCGTCCCGCCCTAACAGGCTAGTTTTGCCCTCAAAAGGTCTTCCAGTTGTCTATGAAGCCCACGTTGTTTTCGGAGCACCACCTGGACATCCAGCGGTTCAGGGACCACAACCTGCTGTAAACTATGTTGCCACGTCTCATTGGGATGGGACCAGAGCAAACTACTTCATCGGCCATCGCCTTCGCTATTTTAAACACCTCTGTAAAGTTATGCTTGGTAACCTCTGACTGACGAAGGCATATATCATTAGCTCCAGCATGTACCACTATCTTGGAGAACCTATGCTGACTTAGAGCCCTAAGATTACCTGCTATGTCCGGTGCTCTGGCTCCCGGGATACACCTGTCCACTGTCGCTGGCGCCCCTAAAGGCCGAGCTAATTTCACATGTCTCAGTATAGAGTCTCCTATAACCAGAGCTCTTTCAGGTTTCTCAGCGGGTGCATCAGTGAGGAGAGCAAACCTGTTGGACACGTGAAGCGCAGAAGAGGTGTGCTCCGGTGGGCTAGCCTTAGCGTTAGCTTTGGTTGAACGAGTATGACCGCCGAGTCATCACCCACTCGCCCCGCTGTGAGGGCTCTACTGCCGGAGTCGGGGGCTGATTATCTCCACCTGTGGCACCCAGACTTTCCGCTACAGGAATAATGCTGCTCTCGCGCTCTCTAACCCTCTCTAAAGTCTGGATGCGCTCCTCTAATGCTACTATCTTCTCCGTCAGGGTGCTAACTAACACACACCTATCACAAATAAAATTATCACTAATGACGGAGGAAGAATGTCTAAACATCCTGCACTCCACACACTGAGCGAGCTGAATGGTAGACATAATAACGTACCTTTATGCCGGAGTTGTGATTATTTGCTGATGGATTCGCTTGTTGTTGGTCAGATGATGCGCGCGTTCTCCCAAAAAGTGCAAAAAAAAATGTATAAAGTGCAGTAATATTAAAGTGTAAAAACTAGTTTGTTGAGTTGTCATGTTGACAGGATGGCAGGAACCTTTCCCATGCAGCAGTTGACTCTGAAGTGGATGGTCTTTACTCTTCCTGATGATCTCTGTCTGGTCTCATGTGACAAGCACTTAACCACCAAACTCCAGTCGTCCATGTATGACAACTCCTTCCTTGCCGCGACCCACCTGGGTTGTATATAGGGGATTTAGCTTGCTCAGACCTCAGTAACCAATTTATGGACACCACACAGCTGAACAGTAATCCCACCGGTGCCTCCAAAATGGTGTGCCCCTAAAAAATGGGGAGAAATAATCACAAGAGTGACAGTTGATGTTTCCTCAACAGTAGGTTTACTGCAATGAGGAAACTAGTGGAATTTCCCCAAGATATCTGAGAGATTGGCCGACCAGAGTGCGGTTCTCGGGTCTAATACCTCTCCTAGACAGCCTGACCGAGGGGGTTCTTTGGGAAAGCACCCTTTAGTTGCCGATTTTATTCCCAAAGAACCCCCTCGGTCAGGCTTCTGTGCTTCTGTGCTCGAAGGTCTGATTGACACCCTATTCGAACCACTAGAGTCAGCGCCTGTCAGGCTTCTGACTCTTAAGATGGTTTTTATTATGACCATTTGAAGAGGCTTTGTCAGTCTTCCCATCCTGCCTAAACTATGCCAGGGCTCATTCGACCAGGGGGATTGCCTCATCATTTGATCTGGCAAAAGGTGTCCCTTTGCAGCAAGTGTGTGATGCGGCAGGTTGGTCCTCTCCGCACACATTTGTCAGATTTTATAGTTTTTTATAGTTTATAGTCCATGCTACTCCGGCTTGCAGGTTTTCGAGTCAGCATCCCAAAGTTACGTCTGAGACCCCTTTGGCTATTGTGCACATACGCTGCACAACCTGGGTGTCCAGGCACTTGCATTGCGGCAGGGTTGGTATTCTCATTCCCATAGCGTTTTCACGCAGCTTCTGAAAGGGTACGTCTCGGGTTACTTTGCTGTAACCCTGTTCCCTGAAAAAGTGGGAATGAGATGCTGCGCTCCAATGCTGGCATGGCTGGATGTTCTTTCAGACAAAAATTGGCCTGATGATGTTTCCGGTTCACCCCTATTTATAACCTGCAGGTGCACCTCATCAGTTGACGTCACCTGACCAAGGTTATATAAGCCAAAAATTTGGCGTGTTTGATACACACATGCTTTACAACCGGCTGAACAAAGAGATGTTACCATAGCGTTTTCACGGAACAGGGTTACAGCAAAATAACCCGAGACGTTTGTATTGGAGTTTTGATGACTTTTTATGGCAGAATGATTGTGCAACATATATAATTAAAAAATATGTTTAATAATTTAAAGCATTAAGCATGAAGTCATTAATTTGTTTATTTGTCTATTAAAATCAGAATTATATATACAGGAACAGTAACATCCATATTCTCACTCAGATTATGAATTAATTGGTGTTGAAAATAATGAAATGTCTTCTCTTGCTGAGCCCAGTGTCTCTTTACTTCCTGTTAGTGATGATGACCTTTGCCCTGAATTTACCAACACACAATACAACATGAGCTCAGTACAGATCAGAGAAACAGAATGGTAGATGTTCATGATGACTGTCTGTAAACTTTTGACCACAACTCTATAGAATTTATGTCCACTGCAGTGCCACTTTAGTTGTTAGTGTAACAGTCCGTTAGAAATCCATCAGTAAAATACAGTTTTGGTCTTTAGGATGTTACATATGGTATCTGTGGACAAGACAGGAGGACAAACTTTATTACCATTACCTGGAATGAAATTACAACTCTACAATGATGGCATCAGGTAATCAGTTCTAAATCATAATTTTGAACCTGTGAATACTTTGATTTGCTGATGGAACAACTGTCAAAGAAAATACATTCATTGTTATTACAGTTTTTCTGAATTGCTAAAACACATTTCCTAAAATCTCATATCTTTGTAGCTTGAATTTGTGTTTAGTGTTTTGAGACAGTCACAAAGCCTTTGACTTTTGTTGCAAAACATTTGACCGAAAACTATTTTAACTTTACTCAAAATCAAGCACTACTGTCAAAAACCAAACCAGCCAATGTGGAACACACAACACAAGTTAGCAACGATTACACACTACATAAATAAATACAAAACACTGTGGGATAGCGAGAAAATATATATTTATTAATTTATTCTTGTACTCACATTTAAACGAAAAAGAACTGCAGCAAAGAAAGTTTTATATAAAAGGTATAGTTTTATATCTATATATAGGGTGTCATATATATATATATATATATATATATATATATATATATATATATATATATATATATAATTTAAAAAAAAACATTATAAGTTTTTTTTTATAAAAACTTACAGTTTTTGCCTACCTTTCACACTTATTGCAGAAAACCCTAGACACAAGCCAATCAGACATAGACACTTGGAGATTAAAAACTCACATCTTTGTCAAAATGAAACACTGCAATCAAAACTTAAAACTTCTTTCTAAAAATGAAATACTTGCAACAAAACCATACACACAAGCGCCATTTGAATTACCCTTTCATATCACCAACAACACACTGATGGGCTTTATATAAAACACTCCTGTCTCTGTGTTTCTATTTTTTTATTGTATTTTGCTCTTCTGTAAAAGCCAAAAGTATTTTTTGCAGTAATCAAACAATAATTTTTACCATAAACAGACATTCTTACAGAAATTTAGCAACAAAAAGTAACCAAAACAGAACAATGATTTGTGGTGGGGGGCGGGGGGGGGGAAGGGGGGGGGCTTTTATGGATCCCGTCTTCTATTTGGGTCTGGCCACAAGATCTCATCGACATCACAGGCGATGTCCTCGCGGGCCAGGCATCGGGGAAAATATCGCTTTGTGTGCTGAATCCACCCTTGAATCGATCCCACCTCAATGTCTCTGCATGCGCCTTCCATTGCTTGCAGAAAGGTCATGTGGACGTATGGTTGCCGATCATATATTTTCGCCATGCTGAAAAGAATTCCTCAATTGCATTTTGAAAGGGGCTGTAAGGGGGCAGATATAAAAGTGTGAACTGGTTATGGTTATTGAGCCAATCTTGGACCAGAGCTGCCTGGTGGAAACTGACATTATCCCAGATGATACAAACCTGGACTGCTCTGGTCTGTCCTGCACAACTGCATGTAGTGCATCTAGAAATGCAATTATCTGTTAAGTATTGTAGGGACCTAGTGTGGCATGGTGATGGAGGATGCCTTGGACACTAATTGCAGCACACAAGGTGATATTTCCCCCATGCTGGCCAGGGACATTTACAGCTCCTTGTCCAATTATGTCATGGCCTCGACGCCTGCTTTTGGCCATATTGAAGCTTGTCTCATCCACGTAGATGAACTCATGTGGCAGTTCAGCAGCATCAAAATCCAGAACTGTCTGTAATTATTGAATAGTGTTACTGAGAACACATACAGTAACTACAATGTCTATATTTTCACAGATGTAGGGGCTGGGTTAGGTCAGTATAGACAAAAACTACTAAAAGCACATATCCGTGATTCTGACACTGTTCCTCTCAAATGGCACCCTGTACAACTGGTTCATTCTGAAGTTATGGTTATGTAGGATGCGACTTATTGTAGAAATTCTGACCCTGTTGATATTGCTGAATACATTTCCATCTGCAATTATGTGTTATGTAATTTTGTAGTCGTCAGGCCCAGACTGATTGGTTTTCTGTTTTTTGTGCCAGTGCTTTCAGGTCTGTATGTGAGTGACCACAATTGCCAGATGAGGATTGCTTTGTGTGCAGCAGTGTTTTTCCAATGATAACAGGTGATTTGGGTATTGGACAAAGTGTCTAATGTAAGAAAATGTGTGTAGTGTTTCGCAATTAGTTTCTTACAAATTTGTGAACAAAGTGCAAACTTGAAAATGTGTTTAAGCTATGGTTACACCGTGTTTAATGCTGTGCTACAAGAAGTTTAAGTATTGAGCCATTGGTCTAAGCATTCACCTTTAGTGTGTAAGTAATTGGCAAAAACTGTAGTAAATGTTTTCAGACACAGTACCATTTTCATTGTCCCCTTACTGCGACAAGTATACTTTTTACCTGTTTTCTTCTCTGAAGGTTTGGATTACAGTAGCCACTGAGAACCTGCTTAGGTTTGGTTACACACGTTGCCCTGTTGCCCTCATAGTCATGCCAGGCACCAGAACATGATCTATGACAGTTGCTCGAATGTCAGTTGAAATTACAGGTCTTCTTCTTGGTCTTAGTCCTTGCCCACCACGTCTGAAACAGACTCCTCTTCTATTGTATTGCTCCATTGTTAGATCCACTTATGCCATTTGCCAAATGTGTTTCCTTTCAAAAGCTACACTCGATGCTGCGTGAAAAGGCTATGGGAACATCTCTTTGTTGCCCGGTTGTGAAGCCTGTGCATGTCAAACCCGCCGAATACCTTCGGCTTATAACCTGTGCAAGGCATGACGTCACCGAATAAGGTGCACCTGCAGGTTATAAATAGGAGTGAACCGGAAACATCCTCAGATCTTTTTGTCTTCAGGACAGCTTTGTGTTTGCGTGTGCATGTACAAGCCGTAACGAAAGCGAAATAAAAATAACAGCATTAAGTCACCGATATGGCGGAGTTGCTTAAGAGATGCGTGCCTCCGTGTGATAGATCTCTTTCGGAGGGCGATCTTCACGAGTTTTGACTCGAGTGCTTGGGGAAGAACACGCTCGCCTCGGGCTTCAGGGAGAATGTGAGTACTGTGATCTTCTCCCTATTAAGGTGCTTCACGAGCGGCTCGCTTTCTTTAAAGAGAAACCGCGAGCCGCGGCGCATTCTTGGGGCTCGCGTGCTGATCTGGCAGACGTACACGAGACGGAATTTCCCCTTTCTCTCGCGCTCTCTCCGGATCAGGAAATTTTAGCTTCCGCTTCGCAAGCGCGCTCCGGCGCTTCTTGTGAAGGAGCGGAAGAATCTTCCTCTCTCGCTTCCATGGAAGTAGCCTCCTCAAAACGCTCCTCCAGTGCTGATAGAGCTTTTGAGGAATTATTAGAGGTTATAACGCGTGCGGTCAAGTGATTGCATATTGACTGGCCGCAGCAGCGAGATTCCCCCAAGCGTTCGAGATTGAACGACAGGTGACTGTCGGGTGGCCGGGGGGAAGAGCCTCAACATCTCTCCATTCCCCTTCTTTGGTGACATCCATGATGAATTAACTCTCTCATGGAGCAAGCCGTATTCATCGCGTGTTTTTGTACCATCGACTTTGACTTATTCGAATATCATTGATGCGAAAGCACGCGGTTATATGATGATGCCCCAGATAGAAGAGACGCTTGCGGGCTATCTCTCTCCTGGGACATCATCCTCCCTGAAAAAGCCTACTCTCCCCTCCAAGCCGTGCAGATTGACATCTGCTTTGGTGGGTAAAGCTTTTCAGGCAGCAGGACAGGCTGGTGCTTCACTGCACACCATGGCGGTTTTGCAGGTTACCAGGCTGACCTGCTGAAGGACCTGAGCAGCGGCGGGGCTATTGATGACAGGGCGTTTGCAGAGCTGCGCCGAGCCACAGACCTGTCTCTCCGTGCAACCAAGCGGACGGCCCGTGCTGTGGGCCGTTCCATGGCTGCCATGGTGTCCACGAAGAGGCATCTGTGGCTGAACCTCACGGGCATCAAGGATAAGGATCGTGTTGTCCTCCTCGATGCCCCCATCTCGCCTTCTGGCCTTTTTGGCGACGCTGTTAATTCCGCCGCCACTAGGTTTCGGGAGGCAAAGCTGTATGAACAGGCCTTTGGGAGGTTCCTTCCCCGCCGTGCTCAAGAACCGGGACCGTCGGCCACCCAGCCCCGGCCAGGTCTGGCCCTTATCAGGCGTGAGGTGCAGAAGAAGAGCGTGACCAGCCGCGCACCCCCCCGTAAAGACTGGGGTGGGGCTCGCCGCTCTTCTCAAAAATCTGCTTCGAAAAGACCGGATCTGAGGAGCTTCCTCTCTTCAAAGAAGAAGCCCTGAGTTCGTGCGCCTGGGGCCGTGGGGGTGTCTCCCCCCGGGGAGGGGCGCCTGGATGTTCATCACAAAACAGTCAAGTCAAGTCAAGTCAATTTTATTTATATAGCGCTTTTAACAATTGACATTGTCGCAAAGCAGCTTTACACAATAAAAAGAAGTAAGTTTTTATGCAATGTATATGAATCAAAATGATAAGATTGTCCCTGATGAGCAAGCCGAGGGCGACGGTGTCAAGGAAAAACTCCCTGAGATGGTAATAGGAAGAAACCTTGAGAGGAACCAGACTCAACAGGGAACCCATCCTCATCTGGGTGATAACAGATAGCAGGAATTGCTCAGCATAATAATGTGTAAGACTGGAAGTTCAGTATAACAGGAGATGTTTTAAAATTAAAATGAGTCCAGTTTGTTCCCGGAGGCTCAGGTAGACTCCTCCCTGACTCCTCCCTGGCCTCCTCCCTGGCACTCCCGGGAGGCCAGTGTTCAATCCCCGCCACCACTGGTGTTCGGGGAAAAAAAGTTGGGTGTTCAGGCATCTCCTGCCACACTTCATCTCCCAACACCTCCTCCACTTCCGTGAAACCGGATCGAGCACATCTGCTGGCCGAGCAGTTACAGACTCTGCTGGGCAAAGGGGCCATAGAACATGTTCCCCTCCCAGACGGAGGATCGGGCTACTACACTCGGTACTTTTTGGTGCCCAAGAGAGGTGGAGGGTTGCGTCCGATCTTGGATCTTTGCGGCTTGAACCGCTATCTCAGAAATCCAGATTCAAAATGTTGACTGTCAAAATGATTGTTTCTCAAATCCAACTAGAGGATTGGTTTGTGACAATCGATCTCAAGGACGCATATTTCCATATAGAAATATTGCCACAGCACAGGAAGTTCCTGAGGTTCGCTTTTGGGGGCGAAGCTTACCAGTATTGGGTCCTTCCATTTGGCCTAGCTCTGTCACCCTGCACATATACAAAATGCATGGATGCAACTCTGGCTCCTTTAGGACTCCAGGGCATCCGTATTTTTGAATTACATAAACGACTGGCTGATTCTGGCCCAGTCTCAGGAGCTAGCGCTTCGACATCGGGATGTCGTCCTAGCCCATCTTCATTCTTAGGATTGAGACTCAACGCCACAAAAAGTGTTCTCCTTCCTGTTCAGAGGACAACATATTTGGGTGTCACATCGGATTTGGTCACAATGCGGGCACAGTTGTCTCCTGCTCGTGTCGAATCCATTCTCAACACCCTGAAGGAAATCAAGCTAGGCCAGAAGGTCACTGTTCATCACTTTCAGAAAACTTAGGCCTCATGGCAGCTGCGTCCACGGTGATACCTTTGGGCCTTCTGCACATGAGAGCGTTTCAGCTGTGGCTAAGAGCCAGGGGGTTTCATTCAAGGGCCAACCCCCAGAGGCTAATAAGATTTATGCGACGGGGGCTTCGTACCCGTTCTATGTGGTTCAGACCCCGGTTTCTGACTTTGGGTACCACTCTAGGTCCGTCTTGTCGTCGCAAGATGCTAACGAGACACGCTTCCCTCATGGGCTGGGGTGCGGTCTTGGATGGCCGTCCAGTACAAGGGAGCTGGAGAGGTCATCTTCTCGCGTGGCACATCAATTGCCTCGACATCATGGCTCTGTTTCTGGCCCTAAAGCACTCCCTCCAGCAGTTGAGAGGCTACCATGTCCTAGTGCGGATGGACAGCACGGCGGTAGTCTCGTACATAAATCGCCAGGGTGGACTGTGCTCGCGCCGCTTGAACAAGCTAGCGCACCAGGTTCTGCTTTGGGCACAGGACAAGTTCCTGTCCCTCAGGGCGATTTACATTCCAGGGCATATGAATGTAGGAGCAGACTTGCTATCCAGACAAGCTGTAAAAGATGGGGAATGGAAACTCCACCCCGAAGTAGTCAGTCAATCTGGGAAAGATTTTATGTAGCAGAGGTGGACCTCTTTGTCTCATAAGAGGCAGCACAATGCCCCCATTACTACTCTCTGACTCCTCCAGCTCCCCTGGGTCTGGACGCAATGGCCCACACGTGGCCCAGATTACGCCTTTATGCGTTTCCATCCATAGTTCTGCTCCCAGGAGTCCTGGCGAGGCTCCGTCAACACGGCTTGCGCCTCTTATTGATAGCGCCCCATTGGCTGACCAGAGTGTGGTTCTCGGATCTAATATCTCTCCTCGACGGCTCACCCTGGGTGATTCCAGTGAGGAGGGATCTTCTGTCTCAGGCGCAGGGGACAATACTTCAGCCCGAGCTCTGGAACCTTCACGTTTGGCCCCTGAACGGACCAACTAAGACATGCTGGGCTTTCAGCCAGCGTAATTGAAACCGTTTTAAGTGCCAGGGCTCCCTCCATTAGAAGAACTTATGCCCTCAAATGGAGTGTATTTGAAAATTGGTGCATGGCAAGACATGTAGACCCAGTTCACTGCCAGATTGTTTCAGTGCTGGAGTTTCTGCAAGAAAGGTTGTCCACGGGCTTATGCCCTAGTATGCTCAGAACGTATGTAGCCGCTATTTCGGCTTGTCACGCTCTGAAATATGGGGTTTCTGTGGACAAGCACCATTTAGTTGCCCGTTTTATTCGTGGAGCTAAACGGTTGAAGCCGCCCACTAGAGCGACGGTCCCTTCGTGGCACTTAACTATCGTACTCGAAGGCCTGGCCGACACCCCTTTCGAACCACTAGAGTCAGCGCCTGTCAGGCTTCTGCCTCTTAAGATGGTTTTTCTTATGGCTATTACTTCTAAAGCTATTCTGCATCCTCACCCGAACTATCTTCCAAGGTTCCATTCTCGACCATGCACCCAGTTGTTCTCGAGGCCTTCTGTCCTCCGCCTTTCACAGCTCCGGAGCAGGAAATACTTCACTTACTGTGTCCAGTATGTGCTCTTAGGATCTATGTCCACCGCACTAGCCAGTGGCGTAAGTCAGAGCAGTTCTTTATTTGCCATGGGGGT
The DNA here is from genome assembly GCA_030347435.1 of Clarias fuscus. NCBI lineage: Eukaryota > Metazoa > Chordata > Actinopteri > Siluriformes > Clariidae > Clarias > Clarias fuscus. The sequence goes on along the minus strand of CM059204.1, from coordinate 47,365,668 downwards.
CTGCCACTAGACAGACTCTGTCACACTGGGTGAGAGATGCTATTGCCCTAGCCTATGAGGCGCATGGTCACACTTCGCCTCTGGGAATCAGGGCTCACTCAACCAGGGGGATTGCCTCATCGATTGCCTTGGCAAGAGGCGTCCCCCTGCAGCAGGTGTTTGATGCGGCGGGCTGGTCCTCTCCACACACGTTTGTTAGATTTTATAGTCTGGATGTCAATGCTACTCCGGGTTCACGGATCCTTCAGTCAGCATCCCAGAGCTAGGTCTGAGACCTCCTTGGCTTGTGCGCACACGCTACACAACCTTTTGAAAAGGAACGTCTCGGGTTACTTGACTGTAACCCTGTTCCCTGATAAAGCGGGAACGAGATGCTGCGTTCCGATGCCGCACTGCTGGCGTGCCTGGACGTCCTTCAGACAAAATTGACCTGAGGATGTTTCCAGTTCACTCCTATTTATAACCTGCAGGTGCACCTTATTCGGTGACGTCATGCCTGGCACACGTTATAGGCCGAAGGTATTCGGCGGGTTTGACATGCACAGGCTTCACAACCGGGCAACAAAGAGATGTTCCCATAGCGTTTTCACGCAGCATCTTGTTCCCGCTTTATCAGGGAACAGGGTTACAGTCAAGTAACCCAAGACGTTTTCAATGTTGAGTGGTAGTGTGTAAATGATAAAATCAGTGCGTAAGTTGTGTTCAACTTCTGTAGCTTGTGTGCACTATCCTGGTGCACCAGACTGCTAAATGTGTATTCTGTTTGAGAATGTGTTTAGAGGTAAATGGGAGATTCAGATTTGCAAATTGTGCCCCAACCAGATAAATAGTGTTTAAGATTTTGACAACTGTAGGATTGATTTGATGAAAGAGTGTTGGTAGTTGACAGTTTCGTTTTTACAATGGGATTTAGTGTTTTAGCAATTCAGAAAAACTGTAATAAGAATGAGGATGAATTTGTGGTTATTAAGACACTCACACAGACAGTTATTCCACATTCTTTCTTATCACTGGAAAGTGTAGTGCTTTGTGACTGCTTCATATTCGTGTTTATTGCATCACATCAATGAAGAGCTGTTGTTACTGTATTGATCTCCTTGATTATTATCCTCTACCTGAATACACAATTTGTCACATGGCACTAAAGTTACGTTCACATTACAAGACACATTGATCAATTCCATTTTTGTCAGGTTGGATTTGCATGTCCTGACTGTTCACATTCATAATTATAAGTGACTTTAACTTGGATACGCCTGTCCTCTGAAATGGCACACAAGCGCAAAATGTTATAAACGTGCGATTGCACATTTATTTTACACAGTGTATGTGATTTTAGCAAAATCATCCCATAAAGCATGACGAGCAGTTAGGTGTATATATTTGTTGAGGTCCAGAAAAAGGAAAAAAGGCAGATGTCTTACTTTAGCTCTTTTAGTAGCTACCATTAGAACTGATATGCAGAGGCACAACACCACATGAATTCTGATCTGGCCATTCTCATTCAGATCACATTACCACGTGTTGGATATGTATCCGATCTAGTTCTCAGTTCTAATCTGAAAAAAACATCACATTTGTGGGGTCAGATCTGTGTGTAGCTTGACAGAGAGAGAGGGAGAGAGAGAGAGAGAGAGAGAGAAGAGACGAGAAGAGGAGAGAAGAAACGAAAAGAGACGTGACAAGAATAGAAGAGACGAGAAGAGAGAAGAGGAGAGAAGAGGTTTTAAACTCACTTTATTATAACAAATTAGAAAATTTATATACAAATATACATAGTGTGTGTGTGTGTGTGTGTGTGTGTGTGTATATATATATATATATACACACACACACACACATTATATATATATATACACATACACACATACACAACATACACACTTACATACATAAACACACTGATACATACACCCATACACAATATATTAACATAGGGAACTTTTTTTTTAAACAAGGGAAAACCCTGTGACCCTCCACCCTAACCAACAACTCCACCTTTTTTTAAGTCTTAATTTTTCTTTTTCATGTTAGTTTCAGTCATTCAGTCTTTATAGTTTTTGCTTTGTTCAGCTTCTGTCCATTTTCTCTTCCTCCTGAGTGTCGGTGGGTTTTTGAGCTTTTTTTCCTTCTGCTTTTGCCTTTTTTAATAACGTTTTCACTAGATGTTTCTTCTTTATGTCCGGTATCTGTAGCTGGTGGAGTTCCTGTAGGTATCTGTTTGCTTGTTCCTGGATGTCTCTGGTCGTGTCTGGGTCTGACTCTGCTGTACTGGACGTTGTTGCTGCTTCACTGAGGTTCTGACTGCGGGTTGTGTGTTTACTGCTGTGTTCTGTGTTGAACGTCTCCTCTCTCTTCCTCCTGGTTTTTACTGTGCTGCTCTTTTTTGGTGTCGGTGGTGGTGTGCTGGTTTGTGGCTGCTGTACCACTTTCATGCAGATTGTAGGAGTGGAGTCTGTGTTAGGTCACTGTCTGCGGTGGGTACTGTACTGGCATTGTATACAGTAATGCCGGTGTTATCTGCTCCCGGCGCGGTGTGTGTCTCTGTGGTGGTGGTGTATTCAGGGTTGACCTGTTCGAGTCGCAGATGCGGTGTGTCGCCGCGGCTCGCTGTGGGCTCCGCCTCCCCGCAGTTCTCCGGCTGGCTGTCCTCACGCTGCTGCTGCTGTATCCCGGCCGTATCGCACCGCAAGCTCTTGTGTCCCACGTCCCCGCACTCAAAACACCTCAGCAGTGGTGAAGACGGTGTAGCCGCTGTCCCCAGGCATTTGAAGTTCACATTCAGTGTCTGATCTTTATTTAAAATCATAAAGTAATTATTTAAAATCATAAGCACTTGCCTGCGGAAGGACAGGATGTGCCGAATGAACAGAGGCATGTTAGATATGACCACCCGCGCCACACCTCTCACATAGATTCCACTCCGCATCAGTGCGCTCGCGAGGTCGACCCTGTTCATGAACACCACCACGGCCTTGTTCATCCGGGAGACAGAGTAGATGTTCTCACACCCGATCCTCTCCCCTACCGCAAACAGAACGTCCTCAATCGGCACACCGTCCTCAGGGACACATCGGACGGCATGCTGGAGAGACAAAGTCTCTATACCGGCTTCAGAGGACATGGTGCCCCGCTCGCTCGCTCTCTCACTATAAACTTATACATATGTAAACTATAACATTTACTGATAAAAAAAGAGAAAAGAGATAATTATTAAATAAAATACATAAATAAACAGTTGCCAGAAAACTTGGCAGGACGCCAAACAGCCTTCCACTCGCTTCCTCACAGCCGGCACATGCGCAGAGAGAGGTTTGAGGTTTTAACTCACTTTATTATAACAAATTTGGGGGGGACTATTTTACATTTTTATATACATATATTATATATAGAGTGAAAAAGAAGGAGAGAGAGACCGGAAGGAGAAAAAGATAGAAAGAGAGAATGAGAAATACAGACAGAGAGAAGAAAAGAGTATTTACATATTTAATTTTTTTTTTTTTAAAGAACAAAAACCCCTCCACCCCACCAACAACTTCAATGTCCTTTCAATTTTTTCGCCACCCTGTTTTACAGTCCAGAGTGTGTAATTGTGTTATTGTCAATGTCCATGTCCTGTGGTTGTCCTTTACTGTGTGTCTTTTTCTTGTTTGCTGATGTGAGATTTTTTAACATTTTACTGTTTCCGGGGAATAGTTTAGTGATTACTTGTCTCTTTTCTTTTCCGGTTAACTGTAAGAATTGGTTTATCTGTTCCTCTATGTCTTTTTGCGGTTCTCGGTGTGTGTGTGTGCGGTGCTGCATCCTGCTTCTTCACTCTCCTGTGTTGTGTCCTGTGTTGTTGTGTCCTGTGTTGTTGTGTTCAGTGTTTGGCTGCGGGTTTTTCGTTTGTTGATGGACTCTCTGATGGATGTTCCTTCTCTTTTCCTCCTGGGTTATACTGTGTTTCTTTCTTTTGGTGTCGGTGGTGGTGTGCAGGTCTGAGGTTCCTGTGCTTCTCCGGTACTGGTGTTGGGGGCGGGGGTCAGCGTTGGGGGCGGGGTCAGCGCTGACTACTCTACACACGCCGGGATGTTTACTCGCGCTGTGTACAGTAGTGGCGGTGTTGGAGTCAGCGCCGGGTGCGGTGTGTGTCTCTGTGGTGGCGGTGTGTGTGTGACTGACCTTCGTGAGTGCTGACTCGGGCGTGTCGCTGAGGCCCGCGGTGGACTCAGGCTGACTGTCCCCGCGCTGCTGCTGCTGCTTCCCGGCCGCGTCGCTCCCCGAGCTCCCCGGCTGCGAGGCTCCGTGCGGACAGCTCAGCCTTTTGTGTCCGATGTCCCCGCACTCAAAACACCTCAGCGGCTCCGTAGTGGCGAAAACGGTGTAACTGCTGTCCCCCGCTCTATACTTAAAGTTCACATTAAGTGTCCCTTCCTGGTTAGTTAACACCATTAGAATCTGCCTCTGGAAGGACAGGACGTGCTTCACGCTGGAGCTCTTACACCCGAGCGGGATGCCTCTCATGGGGCTGACGAACCTCTCGAATCGGGCCAGCTCCCTCATGATCGCCTCGTCCTGTACAAACGGAGGCACGTTAGGGATCACCACTCTCGTGGCGGGGGCAGACAGAGGGGTGACCGGGACCGCTGATCCTCTCACGGTTATTCCGCTCTTCACGAGCGCACTCACTAGGTTCGTCTTTTTTAGAAACACCACCACCGCTTTGTTCATCCGGATGTTCTCGCACCCGACCTCCTCTCCCACCGCTAGCAGCACTTCTTCCACAAAGACCCCAGTGTCCACGACACACCTCACACCATTCCGGAGAGACAAACTCCCCACACCGGCCTCGGAGGCCATGGTGCCCCGTCCGCTCTCTCTCTCACGATAAAGTTTTAAACTATATATATTTCACACAGCATTCACTAAAGATAATTATGGGGAAATAAAGGAGGGGAATAAATAAAGAAAAATAAATACGTAAAGAAGTGGGGGGGGAAAACGGAAAGTTTTTTCAGAGAAAAACTTGGCAAGAGGCCAAACAGTCTTTCACGCGCTCTCTCACGAGAGAGAGAGGTTTTAAACTCACTTTATTGTAATAAAATTAATGAAGGAACTATTTTACATTTTATATACACATTTACATAGTGTGTGTGTATATATATATATATATATATATATATACACACTCACCTAAAGGATTATTAGGAACACCATACTAATACAGTGTTTGACCCCCTTTTGCCTTCAGAACTGCCTTAATTCTAAGTGCCATTGATTCAACAAGGTGCTGAAAGCATTATTTAAAAACGTTGGCCCATATTGATAGGAGAGCATCTTGCAGTTGATGGAGATTTGTGGGATGCACATCCAGAGCATGAAGCTTCCGTTCCACCACATCACAAAGATGCTCTATTGGGTTGAGATCTGGTGACTGTGGGGGCCATTTTAGTACAGTGAACTCATTGTCATGTTCAAGAAACCAATTTGAAATGATTCGAGCTTTGTGACATGGTGCATTATCCTGCTGGAAGTAGCCATCAGAGGATGGGTACATGGTGGTCATAAAGGGATGGACATGGTCAGAAACAATGCTCAGGTAGGCCGTGGCATTTAAACGATGCCCAATTGGCACTAAGGGGCCTAAAGTGTGCCAAGAAAAGATCCCCCACACCATTACAGCACCAGCAGCAGCCTGCACAGTGGTAACAAGGCATGATGGATCCATGTTCTCATTCTGTTTACACCAAATTCTTACTCTTTTCCTATTTGTAGTGGAGATGAGTGGTACCCGGTGGGGTCTTCTGCTGTTGTAGCCCATCCGCCTCAAGGTTGTGCGTGTTGTGGCTTCACAAACGCTTTGCTGCAGACCTCAGTCGTAATGAGTGGTTATTTCAGTCAAAGTTGCTCTTCTATCAGCTTGAATCAGTCGGCCCATTCCCCTCTGACCTCCAGCATCAACAAGGCATTTTCGCCCACAGGACTGCCGCATACTGGATGTTTTTCCCTTTTCACACCATTCTTTGTAAACCCTAGAAATGGTTGTGTGTGAAAATCCCAGTAACTGAGCAGATTGTGAAATACTCAGACCGGCCCGTCTGGCACCAACAACCATGCCACGCCCAAAATCGCTTAAATCACCTTTCTTTTCCATTCTGACATCCAGTTTGGAGTTCAGGAGATTGTCTTGATCAGGACCACACCCCTAAATGTATTGAAGCAACTGCCATGTGGTTGGTTGATTAGATAATTGCATTAATGAGAAATTGAACAGGTGTTTCTAATAATCCTTTAGGTGAGTGTGTATATATATATATATATATATATATATATATATATATATATATATATATATATATATATATATATATATATATATAGAGAGAGAGAGAGAGAGAGACTTTGACTTTTAGGTGTCTTTAATTTTGAAACATTCATAACATTTCTGTCTTATTTGGACACGTGAAAGAATTAAGTGAAATTAGCTATATAGATATTTAGATAAATAAGCAGCATATATGTACACACACACGCACATATACACGCACATGCATAAATACGTACATACACATACACACACATACATGTACATATATATGTATGCATACACATACATATATACATACATATGCACAAACACAAATACATACATACATAAACACACATACACATCCATATAATAAAAGTTTTATATTTTCAGATGAGTACACCCAGTTAAATAAGATGAAAAAAGATATAGTGGATAAAAATGTCAATAAATAAGTAGTCAGAAGATAGAATCTATGATAGTTTGATTTCATTATGATACATAACATAACAACCATAAGACAGGAAATGGTTAATCAATAAATAAGATAGGTAAATAAATAAGTAACTAAAAGGGGTAAAATAAGATGCCTTTGTAGCTCTATATACTGTGCATGTTCTCATAAAACTTCTGTTAAAAGGTTAAAATTAACAGATCGTTCTCTAGACAGCATAAAATTTCCCCCTGTCCCCAAACTTTACAGAAGTCCTGCAGCTTATCTGTCATTGTTGCGTATGTGAATTAAATTTTTTGTCTGGTTTTTACAAGAGTTTTAAACATGAGCTCTGGGTTCAGAGTGCCATCATTTTTTTATTTTGTTTTTCCTTGTAAGCAATGTGGCCAGTTTTGCTTTGCCAATTAAAAAGTTAGTAATACAAATCCTTTCTTTGTCTGCCGCCGAGTATTTCAGGCCAAGAATGTACAGGCTTTCTGTTAGGGTTTGATCGAAACTCGCTGTCCATCCTCTCAACGTGTTAAACATTGGCCTTAGTCTCTTACATCTTAAAAAGAGGTGGTCTAAAGTTTCCTCCCTCCCACAGAAGGGGCAGGTTGTGGCTACGGTGGAGTCGATATGTGCTACGTGTTTGTTTGTGCACGATCCTCCACTGCAGATCAGCTGTGTGCTTCTCTACAGGGGGTTTGTACAGGGACCTCCAGCTACCTCGTGGGGAAGAGCCCGGTGCCAACAGATCCGACCACCTCGACTCCTTCACCCTGGCCAGAGAGTTCTGATGGGACACCTTCACACTGACTGTGTATAGGGCACTCTTGGTGGCATTTTCAAAGTGCGTCAGTTGGGGTATCTTGAAGGACAATATTCCTCCGTCAGCTTCTGGTTGCTCTGTTGCTGCAAGGATGGAGAGAGGGGGGAAAGGTTGCCAGTCCCCTCCAGAGTCCCGTTCTAAAGCCTCCTTAAACTCTGGAGGCAGCGCTAGAATCACCTCTCTAGGATTTTTGCTGGAATCAGTGGGTTACTGAAAAGGGGCTCGTGGTTTACACAGAGACATGGCTGATCCCCCGTTCTGAAGACCACGCCTTTAAAACTGTCTGATAAAACTTTGTTGTTTTTGATGTATTGATTTCCTTTAAGTCCATTATGAATAAATGTCTGTCAGTAGTAGGCATGCTGTGAAAATCCATGTTGCCTCCTTTTCGTAGAGCAGCCTTTGTGCAGTCTGAAGACGGAAGGTTTTTATTCGGCTTGGTAGGTCGATCAAGCCCTGGCCTCCCTCCTGTATCGGCAGATAGAGAACTGGTGCCCGTGTCCAGTGTTGCCCGTTCCAGAAGAAGTCAACTATCCTTCTCTGAATCTCTCTGACTGTTGTTTCTGGTGGTTCAAGGGCTGTGAACTTATGCCACAGCATCGAGGCAACCAAATTGTTGCCGACCAGTACTCTCCCCCTGTAGGACAGCTGGGGCAGGACCCAGGTCCATTTTGACAACTTTGCACTTACCTTCTCCACCAAGCCCTCACAGTTTTTTTGCAAGTAGTCCTCGTCCCCTAGGTAGACTCCCAGGTATTTAATACCTGTTCTTCCCCATTGCATTTTTTCTGGAAGTTTGGGAATTTGTTTTCCTTCCCACTGACCTGCAATGAAGCTTTCACATTTGCCCCAGTTAACACGTGCAGAGGATGCAGCCTGGTACATTCTTAGACTATTGGAGAGGACATAAATGTCCTCCTGTTTAGTGATAAAAACCAGTATATCGTCAGCGTAAGCCGATGCCACTACTTTGTTTGGAATACCACACTCTGATAACCCGCTCATGTTTCTCCTTAACTGATATAAAAACGGTTCAATCACCAAACTGTATAGTTGCCCTGACAGTGGGCACCCTTGTCTGATCCCTCGTTGTATTTTAAAGGGGCAACTAAGTCCTCCTCCAACTTTAAGCATGACACAAGCATCTGCGTATAAAAGTTTGATCCATGCTATAAACTTCGTTCCCATCCCAAAAGCATTTAATGTATTAAAAAGATAGGTGTGGTCCACTCTATCAAAGGCTTTTTCTTGGTCTATAGATAAAAACCCCATGTCATAAGAATTCATTTTACACAAGTCTATCATATCACGTACAGTAAAAATATTGTCCATTATTGTGCGTCCAGGTACGCAATAAGTTTGACTTGTGTGTATTATTCCACTTATATATTCTTTCAGTCTGTTTGATAAAACCTTCGATAATATTTTATAGTCTGTACATAAAAGAGCAACAGGTCTCCAGTTCTTTAAAACGCCCAAGTCCCCCTTTTTTGGGAGCAGAGATAGAACCGCCCACGTGCAGCTTGTAGGTAGTTTTCCATTGTTTATAGACCAGTTAAAAACCTCGTGTAAATCTGCTCCCAACGTTTCCCAGAACCGTTTGTAAAATTCGGCTGGGATTCCATCAATTCCTGGTGCTCGTCCAGTGGATGGCTGCTGTACTGCAGTAGTTAGTTCCTGTAGTTTAATGTCCATGTCTAAGGCTTCCTTTTGCTCCTCTGTTAGCTTTGGTAGTTCCTTTGTTATTTCCTCTCTGTGTTTTGGATCAGTAGGCTCCTCGTGGTATAGGTTTTTGTAATAGTCCACTGCGATGGCTCTCATTTCTTCACGAGATGTGGTTGTGCTGCCATCAGGACGTTTTAGGTACAGCATCTGGTTTTGTCGTCTGGTTTTCCTTTCCAGGTTAAAGAAGTAGGTGGTTGGGGCATCAATGTTTTTGATATTGGAGATTTGTGATTTTATAAGGGCTCCTTTGGCCTGCTCGTGTAGATGAGAGCTTAGTGCCTTCTTTTTTGTTTCTAAGGAGTTCCTTTTTTCCTTTTCATTTTTCTCCAGTATTGCATTCTCTAGGGCTCGTATCTCCCTCTCTAATTCTTCAACTGCCCCTTTTTTATTGCATTTGTGTGTGCTGTATATTGTTGACAAAATGTTTTATTTTGTGCTTTCTCCACCTCCCACCATGTGCCTAGGGATGTGAAGTCCCCTTTCCTTCTTCTCCATTCTTCCCAAAAGGTTAAAAATTTTAAACAGAAATGCTGATCTTGGAGCAGTTTTAAGTTAAAACGCCAGTAAAATCGAGGTTTTGCTTTGTCAGACAATATAAAATCTATTGTAACCATGTGGTGATCCGAAAACCCACTGGGGTGAATGGAACTTTTCAAGATTTTGTTTCTGTCCGTTTTTGTGATGTAAAATCTATCCAGTCTTGCAGCACTTATTCTTGTCAGTGGTTTTAATCCATGTGTATTGTTTTATTCCCTGGTTCTTTTCTCTCCAGGGATCTATAAGTCCACATGTTTTGACTATGTCGTTCAGAACCTCAGAAGATTGAAAGTGTGGTTCTTCTGCGTTTCTATCTGCTGTAAAGTCTAAGGTACAGTTCCAGTCTCCGCCGATAACTACAGTGTGGTTACTACCATGTTGTGTGATTATGTCTCTTATTTTATAAAATGTTTTTACCCTCTCACTTCCTTTATTTGAGGCATAAACATTTATAAATGAGAAATTTAGCCCTTCGATTTCAGCTTGTATCAGGAGCACACGGCCTTGTTCTACCTGCTTTCAGTAACGTTTGCTTTTAATCTTTTTGAAATTAATATTGCTACCCCTGCACTGAGATTTGTCCCGTGACTAAAGTAGATTGGGTCTTCCCACTTCATCCCCCATTCTATCATGTTGTCTTTGTCACTATGTGTTTCTTGTAAAAAAACAACGTCTATATTTTTCTGCTTAATGAGTTGTATGACTACAGCCTGTCTTTTTCTATCCCTGCCCCCATTAATGTTTAATGTTCCTACTCTTAGCTTTTCCATGTAAAAGAGAGGTAAGAGGGAAAAAAAGTATGTGAAAACAGCTGTAGACAGAAAGGAAACACCCACGTGATGTGGCTTATTCATTTTTTGAGTCTTTCTTTTTTCTCTTTTCGTAACTTCGTCGCCATTTTTGCCAGGCAAAACCTATTTTTTTTGCTTAGTTGTGCTAGAGTGGTAGTTTTTTGTGTTTTTCTATTGAGACTAGAAATTTGTCTGTGTCTGTGAAGTAGTCAGATACGTCTATAGAATCTCGATATGTTGTATCAAGAAAGTTATTGTTCCCTTTCAAAAGCTACACTCGATGCTGCGTGAAAACGCTATGGGAACATCTCTTTGTTGCCCGGTTGTGAAGCCTGTGCATGTCAAAACCGCCGAATACCTTCGGCTTATAACCTCTGCCAGGCATGACGTCACCGAATAAGGTGCACCTCCAGGTTATAAACAGGAGTGAACCGGAAACATCCTCAGATCTTTTTGTCTTCAGGACCGCTTTGTGTTTGCATGTGCATGTGCAAGCCATAACGAAAGCGATAATAAAAAGGAAAATAACAGCATTAACTCACCAATATGGCGGAGTTGCTTAAGAAATGCGTGCCTCCGTGTGATAGATCTCTTTCGGAGGGCGATCTTCATGAATTTTGTCTCGAGTGCTTGGGGGAAGAACACGCTCGCCTCGGGCTTCAGGGAGACTGTGAGTACTGTGATCTTCTCCCTATTAAGGTGCTTCGCGCGCGGCTCGCTTTCTTTAAAGAGAAACCGCGAGCCACGGCGCATTCCTGGGGCTCGCATGCTGATCTGGCAGACGTGCACGAGATGGAATTTCCAATTTCTCTCTCGCTCTCTCCGGATCAGGAAGTTTTAGGTTCCGCTTCACAAGCATGCTCCGGCACCTCTTGTGAAGGAGCGGAGGAATTCTCCTCTCCCGCTTCTATGGAAGTAGCCTCCTCACAACGCTCATCCAGTGCTGACAGAGCTTTTGAGGAATTATTAATGCTTGCGGTAGAGCGATTGCATATCGACTGGCCGCAGCAGCGAGATTCCCCCAAGCGTTCGAGATTGAACGACAGGTTTCTGTCAGGTGGCCGGGGGGAGGAGCCTCAACATCTCTCCCTCCCCTTCTTTGGTGACCTCCATGATAAATTAACTCTTTCATGGAGCAAGCCGTATTCATTGCGTGTTTTTGTGCCATCGACTTCGACTTATTCGAATATCGTTGATGCGAAAGCACGCGGTTATATGATGATGCCCCAGATAGAAGAGACGCTTGCGGGCTATCTCTCTCCTGGGACATCATCCTCCCTGAAAAAGCCTACTCTCCCCTCCAAGCCGTGCAGATTGACATCTACTTTGGTGGGCAAAGCTTTTCAGGCAGCAGGTCAGGCTGGCGCTTCACTGCACACCATGGCGGTTTTGCAGGCTTACCAGGCTGACCTGCTGAAGGACCTGAGCACTGGCAGGGTTATTGATTAGAGGGCGTTTGCAGAGCTGCGCCGAGCCACAGACCTGTCTCTCTGGCTGTCGTTCTATGGCTGCGACGGTATCCACGGAGAGGCAACTGTGGCTGAACCTCACGGGCACCCCCCCGCTCTTCTCAAAAATCTGCTTCGAAATAACGGATCTGAGGAGCTTCCTCTCTTCAAAGAAGAAGCCCTGAGGTTCATGTGCCTGGGGCCGTGGGGGTGTCTCCCCCCAGGGAGGGGAACCTGGATTTTCATCACAAAACAGGGCCTCCTCCCTGGCACTCCCGGGAGGCCGGTGTTCAATCCCCGCCACCACTGGTGTTTCGGGGAGCGCCGATCTCCAACGAAAGTTGGGTGTTCGGGCATCTCCTGCCACACTTCAGCATACCCAACACCTAACACCCCCCCCCATCCAGCCAAAGTGTCAAAGCTCGTGCCCCTTTCGGAGAAGCTGGCAGCGTGGAAACTACTGCCAGGCGTATCTCCTTGGGTACAAAGGACTGTAGGCACAGGCTACAGGATTCAGTTTGCACATCGTCCTCCGCGTTTCAACTGCGTGGTCTCCACTTCCGTGAAACCAGACCGAGCACATCTGCTGGCCCAGGAGTTACAGACTCTGCTGGGCAAAGGGGCCATAGAACGTGTTCCCCTCCCAGACAGAGAGTCGGGCTACTACACTCGGTACTTTTTGGTGCCCAAGAGAAGGGGGGGTTGCGTCCGATCTTGGATCTTTGCGGCTTGAACCGCTATCTCAGGAAATCCAGATTCAAAATGTTGACTGTCAAAATGATTGTTTCTCAAATCCCACTAGAGGATTGGTTTGTGACAATCGATCTCAAGGACGCATATTTCCATATAGAAATATTGCCACAGCACAGGAAGTTCCTGAGGTTCGCTTTTGGGGGCGAAGCTTACCAGTATCGGGTCCTTCCATTTGGCCTAGTTCTGTCACCCCGCACATATACAACATGCATGGATGCAGCTCTGGCTCCTTTACGACTCCAGGGCATCCGTATTTTGAATTACATAGACGACTGGCTGATTCTGGCCCAGTCTCAGGAGCTAGTGCTTCGACATCGGGATGTCGTCCTAGCCCATCTTCATTCTTTAGGATTGAGACTCAACGCCACAAAAAGTGTTTTCCTTCCTGTTCACAGGACAACATATTTGGGTGTCACATGGGATTCGGTCACAATGCGGGCACAGTTGTCTCCTGCTCGTGTCGAATCCATTCTCAACACCCTGAAGGAAATCAAGCTAGGCCAGAAGGTCACTGTTCATCACTTTCAGAAATCTTTAGGCCTCATGGCAGCTGCGTCCACGGTGATACCTTTGGGCCTTCTGCACATGAGAGCGTTTCAGCTGTGGCTAAGAGCCACGGGGTTTCATTCACGGGCCAACCCCCAGATTCTAATAAGGGTTACGCGCCGGGGGCTTCGTACCCTTTCTATGTGGTTCAGACCACGGTTTCTGACTTTGGGTCCCACTCTAGGTCCGTCTTGTCGTCGCAAGATGCTAACGATAAATGCTTCCCTCTTGGGCTGGGGTGTGGTTTTGGATGGCCGTCCAGCACAAGGGAGCTGGAGAGGTCATCTTCTCGCGTGGCACATCAATTGCCTCGAAATGATGGCTCTGTTTCTGGCCCTGAAACACTTCCTCCAGCAGTTGAGAGGCTACCATGTCCTAGTGCGGGTGGACAGCACTGCGGTAGTCTCGTACATAAATCGCCAGGGTGGACTGCGCTCACGCCGCTTGAACAAGCTAGCGCACCAGGTTCTGCTTTGGGCACAGGACAAGTTCCTGTCCCTCAGGGCGATTTACATTCCAGGGCATATGAATGTAGGAGCAGACTTGCTATCCAGACAAGCTGTAAAACATGGGGAACGGAAACTCCACCCCGAAGTAGTCAGTCAAATCTGGGAAAGATTTTATGTAGCAGAGGTGGACCTCTTTGCCTCACAAGAGGCAGCATAATGCCCCCTTTACTACTCTCTGACTCGTCCAGCTCCCCTGGGTCTGGATGCAATGGCCCACACGTGGCCCAGATTGCGCCTTTATGCGTGTTCACCTATAGTTCTGCTCCCAGGAGTCCTGGCGAGTGTCCGTCAACAGGGTTTGCGCCTCTTATTGATAGCGCCCCATTGGCCGACCAGAGTGTGGTTCTCAAATCTAATATCTCTCCTCGACGGCTCACCCTGTGTGATTCCAGTGATGAGGGATCTTCTGTCTCAGGCGCAGGGGACAATACTTCATCCCCGGCCCGAGCTCTGGAACCTTCACGTTTGGCCCCTAAATGGGACCAACTAAGACATGCTGGGCTTTCAGCCAGCGTAATTGAAACCATTTTAAGGGCTCCCTCCACTAGAAGAACTTATGCCCTCAAATAGAGTGTATTTGAAAATTGGTGCATGGCAAGACATGTAGACCCCGTTCACTGCCAGATTGTTTCAGTGCTGGAGTTTCTGCAAGAAAAGTTGTCCTCGGGCTTATGCCCTAGTACGCTCAGAACGTACATAGCCGCTATTTCGGCTTGTCACGCTCTGAATGATGGGGTTTCTGTGGGGAAGCACCATTTAGTTGCCCGTTTTATTCGTGGAGCTAAACGGTTGAAGCCGCCCACTAGAGCGACGGTCCCTTCATGGGACTTAACTATCGTACTCGAAGGCCTGGCTGACACCCCTTTCGAACCACTAGAGTCAGCGCCTGTCAGGCTTCTGTCTCTTAAGATGGTTTTTCTTATGGCTATTACTTATTTGAAGAGGATTGGGGATCTGCAGGCTCTGTCAGTCTCCCCATCCTGCCTAGACTTTGCCCCTGGGCTAGTCAAAGCTATTCTGCATCCTCACCCGAACTATCTTCCCAAGGTTCCATTCTCGACCATGCACCCAGTTGTTCTCGAAGCCTTGTGTCCTCCGCGTTTCACGGCTCCGGAGCAGGAAAGACTTCACTTACTGTGTCCAGTATGTGCTCTTCGGATCTACGTCCACCGCACTAGCCAATGGCGTAAGTCAGAGCAGCTCTTTATTTGCCATGGGGGTCGCAACCGGGGGGCGGCTGCCACTAGACATACTCTGTCATACTGTGTGAGAGATGCCATTGCCCTAGCCTATGAGGCACATGGTCACACTTCGCCTCTGGGAATCAGGGCTCACTCAACCAAGGGGATTGCCTCATCGATTGCCTTGGCAAGAGGCGTCCCCCTGCAGCAGGTGTGTGATGCGGCTGGCTGGTCCTCTCCACACACGTTTGTTAGATTTCATAGTCTGAATGTCAATGCTACTCCGGGTTCGCGGATCCTTGAGTCAGCATCCCAGAGCTAGGTCTGAGACCTCCTCGGCTTGTGCGCACACGCTACACAACCTGGTTGTCCAGACACTTGCAGTGCGGCGGCGTTGGTATTCTCGTTCCCATAGCGTTTTCACGCAGCATCGAGTGTAGCTTTTGAAAGGGAACGTCTCGGGTTACTTGGCTGTAACCCTGTTCCCTGATAAAGCGGGATGCTGCGTTCCGATGCCGCACTGCTGGCGTACCTGGACGTCCTTCAGACAAAATTTACCTGAGGATGTTTCCGGTTCACTCCTATTTATAACCTGCAGGTGCACCTTATTCGGTGATGTCATGCCTGGCACAGGTTATAAGCCGAAGGTATTCGGCAGTTTTGACATGCACAGGCTTCACAACCGGGCAACAAAGAGATGTTCCCATAGCGTTTTCACGCAGCATCTCATTCCCGCTTTATCAGGGAACAGGGTTATAGCCAAGTAACCCGAGACAATTTCTTCTAATGTGTACATTTCAGTGGTTATGCTGTTTTTCTTTCTCTTCTTTGCAGTAGCATTGTTCTCTGCCTTTTCTTCTCCAGACTCATTGTCTTCATCATCCTCATCGTTCATGTCTATATCTGTTAGCTCCAAATCAGGTTCACCGTCCATGCTAGCTTGTTCTGTGGCACTTCTGGGCTTGTCTTGAAGCATTTTTTCATTGTTTTTCTTACTGTCAGGCTTTTCCGGAGTTCTATCTGCATTTTCTTTAGTTGTGTTTATTTAGTTTTTTTTAACATTGCTATTGTTTCTTTTTTTCCGTTTATTATCCGTATTGCTTACTGCTGGACCCGTTTGTTCTGTTTCCACACCATTGTTCTCTGTTGCTACATTCTTACTTTCCACCAGTGCGGCTCCACCTTCATTCCCCTCCATCACATCACTGCTCTGAGTTTCCATCTCAACACCATCCTCATCTACACTGTGCTCCACCCTGTCTGCTGGGGAGTCTGACTGACCCCCCCTGTCTGCTCCATCTCACCACTGATCCCAGAACTGCTCTGAGTTACACACACAGGTTCACCCTGACTGACCCCCCCTGTCTGCTCCACCTCACCACTGATCCCAGAACTGCTCTGAGTTACATACTCTGCAGCAGCAGCTCGAGCATTGACCACGCCCCCGGCACTAGCCCCGGACTGTGCTGCCCTCTCCTCCCGCACACACACACACTGCTCGGTCCTGCCTCTGCACTGTCCTGTGTCCTGTGTGGACAGAGCACCCTTTTGTGTCCTATGTCTCCACACTCAAAACACCTCATGTTCCCGGTGCTCGCGTAAAACATGTACGATTTCCCCTCGTGCGCGACTCTGAAGGAAATCTCTAGACTGGGTTCCTTCAGGAACATCAGCACGCGCCGCCTGAACGACATGACGTGCCTCAGCTCCGGGTGTCTGCAGTTTAACGGCACCGTTTACATGCCGCTCACTAACTTCCCGAAGCGGGAGAGCTCGCGCTCGATGTCCGCGTTCGCTATGAACTACGGCACGTTAGAGATCGTTACGGTGCTCGAGGCGGAGGCCAGCGGTGTGAAAGGAAAGAAACTTCCATGAGAGACTCCGTGTTCTATGAGTTGGTCCGCGAGATGTTTTTCTTTCAGAAACACGACTACGGCCTACAGAGAAGAAACGAAGAAGAAACGAGAAGAGAAGAAACGAAAAGAGACGCGACAAGAATAGAAGAGACGTGAAGAGAAGAGACGAGAGAAGAGAAGAGAAAGATGAGAAGAGACATGAAGAAATGTGAGGAGACAAGATGAGAAGAAACGTGAAGAGAAGAGACGAGAAAAACATGACGGGAAGAGAAGAGAAAAAAGAGACGTGAAGAGAAGAGAAGTGAAGAGAAGACAAGAGAAGAAAAGAGACATAAGGAGAAGAGATGAGAAGAGATGAGAAGAGACATGAAGAAACATGAAGAGACAAGATGAGAAGAGAAGAGACGTTAAGAGAAGAGACGAGAAAAGAAGAGACATGAAAAAAGAGAAGAGAAGTGAAGAGACGAGACGAGAGACCGAAGAGAATAGCTCAGTACAGATCAGAGAAACAGGATGGTAGATGTTCATGATGACTCTTTGTAAACTTTTGACCACAACTGTATAGAATTTATGTCCACTGCAATGACACTTTAAGTGTTAGTGTAACAGTCCGTTAGGGGTACTGTAGGAGTTTGGTTTAGAAATCCATCAGTAAAATACACAAAAATGTTTACAAATGATTTAGGTTTTTAGGATGTTACATATGGTATCTGTGGACAAGACAGGAGGACAAAGGAGTTTCCAGTGTGTGGAGACTCCGGAGAGACTGCTGACATTGTGGGCAAAGAGCGGAGGGGTGGCATACTTAAGAACAAAAGCAAAAGATCTGAGATATATGGATAACTTTCGCCCAATTACTTTGCTCAATAATGATTATAAAATCTTCTCGCATATGTACGTTAATAGATTAAAAGTGGGCATTAATAATCTAATTAGCGAGTCACAATCAGGCTTTCTGAAAGTGAGGTCTATTCATAATAATATAAGGTTGGTGTTGGACTTATATTATACTTATATTGGAATACAGTCACTTGATAGAGGAGGATGGATTCATTCTATTTTTGGACTTCAAAAAGGCGTTTGATATGATAGAACATAATTTTATTTTAAAATCTCTACAATATTTTGGATTTGGTGAGCAATTTATCAGTTGATCTACATGATCTACAAAGATATGAATAGTTCAATTTCTCTCCCTTTTGGTACTACGCAAAGATTTCCGATTGGCCGTGGAATATCCTTTATCCCCTCTTTTATTTGTTCTAGCTGCAGATATGCTAGCCATACTAGTGAATCATGATTTATCAATGAAAAAATTTAACATATTTGGAAAAACTTTAACAATTAGTCAACTAGCAGATGATACTACACTATTTTTACAAAACAAAGATCAAATTCCTCTGGCTATCTCATGACTTAATTCATTCTGTAAAGCGTCAGGCCTTCAACTAAATTTGAATAAATGTGAAAATTAGTATGAAAGATAATTTCGAAAATAAGCTACACAAAGCCAATGCAATCTTGAGTTGCTGGTCACAGAGAGACATTTTGCAGAGAGAGACATCAATCTTTGGGAGGATTCTTCTATCTAAACTGGAATATTTATCTAGACTGATCTATCCAGCTCTTGCTTTGGCACCATCATCAGAGTTTATAAAATCATCCAACCAAAAAATTTATAACTTTATTTGGAGACACAAAACTCATTACATGAAAAAATCTGATATTATTAAATCATACAAAGAAGGTGATTTGAATGTAATTGAATTTGAAAGTATAAACATTTTGTTAAAACTCCAATGGCTCCAGATATTAGATAATACTGAGAAAAAAAACAGCATAGACCAGCATAGCTGATGCTGGTATGCTCGTACGCTGGGAACCAGCATCAGTAACGTGAGCAGCATACCTAAAGCACCAGCAGATCAGCATACCAGCACCAAAACACAACATATGCTGGTATAATTGCTGGTCAAGCTGGTCATTAGCTATGCTGGTCTATGCTGTTTTTTTTTCAGCAGGGTACTAAATGGCAGACGTGGGACTTTGGCTGTGATGGTTTGTGTGTAGCTTTGCCTTACAGTTAGAGAATCTGATTATTTTACAACTTTGGTAAAAAAAAGTCTATGCTCTTCTCTCTCCTATAGCACAGTGTGTGTGAGTCCCACAGAATGGTTACCACCTTTGCTCTCCTCCCTCATTCACCTCCTTGAATCATGTTTGTAGTGGTACACTTTGCAGTATGTATGATATGATATCATGTTCAGGTCCTCCTGGTCACTGTTTGTTACTGTAGTGTGTGTGTGTGTGTGTGGAGGTACAAAGTGAACAAGTAAAATGATCTGTTCCTCAAGTCTTCCAAGCAGCAAGTCATCTTCCAGTGAGAGATGTTTCTTTATCTTTTTTACCTATTTTTTTCTCCTTATTTAAAGTAAGAGTGGATGGGTTAGTGTTGTTTAGCGACACTCTTTGACACAGTTAATATAAAACAAGTCTGCACCTGTCAGTTCACTCAAGCATAAATCCTGTGTAGTGTAGAGGAAGTGAGATTTGCGTGAAGACGGCTGAGTGATCCTCTTTCTCCCAGAATAGAGCAGCACTTTCACCAGATGTTCAACTTTCTTCAGCCAAACTCACTGAAGCACAACACACAGCACTGAATCTACAGCTAAACACACTCTCTCATCACACTGAGAATGACTATTAACTGGAATAAAAGAAGACACAATGTCCAAAATGAAGCTTTATTTCAGCAGAGCAAAACTACAGGAAGAGCAACAGGACAGTGAAGAGAGTAAAGACAGAAATGTCAGCATTGTGTAGAATTGAAACTCTATTGTAGATGGATGTGTAAGCAGCTCAGTGTTCAATTCTATCTCGGAGCTGTTAGCCTTCACACTGGCTCTTTCTGAACGTGACCGGATGATTGACGCCGTCATGGGAGACCTTACAGACAAACTCCTCCCCCTTTTCCCACTGCGCTTTGCTGAGGGTCAGGGTGCTGCTGCGCGTGTAACCGTCCTTCTTCCGTTCTTCCGCGCTGGTCAGAACCCCGTCCTTCACCTCTGAGCCGTCCACCGTCCAGCTCACCAGCGCCCCCTGTGGAGAGTAGGCAGACAGCAGGCAGAGCAGCGAGGCCGATCCCTCAGACGGCTGCAGAGAGGAGGGAGGGAGCAGAGACACGGAGGGCTTCACCGTGGGACCGGCTGGAGACCACAAACACACAATAAACACACATTTACACACACTTACACAACATTTCCTCATTACTGCTTATTAAGAGTCCAGACTGGAAACATTAATGTGTGTTCAGTAATCAGTGCAGTGATCCACACTGTTCTCACATCACTGCAGCTCAGTAGGAAAATCTGGAAACTTCTCTGACCTTCAGCAGCTTCTATAAACTCTACACATAGACATAAAACAGTTCCTGACTCTAAATGAACAGAGTCACATGGGGGACTTCAAGACATCAGTCCATTTGGGTTAAAGTTCACTAACAAACAAAGAGAAGATGTGGAAGCCATCAGCTTTAACTCCACACCATAATCCATCTTCTTTCTGATGTAGTGTTCACACAGTTCTGTTCAGTAACTGCATCCAATAGTCACACTGTATTCCAACACTGAAACCCTCAGTGAGTGTATTCTGTAAACGCTCTGAGCTCCAATAGAGACAAAACTGGAAACTCTGCAGCAGCACAAATGTGTTCCAGCAGCAGAAGAACATTTACTAGTTACTCTTTACATCCTGGAGCCTCCAGAACTTTCATCAGCTTTATTCTGCTGTTGATACTCAATGATAATGAATCACTAGACGCTGAACTCAAGGAGACTTTAAATTCTCTTACTTTTGATAATCAGTTGCTTCGTGATTAAGAGATGTTTGTTTTAATTACTTGACATAAAATCAGTAATTTTAAATGGATTTAAACAAGATTTTTTAAAATGTAATTAATGTTATATGTATAATAAAAAATAAATTCACAAATTTATTGTTATTTAGATAAATAAAAGTCTCTTACTTTTGATGATGAGTTTGGTTCCTCCACCGAAAGTGATCCACAGTGATACATTCTAATGAAACCGTCGTACAAAAACCTCTGTTACACTACAGTGACCACACACACACACACACACAGAGAGAGACACACAGTTGTGGTGTTTGCATATGTGTGCTGTGTCAGTGCTGCACACACTTTAAGAGCTGTAGTGCTGATCAGAGTGTGTTCAGTCCTTTCAGAGCCACTGACACGCAGCACAATGATGATGGTACTGATTCTACTGCTGGGGACACTGGGACTCCTCGCTCACCGTGAGACACTCTCTTTACTTTTATTATTCACTACACACTCCTGTAACAGACACTATAGTGCAGGAGCTTTCAATAAGACTCAACATTCATCTCTGTATTATTCTGTAGTTTAATCAGAATTTTCTCACCATCTGTAAAGTTTAAGCACAAAACACTTTCCTTTTCTCCTCCATATAAATGAAACTGAAGTGAACTGAAGACCTTAAAGACACATGACCTGAGTTCTTGCTGAAGGAAAAAATCACCACAATATCACATAAAGCTTAATTTGACTGAAGCTAAATGTGAAGCCAGTGTGATGCAGGTCTACGTGATGATGTAATGACTGTATTTATGATGTTACTGTCATTACAATATCAGCCAGTACATTCTCTCTGTACATTTTACAAAGCAGAGGCAGACTGGAGGCCAAAACCCTCAATGTTCAGGAGGTTCAGATTGTAGGAAAGGGGCTGATTTTGAGAAGTGCTTGGATGTTGTACAGGCTGTTGGTAAGCTCCTGTTTCTATCTGAGCAAGTAGCTCTGAGAAGATCACACATGTACAGTCGTGGCCAAAAGATTTGAGAATTACATAGGAATTGGAAAAGTTGCTGCTTAAGTTTCTATAATAGCAATTTGCATTTACTCCAGAATGTTATGAAGAGTGATCAGATCAATTGCATAGTCCTTCTATGACATGAAAATTAACTTAATCCTGAAAAAAACTTTCCACTGCATTTCATTGCTGTCATTAAAGGACCTGCTGAGATCATTTCAGTAATCGTCTTGTTAACTCGGGTGAGAATGTTGAAGAGCACAAGGCTGGAGATCATTATGTCAGGCTGATTGGGTTAGAATGGCAGACTTGACATGTTAAAATGAGGGTGATGCTTGAAATCATTGTTCTTTCATTGTTAACCATGGTGACCTGCAAAGAAACGCGTGCAGCCATCATTGCGTTGCATAAAAATGGCTTCACAGGCAAGGATATTGTGGCTACTAAGATTGCACCTAAATCAACAATTTATAGGATCATCAAGACCTTCAAGTAAAGAGGTTCAATTCTTGTTAAGAAGTCTTCAGGGCGTCCAAGAAAGTCCAGCAAGCGCCAGGATCGTCTCCTAAAGAGGATTCAGCTGCGGGATCGGAGTGGCACCAGTGCAGAGCTGCTCAGGAATGGCAGCAGGCAGGTGTGAGCGCATCTGCACGCACAGTGAGGCGAAGACTTTTGGAAGATGGCCTGGTGTCAAGAAGGGCAGCAAAGAAGCCACTTCTCTCCAAAAAAAAACATCAGGGACAGATTGATCTTCTGCAAAAAGTATGGCGAATGGACTGCTGAGGACTGGGGCAAAGTCATATTCTCGGATGAAGCCTCTTTCTGATTGTTTGGGGCATCTAGAAAAAGGCTTGTCCGGAGAAGAAAAGGTGAGCGCTACCATCAGTCCTGTGTCATGCCAACAGTAAAGCATCCTGAGACCATTCATATTTGGGGTTGCTTCTCATTCAAGGGAGTGGGCTCACTCAATTTTGCCCAAAAACAGCCATGAATAAAGAATGGTACCAAAACACCCTCCAACAGCAACTTCTTCCAACAATCCAACAACCGTTTGGTGAAGAACAATGCATTTTCCAGCACGATGGAGCACCGTGCCATAAGGCAAAAGTGATAACTAAGTGGCTCGGGGACCAAAACGTTGAAATTTTGGGTTCATGGCCTGGAAACTCCCCAGATCTTAATCCCATTGGGAACTTGTGGTCAATCCTCAAGAGGCAGGTGGACAAACAAAAACCCACTAATTCTGACAAACTCCAAGAAGTGATTATGAAAGAATGGGTTGCTATCAGTCAGGACTTGGCCCAGAAGTTGATTGGGAGCAGCCCAGTCTAATTGCAGAGGTCCTGAAAAAGAAGCGCCAACACTGCAAATACTGACTCTTTGCATAAATGTCATGAAACTGTCGATAAAAGCCTTTGAAACATATGAAGTGCTTGTAATTATATTTCAGTACATCACAGAAACAACTGAAACAAAGATCTAAAAGCAGTTTAGCAGCAAACTTTGTGAAAACTAATATTTGTGTCATTCTCAAAACTTTTGGCCATGACTGTACACTGGGTCGTGTTCTACATTATCAGACCAAGAGACACCTGCCAGTAAACATCCCTCAATCCACCATCCTGAATAAAAGCAATAAGAGAGAGAGAGAGAGAGATTGTCTCGGGTTACTTTGCTGTAACCCTGTTCCCTGAAAAGCGGCAACGAGATGCTGCGCTTGAAAGCGCTATGGGAAAAGGTTTTCACTGACCGGTTGTTGAAGCATGTGTGTCAAACACGCCAAAAACTTGGCCCGTGCAACCTCAGTCAGGTGACGTCATCTGACCAGGTACACCTGGAGGTAATAAATAGGTCTAACATCCTCATGTCAATTTGTCTGAAAGGACGTCCAGTCACACCTCCAGTGCGGCATTAGAGCACAGCATCTCGTTCCCGCTTTTCAGGGAACAGGGTTACAGCAAAGTAACCCGAGACATTCCCTTTCAAAAGCTACACTCGATGCTGCGCTTGAAAGTGCTATAGGAACGAGAATACCAACGCTGTCGCACTGGAAGTGTCTGGACCCCAGAGATGTATAGCGTGCGCGCACAATCATCAAAGAACTCTAGACCTGATTGTGGGATGCTGAGTCTAGGACTGTAAGCATGGAGTAGGATGGATATCCGAACTATAAACTCTGAGAAAAGTGGGCGGGGGGGACCAGCCTACTGCATCACACACTTGCTGCAAGGGAAAATCCTTGCAAACCCCTTAGTTGAATGGGCCCCAACTACTAGAGGTGAAATGTGACTGCGCACCTCATAGGCTAGGGGATAGTATCCCTCACCCTTTTAATGTGACCCAGATTGTCTAGTGGCAGCCGCACACCCGGTTGCAGCATAACATATAAAGAGCTGCCCCTCTTTGCGCCACTGACTAGTGCAGTGGACTTAAATCTGTAGAGCACGTACTGGACACAATAAGCGAAATCCTTCCTGCTCCTGAGCATTAGACGGCGGAGGACAGAAGGTTTCAAGAACAACTGGTTGCATAATCAAAAATGGAACTTTCGGAAGATAATTCGGATGAGGATTCATAATAGGCACAAGTTGTAGAGCTTTGAAAGGGGCCTCAGCCAACCTTTGAACACAATAGCTTTGTCCCTTAAAGGGACTGTTGTTCTAGGCCTGAGGAAAGTTTCTCATGCAGGAACTCCAGCACTGAGACAGTCTGGAAGTGGACTGGGTCTACATGGTTTGCCATATGTCCAAAATCATGTTCAAGAAAGCCTGAAGCAAAATCTGCTGTGCTAGCTCGTTTAAGCGGGGCGGACGCAATTCGCCATGGCAATTTATATAGGTGACTTCCATTATGCTGCCCACACTAGGACATGGTAGCCTCTTAGCCTCTTAGATGCACTGCAGTGGTTACACTTCCTGTGACGTAGCTTCCTGTTTTTCATATTGTTCCCGCGAAAGTTCCTCGTCTGTTTGTAACAACTTTTTAGATTATATTTTGTTTTTTTATAATTATATATTTCCCGCCCTCATGTCTGTGTTTCCTTCTGGCTCTCCCTTTTAGTTATGCTGTTATAGTTAGTCCTGCCGGAGTCCCTGCTTGCACTCTGCACTAAATATACTTTCACCTTATACATGTTGACTGTGACCAGACCTAACTGCCATCTCTCCTTATTTTCTGTTCTCTCCTCTTCTGCTCTCTCCTCTCTCTCTCTCCCTCTCTTCTTTCCCTCTCTCTGTCTCTCTGTCGAGCTATACATGTCGCTCCTGAGTTGCCAGTGATCCAGACCCCTCTGCCCTCTGGACCTGTCTAACCAGTCCTGGAGTCCTGCTTCTGGTTGGAGATCTCATGGATGCCCCGTGTGGTCTGCCTGGATTCGTGTGGTGGCTGGGGATGGTTTCCACGAAGACTGTCCCATCCTCGATTGATGCTGACAGCTGTTCTCTGGGGACCTGTGACTTCAGTTGTTCGATAACTCAGGACTGGAATCTCCTACAGTCTACCTGAGCCTCCAGGAACAAACTGGACTCCTTTTAATTTAAATTTTAATTTTAACACATCTCCTGTTATACTGAACTTCCAGTACACATTATTATGCTGATCAATCCCTGCTCTCCGTTATCACCCAGATGAGGATGGGTTCCCTGTTGAGTCTGGTTCCTCTCAAGGTTTCTTCCTATTACCATGTCAGGGAGTTTTTCCTTGCCACCGTCGCCCTCGGCTCGTTCATCAGGGACAATCTTATCATTTTGATTCATACACATTGCATACAAACTTACTTATTTTGATTGTGTAAAGCTGCTTTGCGACAATGTCAATTGTTAAAAGTGCTATATAAATAATTTGACTTGAATTGACTTGACTTAGCTGGAGGAAGTATTCCAGGGTCAGAAATAAGCCATCATTTCGAGGCAACTGGTGTGTCATGCGAGAAGATGACCTCTCCAGATCCAAGATCCAAGATTGCACCCCAACCCAAAGGAAAGCGTTTGTCATTAGAATCTCGTGATGACAGAGACCTAGAGTGGGACCCAAGTTAAAACCCGGGGTCTGAATCACATAGAAAGGGTACGAAGCCCCTGGCGCTTATCCTGTTTGCTCAGGGGATTGGCCCTTGAATAAAATCCCCTGGATCTCAGCCACAACAGAAGTGTCTCATATGCAGGGAGCCCAGGATATCACCATGGATGCACCTGTCATGATACCTAGGTTCTCTGAAAGCAACGAAGGTTCACCTTCTGGCCTATTTTGATGCTTCTTAGGATGCTAAAGATAGATTCGGTATATACAGGAGACAATGTGCCTGTATTCAGACTGAAACCTCCTAAGGCCCCCAAATACGTTTTCCTGTGAGCGGGAGAGACAACGCGTTTCTTGGCATTGAGTCTCAACCCTAAATATTCAAGATGAACTAGGACGACATGTTGATGTCAAAGCGTTAGCTCCCGAGACATCCCGAGAGGCAAGTCGGGAATAAAATTATAATTACGGATGTGTCACGAACTAACCGGAGATGAATCAGAAGACTAGCAGTTAGCCCTGTAGCGTGGATGGTAAACCCAAATGCGGAAGTAGCGCGAGCAGGCAGGATAACCACGCTGGTTATTATTAGAACTCTCCCGAAGCGAGAGCAAGAGTTTACACAAATAAACCCGCGTTCTAAATACACACACCCAATCGGAAGCGATAACCCAAGAAAGTGAGTACTCACGTTTAGACGAGCGAGGCGTCGGCGATAGCATGGGCAAAACTCAATGACTGAGCAATGTGAAGCGCCATCTTGTTTCCTTTTATGCTTCCTGAAACCCGACCGTATTACTTCCGGGTCCTAGTGCCGGTCGTGTTACGAGTGTGCATGACAGGATGTCCTGGAACCACATAGGAAACAGTGCTGCATCCTACCTCTTATATATGTGCAGGTGCAATGTTTCTATATAAAATATGCGTCCTTCAGGTCGATTGTCACAAACCAATCTTGTGATTGGATTTGAGAAACTATCATCTTGACCGTCAAAATTTTGAATTTTAATATTCTGAGATAGAATTGGACGCACTCCCCCCCCCCCCCCCCCCCTATTTTTATTTATTTATTTTTTTGTTGGTTTTTTTTTCCTGACCCGCTGACTGAAAAGCCTTTCCCACTAGCAAAGATGTTAGTTTACTCGGCTTAGTGGGGAGTTTAGGCTTCTTCAGCGAAGATTAGCATCCAGGAGAGAGAGATAGCTCACAAGCGTCTCCTCAACCTGGGGCATCATCATGTAGCCCCGCGTGCTTGCATCAACAATCGTTGAATAAATCAACATCGTTGGCACAAATATGCGGGATGAATAAGCACAAATATGCGGGATGTCGTCTAACTTTGAGTGTTTGGGACTCACCTGTTCCTGAGGCCAGTCGAGATGTAGGTATTCAACTGCCCTGGTTAACACTTCCAGCAATTTTTCATACTCTTGCTCGCCGCGAGAGGAGCATCCCGGGGTGGTGAACTCACTGGAGAGAAGGGAGGAGGTCTCCGGCGCCCGATCAGAAGAAGCATCAAGATGCGCTTCAGAAGCGGACGCGGGAATTTCTTGATCCAACGTAGTGCGAGAGAAAAGGGCAAATTCGTTTCACGTGCATGGGCGCGAAGCACTTTGATCGGAAGCAGATCACAGTGCTCGCACTGTCCCTCGAGTCCGCCAAAAGCATGATCTTCACCCAAACACTCAAAGCAAAGAGTATGACAATCGTCATCAGAGAGAAGCCTCCCGCACGGAGGTAAGCATCTCTTCCTAAGCTCAGCCATTAGTTTCGCTTTCTTTCTATATGTATATTTTTTCTTTTCTTTAAACTGCCGCGTAGTAAAGTTAGAGACATGCACGGAAACACAATACAGCCTTGAAGACAAGGCCTGAGGATGTTTCCGGTTCAGACCTATTTATAACCTCCAGGTGTACCTGGTCAGATGACATCACCTGACTGAGGTTGTACGGGCCATTAATGTCAGGTATTCCATCCCATTTCAGTGGCAGTGGATCTGGATCTGATTTCACTCTGACCATCAGTGGAGTCCAGACTGAAGATGCTGGAGATTATTACTGTCAGAGTGTACATGAGATCAGTAGTAGCTACGTGTTCACACAGTGTTAGAGCGTCGTACAAAAACCTGACTGTGAGTGTGACTGCTGCAGCTGGGAGACACACACACACACACACACACACACAGACATGCAGTTGCCAGGCAACGGCACCGAAAGGCAATCAGCCTGAACCCCCCAGGCGATCATTTAGGTAGCACCTGTAAGGTATCAGGGCCAAAGAGAGACAGATAGATAGAGAAGCACGCAGAAAGACGAGAGACAGTAGCAAAGACCCCGCCTCTGTCTCCCTAAGACGCCGGCAAGAGAGAGAGAGAAAGTGAGAGAGAGAGAGAAAGTGAGAGAGCGCGACAAACCTCAGTTTAGTGTGCGCTCTCAGGTTAAAGTGTACAAAACACAAAACTCTCTCATAAATAAATTTTTGGTAAGGGCGAACGCCCAGAGAGAATCTTATAAGTTTTATTTTAGTTTCCAGAGCCTCATCTGTCCTCATGTATATGGAGGAGCTGTGTTTATTTTGTGTTTCCAGTTTTCTTTTGTTTCATTTATGTTCCTTAATTAATAATCCCACGCCATCTTTAAACAGATAAGTTCTTCTCATGGATATTATAAGGACTCTCCCAACCTCCTATTTCATTGAACACCTCTAAAGCCCTGTGTTAGGGCTCTTATAATATTACAACATCTTGTGGTGTGGCTCTCTAGCCGCACCACATAACAATATGTACTGGGTATAATGAGACATAAGGAGTATTTGGACTCTCAGTACTGGCTTCATTACAGCTCACAGTATTTTAGAGGTAAATTTACCATCCTTAGTTTTGCAGAACTTCTTAAAACCTTCTGGGTTTGGAATCACAAAACATTAATAACTAACACAATAACTCACTTCATGACATGTGTACACTATGTGATATTTTATTGGAGAGTAATTTTTCTGTCTCATTAAAACTCTCCAAAAAGATTCAAACTGATTTGAATTGCAGTGATGATGTAGTCTGGATGAAGACAGTAAAAGATCTATAAGTTTGGACATTTCTCTTTATAAATGCCACGCCCCATTCCACACCATATCACATAGATGTACAGCGTAGTGTTCCTGATGCTGAGACTAAACATCTGCAGGGTTTTACTCTTTGAAATCCAGAACATCATCAGGAGTAAGAGTCAGTTTAACATCTCATATTTCTCACAGGAAGTTCTTCTTATCTGTCCTCTCAGCTCCCTGACAGTTCTCTGTGTTTCCTTTACTTTCTAGAAATGCAACAAACATTTTAAATCAGAGGATTTGGCAACCTGTCTGAGCATTAGAGCACACCTTCATGAGCTTGATAGTAAAGCCATGGTGTATGGAGTAGTGCAGCACAAAACTGATCTCTACTCTCTCTCTCTCTCTCACACACACACACACACATGTGGATTTTAACCTCTCAGTATAAATGTCTGCTGATACTGAACAGCTTCATGGCTTGTGTGAGTAATAAACTGTCTCTGAATCTGTTCATCTGCTATATGGTGTTGATTTATGGTCCAGTGTGAGGATGTAAATACCAGAGGTCCAGTCTTTATCCCAGAACATTTTAACACAGTAGCATTTTATACATCATTAATCATTTTATTGGGAAGATATGGGAATGTCTCAGTGTAATACAGCATTTCTGTTAATGTTGTTTCATGAGGAAAAAAGCACACAACAGGGGAATTTACACCTTCATTACTTTGTCATCCAGTCTAATATTTGTTTTATTTAAAAAATTATTTATAAAGAAAACAAATGCAAATCTCTTGGATTCTTTTATGTGTAGTCCATTGGTAGTGTTTATATCTACTAACATCAAGTCTAATTAACCTAAAATTAGAGGTATGTTTCAAGTATATAAAAACAAATAGAATAGTAAGGAAGTAACACACTTTAAAATGTAATAAAAATATATAACTAATGAGGCGTCAGGCATACCGCTAGTTTCTCTTACCATCTGACAGCTCTGCGCTCGACCGATAAAAAGAGCAAACAGCTTGTGTTCAGCACCACGGACAGCTCTGCAGTACACAAGGGAGGGGTGAAGTGCTCTAAATCACCGAGGCTGGCAACAGATTATCGGTCATCATCCTTCTTTAATCTACAGCCTATAAACAAATCCCAGTTCTGGGAGTAGGATGTTTCCGGTGCATGTCTCACAACTCTCTCATCTCCCCACAGACTCAGAGAACTTTGAGAATTCTCTCACCAGGAGCAATTACTGTTCTGTGATTCGCCTGGGATTCCGGAGCATTTCAGTGGAATTGGATATTACAAAGAATTTAGGCCAGAAATTTCTGAATTTTTAAAAAATTATTAAACGTTCATGGTTAAATAAGAATCATTCCTTAGAAGCAGAAAACTCTTAATCAGCTCGTATAATGTATAATGGTGTATGATGATGATTTCCACCTTGTGCTAAGAGGAGCAGTGTCTGCTACACACTCCTGTAACACACACTGTAATTTGATAATTTGGTCCACCCCATGCTATTCGGCACATCTGGTGACTGATACACCCCATAATGGAGACATAGCTGTTATTTCTGTGGCAGTTACTTCGGGGGCTATGTTGTCAGCTTGACACCCGATTGTCATTCACACACAACGGACAATCTAGAAACGTCAATTAACCTGCATGGCTTTAGACTGTGGGCGGAAACTGAAGAGTATGGAGGGAGAACATACAAACTCCATGCACACAGACCTGAGCTGGGAATCGAACCTGCACCCTGGTGTAAGGCGACAGTGTTAACCACTATGCCACCGTGCTGCCAGTCAGAAGTGTACATGCACTTATCATGATCATGGATCTCATGTTTGTATTGGAGTTTTGATTAATTTTATGGCAGAATGAATGTACAACATACAGTATATAATAAAAAAATATATATAATAATTTAAAGCATTAAGCATGAAGTCATTAATTTGTTTATTTGTCTATTAGTTTTTCTGAATTGCTAAAACACATTTCCTAAAATCTCATCTCTTTGTCTCAAAACACTAAACACAAACTCTAGAATTCAAGCAACAGTCACAGAACCTTTGACTTCTGTTGCAAAACCAAATATTTGACCCAAAACTATTTTAACTTTATTCCAAATCAAGTCAAGTCAAGTCAATTTTATTTATATAGCGCTTTTAACAATTGACATTGTCGCAAAGCAGCTTTACACAATAAAAGAAGTAAGTTTGTATGCAATGTGTATGAATCAAAATGATAAGATTGTCCCCGATGAGCAAGCCGAGGGCGACGGTGACAAGGAAAAACTCCCTGAGATGGTAATAGGAAGAAACCTTGAGAGGAACCAGACTCAACAGGGAACCCATCCTCATCTGGGTGATAACGGATAGCAGGGATTGATCAGCGTTCATACTGTGTAAGACTGGAAGTTCAGTATAACAGGAGATGTGTTAAAATTAAAATTAAAAGGAGTCCAGTTTGTTCCCGGAGGCTCAGGTAGACTGTAGGAGATTCCAGTCCTGAGCTATCGAACAACTGAAGTCACAGGTCCCCAGAGCATCAATCGATGACAGGACAGTCTTCATGGAAACCATCCCCAGCCACCATACGAATCCAGGCAGACCACACGGGGCATCCATGCGACGAGATCTCCAACCAGAAGCAGGACTCCAGGACGGGTTAGACGGCTCCAGAGGGCAGAGGGGTCTGGATCACTGGCAACTCAGGAGTGACATGTACAGCTCGACAGAGAGACAGAGAGAGGGAAAGGAGAGAGGGAGAGAGAGAGAGAGCAGAAGTGAAGAGAACAGAAAATAAGGAGAGATGGCAGTTAGGTCTGGTCACAGTCAACATGTATAAGGTGAATGTATATTTAGTGCAAAGTGCAAGCAGGGACTCCGGCAGGACTAACTATAACAGCATAACTAAAAGGGAGGAGCCAGAAGGAAACACAAACATGAGGGGGAACTGAGATGTAAAGCAACCAATCACCTCACCGTCAACAAACCTGAGTGAACAATGAAAGTGGGGAGGACAGCATCTAAACATACCAGTTCACCAGAATACTCTACGTCCATGAGTCCCCCAGATCTGCTCCTTTACCTAAGGTTCATCTATTTACAAAAATGCTGCGCTAAATAAATAGGTTTTTAGCCTAGACTTAAACACT
Source organism: Clarias fuscus (assembly GCA_030347435.1). Classification (NCBI taxonomy): domain Eukaryota; kingdom Metazoa; phylum Chordata; class Actinopteri; order Siluriformes; family Clariidae; genus Clarias; species Clarias fuscus. Next base: position 47,333,693 of record CM059204.1, on the reverse strand, counting down.
GAGACTGTGTCTGAGTCCCGAACATTAATAGGAAGACTATTCCATAACTTTGGGGCTTTGTAAGAAAAAGCTCCGCCCCCTGCTGTAGTTTTAATAATACGTGGTACTGACAGGCAGCCTGCATTCTTTGATGTAAATAGGCGTGGCGGATCGTAAGACACTAACAGTTCACTCAAATACTGTGGCGCGAGACCATTTAGTGCTTTAAATGTCAGAAGTAGTATCTTAAAATCGATGTGAAATTTCACAGGGAGCCAATGCAGTGTAGATAAGATAGGGGTGATGTGCTCGTATCTTCTGATTTTAGTGAGGACTCTCGCTGCTGCATTCTGTACTAACTGAAGCTTGTTTATACACCTAGTTGAACAACCAGACAGTAAGGCGTTATATTGTGTTGTTGCTCTTGTTTGTACATTTGCATGTGTACTTCATATTGTCTTTTGCCTATTACTTAGAGAGTGTTTATTAATTTATAGTGTTAATTTGTTGTGCCTTAGCTAATCAGCTAATTAGGTGTCTTAACTAGTTAATTTTGTTGCCTTGTTTCACTGTGTTTTGAACTTAATTTGACTTGATGTGATTTTCCTAAGATTGTTTTTTTATTATTATTATTGTTCTTTTCTGTCCTTCTCTGATACGCAATTAGCACATAGTTAAACTGTTTATTTATTGTTTTAATTATTGTTGTTATTTGCTAATTTCTTTTTTAAATAATTACATTATTAAACCTGCCGACTCAATGCAAAGACACATTAAGGCACATTTTTTATACCACTAACCTGTGACAGGAAGTGCCTTGAGTTGAACTGAGCTCACATTATTTCTTGTGGTGAGATTCCTCAGGAGATATCACCAGGCGTTTATAGTGAATCACTATTTACACGCAACACACAATGTTGGGACAATAATAAGTTTGTAATATCTTAATGTGTAATTAACTCTAACATGCATTTAATCATTTACATTCTCTAACAATTAAGTGAAGAAAGTCATGTAAATTGCACTGATGTCTTTATCAAGAGCTTGAAAACTGTGTTGTTAATGAACCTTCATACTAATGAATGTGAATGTAATTGTACATAGTTCACTTTTATTCCCACACCATTCCAGCAAATCTAAAGGTAAACACTGGCCAACGATATGTCTAATGAGAAAGAAGGTATAATCTTGATCTGAGGTCCTTCATCCTTATGGGCAAATAAACACTGAATACAATTAAATGAAAAATCAAAAACACAGAAAATTATTCTGTGCTGCCTAAAGTTCATTTGCAGTTAAAGTCTCCACCTGTCAGTTCACTCAAGTATAAATCCTGCACTAAGTAAAGACATGAAAGCAGCTTCCTGCTCCACACCCAGCTAAACACACAGAGTCAGTGTTAATCAGTAAATCAGAGATGAGTGTAGAGGAAGTGAGATTTGCGTGAAGACGGCTGAGTGATCCTCTTTCTCCCAGAATAGAGCAGCACTTTCACCAGATGTTCAACTTTCTTCAGCCAAACTCACTGAAGCACAACACACAGCACTGAATCTACAGCTAAACACACTCTCTCATCACACTGAGAATGACTATTAACTGGAATAAAAGAAGACACAATGTCCAAAATGAAGCTTTATTTCAGCAGAGCAAAACTACAGGAAGAGCAACAGGACAGTGAAGAGAGTAAAGACAGAAATGTCAGCATTGTGTAGAATTGAAACTCTATTGTAGATGGATGTGTAAGCAGCTCAGTGTTCAATTCTATCTCGGAGCTGTTAGCCTTCACACTGGCTCTTTCTGAACGTGACCGGATGATTGACGCCGTCATGGGAGACCTTACAGACAAACTCCTCCCCCTTTTCCCAGAGCGCTTTGCTGAGGGTCAGGGTGCTGCTGCGCGTGTAACCGTCCTCCTTCCGTTCTTCCGCGCTGGTCAGAACCCCGTCCTTCACCTCTGAGCCGTCCACCGTCCAGCTCACCAGCGCCCCCTGTGGAGAGTAGGCAGACAGCAGGCAGAGCAGCGAGGCCGATCCCTCAGACGGCTGCAGAGAGGAGGGAGGGAGCAGAGACACGGAGGGCTTCACCGTGGGACCGGCTGGAGACCACAAACACACAATAAACACACATTTACACACACTTACACAACATTTCCTCATTACTGCTTATTCACATGACTGCAGTTCAGTAGAACTACTCAGCAGGAGAACATTTACTAGTTACTGCTTATATTGTGGAGCCACTGGGACTTTGATCGGCTTTATTCTGTGTTAAACACTTCTTACTGATGTGTAATATAAAGTGCTCCCTGTGTGATAGTAGTAAATGGATCTGATTACAGAAATGTTCAGTGTTTAACACAAACACACAGCAGCATTCGACTGTATTTTCCATCAGCACAGAGACTTTAGAACAATTTACACACAACTTCAGATATCAACCAGTCACCAGGTTTATACACACACCCACACGCAGACACATACACACACACACACACACAAACTCACACTAGTTATTTATATAATTTTTTTATTTTACTTTACTAATTTTTTATACTTTAAGATTTACCGTTAATCTTGAGTAATAACTATAAAAATCACTAATATTACTTATTTAAAAATGTATTACTTTTTAATAACAGATTTTTTCATTTATATTTATCACAGATTAACAGAAATATTTTATAATTATAGAAGCAAACGTGACTTACAGATGATGAGTTTGGTTCCTCCACCAAAAGTCCTCCACAGTGATACATTCTAATGAAACCGTCGTACAAAAACCTCTGTTACACTACAGTGACCACACACACACACACACACACACACGCACACACACACACACACACACACACACACACACACACACACACAGGCGTTTCCATAGAGAGAGGTTCCACTTTGCATTAGCAGCTCATGCTTCAGCGCTCTGCGAGTGTTTATAGCCCTGTGACTTTAACACTTCATGACTGAGAGCTGCTGCTCAGCGACTTCACCCACAGCAACCATGAGTTTGATCAGCGTCTTCATCTGCACACTGGCCCTCTGCGCTCGAGGTAACACAATGTTTTATCTTCTACTGTTCAGCTGACAAATCCATGTGAAGTAGGCCGACTAGATGAACTTCAAAATCAACATCATTATTAATGTAGGGAACCATTTATTCTTCTGATTGTTTTCAGGATCCAGAGGTCAGGTGACTGTGACTCAGAGTCCTGCAGTGAAACCAGTTTCTCCAGGAGACTCAGTCACCATCAGCTGTAAAACCAGTACTGATGTTTACGGTGATGTTGCATTGGCTTGGTATCAGCAGAAACCTGGAGAAGCTCCTAAGCTCCTGATCTATGCTGCTGACACTACAGAATCAGGTGTTCCTGATCGTTTCAGTGGCAGTGGATCTGGATCTGATTTCACTCTGACCATCAGTGGAGTCCAGACTGAAGATGCTGGAGATTATTACTGTCAGTGTTACCATGAGATCAGTAGTAGCTACGTGTTCACACAGTGTTAGAGCGTCGTACAAAAACCTGTGTGAGTGTGACTGCTGCAGCTGGGACGCACACACACACACACACACACACACACACACACACACACACACACACACACACACACACACACACACACACACACAGTACAGTAAGTGTGTATGATGAAGCTGGCTTTGATGAAACATACGGTGTCACATAATCACTCACATTATGGCATGTGAACTTCATGTGATATTTTAAATGGGTTTCAGGGAGAACAGAAATCGATGACCACGTTAGGAAACTCAGTGCAGCATGTGAAGTGCATGTACATGTGTATTGTTTACAGCCTCTAGGCGTTTTGAAGCCATAAGGTTAATACTGAACCCAAAAGCAGATTCAAAACACATAAAGATTTGGTTCATTCTCTCAAGGATTAATGAGCCGCAGCTCAAGTAGTAGCAGAAAAATACAAGTGAAACATTAAAGAATTCATAATCACAGAACTAAAATTACAGAAGAAATTTAGACTTACTGCAGATGTGAGGGGGGGCGATGTGATACACACACACACACACACACACACACACACACACACACACACACACACACACACACACACACACACACACACAGTGGTGGAAATCATGAACACACTATAAATGAGAGGTAATTCCTACACTGAGTAAGAGCAAAGTAACACAGGTTTCATTATACTAGAGTAAATATATAAACAGCTTTTATTTATATAAGGACGAGTTTCATACAGCAAACAGGTGCAGCATGGAGAAAGGTGATTATTCTCTCTCTCAGCTGTTCAGTTTATACACAAACCTCTCTGCTAACATAATCTACACCCCACACACGATGTTCATACATTCAAGGAGCTGATTTTCTTTATCTGACCCAGACCAGATGTCTTCACCTTATCATTCAGTAGAAACTACAATCGGTTTGTTCCTGTTCGATCCTCAGACTCGTCTTTCTACAATGCAACAAAAATTTCGTTGTTTTCGTTAAGTGATTTATTTTCTACATTCTACTAAAATACTGGAGATTTCAAAACTATAAAATAACACATATGACATTCGGTAATTATGTAACAACAACATCAACACTAACAGTCAGTTGTTATTATAAGACATGAAGGTCAGCTGTTCTGGATCAGTTCCTACAAGAACAGTATTGTGTGTCGAGTGTGTTTGTAAACCCCATCGAGCTCCATGATGAAACTGTCTCTCATGAAGACCTTCCCAGGAAAGCGAGAGCAAAACTTACTGCTGCAGAGGAGAAGTTCATTTAGAGTCTCAACGCCGCTTCCTTCTCTGTTGCACCTGTTTTTCTGAAATCACAACTGTTTTGTCACATTTAAACTTTTCAATCACTCAATCAATCAATCAATCAATGAATTTTTATGCTCCTGTAGCAAAACCGAAATCATCCTTTTCACAACCCCTTTATGATCTCGGACGGCCAATACTGAAGTAGTATAATGCCTAGTTTAATTCAGTTAACGATTGCTCTTGCTGCTGGAGTTCAGCTCAGCGCACTGTGGGCCAGTAAACCCTTCCCATGCTGGGGCCTCGCGGATTGAATAGATCAGAATAACTTTCTGCAGTAAAAAAACTTTTACAAGAATTAAGTTATTTTTTCCCCTTTGTTTTTTTGCAATATTTTAGTTTACTACTGAGATCCAAAGTTTTCTTGTGCCAAAACAATTCGCCTTAAAGATCTGACTGGTGTTTATATGAATCGTAGCTTTGATATGGCTTTCTTTACGACCTTGTTCTGCTGGACTATAAGGGGGTGCTGGTGGTTACTATGACAACAGATTTCAATAAAGAACTAAACACTGGAATTATTTGAGCAATAGTCTCAGGTAGTATATACATAGTTCACTGTATGAAGTGTTCAGGACCTAAAATCTGACTTTGGGTCGATCAGTTCAGTTCTCTTGATTAAACCTACATCATGCTTGCCCTTAGCACATACATTTTAATGAGTGACTATAATGAGTGAATTGTTATTTTAAAAAAGGCTTCACTTGCTGATAACTGAATTTTCTGCCTTGTGGTCCTGTGAACTGTAATGGATCCAGTTCTTTTACACTTTACCACATGATTTAACAGCATTGCATCAGCATTTGTTTCACTCAGGCTGCAGTTTACTGTTGGATAAGAGGTTCATTCTTAATCGCTCTCATTCATACAATATGTCACCCAAAGACCCAAATTTCCCTCCTCATCCTTATTACTTTTATCCAATAACACATTAGGGGTGTCCCTGATAATGACATAAGGGCGATGCTTTCTCATGTGCACACGGCTTATATCTACATCAACTACACGTCTGTGCTCATCTTAAAAACTTGAGATTTGTGAGATTCCCTCTCACACACACAACAGAGGCAATGGATCACATTTCACAAGAGTGAAATCTTCAGCCTCAATACCACGGTTTGGTCTACATACTCAGGACATTTGTTCCTAATTTACACATCAGGTCTCATCCCAATAGATTTACTGAGCACCAATAAGATAGCAACAATTCAAATTTATCATGCACATCTGGAGGAAGCCACACCCTTAGCTGTGTAATGTTTTCTCAAGCTGGATGTCCTGAAGTGTCCACAGAGTTCATGAATCTGCCACTCTATTTCACCAAGCTGTCAAATTCAAATGCTTTAATGACTGAATGACCTGCACAGAATCAACCAAAACTGTAATGTGTTTGTCATGGAGCTGCAATTCGTCTCGGGTTACTAACCTGTTCCTGTAACCCTGTTCCCTGATAAAGCGGGAACGAGATGCTGCGTGAAAACGCTATGGGAACATCTCTTTCTTGCCGGTTGTGAAGCCTGTGCATGCCAAAACCGCCGATTACCTTCGGCTTATAACCTCTGCCTGGCATGACGTCACCGAATAAGGTGCACCTGCAGGTTATAAATAGAAGTGAACCGGAAACATCCTCAGGTCAATTTTGTCTGAAGGACGTCGAGGCACGCCAGCAGTGCGGCATCGGAACGCAGCATATCAGGGAACAGGGTTACAGCCAAGTAACCCGAGACGTTCCCTTTCAAAAGCTACACTCGATGCTGCGTGAAAACGCTATGGGAATGAGAATACCAACGCCGCCGCATTGCAAGTGTCTGGAACCCCCAGGTTATGTGCGCACAACCCGAAGAGGTCTCAGACCTAGCTCTGGGATGCTGACTCAAGGATCCACGAACCCGGAGTAGCATTGGCATCCAGACTATAAAATCTAACAAACGTGTGTGGAGAGGACCAGCCCGCCGCATCACACACCTGCTGCAGGGGAACGCCTCTTGCCAAGGCAATCGATGAGGCAATCCCCCTGGTTGAATGAGCCCTGATTCCCAGAGGCGAAGTGTGACCACGCGCCTCATAGGCTAGGGCAATGGCATCTCTCACCCAGTGTGACAGAGTCTGTCTAATGGCAGTCACCCCCCCCCCGGTTGCGACCCCCATGGCAAATAAAGAGCTGCTCTGACTTACGCCACTGGCTAGTGCGGTGGATGTAGATCCGAAGAGCACGTACTGGACACAGTAAGTGAAGTCTTTCCTGCTCCGGAGCTGTGAAGGCGGAGGACAGAAGGCCTCGAGAACAACTGGGTGCATGGTCGAGAATGGAACCTTGGGAAGATAGTTCAGGTGAGGATGCCAAATATATTTAGAAGTAATAGCCATAAGAAAAACCATCTTAAGAGACGGAAGCCTGACAGGTGCTGACTCTAGTGGTTCGAAAAGGGTGCCGGCTAGGCCTTCGAGTACGATAGTTAAGTCCCATGAAGGGACCATCGCTCTAGTGGGCGGCTTCAACCGTTTAGCTCCACGAATAAAACGGGCAACTAAATGGTGCTTGCCCACAGAAACCCCATCATTCAGAGCGTGACAAGCCGAAATAGCAGCTACGTATGTTCTGAGCGTACTAGGGCATAAGCCCGAGGACAACTTTTCTTGCGGAAACTCCAGCACTGAAACAATCTGGCAGTGAACTGGGTCTACATGTCTTGCCATGCACCAATTTTCAAATACACTCCATTTGAGGGCATAAGTTCTTCTAGTGGAGGGAGCCCTGGCACTTAGAATGGTTTCAATTACGCTGGCTGAAAACCCAGCATGTCTTAGTTGGTCCCGTTCAGGGGCCAAACGTGAAGGTTCTAGAGCTCGGGCCGTGGATAAAGTATTGTCCCCTGCGCCTGAGACAGACGATCCCTCCTCACTGGAATCACCCAGGGTGAGCCGTCGAGGAGAGATATTAGATCCGAGAACCACACTCTGGTCGGCCAATGGGGCGCTATCAATAAGAGGCGCAAGCCCTGTTGACGGACCCTCGCCAGGACTCCTAGGAGCAGAACTATAGGTGGAAACGCATAAAGGCGTAATCTGGGCCACATGTGGGCCATTGCGTCCAGACCCAGGGGAGCTGGATTTGACTTCCTACTTCGGGGTGGAGTTTCCATTCCCCATGTTTTACAGCTTGTCTGGATAGCAAGTCTGCTCCTACATCCATATGCCCTGGAATGTAAATCGCGCTGAGGGACAGGAACTTGTCCTGTGCCCAAAGCAGAACCTGGTGCGCTAGCTTGTTCAAGTGGCGCGAGCACAGTCCACCCTAGGCGATTTATGTACGAGACTACCACAGTGCTGTCCACCTGCACTAGGACATGGTAGCCTCTCAACTGCTGAAGGAAGTGTTTCAGGGCCAGAAACAGAGCCATCATTTCGAGGCAATTGATGTGCCACGCGAGAAGATGACCTCTCCAGCTCCCTTGTGCTGGACGGTCATCCAAGACCGCACCCCAGCCCGTGAGTGAAGCGTCTGTCGTTAGCATCTTGCGACGACACGACGGACCTAGAGTGGGACCCAAAGTCAGAAACCGGGGTCTGAACCACATAGAAAGGGTACGAAGCCCCCGGCGCGTAACCCTTATTAGCCTCTGGGGGTTGGCCCTTGAGTGAAACCCCCTGGCTCTTAGCCACAGATGAAACGCTCTCATGTGCAGAAGGCCCAAAGGTATCACCGTGGACGCAGCTGCCATGAGGCCTACAGATTTCTGAAAGTAATGAACAGTGACCTTCTGGCCTAGCTTGATTTCCTTCAGGGTGTTGAGAATGGATTCGACACGAGCAGGAGACAACTGTGCCCGCATTGTGACCGAATCCCATGTGACACCCAATATGTTGTCCTCTGAACAGGAAGGAGAACGCTTTTTGTGGCGTTGAGTCTCAATCCTAAAGAATGAAGATGGGCTAGGACGACATCCCGATGTCGAAGCGCTAGCTCCTGAGACTGGGTCTGAATCAGCCAGTCGTTTATGTAATTCAAAATACGGATGCCCTGGAGTCATAAAGGAGCCAGAGTTGCATCCATGCATTTTGTATATGTGCGGGATGACAGAGCTAGGCCAAATAGAAGGACCCAATACTGGTAAGCTTCGCCCCCAAAAGCGAACCTCAGGTACTTCCTGTGCTCTGGCAATATTTCTATATGGAAATATGCGTTCTTGAGATCGATTGTCACAAACCAATCCTCTAGTTGGATTTGAAAAACAATCATTTTGACAGTCAACATTTTAAATCTGGATTCCTGAGATAGCGGTTCAAGCCGCGAAGATCCAAGATCGGACTCAATCCTCCCCCTCTCTTGGGCACCGAAAAGTACCGACTGTAGTAGCCCGACTCTCTGTCTGGGAGGGGAACATGTTCTATGGCCCCTTTGCCCAGCAGAGTCTGTAACTGCTGGGCCAGCAGATGTGCTCGATCCGGTTTCACGGAAGTGGAGACCACGCGGTTGAAACGCGGAGGACGATGTGCAAACTGAATCCTGTAGCCTGTGCCTTCAGTCCTTTGTACCCAAGGAGATACACCTGGCAGTAGTTTCCACGCTGCCAGCTTCTCCGAAAGGGGCACGAGCTTTGACACTTCGGCTGGGGGGGGTGGGGGGGGGGGGTTTAGGTGTTGGGAGATGAAGTGTGGCAGGAGATGCCTGAACACCCAACTTTTCATTGGAGTCCGGCGCTCCCCGAAACACCAGTGGTGGCGGGGATTGAACACCGGCCTCCCGGGAGTGCCAGGGAGGAGGCCCTGTTTTGTGATGAAAATCCAGGCGCCCCTCAGGCACGAACCTCAGGGCTTCTTCTTTGAAGAGAGGAAGCTCCTCAGATCCGGTCTTTTCGAAGCAGATTTTTGAGAAGAGCGGCGAGCCTCACCCTCTGGTCATGCTCTCCTTCTGCACCTCACGCCTGATAGGGGCCAGACCTGGCCGGGGCCGGGTGGCCGACGGTCCCGGTTCTTGAGCATGGTGGGGAAGGAACCTCCCAAAGGCCAGTTCATATAGCTTCGCCTCCCGAAACCTAGTGGCGATGGAACTAACAGCGTCACCAAAAAGGCCGGAAGGCGAGACGGGGGCATCGAGGAGGACAGCACGATCCTTATCCTTGATGCCCGTGAGGTTTAGCCACAGATGCCTCTCCGTGGATACCATGGCAGCCATAGGACGGCCCACAGCATGGGCCGTCTGCTTGGTTGCACGGAGAGACAGGTCTGTGGCTCGGCGCAGCTCTGCAAACGCCCTGTCATCAGTAGCCCCGCTGGTGCTCAGGTCCTTTAGCAGGTCAGCCTGGTAAGCCTGCAAAACCGCCATGGTGTGCAGTGAAGCACCAGCCTGTCCTGCTGCCTGAAAAGCTTTACCCACCAAAGCAGATGTAAATCTGCACGGCTTGGAGGGGAGAATAGGCTTTTTCAGGGAGGATGATGTCCCAGGAGAGAGATAGCCCGCAAGCGTCTCTTCTATCTGGGGCATCATCATATAATATCACATCAATGATATCCGAATAAGTCGAAAGCACAAAAACACGCAATGAATACGGCTTGCTCCATGAAAGAGTTAATTGATCATGGAGGTCACCAAAGAAGGGGAGAGTAAGACGTTGAGGCTCCTCCCCCCGGCCACCCGACAGAAACCTGTCGTTCAATCTCGAACGCTTGGGGGAATCTCACTGCTGCGGCAGTCGATATAATTCCTCTAATAACCTCTAATAATTCCTCATAAGCTCTGTCAGCACTGGAGGAGCATTGTGAGGAGGCTACTTCCATGGAAGCGGGAGAGGAGAATTCCTCCGCTCCTTCACAAGAGGCGCCGGAGCGCGCTTGCGAAGCGGAAGCTAAAACTTCCTGATCCGGAGAGAGCGCGAGAGAAATTCCGAGAGAAATTCCGTCTTGTGCGCATCTGCCAGATCAGCACGCGAGCCCCAGGAATGCGCCGCAGCTCGCGGTTTCTCTTTAAAGAAAGCGAGCCGCGCGCGAAGCACCTTAATAGGGAGAAGATCACAGTACTCACAGTCTCCCTGAAGCCCGAGGCGAGCGTGTTCTTCCCCGAAGCACTCGAGACAAAATTCATGAAGATAGCCCTCCGAAAGAGATCTATCACACGGAGGCACACATCTCTTAAGCAACTCCGCCATATCGGTGAGTTAATGCTGTTATTTTCCTTTTATTTTCGCTTTCATTACGGCTTGCACATGCACACGCAAACACAAAGCGGTCCTGAAGACAAAAAGATCTGAGGATGTTTCCGGTTCACTCCTATTTATAACCTGCAGGTGCACCTTATTCGGTGACCTCATGCCTGGCAGAGGTTATAAGCCGAAGGTCTTCGGCGGTTTTGGCATGCACAGGCTTCACAACCGTGCAACAAAGAGATGTTCCCATAGCGTTTTCACGCAGCATCGAGTGTAGCTTTTGAAAGGGAACTATGGTTGGCATTTTGCTGGTTTACTCTAAGATCATAATTAACATATGTACCTACAGTGGATGTTTGATTAAGCAAATTCTTATCTTAGAATCACACAAGAATCTTAAAAAAGATAGCAAACTTTCCTTCACTGCGATCAGAGCAAAAATGGTTTGACTCCTCCCCTTCAGGCTGCACTGTAAAAAAAAAAGTCCTAATTTTACAGAAAATAACTTTAAAATTTTATAGTACTTTTCCTTTTTTTAAAAAACTACAAACAAATCTCTGTAAAATTACAGACCTTATTTGTAAATTTTCAAGTCGACTTTTTTTAAGGATTATTTCAAAACTGAAAAATAGAAAAAATACCATTTTATTTTTACTGTGTTTTTTCTGTTTTTGTAAATTACGTACAACTTGACGTAAAATTACAATAATACATTGTAATTAAACATGAAACTCATTAGATAAAGTTTAATGTCCATACTAAAAATTTAATGTTTTTCTCTGTAATTTTGAGGTCAATCATATTAATTTTATAATACTTTGACATTCACGTTTTAGATGCAAATTTAGAATTTTCTCATGACATTTTAAAGGATTATCCACAGGAAGTGGCACAGGTAAGGCAGCAGAAGCATCTCACTTACATGTAGTATCTGCTTTATTCCTTCAAAGAATGTGAAGAGAATGTAGGAGACTGATGCTCAGTGCAGCACACATGCACGCGTTGTAAACGCCACAAATATGTTTTTTTTTTTTTTGCCATCTAGCCATCACAGCTTAAAATAGCTAAAACATGTAGCTGTTTTAAAGCAGCGCTTTACATTTGAAATGACATTTTGATATTTTGCTTGTATGAGGGGAACTATGGTGTTCTTTTTCTACCAAAAACGTTAGCGAAAACTCCGCGAGCTCTCCGCGTTAACTGTCACAGCCAATCAGAAGCTGGAAGTGGGAACATTCTAATCTTGTTTCTGATTGGCTGATCAGTAGGCGGAGGCGGAGATGTTCTAATTACCTTTTTATTATTGACGCATTTAAACAAGCGTGCGGGTGTGGGCGGGACCTTGAGCGAAATAGCTTGGGTATCAGACACAGGTGTCACGTGATATGAACCAGCCAATCGGAAACAGGCGTCCTTCGAATGTTTAGCGCGCGCGGAAGTGGTCTGCAGCCCGTAAACGGTTTCTGTGTAAATTCAGAGGAGTGAAGACACGTTGGTGAACTACAGGTGAGGAGGAAAGCCGTCTCTGAGGGACAGAGGAGAAGACTCTGAAATGTCATCGTGTCTCAGTGGGAGAAAAAATACCTGCAAGCTCAAGAGACAATGAGGTTAAGAGATGTTTTATTGTCATTTTAATTCTTATTGTTGTTGCTGTAAATGAAGGTCATTTATTACTCATTTATCAATACTGCCATGTTATTAACCACTCTAACACCTGCTTCTACTCTCCAAAATGTAAACTTCCACAAACATTGTGTATTTGTACTTTTTCCATTCAGTAAATTAATGTCAATACTTATATAAGACTGTATATGAATGTATATTCATGTAAATATTCTCACATATATAATACAGTATATACATTGACACATCGTGTTCTAATTCTATAAAGATCAATATGTTGAAAACTTCCATGTATATGTAGCTGCCTGCTTGTGTGTGATATGTACATTAACATTTTCCAGCTCTGATTACTGCCGGTGATAAAGAAGCTTGCATACATTTTTAAATCAAACATTTACCATGGGAGAAGCGGCATCCAGTAGAGAGACAAGTCCATCACTAGTGAGTATGGAGTGCAATATAAGACTACTTTGAATCTTTTCATGGTGATTTAAAAGTTTCATCATTGGAGTCCAAGTTTTCACTGTGTAGAGATCCTTTCTGTATCGTCTCACTTATAACTTGACTGGACTGATTACAATTATGTTCTCTCATACAAAAAAAGGGCCCCAGTTGAAAAGTTCTAGAGTTTCCTTTTAACATATCTAGTATTAAATATGATTTCGAGTATTTTGTTAATCTGTTTCTCAGGGAACAGAAAAAAAGTATAACTTTTTTTCTTTTGAATCTAAGATCCTAATGTCTTCTTTTCTTCTCTCTTCCAATCCACCCTAATGCACCAAGGATCCAGTTGTTTACTGCCTGTTTGGAAGAGGATCTTTCTTGGATACACTGGACTGACCATGTTGCTATTTGGGTATGTTTTAGATTTGACTTACTTGTACTAAGGCATTAGGATTCTGAACTAAAAGGTAAACTTATTTGTATACATCCATTATATAAGAACTATAGAGTAAAAAAAGGGACCACAGTGTAGTTTATTTGTAATAAAGTTTCCAATCCAACTTGAATTGGAACATTGGGAATCTTGTTTGAAATTGTTCATTTCTTCATAGGTTTTTAGTCAAGGATATTTCACAGCAATGTTTGTTTGTGAGAGAGAATGTTCCACTCTTATAGCACAATAGTCTAAATATTTCATTTGGTTTTCATTTTAGGATTTTAGTGTAATGCTATAAAACATCTTTTTATTGTATTTTGCTTCATACTTGTACTATCCTGTGTCACAGTTCTACAGGCTATTTTACAAATATTATAATCTTGACTTTGTGTTAACACTTCATAGGAATTTATGAAAAAATTGTGAAATAACAGGGTTTTTGGTGTTATTGCTTATTTGAAGGTGTTTGATTTTCTATTTAGGAAAAATCTGTAAAATAACAGTGTTTCTCTGCTAATTGTCTAATGTTTTGCTTTATTGAAGGTGTTTGATTGTAATAATTGTTGGAAAAAATGGATAATAAAAACATTTTGCTGCAACACATCGAGTGCTGTTTTAATGAAGGTCTTCAATCGTATAAATTCAGCAAAAATCTGATAAACTGATAAACTTCTTTTACTGATAAACTTCTAGTGCTGTTGCTTTAAAGAAGATGTTTAATTGTATAAATCTAGGAAGAAATCTGTAAAATAACGGTTTTTATCTGCTAAACTTCTAGTGCTGTTGCTTTATTGAAGGTCTAATCATATAAATTTAGGAAAAATCTATAAAATAATGTTTTTTCTCTGTCAAAGATTAAACAACAATTTTTGTAAATTTAATGTTTTTGCACATAATATGAACTAGAGTATTTTACCTTAATTTGAAGGTTTTTGTTTGGCAGCCATTGCTGCCAGTCATTTAACCGTTTTTTATGATTTTTTTTTTTACAGTGTGCATCACCTCTGTTCGGTCCCCTCACTCTGCTCCTTCCTCCTATCTGCCATTCTCCCCTCACATTCTCTCCTTCTCTGCACGCTTCCTTAACATCAAGCAGATACATTTGTCATGCCCATCTATCTGTCAATTTACGTTGAGAGCTTCTCAAACACTCCAGATTAAGTTGAGGATTCCAGACTGGATTCCGCATCAAGTACATAAATCCTGAGTTTTTTGAACATCAGTTCATAGTTTAAACATGAGCAGTCCTCTAGGTTCAAGTGAAGTTGGTCTAAATTCCTTACAAAATACAAACAGTTTGTCCCCAAACTTGTGTCCTCCAGTCTGTCTTGGGTCTGACAGCTGTTTGTTGGCCTGCTCCAGCTCTCCAGCTCTCCAGCTCCATGATCTGTGCATGAGGGTTTTTCCTTCAATCTGACCCCTTCAGGTCAACCATGAGCATTTATTACAGATGAGCGGTTCCTCACCTTTTCAACCCTCCTCAGGGTCATGCCATTGATGAGGAAGCCGGGGATTATGGAGTACTGCAGCACATAACTGATCTCACACACACACACACACACACACAAACACACACACACACACACACACTCAATTCAGGAATCACATACCAGGAGGTCTCAGTGTGAGCATGTAAATACCAGGCATCCATTCTTTATCCTCAGATAAGGAATAAGGAGCACAAACTTTAAGCAAAATATGTATAGAAAGTTTGAACAATCCAAACTACATCAGATCTGGCTTTAACTAAACAATACACATTATCTGGAACATCTACATGTTCAGCTGTGTGGTGGATGTGTGTGTCACCCTGCCTGAACAAACAGGTAATCTGAGAGGCATTCCCACAGTTCCCAGTGAAACAGTTAATATGGATGGAGACACTTCAGAGCAGCGTGACCAGGATCTCTCTGATTATGTGGCAGAGCAGCATGTTACACCCCATTACTCATTTAATAAGAAAATATATCTCACACACTCAGTGTAATGTTTCTTTTAAGTCTCTTGAATTCTTATATGTGTGGTCCACTGATAGTGTTCATATCAGCTAACTTTAAGTCAAACATCACAACTTTGATGTTCAACATCACAGCACTCAAAGCACCTCATCTGCTCTGTGGTGGCAAAAACAGTTTAGCTGTTCTCCCCCTCTTAAAATATATACAGTAAGTGTTCCTTCCTGGTTATGTAAAACCATTAAACTCTGACGGTGGAAGGACAGGATGTGTCTCACGCTGGAGCTCTTACACCCGAGCGAGACAGCTCTCATAGGGCCGACAAAGTTCCTGAAGCGGACCAGATCCTTCATGATTGCCTCGTCCTTAATGAACAGGGGCACGTTTGAGATTATCACTCTTGTAGCAGGGACAGACAGAGGGGTAACTTGGACCGCTGATCCTTTCACACATATTCCACTCTTTACCAGTGCACTCACGAGGTTTATCTTTGTAAGGAACACCACCACTGCTTTGTTCATCCAGGAGGAAGAGTAGATGTTCTCACACCCGATCTGCTCTCCCACCGCTAGCAGCACCTCCTCCATCTGTACACTGTCCTCCAGAACACACCTAACACCATGCAGGAGAGACAGAGTCTCCACACCGGCCTCAGAGGCCATCGTGCCCCGCCCACTCTCTCTCACTTTAAATCTTTAACATTTCTTTTACTAGTAACATTTACTAATAAAATTAATTAATAAATAAAATGAAGTTGGCAGTATTTTCAAAACTTGGCAGAGCGCCACGCCTTCCACGCTTTTCCATACACCCAGTACATCATACACACACACAGAGAGAGAGAGAGAGAGAGAGAGAGAGAGCACTTTTTATTATGTTTTTATTAAACACATCTACATTTACATCTATCCATCCCTGAACCTCAACACAAGTGAGGAAATTCATGACAGTTATTCGTCTCACTCAGGAGAAAGAAGAAATAGGAAATGTTCTATCAGAGTTATTTTATCTCTAACGCTCCTTTTAGTCCTCATACTGACACAATAAATCACTCTGGTGACTCTGGTAATGGAGAGGGGAATGTCTGGAGTAATGGTTTAGACCAGTGTGCAACATTAATTCATGTATTAATTATTATTAATATTTTTATGAATTTATTATTATTAATTATTCATTCTTTTTTGGTTTACTGGCAAACAAGGAAATTATTAGTTTTAGTGACTTGGGTGTAGAAAGAGACTTTTTTTACACACACACACACACACACACACACACTGAGCTTAAAGCTGTAAAACTGAAAGATGAGTGTAGAGGAAGTGAGATTTGCGTGAAGACGGCTGAGTGATCCTCTTTCTCCCAGAATAGAGCAGCACTTTCACCAGATGTTCAACTTTCTTCAGCCAAACTCACTGAAGCACAACACACAGCACTGAATCTACAGCTAAACACACTCTCTCATCACACTGAGAATGACTATTAACTGGAATAAAAGAAGACACAATGTCCAAAATGAAGCTTTATTTCAGCAGAGCAAAACTACAGGAAGAGCAACAGGACAGTGAAGAGAGTAAAGACAGAAATGTCAGCATTGTGTAGAATTGAAACTCTATTGTAGATGGATGTGTAAGCAGCTCAGTGTTCAATTCTATCTCGGAGCTGTTAGCCTTCACACTGGCTCTTTCTGAACGTGACCGGATGATTGACGCCGTCATGGGAGACCTTACAGACAAACTCCTCCCCCTTTTCCCAGAGCGCTTTGCTGAGGGTCAGGGTGCTGCTGCGCGTGTAACCGTCCTCCTTCCGTTCTTCCGCGCTGGTCAGAACCCCGTCCTTCACCTCTGAGCCGTCCACCGTCCAGCTCACCAGCGCCCCCTGTGGAGAGTAGGCAGACAGCAGGCAGAGCAGCGAGGCCGATCCCTCAGACGGCTGCAGAGAGGAGGGAGGGAGCAGAGACACGGAGGGCTTCACCGTGGGACCGGCTGGAGACCACAAACACACAATAAACACACATTTACACACACTTACACAACATTTCCTCATTACTGCTTATTCACATGACTGCGGTTCAGTAGAACTACTCAGCAGGAATTCAAATTCAAATTAAAATTTTTTCAAATTCAAATTTTATTTGTCAAATACACAATCCTACACAGTACGATATGCAGTGAAATGCTTAGGCAACTGCCCTGACCTTAGAGAATAAAATAAAATAAAATATAAAATATAGAATATAAAATGTAAAATGTAAGAATATAAAATATAAAATGTAAGCAAGTAAAGACTATACATTATACTATACATTAAGTGTACAAATGGAAAATATTGCAATGAAAAATTGTAATTGTACAAGTAGAGAATAAAAATATTGAAATGGGGTGAACAAAAGGAACGGAATGTCCAGGGGTGTGCAAATATGCAGTAAAGTGACATGGAAAAGGAGAACATTTACTAGTTACTGCTTATATTGTGGAGCCACTGGGACTTTGATCGGCTTTATTCTGTGTTAAACACTTCTTACTGATGTGTAATATAAAGTGCTCCCTGTGTGATAGTAGTAAATGGATCTGATTACAGAAATGTTCAGTGTTTAACACAAACACACAGCAGCATTCGACTGTATTTTCCATCAGCACAGAGACTTTAGAACAATTTACACACAACTTCAGATATCAACCAGTGAGCAGGTCTACACTCACCAACACACACACACACACACACACACACACACACACACAGGCGTTTCCATAGAGAGAGGTTCCACTTTGCATTAGCAGCTCATGCTTCAGCGCTCTGCGAGTGTTTATAGCCCTGTGACTTTAACACTTCATGACTGAGAGCTGCTGCTCAGCGACTTCACCCACAGCAACCATGAGTTTGATCAGCGTCTTCATCTGCACACTGGCCCTCTGCGCTCGAGGTAACACAATGTTTTATCTTCTACTGTTCAGCTGACAAATCCATGTGAAGTAGGCCGACTAGATGAACTTCAAACTCAACATCATTATTAATGTAGGGAACCATTTATTCTTCTGATTGTTTTCAGGATCCAGAGGTCAGGTGACTGTGACTCAGAGTCCTGCAGTGAAACCAGTTTCTCCAGGAGACTCAGTCACCATCAGCTGTAAAACCAGTCCTGCTGTTAATACTAACTGTGCTTCTAGCGCTGACTGTATGTCCTGGTATCAGCAGAAACCTGGAGAAGCTCCTAAACTCCTGATCTATTGGGCTACCAGAAGACAATCAGGTGTTCCATCACGTTTCAGTGGCAGTGGATCTGGATCTGATTTCACTCTGACCATCAGTGGAGTCCAGACTGAAGATGCTGGAGATTATTACTGTCAGAGTTTACATAGTGGTCCAGTGTTCACACAGTGTTAGAGCGTCGTACAAAAACCTGTGTGAGTGTGACTGCTGCAGCTGCACACACACACACACACACACACACACACACACACACACACACACACAGTGGTGGAAATCATGAACACACTATAAATGAGAGGTAATTCCTACACTGAGTAAGAGCAAAGTAACACAGGTTTCATTATACTAGAGTAAATATATAAACAGCTTTTATTTATATAAGGACGAGTTTCATACAGCAAACAGGTGCAGCATGGAGAAAGGTGATTATTCTCTCTCTCAGCTGTTCAGTTTATACATAAACCTCTCTGCTAACATAATCTACACCCCACACACGATGTTCATACATTCAAGGAGCTGATTTTCTTTATCTGACCCAGACCAGATGTCTTCACCTTATCATTCAGTAGAAACTACAATCGGTTTGTTCCTGTTCGATCCTCAGACTCATCTTTCTACAATCCAACAAAAATTTCGTTGTTTTCGTTAAGTGATTTATTTTCTACATTCTACTATAATACTGGGATTTCAAAACTATAAAATAACACATATGACATTCAGTAATTATATAACAACAACATCAACACTAACAGTCAGTTGTTATTATAAGACATGAAGGTCGGCCGTTCTGGATCAGTTCCTACAAGAACAGTATTGTGTCGAGTGTGTTTGTAAACCCCATCGAGCTCCATGATGAAACTGTCTCTCATGAAGACCTTCCCAGGAAAGCGAGAGCAAAACTTACTGCTGCAGAGGAGAAGTTCATTTAGAGTCTCAACGCCGCTTCCTTCTCTGTTGCACCTGTTTTTCTGAAATCACAACTGTTTTGTCACATTTAAACTTTTCAATCACTCAATCAATCAATCAATCAATCAATGAATTTTTATGCTCCTGTAGCAAAACCGAAATCATCCTTTTCACAACCCCTTTATGATCTCGGACGGCCAATACTGAAGTAGTATAATGCCTAGTTTAATTCAGTTAACGATTGCTCTTGCTGCTGGAGTTCAGCTCAGCGCACTGTGGGCCAGTAAACCCATCCCATGCTGGGGCCTCGCGGATTGAATAGATCAGAATAACTTTCTGCAGTAAAAAAACTTTTACAAGAATTAAGTTATTTTTTCCCCTTTGTTTTATTGCAATATTTTAGTTTACTACTGAGATCCAAAGTTTTCTTGCGCCAAAACAATTCGCCTTAAAGATCTGACTGGTGTTTATATGAATCGTAGCTTTGATATGGCTTTCTTTACGACCTTGTTCTGCTGGACTATAAGGGGGTGCTGGTGGTTACTATGACAACAGATTTCAATAAAGAATTAAACACTGGAATTATTTGAGCAATAGTCTCAGGTAGTATATACATAGTTCACTGTATGAAGTGTTCAGGACCTAAAATCTGACTTTGGGTCGATCAGTTCAGTTCTCTTGATTAAACCTACATCATGCTTGTCCTTAGCACATACATTTTAATGAGTGACTATAATGAGTGAATTGTTATTTTAAAAAAGGCTTCACTTGCTGATAACTGAATTTTCTGCCTTGTGGTCCTGTGAGCTGTAATGGATCCAGTTCTTTTACACTTTACCACATGATTTAACAGCATTGCATCAGCATTTGTTTCACTCAGGCTGCAGTTTACTGTTGGATAAGAGGTTCATTCTTAATCACTCTCATTCATACAATATGTCACCCAAAGACCCAAATTTCCCTCCTCATCCTTATTACTTTTATCCAATAACACATTAGGGGTGTCCCTGATAATGACATAAGGGCGATGCTTTCTCATGTGCACACGGCTTATATCTACATCAACTACACGTCTGTGCTCATCTTAAAAACTTGAGATTTGTGACTTACAGTGTAATCTATTTACTGGAATATAATCTGTTGCAGTAGGGATGGTGCATGCACGTGTTTTATCTGTTTTCATAGCATTTACTGAACTCACAGCTTCCCTCTCACACACACAACAGAGGCAATGGATCACATTTCACAAGAGTGAAATCTTCAGCCTCAATACCACGGTTTGGTCTACATACTCAGGACATTTGTACCTAATTTACACATCAGGTCTCATCCCAATAGATTTACTGAGCACCAATAAGATTCAAATTTATCATGCACATCTGGAGGAAGCCACACCCTTGGCTGTGTAATGTTTTCTCAAGCTGGATGTCCTGAAGTGTCCACAGAGTTCAGGAATCTGCCTCTGTATTTCACCAAGTTGTCAAATTCAAATGCTTTAATGACTGAATGACCTGCACAGAATCAACCAAAACTCTAATGTGTTTGTCATGGAGCTGCAATTCTATGGTTGGCATTTTGCTGGTTTACTCTAAGATCATAATTAACATATGTACCTACAGTGGATGTTTCTAAGATAAGAATTTGCTTAATCAATCACACAAGAATCTTGAAAAAGATAGCAAACTTTCCTTCACTGCGATCAGAGCAAAAATGGTTTGACTCCTCCCCTTCAGGCTGCACTGTAAAAAAAAGTCCTAATTTTACAGAAAATAACTTTAAAATTTTATAGTACTTTTCCTTTTTTTAAAAAACTACAAACAAATCTCTGTAAAATTACAGACCTTATTTGTAAATTTTCAAGTCGACTGTTTTTAAGGATTATTTCAAAACTGAAAAATAGAAAAAATACCATTTTATTTTTACTGTGTTTTTTCTGTTTTTGTAAATTACGTACAACTTGACGTAAAATTACAATAATACATTGTATTTAAACATGAAACTCATTAGATAAAGTTTAATGTCCATACTAAAAATTTAATGTTTTTCTCTGTAATTTTGATGTCAATCATATTAATTTTATAATACTTTGACATTCACGTTTTAGATGCAAATTTAGCATTTTCTCATGACATTTTAAAGGATTATCCACAGGAAGTGGCACAGGTAAGGCAGCAGAAGCATCTCACTTACATGTAGCTTATAGTATCTGCTTTATTCCTTCAAAGAATGTGAAGAGAATGTAGGAGACTGATGCTCAGTGCAGCACACATGCACACGTTGTAAACGCCACAAATATGTTTTTTTTTTTGCCATCTAGCCATCACAGCTTAAAATAGCTACAACATGTAGCTGTTTTAAAGCAGCGCTTTACATTTGAAATGACGTTTTGATATTTTGCTTGTATGAGGGGAACTATGGTGTTCTTTTTGTACCAAAAACGTTAGCGAAAACTCCGCGAGCTCTCCGCGTTAACTGTCACAGCCAATCAGAAGCTGGAAGTGGGAACATTCTAATCTTGTTTCTCATTGGCTGATCAGCAGCTGGAGGCGGAGATGTTCTAATTACCTTTTTATTATTGACGCATTTAAACAAGCGCGCGGGTGTGGGCGGGACCTTGAGCGAAATAGCTTGGGTATCAGACACAGGTGTCACGTGATATGAACCAGCCAATCGGAAACAGGCGTCCTTCGAATGTTTAGCGCGCGCGGAAGTGGTCTGCAGCCCGTAAACGGTTTCTGTGTAAATTCAGAGGAGTGAAGACACGTTGGTGAACTACAGGTGAGGAGGAAAGCCGTCTCTGAGGGACAGAGGAGAAGACTCTGAAATGTCATCGTGTCTCAGTGGGAGAAAAAATACCTGCAAGCTCAAGAGACAATGAGGGTAAGAGATGTTTTATTGTCATTTTAATTCTTATTGTTGTTGCTGTAAATGAAGGTCATTTATTACTCATTTATCAATACTGCCATGTTATTAACCACTCTAACACCTGCTTTTACTCTCCAAAATGTAAACTTCCACAAACATTGTGTATTTGTACTTTTTCCATTCAGTAAATTAATGTCAATACTTATATAAGACTGTATATGAATGTATATTCATGTAAATATTCTCACATATATAATACAGTATATACATTGACACATCGTGTTCTAATTCCATAGAGATCAATATGTTGAAAACTTCCATGTATATGTAGCTGCCTTTAATGATATGTACATTAACATTTTCCAGCTCTGATTACTGCCGGTGATAATGAAACTTGCGTACATTTTTAGATCAAACATTTACCATGGGAGAAGCGGCATCCAGTAGAGAGACAAGTCCATCACTAGTGAGTATGGAGTGCAATATAAGACTACTTTGAATCTTTTCATGGTGATTTAAAAGTTAACTCCTTCAAACTTGGATCATTTTGAGTCCAAGTTTTCACTGTGTAGAGATCCTTTCTGTATCGTCTCACTTATAACTTGACTGGGCTGATTACAATTATGTTCTCTCATACAAAAAAAGGGCCCCAGTTGAAAAGTTCTAGAGTTTCCTTTTAACATATCTAGTATTAATTATGATTTCGAGTATTTTGTTAATCTGTTTCTCAGGGAACAGAAAAAAAAGTATAACTTTTTTTACTTTTGAATCTAAGATCCTAATGTCTTCTTTTCTTCTCTCTTCCAATCCACCCTAATGCACCAAGGATCCAGTTGTTTACTGCCTGTTTGGAAGAGGATCTTTCTTGGATACACTGGACTGACCATGTTGCTATTTTGGTATGTTTTAGATTTGACTTACTTGCACTAAGGCATTAGGATTCTGAACTAAAAGGTAAACTTATTTGTATACATACATTATATAAGAACTATAGAGTAAAAAAAGGGACCACAGTGTAGTTTATTTGTAATAAAGTTTCCAATCCAACTTGAATTGGAACATTGGGAATCTTGTTTGAAATTGTTCATTTCTTCATAGGTTTTTAGTCAAGGATATTTCACAGCAATGTTTGTTTGTGAGAGAGAATGTTCCACTCTTATAGCACAATAGTCTAAATATTTCATTTGGTTTTCATTTTAGGATTTTAGTGTAATGCTATAAAACATCTTTTTATTGTATTTTGCTTCATACTTGTACTATCCTGTGTCACAGTTCTACAGGCTATTTTACAAATAGTATAATCTTGAGTTTGTGTTAACACTTCATAGGAATTTATGAAAAAATTGTGAAATAACAGGGTTTTTGGTGTTATTGCTTATTTGAAGGTGTTTGATTTTCTATTTAGGAAAAATCTGTAAAATAACAGTGTTTCTCTGATAATTGTCTAATGTTTTGCTTTATTGAAGGTGTTTGATTGTAATAATTGTTGAAAAAAATGGAAAATAAAAACATTTTGCTGCAACACATCAAGTGCTGTTTTAATGAAGGTCTTCAATCGTATAAATTCAGCAAAAAACTATAAAATAACGGTTTTTCTCTGTCAAAGATTAAACAACAATTTTTGTAAATTTAATGTTTTTGCACATAATATGAACTAGAGTATTTTACCTTAATTTGAAGGTTTTTGTTTGGCAGCCATTGCTGCCAGTCATTTAACCGTTTTTTATGATTTTTTTTTTTACAGTGTGCATCACCTCTGTTCGGTCCCCTCACTCTGCTCCTTCCTCCTATCTGTCATTCTCCCCTCACATTCTCTCCTTCTCTGCACGCTTCCTTAACATCAAGCAGATACATTTGTCATGCCCATCTATCTGTCAATTAACGTTGAGAGCCTCATCACACACTCCAGATTAAGTTGAATATTCCAGACTGGATTCCGCATCAAGTACATAAATCCTGAGTTTTTTGAACATCAGTTCATAGTTTAAACATGAGCAGTCCTCTAGGTTCAAGTGAAGTTGGTCTAAATTCCTTACAAAATACAAACAGTTTGTCCCCAAACTTGTGTCCTCCAGTCTGTCTTGGGTCTGACAGCTGTTTGTTGGCCTGCTCCAGCTCTCCAGCTCTCCAGCTCCATGATCTGTGCATGAGGGTTTTTCCTTCAATCTGACCCCTTCAGGTCAACCATGAGCATTTATTACAGATGAGCGGTTCCTCACCTTTTCAACCCTCCTCAGGGTCATGCCATTGATGAGGAAGCCGGGGTTTATGGAGTATTGCAGCACATAACTGATCTCACACACACACACTCAATTCAGGAATCACATACCAGGAGGTCTGGTAATGAAGTTACACTTTCTTGCTGAGTGAATATGAGGAGATAAAGAGTTGTTTTAAAGTGATTAATGTAAGCGCTGCAGGAGGTTTTAGGTGTTTAGACATCATTCCTTCCTGAGAGATAGAAGTGTGTACAATAAATAATCTAAGTTGTTTAATGTTTTAAATAGAAATACCCCATGTGTTTGATTAACTTTGAGTTATGTACAAATATAAACCATATGTAAGTAAATGTTATAAAGAAGACAGAGTAGAAAGTAATTGTGCATGTAAATTTAAACAATAAAATAAACTGTTTTTCTTTCTGATTTATGGTCCAGTGTGAGGGTGTAAATACCAGAGATCCATTCTTTATCCTCAGATAAGGAATAAGGAGCACAAACTTTAAGAAACATGTGTATAGAAATGTTGAACAATCCAAACTACATCAGATCTGGCTTTAACTAAACCATACACATTATCTGGAACATCTACATGTTCAGCTGTGTGGTGGATGTGTGTGTCACCCTCAAGTCAAGTCAAGTCAATTTTATTTATATAGCGCTTTTAACAATTGACATTGTTGCAAAGCAGCTTTACACAATAAAAAGAAGTAAGTTTTTATGCAATGTGTATGAATCAAAATGACAAGATTGTCCCCGATGAGCAAGCCGAGGGCGACGGTGGCAAGGAAAAACTCCCTGAGATGGTAATAGGAAGAAACCTTGAGAGGAACCAGACTCAACAGGGAACCCATCCTCATCTGGGTGATAACGGATAGCAGGGATTGATCAGCATAATAATGTGTACTGGAAGTTCAGTATAACAGGAGATGTTTTAAAATTAAAATGAGTCCAGTTTGTTCCCGGAAGCTCAGGTAGACTGTAGGAGATTCCGGTCCTGAGTTATCGAACAACTGAAGTCACAGGTCCCCAGAGCATCACTCGATGACAGGACAGTCTTCATGGAAACCATCCCCAGCCACCATACGAATCCAGGCAGACCACACGGGGCATCCATGCGACGAGATCTCCAACCAGAAGCAGGACTCCAGGACGGGTTAGACGGGTCCAGAGGGCAGAGGGGTCTGGATCACTGGCAACTCAGGAGCAAAACATGTATAGCTCGACAGAGAGACAGAGAGAGGGAAAGAAGAGGGGGAAAGAGAGAGAGGAGAGAGCAGAAAAGGAGAGAACAGAAAATAAGGAGAGATGGCAGTTAGGTCTGGTCACAGTCAACATGTATAGGTGAATGTATATTTAGTGCAAAGTGCAAGCAGGGACTCTGGCAGGACTAACTATAACAGCATAACTAAAAGGGAGAGCCAGAAGGAAACACAGACATGAGGGCTCCCTGAGATGTAAAGCAAGCAACCACCTCACCGTCAACAAACCTGAGTGATCAATGAGAGTGGGGAGGACAGCATCTAAACATACCAGTTCACCAGAATACTCTACGTCCATGAGTCCCCCAGATCTGCTCCTTTACCTAAGGTTAATCTATTTACAAAAATGCTTGGCTAAATAAATAGGTTTTTAGCCTAGACTTAAACACTGAGACTGTGTCTGAGTCCCGAACATTAATAGGAAGACTATTCCATAACTTCAGGGCTTTGTAAGAAAAAGCTCTGCCCCCTGCTGTAGTTTTAATAATACGTGGTACTGACAGGCAGCCTGCATTCTTTGATCGAAGTAGGCGTGGCGGATCGTAAGACACTAACAGTTCACTCAAATACTGTGGCGCGAGACCATTTAGTGCTTTAAATGTCAAAAGTAGTATCTTAAAATCGATGCGAAATTTCACAGGGAGCCAATGCAGTGTAGATAAGATAGGGGTGATGTGCTCGTATTTTCTATTTTTAGTGAGGACTCTCGCTGCTGCATTCTGTACTAACTGAAGCTTGTTTATACACCTAGTTGAACAACCAGACAGTAAGGCGTTACAATAGTCCAACCTAGACGTGATAAAAGCATGAACTAGTTTTTCTGCATCATTTAGTGACAATATGTTTCTTATCTTGGCAATATTTCTAAGGTGAAAGAAAGCTATCCTGGTAATATTATCTACATGAGCTTCAAACGAAAGGCTGGAATCTATAATCACACCGAGGTCTTTTACTGTTGCACTTGATGGAACAGAAAGGCCATCTAAAGTTACAGTGTGATCAGAAAGCTTACTTCTAGCTACTTGTGGTCCTATGACCAGAACTTCTGTCTTATCAGGATTAAGGAGAAGAAAATTCATTAACATCCAGTCTCTTATGTCCTGCACACACTGCTCAATTTTAGGAAACTATTTTTTTTCATCTGGTTTTGCTGAGACATATAATTGTGTGTCATCAGCATAACAATGAAAACTAATACCATGTTTACGAATTATGTTGCCCAGTGGAAGCATGTAAAGTGAAAAAAGCAGTGGGCCTAAAACTGAGCCCTGTGGAACACCAAACTCCACTTGAGAACATGAGGAATGGTCACCATCTAAATCTACAAACTGATAACGATCAGTCAAATAGGATCTGAGCCACAAGAGGGCAGTTCCCTTAATTCCTACTACCTTTTCTAATCTGTGAAGGAGAATACTATGATCAGTGGTGTCAAAAGCTGCACTGAGGTCCAGTAACACAAGTATAGTGACGCAACCCTGATCAGAGGCCCATAGGAGGTCGTTTACTACTTTAACAAGTGCTGTCTCTGTGCTGTGATGAGGCCTAAATCCTGACTGATACAGTTCATTTATGCTATTTCTGTGTAGATGTGAACATAGCTGCTGTGATACTACCTTTTCCAAAATCTTGGAGATAAAGGGAAGGTTTGATATCGGCCTGTAATTAGAAAGCAGACAGGGGTCAAGGTCAGGTTTCTTGATTAGCGGTTTAATAATGGCTAATTTAAAGGATTTGGGGACATACCCACTACTGAGTGAACAGTTAATTACTTTCAACAGGGGTTCTATTATTGCTGGTATCTGTTTGAGAAAATGTGTCGGTATAGGATCTAATATACAGGTTGACGATTTTGAAGAAGAGATGAGTGAAATTAGTTCCCTCGCTTCAAGGGGAGTAAAGTGTTCTAAGTTCTGATGTGATGTGGTTAGATCATCTGAATTATTTAAATTGTCTGTTTTCAAAGCCTGAATTTTTTGCCTAATATTTATGATTTTATTATTGAAAAAGTTCATGAAATCCTCACTACTGCATGATGTTGTTGTGGAGATTTCTGCAGTGGTCTTGTTTTTAGTTAAGTTAGCTACGGTATTAAATAAAAATCTCGGGTTGTTTTTGTTATTTTCTATAAGAGTGGAGAGATACGTTGATCTAGCATCACTGAGAGCTTTTTTATAGTTCAGGATGCTCTCCTTCCAAGCTATTTTGAATACTATCAATTTAGTTTGGCGCCATTTACGTTCGAATTTTCGAGCGGTTTGTTTTAAAGCACGGGTGTGGTCATTATACCAAGGAGCGAGTTTCTTATCTCTAATCATTTTCCTTTTAACTGGAGCTACATTATCTAAGCTATAACGAAGTGCTGACTCTAGATATTCATTCGCATGTTCGAGTTCTGTGAAGTCAGATGGCGATCCAATCAAAGTTGATAATTCTGGGAGATTATTGATAAAGCTCTGTGCGGTATTTGATGTAAATGTACGTTTAAGGTGGAAGCGCGGTGCTGTGCTGCATACATTATTACTATAACACGCTTTAATCGAGACAAGGTAGTGATCTGAGATAACTTCAGACTGTGGAATTGTGGTTATATTTCCTATACTTAATCCGAAGGATAATATTAAATCTAAAGTGTGACCTGCTTTATGAGTGGGTCCTACTACACACTGATTTACTCCAACTGAGTCCAGTAAGGACATAAATGCTGTTCTCAGAGGGTCTTCTGGATTCTCAAAATGAATATTAAAGTCTCCAGCAATTAACGCTTTGTCTACAGAAACAACACGGTTTGAGAGGAAATCTGCAAATTTGCAGAGAAACTCCGAGTACGGCCCTGGGGGTCTGTAAATGATGATTAGCGGGATCGACTGAGCTGACTTTATGTTACTATAGAGAACTTCAAATGCATTAGATTTAAAACTGTGTTTTTGTACGAGAGACAGATTATCGTTATAAATAACTGCGACTCCTCCTCCTCTACCAGTTAGCCGAGGCTGGTGTATGTAGCTGTATCCAGGAGGGCTAGCTGCATTTAGAGCTACATACTCGTCCTGTTTAATCCAGGTTTCTGTTAAACATAAGATACCAAACTCCTGATCTGTGATAATTTCATTAACAATAACTGCTTTAGATGCGAGAGATCTAATATTTAACAGTCCTAGCTTCAGATCAGAGTTGCCGGCTGCGCATTCAGTGTGATCTGAGTTTGTGGTATCTATGTTAATTAAATTACTAAAACAGACTTTCTGAGTCTTTCTAAATTTATGTTTAGCTCGGGGAACAGACACAGTCTCAATATGATGAACCCTGAGTGACGACTCTCTGCAGCTAGCAGACGGTTGGTTTAGCCTGTCTGTCTGCTCCCTGGCCTGGGCTCTGGATTGTCACCCTGCCTGAACAAACAGGTAATCTGAGAGGCATTCCCACACTTCCCAGTGAAACAGTTAATATGGATGGAGACACTTCAGAGCAGCGTGACCAGGATCTCTCAAGTCTCTTGAATTCTTATATGTGTGGTCCACTGATAGTGTTCATATCAGCTAACTTTAAGTCAAATTAAACTACAGTTAAAAGCAGATAAAAACAATACCAGAATAGAAAGGTAAAATAGACTTTGAAATGCAAAAATAATATATAACTAGTGTGGAGGCGGGCAAACAGCCAGTGTCTCCTACCATCTGACAGCTCCGCGTTCCACCAGGAAAAAGAGGACTCAGCACCACGGACAGCTCCGCAGTACCCAAGGGAAGGATAAGGTGCTGTAACTCACCGAGGCTGGCAAAAGATTATCAGTCTTGTCATAATCCTGCTGTCATCTGTAACCTATAAATAGACCATAGAAGCCCAGGTTGGGGAGTAGGATTTTTTTGGTGCATGTCCCACAGCCTTCTCTTCTCTCTTAGATTCCAAGAACTCTGGGAATTCTCCGCCCAGGTTCCAGCACTCTACAGCCCTCTCGGCTCATTCGCCTTGCTCCTCATCCGACTCGACTCACAAGCACACCTTGCCTGACTGCGGCTACTGGGGTCACCTGTTAGCGCTGGATACTGCGTTTTACACTCGCACTGTTTACAGTGTTGTCAGTATTAATGTCGGCGCAGACTGCGGTATGTGTCTCTGTGGTGTTGGTGTGTTCAGGACCTTCGTGAGTTCTACCTCCAGTTCCCTGGTGTTTTCCTGCTGGATGTCGCCCCTGAGCTCCCCGGCAGACAGCTCAGTCTTTGATGTTCAACATCACAGCACTCAAAGCACCTCATCTGCTCTGTGGCGGAAAAACAGTTTAGCTGTTCTCCCCCTCTTAAAATATATACAGTAAGTGTTCCTTCCTGGTTATGTAAAACCATTAAACTCTGACGGTGGAAGGACAGGATGTGTCTCACGCTGGAGCTCTTACACCGAGCGAGACAGCTCTCATAGGGCCGACAAAGTTCCTGAAGCGGACCAGATCCTTCATGATTGCCTCGTCCTTAATGAACAGGGGCACGTTTGAGATTATCACTCTTGTAGCAGGGACAGACAGAGGGGTGACTTGGACAGCTGATCCTTTCACACATATTCCACTCTTTACCAGTGCACTCACGAGGTTTATCTTTGTAAGGAACACCACCACTGCTTTGTTCATCCAGGAGGAAGAGTAGATGTTCTCACACCCGATCTGCTCTCCCACCGCTAGCAGCACCTCCTCCATCTATACACTGTCCTCCAGAACACACCTAACACCATGCAGGAGAGACAGAGTCTCCACACCGGCCTCAGAGGCCATCGTGCCCTGCCCACTCTCTCTCACTTTAAATCTTTAACATTTCTTTTACTAGTAACATTTACTAATAAAATTAATTAATAAATAAACTGAAGTTGGCAGTATTTTCAAAACTTGGCACAGCGCCACGCTTTCCACGCTTTTCCGTACACCCAGTACATCATACACACAGAGAGAGAGAGAGAGCACTTTTTATTATGTTTTTATTAAACACATCTACATTTACATCTATCCATCCCTGAACCTCAACACAAGTGAGGAAATTCATGACAGTTATTCATCTCACTCAAGCGAAAGAAGAAATAAGAAATGTTCTATCAGAGTTATTTTATCTCTAACGCTACTTTTAGTCCTCATACTGACACAATAAATCACTCTGGTGACTCTGCTAATGGAGAGGGGAATGTCTGGAGTAATGGATTAGACCAGTGTGCAACATTAATTCATGTATTAATTATTATTAATATTTTTATGAATTTATTATTATTAATTATTAATTTTTTTTGGTTTACTGGCAAACAAGGAAATTATTAGTTTTAGTGAATTGGGTGTAGAAAGATACTTTTTTTTACAAACACACACACACACACACACACACACACACACACACACACAGAGTTTAAACCTGTAAAACTGAAAGATGAGTGTAGAGGAAGTGAGATTTGCGTGAAGACGGCTGAGTGATCCTCTTTCTCCCAGAATAGAGCAGCACTTTCACCAGATGTTCAACTTTCTTCAGCCAAACTCACTGAAGCACAACACACAGCACTGAATCTACAGCTAAACACACTCTCTCATCACACTGAGAATGACTATTAACTGGAATAAAAGAAGACACAATGTCCAAAATGAAGTTTTATTTCAGCAGAGCAAAACTACAGGAAGAGCAACAGGACAGTGAAGAGAGTAAAGACAGAAATGTCAGCATTGTGTAGAATTGAAACTCTATTGTAGATGGATGTGTAAGCAGCTCAGTGTTCAATTCTATCTCGGAGCTGTTAGCCTTCACACTGGCTCTTTCTGAACGTGACCGGATGATTGACGCCGTCATGGGAGACCTTACAGACAAACTCCTCCCCCTTTTCCCAGAGCGCTTTGCTGAGGGTCAGGGTGCTGCTGCGCGTGTAACCGTCCTCCTTCCGTTCTTCCGCGCTGGTCAGAACCCCGTCCTTCACCTCTGAGCCGTCCACCGTCCAGCTCACCAGCGCCCCCTGTGGAGAGTAGGCAGACAGCAGGCAGAGCAGCGAGGCCGATCCCTCAGACGGCTGCAGAGAGGAGGGAGGGAGCAGAGACACGGAGGGCTTCACCGTGGGACCGGCTGGAGACCACAAACACACAATAAACACACATTTACACACACTTACACAACATTTCCTCATTACTGCTTATTCACATGACTGCAGTTCAGTAGAACTACTCAGCAGGAGAACATTTACTAGTTACTGCTTATATTGTGGAGCCACTCGGACTTTGATCGGCTTTATTCTGCGAGTGTATTCCAGTCCTCCTAAGTTGTTCTGTTACTTTTACATGTAGTCCTACAGAAAAATAAATCCACTGCTGATGTAAATACACTGATATTCCACAGAATCAGGGCTGGAAAATGCAACATCACACCTTCCCTTTGAGTTTCCGATTACAAGATTTACTCGATTACAAATCACATATCTGGCAACAAGCCTGAGAAATCAGTTGAGTGATGGAAATAACCCCATCACACCACATCCACCTTTCTACACACTGTTTATCTTTGTTTGGAGATTCAACATCAGTACATCAGTACAATTATAGAAGACTAACAGGCACAGGATTAAGTTTTATACCATGTCCTTCACAGCACACAATATCAACTTAAGAAGCTGTGAATGTAAAAGTGCTCTGTTTACTGACCAACACACTGCACACTGAGGCAGGTAACAGTTAAATTCTGAGGTTTGCAGTTTTATGGTTTTCCTACTTTATTGCATCAAATTCTAAAAAGAAAACTATGCTGTGTTTATGTCCAAATTATAAATCCATGAAAACAACCAACCAGCCAACAAACGACCAAACAAACATACAACAAGTAATTTATTCTAGTAAGTTATTTATTAGAGTTCAACATATAAATGGAAAATAAATACTATTATATTTGTCCAAAGTTCAACAATCTAATTAAAAATCTAAATACCATTTTTAATTAAATAAAGACTTACATTTCACAATGAGTTTGGTTCCTCCACCGAAAGTCCACCACAGTAAAACATTCTAATGAAGCCGTCATACAAAAACCTCTGTTACACTCCAGTGACCACACACACACACACACACACACACACACACACACACACACACAGAGACACACAGTTGTGGTGTTTGCATATGTGTGCTGTGTCAGTGCTGCACACACTTTAAGAGCTGTAGTGCTGATCAGAGTGTGTTCAGTCCTTTCAGAGCCACTGACACGCAGCACAATGATGATGGTACTGATTCTACTGCTGGGGACACTGGGACTCCTCGCTCACCGTGAGACACTCTCTTTACTTTTATTATTCATACACATCAGCACATCACTCTCACACTCACTACTACATTTGTTTCCATTATTTTAACTCTGCATCCTTTTCTTTAGAGTCCTTTGGGGAAATCGTCCTGACTCAGTCTCCAGGAGCTCAGTCTGTTTCTCCAGGACAATCTGTTACTCTCACCTGTACAACCAGTCAGAGTGTTAGCAGTGACCTCCACTGGTATCTACAGAAACCTGGTGAAGCTCCTAAACTCCTGATCTATAATGATGTTACACGTTACTCTGGGGTTCCAGATCGTTTCAGTGGCCATAGATCTGGTTCAGATAATAGAGGATTTACTCTACAAATCTCTGGAGTTCAGACTGAAGATGCAGGAGATTATTACTGTCAGCAGAGTGAGAGCTTACCGTACACACAGTGTTATAGCGCCGTACAAAAACCTCCCTCAGCTGTAGAGGAAGTGCTCTGAGTCAGAAACACACACTGATCTGAGAACAGCTGCAGAGCTGCTAAAGCTGCACTCCACTGAACATCATCATAAACTGAACACTGACTCATGCAAGAATCTATACACAAACAAATGTCCTCTTATTTTTTATTATATCCATAATTTTTTTTCTTAATGTATTATTATTATTATTATTAGTACTAGTAGTAGTAGTAGTAGTATTTCACATATCCCAGTTAGGAAGCTGGAACTTGCAGCCAGACTAATAATTAATATACACTGAAATCTCGATTGCGAGTATAATACGTTCATGAAGCGTGTTTGTGTATCAAAACACTTTTACATCAAAGTGAATTTTCAGTGGCGCCTGGTGCAAATTGTTTTTTTTTTAGGGGGGGGGGGCAAACAAATTGAAAATTAAACTTTTAATACTCGCCTGAAAATAGCCATTTATGAGGTGATTAAGGATCCTTACTACTAGTATAAAATAAAGGCATGACTCACATCACATCCAGTCAGCAGCTCCGCTTGCCATAAGAAGTGCTGGAAAAGCACCGAGTGTAAGCTCGGCCGTGATCACATGACTGCTGCTTAATTAGAAGATCAGCTCCATCTGGTCCAAGCTTAACTTTTTTCTTTTTTCAAAGAAATTACAGAATTTTCTCTCATATTTCTCTCATATATCACTATTCAATACATTAACTAACACTCTGCTGACCGTTAATAAGACTCGTTGAGAATGGTCCAATCACACGAGCCCAAATATTTTTAAAAAATACTGTTTCGCTAAGAACAAAAGTGGGAGGGTTCGGAGCGCACAGTGCTCCGCCCCAAGGATGATTTGAAAAGATCCAATCAGAGCTCAGCCTCAAGTCACATGCTTTTCAAAAATGTACATGCCTACATAAACACTTGTTTGTCTGCCACCTCGCGTACAAGAACACAAATGAACGTAATACAGCTTAGATGTTCTTTTTTGTAAATAAATTATATTAAGAAATACAGAGGAATATTGTGATTAAATGACTTCATTTTATTATTAAAATTAATCATTATTATGTTAAATAATTACATGTTAATGTAGCATTCTTCTCTGCCTAACTTTAAGGGGCGGCGCCCCTGCGCCCCGAATTGACCGACCGCCACTGAATAAGTGCTTTAGTTGCAAGGGATCTTATATTGAGAAGCCCAAACTGTAGAAGTAGATTTTGGTTACTTATTTGGCCCTTTTCTGATTTTATGGTTATTAGGTTATTTCAAGAGCTTTTAACGTATTTATTCTTTTTTCTCACTGTCCGTGGAACAGACACAGTTTCTATAAGACAAGCAATGTGTGCGCATCTATCAGTATAATGAGTAACGTGGCTATTATAATTAAAATCTATGGTATGACTTAGCACCAGTCTAATGGTTAGTAGTGTCCTGGAGAGGTTGTCAGAGAGGACTGCTGCTCCAGCTCTACTAGGATGCTGGCCATCAGTATGGTAGATCTATGAGGAAGAGAGCAATTTCTTTTTTTTTATAAAATAATTCTAACTCAGACGGGTGACGGCTGGCCTTTTGGAGCTACTGGAGGAGCCTGAATAAGCTGTTGAGGGAGCTGTAGTAGGGATGACGTCACAGTGCAACAGCTTTAGAGTGTTGTTTAGACAGGTCTATATTCTGAACATAGAATTGCAAAACATCTGATACTTTGGGGGAAACAAAGACTTAAATTGTTCTTTGATAGTTTTTAAAAATGGATATTTTAATATAAAAGGACCAGATACGGACTGATAAGCAGCTGGTGTTATCCAGGAAGTAGGTGTTTGATGCATTACAGTAATGTGTATTAACAAGTGCCCTTACAAGTGCTACAGTGTACAGTATGTGTGCTGCTGGGGATTTGAAGATTGTTCATTTTTCACTGTGACTCCAGTGTTTTTCACTGTCCCTGATTGCACTTTGCACTAATATACATTCACCTTATACATGTTGACTGTGACCAGACCTAACTGCCATCTCTCCTTATTTTCTGTTCTCTCCTTTTCTGCTCTCTCCTCTCTCTCTCTCCCTCTCTCCTTTCCCTCTCTCTGTCTCCCTGTCTCTCTATACATGTCACTCCTGAGTTGCCAGTGATCCAGACCCCTCTGCCCTTTGGACCCGTCTAACCTGTCCTGGAGTCCTGCTTCTGGTTGGAGATCTCATCGCATGGATGCCCCGTGTGGTCTGCCTGGATTCGTGTGGTGGCTGGGGATGGTTTCCATGAAGACTGTCCTGTCATAGATTGATGCTCTGGGGACCTGTGACTTCAGTTGTTCGATAACTCAGGACTGGAATCTCCTACACTCTACCTGAGCCTCCAGGAACAAACTGGACTCTTTTTAATTTTAATTTTAAACACATCTCCTGTTATACTGAACTTCCAGTACACATTATTATGCTGATCAATCCCTGCTATCCGTTATCACCCAGATGAGGATGGGTTCCCTGTTGAGTCTGGTTCCTCTCAAGGTTTCTTCCTGTTACCATCTCAGGGAGTTTTTCCTTGCCACCGTTGCCCTCGGCTTGCTCATCAGGCACAATCTTATCATTTTGATTCATACACATTGCATTCAAACTGTGGGAGACTTTTCTCCTACACTAGTTACAGTTGCCTCAATTACAAATGTTACATAAAAACTTTAACTTTAAAAAAGAACCAAAGAAAAGACTCCGGACTCCTTGTAGATCTGGATGAAGTAAGGCAGGATTTATTGCAGCAATAAAACCAAGTGAGCCAGCTTAGCAATGCTTAGGTTGTGTATCCATGCATCACCTAAATCTGACTGCTTTGACTGTGACCTCACCGGTCATTTTATACAGTTTGCAAGGGGAGGAGCGCTCACCTAGCCCCCTCCCCTGTATATTTTTTCTTATTCCTTATCAAATTATTAACCCATTGTAATCCAACTTTTTCCAAGTAATGTCACCCATTGTAATCACATTTTCTCTTATCTTGTTTGCTTACGTCATATACCTCGTCATCTGACTCCATATCTTTTCCCCATTGTAATCTATTTTTCTTATAAATTATTTTCCATTATCTTTGCACTAAGTTTGTTTATTATTAAAAAATATAGGGGCGGCGCTTATTTTACTATATATTCTTAGTTCTTCCGGGTTACTCTACAGTTCTTAAAAGACAGGCCATGGGTAAGCATCTCTCTCGCACTCATTTTAATTATTTGTCTTATTTTCCTAATTTGTTGTATTTACGTATTTTATTGTATTGTTATAGCTAAGCGCAACTGCCCAAGCACTGAATACATTCCTTTGGACGATTCGGACAGCCAGGACAGTCCAGAGCACAACTCCTTTGAGGATTATACTCCTACTGAACCTGTTGCTGACCGAGCCTCAGTGAGTTTTTGCCAAAATGAGTCTGATGGATCATTGACACAATTTCTTCATAAGAACGGTCTTACTTATGTCAGGAAGGATGACTCCGGGCCCGGCCCTTCTAAGAGACCGCGTCCGGAGGCACATAGCTCTCCTTTACTTTCTTTCAGGCCTGTGCGACCAGAGTCTAGTACTCCAGCCCAGTCTCTCTTGAGGCCTGTTGGTCTAAAAGGTGTCAGTACTCAGACTGATTTTAAAGTGTCTGTTGGTACCCAAACTGATTTTCCTGAAGCGCCTACACCACTTCTGAATCGTGGTATTTCTGTTTTTATTCCTCACACTGATCTTCCCATAAATGTGGTTCTGGGTCAGAGAAGGCTTGACATTTAATTTCTTATGCCTTTTGTTATTTGATGCTTACCCAGGCCCCCTATTTTATTGTACTTCTTTATGTTGGGCCTTATACTTTGTATTTCTATTTTATTCACTATGTAGGTGCACATGCTATTTTATTTTGTGCCTACTCTTATTAAACGTATTATTCATCAAGCTAAATGTGTGTCCTTTGGTTATTTGTCTGTGTCCCTTTAAATTTGACATGCCTGCACATGTATCCAACCCCTGTGACATCACAGTCAAGATCACCCCATGTCTGAGGAGATTACCTCATGTCTGGGCTGTTGGCATTACATAATGTCTAGAGACATCAGGTACTTTTGAATGCTCAGGGTACAAAGATTACATCATCTCTAGGGTCTGTTGGTACACAGTGTCCACTAAGCATCTTACATCCAAGATGGCTACCTGTCTAGAGTTCATTTGAGTTCATGCTGCATGTTCTTGCTACTGTGACATCACACTGTCCTTAGCTCACCTCTGTCTCCTTACCTTACCTCTATATTCTTTTTACTAAGATTAATAGTTTCTATCATATTGTTGCATGCACAAGTATATTTAATTAAAATATGCTCACATATTTCCCCCTCTGTGACTTTTAAGTCACATAAAGAAAAATAGAATCACATAAAGAAAATAATACTTACTTACTAACTTACACATTATACTAATACTCAACTTATAAGCCTTACATGTTACTACAGAGAAAGAATAAACCCTACATATTGAACCTTATTATGAGAAGAAACCTTACTTAACCTTACTTATAAGCCTTACATGTTACTACAGAGAAAGAATAAACCCTACATATTGAACCTTATTATGAGAAGAAACCTTAACCTTAAACTATGCATAAAAATTACTAAATCAACTTTAAATCATTAACTTAAAGGAAACTTACTAAATCAATGAACTGGACCTCAAAACTCACATATTACCCCCTCACCAAACATCAGTCTAAGTAGAGATAAGCAAAAGATGAGTAAACCTAGCATAAACTAGTATATGAGAGTATAATAAACATACAATTGGTTAAATACGAAGAGTCCAGAGGTGGGCGAAAAAACCTTCCGTATAGCCAATTTAGAAGGAAAAATTCCCACCTTGCCAGCTTTTTTGTGCTCGACAGTGCATTCACCACCAGGACTCGACTTCTGTACAATACATATATAACAAAGACATTTGAAACCATTAAAGCCATTTAAGCACTCCGTTAGGGTCCCTGTAAATCAAGGAGAGCGTGTCAAGACTTTCAGTTCCTTCTTCAGTCCATGCCTTGCGATCCTCTTCAGTAAATTCAATTACGTGCAGGTTCTTACAGCTCATCAGCTGTGATAGTGGAATTCGGTTCATCCTGCCTGTCTCCTCACGTAAGAAGTCTAGCCAGACTTCGTCAGCGTTCGAAAGAGCTTCCAGCACATGTTGCAAAGTGGTTGGTGTATCTGTCCATAAAATGTC
The DNA here is from genome assembly GCA_030347435.1 of Clarias fuscus. NCBI lineage: Eukaryota > Metazoa > Chordata > Actinopteri > Siluriformes > Clariidae > Clarias > Clarias fuscus. The sequence goes on along the minus strand of CM059204.1, from coordinate 47,294,923 downwards.
ATCTCCCAACATCACTTTAGTTATGGTCTTATCTGCTGCCATGTAGACATCGTCAAATTCAATTACACCACAGATATCATATCCAACCCAATTCTCTTCGATCCCAATACCTCTATAGAGGCCTAGCTTCAGATGTCTTCCAAGCTGATATGAAGTTGTTTCCAGACGAAGTCCTCTGCTTATGTCCAGGTCGAACGTTTCCTGTCTCATTGACTTGATCCATTTGAAGTCTCTTGTCAAGACATTGGCCATCGCGATGAACTTCTTAGTCCCCATCGGACGGTGTGGGAACCAGTCAACCAGATCGTGTCTCAGGTCTGCCCATCTTCTTGTTGGGGTCTGTTCCAGAACCTCCCTCCATGCATCACGGCAGACTGTACAGGAAACTATCCATCGTGGGTCAGGTACCGGTTCCATCCTGCATACATACGTGTATAACAGAGACAGGACAAAAATACAAGACACACAAAACACATTTCTTCTGCTAATACTACTTTTTCTCTGGTATAGTTTCTTCAAAACATTAAGTGTGTTTGATTAACATACTATGCTAAATAATCTCAATATACATGTAATTAATAAATATACAGTCATTTTGTCCATTATGTGGCAGCGCTAATCATTTGTGTTCACTTCATTTCCACGTAAACGGAGTCTGCCTCCCAGTCTTCATCTGGTGGCGTTCGTTCGTAATATTCCACAGTCATTGTATATTGTCCCACCATTCTTTGAATGCTTGCTCTCGCCAGGGGGATAACGCAACATGACAATATAAGCAGAGTTCCTAGTACTATTAAGATAATTGTCCCTAGTTTCACAAGTAGTCCATACCAAGTTGAAGGGTTCAGCCAATCAAACCAGGAAGTCCATGCGTTATTCCTCTGTACGTCTTGAATGATTTTAACATTTTCGTCTCTCATGTCCCTCATGGCTCTTAAAAGCTTAGTTATGTTACCATCTGGGCCTGTGTGTCTTGGAATGTATGTACAACATTCTTCTCCAATTAAGGCACATACTCCTCGTTGAGGTGCCAGCATCGTGTCCAGGACGAATCTATTCTGTGTAGTCATTAATGTATTCTTATCCAATTGTTCCTGAACCAGTCCTAAGACTCCTAAAGTAAGATTCCAAAATCTTTGTTGATTGTAATAAAGTAGGTTAATCCACCTTGCATTTTTTGAAATTTGAACCCATGGCAAGAAGATTGTTGTGAATGCTCCTCCTACCCTGTTTATAGCCTCATACTCAGTTGGTACGCCAACTGGAATACCATCCCAGGTCACTGATAGTCCTCCATCTCTATCAAACTCTTTCCATGCCGATATTTCCTCTCCAATTGTTTCCACAAACTTGTCTTCACGTTTATTCCGTCTGTGTTTCTTGCCATATAGTCCTATTACAATCAAGTCTCCTTCTAATAGTACTGGAGCACAACACCCACCCCAATTATTTGGTAAAGTTTGTCTAACTGTAGTTCCTCCACAGTACCAGAATATGTCTGCTAGCGGTGTTGTACCAGCGCTTAAATCTGGTTGTTGTACTTTTACTATCTCACTGCATGTCAGACTGTCTGTTTTATTGTCGCATATCTGGTGCATTTCTATGAAGAATCCTGCTGCTGGCTGTGTTTCATTGCAACTTGGTGATAGATCTCCTACTTCAATGCTTCCATTTGAGTAGATGCATAAAGGATAGCGTTGCTGTATAGGTGTTATTTCTCTTTGTACAGCATCTAATGTTCCTACAGGTTGATATGAACATTTGCTTATATTTTGCATCCATTCAGGGCCATAGTGTATAGCCGCTGAATGCAAAAGACAGCTAATAGGGCACAATTGTTCACTGTATGTCGGGTTGTCTATACATTCCCTTGTTCCATGTGTTATCACCACACGTGGGGGTCTATTACTTCTATCATGACACACAATGCAGTCTCGCGTGGTTACGGACTCAGCTGTAAATTTCAACCATTGAAAGAACATGTCATTCTTCCATGTCTGGTCAGATTCTGCTTGATTTTTGGGTGATTTCTTTGTTATCTGCGGAATTATTGTTACATATTTTGCTGATTCAATATCTGATATTTTGGGCTGGTCAGGTGCTTTTGCATAGCATCCCTTCCATCCTGCTAATGGAACACATACTCCTCTAATTTCGCCTTCTATTGAATTCTCAAATGCGCATCAACCGTTGGATCTTGGTACAGCCTCTATTAGTCCATCTAATGCTGTCATTTGTGCTTTATGCCAATATGCCTTTTTCCTCATTTCTATGTAAATGCGCACTCTTTCTTCTGGGGATTGTGCATTATCTACCTCTATTTGGTAGGTTGCTTCCCAAAATCCTGTTCTTTCCCCACTGTCCAATCCAGCTACTATTCTAGCTCTAGTTATTGTAGCTAATGCACAACGTATTTGTCTCTCTTCATTAGTCCATTTTGGTTTGTTTCTCTCGTTCTTAGTAGCACCACTGTTAATTAGACCAATCATGAAGAGAATTCCTATACCCATAGATCTCCTTTGTTTCAGGAGGCAATAGGGGGGTGGTTTCTCCATTTGGATCACAACGGTGACACGTGGGACTATGGCCAAATAACCTACACAATATATTTCTTGGGGGGTTTTTTGTTGGGTATGTTCTTTCAACTGTAGTTGGTTTAAATAATTTAATCACTATCTGAGCCAGCGTTAACTTCTAACTGATTTAATCACTATCTGAGTATTCTACAACTCTAGGTGCGGGATCTTCTTCTGACTGTCTACGCGCTGTTTCAATTCTGGCACGTCTGTGCTCTCGCTGTCTAACTTGGGCTCTTGTTCTAAGAGACGGTCCTCCTTGTTCTGCTTCTGCTTCTTCTTCTTCAAGCTCTGCTTCCCAATCTTGTATATCTTCTTGGGGCCACTCCGGCCAGTACCCTTGTTCTCCTTCTTGTTCTTCTACCCACGGTAACCCTTCAGTGTACCCATAAGGATCTGGTGCTTGTTGCCTGGGCCTTGTGTCACTCTCCTGGGAACCTGATTGCAAACCTGAAGGTCCTGCTCGGGGAGACTCTTCAGCGTCTTCCTGAGATTCCCTGTCCCTTACCTGGTCTGGGTTTGGGGCCTTGCAGCAATGATTTAAATGGTACCATACATCTTTACCTTGGACTTTTACTGCAGTTGGAGTTGCCAACACCACCTTGTATGGTCCTTCCCTTCTAGCTTCGTTCCACCTTCTTTTGAATACTCGAATAAACACCCAGTCACCGGGTAGCACAGTTCTCTCCTCTATGTCCTCTTCCTCGGCGTCATCAGCTGGATCAGCTACCCTCGGTCTGATGTTGTCATGTATTGTGGCTCCTTTAACCTGTTGGAAAATAACTTTGTGTATTTCAGATAAGTGTTTCACATAGTGATCAAGCTCACTCTGTAGTTGTTCAAGTGTGGGGCCTTTATAGGGCCCTCGAACAAAGGATGTAAGCATAGGTCTGCCAGTAAGCATTTCATGCGGTGTTAGATGTGTGTTGCGGTTAGTTTGCGATCTCATGCCCATCAAGGCTAATGGCAAAGCTTGAAACCAATTCATACTTGTTTCTGCACATATTTTAGCCAATTTCATTTTCAGAGTTCCATTTGCTCTCTCTACCATCCCCTGAGATTGGGGGTGGTACACACATCCAAACCTGTGCTTGATGTTTAACCACTGAGTCACTTTCTGTACTATCTTGTTTGTGAAGTGTTTACCATTGTCTGAACTGATTGTGTCTGGGATTCCAAATCTTGGTATCACTTCCCTGCACAGGAATTTTGCTACTGCCATTGCATCTTCCTTAGCTGTTGCTACAGCTTCTACCCATCTGCTAAATCTATCCACAATCACTAGGATGTATCGTTTTCCTTGTATTCTCGGTTCCCCCATGTCCACATAGTCGAACATTATATGCCTAAACGGACCATCTGGCTCTGGAATATGTCCTATTGGTGATGTGAAGTGTTTTCTACGGTTATATCTAGAGCATATGTCACAAAACTGTGACAATGTTCGATGAACCATAGGACCTAGATAAGGTGACCACCATGTCTTTTGGATTCTTCTTATCACTTCTCCTCTTGCTACATGGTCGTTACCATGAGCTTGCTTTATCAAGGTTATGAGAAAGTTTTGTGGAGCTACAAAACGCCCATCTGCACTTCGCCACACGTTAGTATCATTATCTTTTGTTGCTCCTCTTGTTAACCATTTTCGAATCTCTTCACCTGATGCTGCTGCCTGCATGTCTGCTAGTGAGGATAAGTCTGGTACTGGGGGTGCGTAATCTTCTGGTATAAGTACTAATCTTTCTTCAGAGTCTGGACTTGAGCTTGAATTTGAACTTGAGCTTGAGCTTGAACTTGGCCCTTCATCAGGGTTAACACTTGACTCTGATAAACTTGGTTCATTTTGTGCTGCGGATTCTGGCATCATGTTTGCCTGATTTACTGCTACTTTCTTAGCTGCTTCATCTGCTGCTTCATTTCCATCACTAACAAACGTACCATCTTTCTTATGTGCTGCACATTTTACTATAGCTAATCTAGATGGTATTTTGATGGCATCTAGCAAGTCTGAAATTGCTTCTCCATGTACTACTGGTGTTCCGTCTGCTCTTTTGTAACCCCTTTGTGCCCATATGGGGCCATACAGATGGCATATTCCATACGCATACGCTGAGTCTGTGTATATCGTACATGCTTTTTCTTCTGCTAGTTTACAAGCGCCTGTCAAAGCGATTAATTCAGCTAGCTGGGCTGAACAGGGTTGTGGCACATGTTCAGCTTGTACTACTTTGAAGGCTTTTCCATCTAAGTCTGGTGTTACTATTGCATAGCCTGCCTTATTGCTATCCCCATCTCTAAAACATGACCCATCTACAAAGAATATACAATCTGGGTGTGACAGAGGTTGATTCTCTAAATCTTGGCGTGTCTTCAGATGTTCTGCTGACACAAGATGACAATCGTGTGGATCTCCCTCTGCTGGGGTCATCATGCGATCTGCTGGATTTACTGTCTGACACCTTCTTATAGTCAATTCAGGTGCAGAGAGTATTACATCATATCCTGTTCTTCTAGCATTTGTAATTACAAATGATGGGCTAGTCAGGAGTGCATGCAATGCGTGGGTGGTGTACATTACAACAGGATGTCCCATAGTAATTGATGAGGCTTTTTGATAAGCAAAGGCTGCAGCTGCCACACCTCGGTAGCAGGGTGGCATGCCTTTTTCAATATTATCGAGCGCTGTACTATAATAAGCAATTGGTTGCTTACTAGGCCCTTGTTGTTGAGTCAGAACCCCTGTGGCAAAACCTCCACGCTCCGAGACATACAAATGGAATGGCTTATTATATTCTGGACTAGCAAGTGCTGGTGCTGTACAGAGTTCTCTTTTTAGCTGTTCAAATGCTTCTAGTGCTTCAGGTGTCCATTCTAACACTACACTATTCTTTGTTTGTCCAGCTACTTTGATTATTGCTCTCAAGGGTGCTGTTTTTAGTGCAAAGTCACAAATCCAGTCACTACTAAATCCTACCATGCCTAGAAAAGATAGCATCTCTTTTACAGTTCGTGGTTTAGGAGCTTTCATTATTGCTTCTATGTGTTCAGGAGATATATGCCTAGACGTTCCTTCCAACACTCTGCCTAGATATTCTACCTTCTGTTTACAGAATTGTAACTTCTCTCTGCTAACTTTATGTCCATTTTCAGATAATACTGTCAAGACTCTTAACGAATCTGTTTCACATTGCTCTTTCGTTGGACTACAAATCAGTAGGTCATCACAGTACTGAATCATAGTACTTTTGATATTTAACGAGGCTAGATCTTGAGTTAGTACTCGGTTAAATATTGATGGACTTTCACAGTATCCCTGTGGTAAACGATTGTAAGTCAGCTGTCGTCCTTCATATGTAAAGGCAAACAAGTATTGTGATGCTGGATGTAGCGGAATACTAAAGAATGCTGAACATAAGTCTATAACAGTGTACCACTGTGTATCTTCTGGTATGTTGGACAACAATGTGTGTGGATCAGGCACTATAGGCAATTCTGCTTCTACAATTTGATTTATAGCACGTAAATCATGCACAAGCCTCCATTTGTCTGAATTGGGCTTCCTGACAGGAAATATAGGAGTGTTACAAGGACTTTTAGTAGGAGTTAATACTCCAGCTTCCAATAAGCCATCTATAGTAGGTTTAATCCCTGCTACAGCTTGAGGTGTCAATGGATATTGTCTTTGGTAAGGCAATGTTGCATTTGGTCTTATTTTTATTAAGGCTTGTCCTCCAGACTTAACTAATCCTACATCTGTTGAATGTCTTGTCCATAATTTTTCTGGAATTGTTTTCAGCAGTTCCTCCTCTAATGCTGATTCCTTTTCATCTATCTGCTCTACCATCTTAACTGACATTTGTCTATGCGATGACAACGGAGTGTTACACATCCCCCTCTGAGGGTGTGTTGACAACGTCATGTTCCCATCTATTTCTGTGTGTGTTGCCCTCACTCTTTCTATTCCTGAAAAGTTTATTTTCAAAAACTTTTGATCTTGTGAAATGTGTACAGAAGGATTAGGGGTTTGTTCCCACTTAGTCACTTCAGCTGCTTGCTTGACCATCAGTCCTAGCTCTTTGGATTGTGCCTTTTTTCCCACCAGTAACGAGATGTGGGGTGCTGTGTTTGGTACTTGATGCCAGTGTTCTATTTGTTCAGTCAGATGTACACTGATGGCTGCTCCTGGAGCACCTACAATTATATCTCCTAGTACCACATCAGAGACTGTGTTCTCCATCACGTCTGACCATAATTGTGCATATTCTTCATCTTGGCTTCCTTGGTCATAGTGCATGGTACAGTGCAATGGCAAAGTTGCTCTTTTGCAATCTGGTCGTCGTTGTAGAATCCATTCTTCCCATAAGTCCTGTGCATGTTGAGCTCCCTTGCCTGTGCACACCAGCCAATACACTGTATCCAAGTTATTGGGTTTTTCTGCAATCTGTAAGAACTGTCCTATTGTTACATACATTCCTTTAGCATTACATTGAATTTTTGCTTTAAGTTTGCACAACAAATCTCTTCCCAATAAATTAACTGGAGTAGTCGGTGAAAATAATAAAGGTGCTGCTACAGTGGTGTCTTCTAATGTTATTATTTGTGGCTCCGTAAAATGCAATACCTGTGATTGTCCCGAGAAGCCTGTGGTTTTTATCGTATTGCTTGAGAGAGGGAGCTGGGAGCCTTCACGTCCTATACATGAGTAAGTAGCACCTGTGTCAATCATAAATGGAATTGGTTGTGAATTATTTATAGACACCATCACATTTGGTTCTTGTTGTGGATGCAGTGTTGAGACGTACTGCATCTGCTCCCCCTCTGGCTCCTCTGGGCCTCGTCAATTCCAATTTTGGGTGGGTCCCATCCAGGGACCTGCCCACTGATTTTGGGGTTGTCCTTGAGTCCATGTTCCAGCAGGTTGTCTTGGACCAGGAGATCCCACATTCCCTTGAGGAGCCTGTCCTGCTCCATATGGCCCTTGAGGTTGTGGTCCATTTTGCATTCCCCAAATTATTTGTGGACAGTTTCTTCTAATATGTCCTATTCCTCCGCATTGCCAGCACTGATTCGGGCCCATTTGCCCTGGGGCATTCATTCTAAATTGCTGTCTTCTTTGTTGCTGTTGGAATGGTCCTCTTTGTCCCCTGCCTCCAATAGGCCCGGGGCCCTGTCTTTGCCACCTCATGGGTTGATTTTGTCCTTGCTGGTTTCCAGGTTGCGCATATGTTGGAGGGGCTTGGGTCATTGTTGGTTGTTGCATTTGTTGCACTGGTTGCTGCATTTGCTGTGCTGGTCCAGTAGGGGGCAGTGTTGTCTGATTTTCAGGCACCATTACTGCTGCTTGGACTTTTCCTTTTTCTTTTTCCTTTTTCTTTGCAGCTGCAAATTCCCCTAGCTGTATTTTGTGTAACTGGGTTGCAATTGACTCAGCAGCTTCCTTGGCCTCTTTTTTCTTTTTCCTGTATTGTTCCACATAATGTACAATGTGTGCTTGAAATGTGTCCCATGGTAGTGTATTCAGTCCCACCACGCCTTCTAGGGCTGTCTGGACTTCTTGAGGCATGCATTTTTTCAGCATCATTCGGAACAGGCTCTTACTTGTGTCTGTTTGATCCCAGGAACCTCCAGTTTCTTCTCTCCACTTGGTCTGGAAATCATTGATGAACTTAACAACGTTCTCATCTTCTTTCAGTGTTACTGATTCCAGCTTTCCTGGATCCATTTTGGTTGGGTAAGCTTTTCGCAGAGCGTTCCAAACCTTGTTCCTGAATGCTCCAAACGCTAGGCTATTTCCTGCATTTTGTCCAGTTGCTGCTTGCAGACCAGCCTCGTTGAGAATCTCCGTGGTTTTCACTTTCCCAATTGTCTGTGCCAGAATAGCCTTTACATCTCCTATTGCCAGGAGGTGACCAGTGGTTTTCTCTTCTAGCTGTGTTATCCATTTCTGTGCTCCATTACATAAATCTGGTAATTGGTTAGCCAGACCTGTCATATCCATAAATGACCATGGCACATAATGATACTGATTTCCTTTTGATACAAGTGGGTAGTGTCCAGCCGCAGTATATTCTTCCGGGTCTGACATATGTGGTTCGTCATTAAAGTGTATAGGTCCAATGTCTTCTTCATTAGGCCAGGATGAGGTGACATGCCAGCTTGAGGGTTTCTTTGAGTGTGTAGATTTTCTTTTCATAGATGGTCTCATTTCAGATACAGCCTTTCTTGCGTCCTTCAGAGAGTCATTCAGACGTCTGTCGAGGTGCTTTTCCAGTCGCCTAAACGATTCATCGAGGGAATCATCACTGTAACCATCTTCTTCTGCAATGTCAAACTTGTCATGTTGATATTCATTTCTGTCCACTTGTTTCCTGCTTTTTGGGTGTAGTTGGCTGTTACGCTTTGAAGTGCTTGCCTGTCTCTCTTCTATTCTTTTCCTTGCTTCTCTCTCAGGTTCAATGATCATGTACCCTTTTACTTTCCTCTTTACCTGATTTCCCTCCATTGCTTCAATTTCTTCTGTTCCAGCTGTATCTTCATCAGCTTCATACAGGGATGATGTGAGTGGTTCTTTATCTATACTGTATGTTCTTTCTGGGTTCTCTCTTCTCCTCCTTTCCATCATCCTTTTTTCAGGTGTGACTTGTTTCTTGTTTGCAAACCCCTTTACTTCAGACAGAAATTGCGCATTCTGTTCTTTCAGTCTTTCCATACCTCTTCTCCTTGTTTGTGGCTCTTCAGATTCTCTTGATGCATATGGTTCTGTCGCTCTTTCTTCACTCCATTCCCTTCCGTCCTCACTGCCACTTCCGGAAGTTGTTGATTCTGGTCTTTCTTCCATTTGTCTGTTCATCCACTCAGTGTCACATGAGGTTACTTTAATTTTTCCCAATACTTGTCCTTCAAATCCAAATGTTCCTTTATCTTGTTCATGCAGTTTCTGTAGTGGATACATTCCTCCACCCTTCTGTTGCATGTGTTCCTCAGTGTATGGTGGTGGTCTCTCTAATTCTAAGCTTATTTTCTCTTTTCTTCCCTTTTGGGTTTTTTCTTTCCTGTCTTCACTCCCTTCTAACTTCTGATCTTTCTTTCCTGACTTTGTTTCTTGTTTTTCTTCTTCAGTTTCTCCCTCCTTCTTTTTTCCTTCATTTTCAAACCATCCTACAATTTCTAGCTTTTGTTCTAATTTAATCCTTCCCTTACTGCCCTTTTCTTTAGTGGTGTGTCTGAGCATCTCCTTTACTTCTTTACAATTTTCTTCTTTAAATGTTCCCTCTTTAGGCCATTGTAATTCTCCTGATGTCTTGTCATGCCATTTTACCATGCATTTTCTGATATACTTTTCATCTTCCTTGTGTTTAGCTATAATTATGTCTACAGGTGTCGCTGGCTTTGGTCATGCGTTTTTTCCACGGCAGAATAACTTCCCCATCACACACTTTTGTCCTGTTTTATAGTGCGATGTTTTGTGCCTCTTCTCTCGCTTATTTCTTGTAATTCTCTTAGTGTGCGTTTTATGTCCACTGCTGGTCTTTAACAGCTGTTTTTTCTTTATATGTTTTTTAAGCATTAATTTTGTGATGATATCAGAATCAGAGGCGTGACTATTTTGTCAAGGGTCTGAAAGATTATTCTACCGTCTGGGCCTATAGGTATCAGCGTAAATTCGCTATTATTATTTATCACCCACTCACGATACAGCACTACCGGACCACTCTCGTGATCAATTAGTCTATACCTTTTTACTTTTCGTCCTCCCGTACCTTCCTCTAAACGCAATATATCAAAAACTGGGTATTGTCGCAGCAGTGAAATGAGTGGAGTCAAACCAGGGGGTCCTCCTAGTCCTCCAAATTCTAGCGTACTATTTATTACTCTTAAACGAACTTCTTTTGGAATTAACCCTAGGAAGGAGCTCATTTCTTCATTCTAAAATATGATGTAAGTATTAAAGTGTGTGTGTTACAGTTGAGGTCTAACACGTCAGGTATTAATGAAAGCCTAAGCGTCCACTCTCCCTTGTCACACTCTGTGTTTATAAGTAAGTCTTTTCCTGGATTATTCAACAACCATTTATTTGTTTCACTCTGATCCGACTCTGAAATTCTAAACTCCCGTTCGCACTTGGTTGTGACTCCTTCTTCACTTATTTGCTCGTCCCAGTTAATTACTCTAAATCCGGTTAACATTTGCTTTTATCTAGTATATATATTTATTATTTATAACCTAGGTGCATTTATTATTTTATGCACTATATTTATTATCATTAGTGTTGTGTCGTCGACTACACTACACGTAAAGGTACCTTTTGTATCTTATTTAAGCTTATCTTTAATAACATGTGTACACTAGTCCAAAGAAATTATTATTTTATAATACTGCTAGGCTGGTACATTCAGTACCTGTACTGCTCCCGTGTCACAGAAGAAGCTGATGTCACAGTGAGTTCTATGTCTGGTGGCGCATCACTGATTATGTCACAGACAAAACTATGTCACAGTAAGCTCCAGACAAAACCTATGTCACAGTAAGCTCTATGTGGCACAACCACATGTATTCTTTAATACTACAGATATTATCTATCACCTATATGCTATTTTCTTATATTCTTCTATTTAAATTTATTATTAATTTATAGCAAATCATCTATCTTCTTTTTTTAGGCTATTTCTAATACTATATCCCTCTTAACTAGGCCTTATATTTTCTTACAAACAGACTTTTCACATAAATATAACACACGCTCACATTTAAAAGACACACATACAAGACATACAAACAATACACGACACAAGCGCTTTCTACTACAATTTCAAAAATTTGAGTACTCGAACAATTTCAACAATAAAATATTTTATCACACAACCTGGGCCCAGAAAACATCAATACCACCTGTAGGAATTTTCAAATAGCGCTCACCTACAGGAATTTTCACACTACACCTGGCTGCACACGCGTCTCAGAACGGTGAGTCACCTATATGTTCTGTGCCTAACGGCGGACTCAGGAATTTTCCACCTACCACGTCTGGAGCCGCAGCTCCTACTTAGTGTATTGTAGGAATTTTTCGTGGGTCCAGCCCCACTGGTTGGCAAGTTTCCTCGTCAGGCCTTGACCCAACACAGTGGCGTTACCTCACTTATCACACAACGTATAAAATAGTAATAAAGAGAATATAAAACAAAAGTCACAAAACAAATAAAACTTATGGAGATCTCTTAATACTTCGTTACTTCATCCAGTCTTTTACTTGTTAACATAAATATTACAACCAATTTAAATATAGTAATTAATTTATCAATATTGGCAACTTAAATTTACTTTGTTCAATATACCTTAGGAGTACCTCTCTCCAGCTGGAAACACGCACACTAACAGACCATGAACTTCTAATGCAGAAATTTGATCAAACAGGTTTTCTGCTTACCTTTTTTTATGCCGGCAAAAGTTGATGGTCTGTCAGCCCGCGCTGGTCCCAGGTCCCCGGAGGAGCCCTCCGTGAAGGCAATCACGTCGGGGTCACCAATAAATGTGGGAGATTTTTCTCCTACACTAGTTACAGTTGCCTCAATTACAAATGTTACATAAAAACTTTAACTTTAAAAAAGAACCAAAGAAAAGACTCCGGACTCCTTGTAGATCTGGATGAAGTAAGGCAGGATTTATTGCAGCAATAAAACCAAGTGAGCCAGCTTAGCAATGCCTAGGTTGTGTACCCATGCATCACCAAAATCTGACTGCTTTGACTGTGACCTCACCGGTCATTTTATACAGTTTGCAAGGGGAGGAGCGCTCACCTAGCCCCCTCCCCTGTATATTTTTTCTTATTCCTTATCAAATTATTAACCCATTGTAATCCAACTTTTTCCAAGTAATGTCACCCATTGTAATCATATTTTCTCTTATCTTGTTTGCTTACGTCATATACCTCGTCATCTGACTCCATATCTTTTCCCCATTGTAATCTATTTTTCTTATAAATTATTTTCCATTATCTTTGGACTAAGTTTGTTTATTATTAAAAAATATAGGGGCGGCGCTTATTTTACTATATATTCTTAGTTCTTCCGGGTTACTCTACAGTTCTTAAAAGACAGGCCATGGGTAAGCATCTCTCTCGCACTCATTTTAATTATTTGTCTTATTTTCCTAATTTGTTGTATTTACGTATTTTATTGTATTGTTATAGCTAAGCGCAACTGCCCAAGCACTGAATACATTCCTTTGGACGATTCGGACAGCCAGGACAGTCCAGAGCACAACTCCTTTGAGGATTATACTCCTACTGAACCTGTTGCTGACCGAGCCTCAGTGAGTTTTTGCCAAAATGAGTCTGATGGATCATTGACACAATTTCTTCATAAGAACGGTCTTACTTATGTCAGGAAGGATGACTCCGGGCCCGGCCCTTCTAAGAGACCGCGTCCGGAGGCACATAGCTCTCCTTTACTTTCTTTCAGGCCTGTGCGACCAGAGTCTAGTACTCCAGCCCAGTCTCTCTTGAGGCCTGTTGGTCTAAAAAGTGTCAGTACTCAGACTGATTTTAAAGTGTCTGTTGGTACCCAAACTGATTTTCCTGAAGCGCCTACACCACTTCTGAATCGTGGTATTTCTGTTTTTATTCCTCACACTGATCTTCCCATAAATGTGGTTCTGGGTCAGAGAAGGCTTGACATTTAATTTCTTATGCCTTTTGTTATTTGATGCTTACCCAGGGCCCCCTATTTTATTGTACTTCTTTATGTTGGGCCTTATACTTTGTATTTCTATTTTATTCACTATGTAGGTGCACATGCTATTTTATTTTGTGCCTACTCTTATTAAACGTATTATTCATCAAGCTAAATGTGTGTCCTTTGGTTATTTGTCTGTGTCCCTTTAAATTTGACATGCCTGCACATGTATCCAACCCCTGTGACATCACAGTCAAGATCACCCCATGTCTGAGGAGATTACCTCATGTCTGGGCTGTTGGCATTACATAATGTCTAGAGACATCAGGTACTTTTGAATGCTCAGGGTACAAAGATTACATCATCTCTAGGGTCTGTTGGTACACAGTGTCCACTAAGCATCTTACATCCAAGATGGCTACCTGTCTAGAGTTCATTTGAGTTCATGCTGCATGTTCTTGCTACTGTGACATCACACTGTCCTTAGCTCACCTCTGTCTCCTTACCTTACCTCTATATTCTTTTTACTAAGATTAATAGTTTCTATCATATTGTTGCATGCACAAGTATATTTAATTAAAATATGCTCACAAAACTTACTTCTTTTATTGAGTAAAGCTGCTTTGCGACAATGTCAATTGTTAAAAGCGCTATATAAATAAAATTGACTTGACTTGACTATGATTCTCAGTACATTATGAAGTCCGGTGATTAATGTACTGCAGACATCTTGGATAACTTTTCTCTCCCAAAAACAGAAGGAAAAACCATGGGCTGAGGAGGTGGATCCAGGTGCAAAGCATTTGGTAAAGAAATGGTAAGCATTTCATCGGTCGAGTTTGGTGTAGATGTCAGCTCCCTGGAGAAGTTCAAAGGCGGTAGCCATGAGTGGTAATGGGTAGCGGTTCCTGACGGTTACTTCATTAAGTCCTCTGTAATCAATGCACGGACGAAGGGACCCGTCTTTTTTCTTGACAAAGAAAAACCCCGCCCCAGCGGGTGAGGAGGATGGGCGAATAATTCCGGCGGCAAGGGACTCCGTGATGTACTTATTCTCTTGGCGTGCTAGAGAATAAAGTCTGCCTTTCGGAGGAGAGGTGACCGGGAGGAGATCAATAGGACAGTCATATGGTCGGTGCGATGGAAGCGACATGGCTCGGGTCTTGTTAAAGGCCTGCCTGAGATCATGGTATTCGGTGGGAACATTAGAAATGTCCGGGGTTTCATGGGGGGGAACTGGGATGGGAGATAGATTGAGTGCTGAGTGAAGGCATGTCGTGGAACATGAGGGACTCCAACCTGTGATGTCGTGTTTGTTCCAGTTGATCTGGGGACCACAGAGGGCTAGCCAGGGAAGTCCGAGGACCAGGGCCACGTGTGATTTGTCAATTATGAAGAGGCAGATCTCCTCAGTATGGTTTCCTGACGTCCTTAAAGTCAAAGGGGGGGTCCTAAGCGTGATGGCCGGGAGCCGGGTTCCATTCAAGGCCTGGACAGTGGGTCCAATGGTACACAAGGGATCCTTAATGCCTTGACCGTAGAGGCGCTGATCAGGTTCCGGTCTGAGCCGGAGTCAATGAGTGCCTGAATAGGGTGGACCTGGCCGTCGACGATTAGGTTCACGGGAAGTAGGGAACGTGGTTCTGGGAAAAGGTCAGGGGGAGCGCCCTCTAGTGTTCCCAGTCTGACTAGCGAACGCTTCCCTTTCACTGGACAGTCCTTGAGCATGTGTCCTGAGGCTCCACAATAAAAGCAAGCCCTTTGTAGATGTCGTCGGCGTCTCTCCTCCTAGGAGATGCGGGTCCTGACTAGCTGCATGGGCTCCTCTTGATCAGTCTGCTTCAGAGTAGGAGAAACATGGGCTGTCCTGTGTTGGGGTGATCTCCTGGCGGGGAGCAGGCTCCTGGGTCTTCGTCTTAAATGGAGACGTGAGTCGATTCGCCCAGATCCATGAGCTATTGGAGGTCCATGGGAAGTTCATGAGAGATTAGCTCATCCTTGAGATCCTCGGACAACCCCTCCAGAAAAACATCCGCTAAGTCTCTGTCGTTCCACCCATGAGGTACGGCTAGGGTACGGAACTCGATGGCATAGTCATAGGCGGAGTGGGGTCCCTGACGAAGTCTCACTAACCTCGTTCCGGCCTCCCTGCCGCCGTAGGAACGGTCAAAAACCCTTTTCATCTCCTTAGAAAAGTCCTTAAAGTTCTCACAGCATGGGTCGTGAGCCTCCCAGAGGGCCGTGCTCCATTCCCTGGCTCTATTGGTTAGTAGCATGATTACGTAGGCCACCCAAGAACGTTCTGATGAGAAGGTGGAAGTTTGTAGCTCGAAAATCAGTGAGCATTGAGAGAGGAATGACCTACAGGTTCCTGGTTCACCTCCGTAAGTGGGAGGGGCTGGTAGGTGTGGCTCTCGCGGGGTTCCAGGGCTTGAGATCTGAGCTGTATGCGCTTGGAGGCGCTGTATTTGGGAGGTGACCTCCGCGAGTGTCTGCCTGGTGGTGACGAGCTCCTCGTGATGCTTACCGAGGAGAGAGCCTTGATTCTCCAGCACCTGTCTCATCCTGTCAAATCCTGCTGGATCCATGGTATGGCCAGATTATTCTGTCAGAAGGAAAAACCGTGGGCTGAGGAGGTGGATCCAGGTGCAGGTGATGGAGCAGGCTGTGAGTCTCCGTAGATCTCCTGTTCTGCCGCAGTAGTGAGAGTGGGAGTGTAGGAGCCGTGCAGCGAGATCCGTAGCATTGTAGACGCGCTGAGACGTGAGGCTGAACCATAGTGGTGAAGGCGGAAGCGTAAGGTCAGAGTCGTGTGATCCGTCCGCGATTTAATAGCGCCGAGACGTGAAACTGAGTCGTGGTCGTGGAAGCGCGAAATCAGAGCCGTTAAATCCTTCAGCGAGAGCGTCGAGCCAAACGTGAAGCGAAGCCATAGTCTAGAAACGAAAGCGAGAGTTCAAAGCCGTTAAATCCGTCAGCGAGGCAATTAATCCGAAAACGTGAGACGAGAATCATGAAAACGAGAAAACAAAGCGGAGTCGTAAACGTGAAAACCATGAAACAGAAACGGGAGAATGTTGAGGTGAAAACACACACAAATAATCTGGCAGCGAGACAGCGCGCTGCGCTTTCTTATGAGCTGGAAGAAATCAGCGGCAGATGAGAAACCGGTGTGCAGTCCAGGGGCGTGTGAGGAGAAATGACAGCGTGGGAAAACATGGCCGCGTGATGAGGAGCCTGACAGCGTGGGAAAAGAAAATGTCAAGAGGCGGAGGCGGTCTTTAATCAGTGCGAGAGTGCTGAGAGCGTGACACTATGGCATAAACAAGCCCTTGTTTTGTGCGTGGCTTTGCCTCCTTTCGGATGATGCCTTTCATGAAGGGCCAGACAAGCCCGATAGGGTTCAAATCCGGTGACTCTGGACACTGGTGAGTCTTCACCCAGCTGATTCCCTCTGATGCAATGCAGCAGCAGTGTGCTTTGGAGTGTTATTCTGGAAGAAGTGATGATGCTGTCCAAAACACTTTCTCATATAAATTCAAATTCTAATTTTATTTGTCACATACACAATCATGCACAGTACGATATGCAGTGAAATGCTTAGGCAACTGCCTTGACCTTAGAACAAGAAAGAAACAAAAAACAAAAACAAAAAAGTTACTTATCTAAGAAGGAATAAGAAAGAATATCTATATAGGAAATAAATATTAAAACAAAAGTACATTTGAGAAAAATATATATAAGTAAAATTTGACTAAGAAGAATAAAATAAAATATAAAATGTCTGTATGATACAAATATACTACATTAAAGGAAGATATAAGGAAATTATAAGAAAGTGAGAAAAACCTAACTGTACAAATAGAAAATATTGGAATGGAGTGAACATAAGGAACGGAATGTCCAGGGGTGTGCAAATATGCAGTAAAGTGACATGTTGTCAAGAACTAGCCGGAGATGAACCAGAAGACTAGCAGTTAGCCCTGTAGCGTGGATGGTAAACCCAAACACGGAAGTAGCGCGAGCAGGCAGGATAACCACTCTGGTTATTATTAGAACTCTCCCGAAGCGAGAGCAAGAATTTACACAAATAAACCCGCGTTCTAAATACACACACCCAATTGAAAGCGAAACCCAAGAAAGTGAGGGTGACGTAGTGAAGGGTTTAAGTTGAGATGTGTGGAATACCGGGTGGATCCGGAGCGCCGCAGGCAGCTGGAGCCGGTAGGTGACAGGGTTAATCCGGAGGTTGATGCGGTATGGTCCGATGAATCTGGGTGATAGTTTCTGTGATTCAGTCTGCAGGTGTAGATTTCTTGTTGATAACCATACCTTGTCACCTACTTGGTACATTCATCCCGGTGGGTGTCGACGGCGATGTTGAATGGTGTAGCGGGTGTTAGCAAATCGGATGGCGTTGTTTGCTCATCTCCGGTTCTTGATGGTCGAACATCGGAGGTTGGAAACCGTAGCACACCTCGAATGGGCTGAGGTTGGTGGCAGAGGACGTATGGAGGTTGTGAGACAACTCAGCCCATATGAGGTAGCAGGCCCAGGAGCACTGACGATCAGGTAGCGCTCCAGTTGTTGGTTGGTTCTCTCCGTCTGACCATTAGTCCGTGGGTGGTAGCCGGATAACAGACTGCAATTGGAGTCGATCAGACGGCAGAAGGCCTTTCGGAACCGGGAGGTGAACTGGGGCTCCCTGTCCGAGACGATGTCCTTTGGGAACCCATGCAGGCGGACTATGTTCTCTAATATCAGCTCGGTGGTCCTTTTGGCTGACGGGAGACCGGAGAGGGCTTTGGTGTACAGCTTTGGAGAACCGGTCGGCGATGGTGAGGATGGTGTCCTTTCCTTCGGAAACCGGCAGACCCGTGATGAAATCAACGGCAATGTGTGTGTCCAGGGCCGGCGGGGAACTGGGAGTGGCTGAAGTTACCCTGGTGATGGCTGGTTACTGTCCTTGGACCTGGCACACACTGGGCACGCCTGGACGAACTCGTCCACGTCCCTCCTCATATTTGGCCACCAGAAGGTGCGTTGAATGAAGAGTAGCGTGCGTCGCCTTCCGGGGTGTCCAGAAATTGGGGAGGAGTGTCCCCATTGAAGGATGTCAGTCTTGATGGAGTCGGGGACATAGAGACGACCAGGCGGCACACCTGCTGGTTCGGTCTCCGCAGTCTGTGCCTGGTGAACCCTCGTTTCCAAATCCCAGTTAATTGGTGCAAGGATCTTGGTGGGTGGTAGGACAGGCGCGGGGTCCGCCCGGGAGACGTCTTCTTCGTGCTGTCATGATAGAGCGTCGGCCTTGGTGTTCTTGGACCCCGGGCGGTATGACAGGTGGAAGTTATAATTTTCGAAAAACAATGCCCACCGCGTCTGTCTGGGGTTGAGTTGTTTCAACGTGCGGATAGTAATGAGGTTCTGATGGTCGGATCAGACGATGAACGGCTCTCTGGCACCCTGGAGCCAGTGTCGCCATTCCTCCAAGGCCCACTTTATGGCCAGCAGCTCGCGGTCCCCTACTCTGTATCGCTGCTGAGTGGAGTCAAATTTCTTGGAGAAAAAACTGCAAGGGTGCAGTTTTTGGTCTGGACCTCACTGGGAGAGAACGGCTCCGGCGCCCACATCCGAAGCGTCCACCTCCACAACGAATGGTTTGTCAGCATCTGGGTTAAGAAAGATTGGGGCAGTGGTGAATCGGCGACAGAGTTCGTGGAAGGCGGAGATGGCGGTGGAGGTGAGATGGAAGGGGTGAGATGAGGGGTGAGTTAGAGCGGTTAATGGGGCTGCAACTGTACTGTAGTCCCGGATAAAGCGACGGTAGAAGTTAGCAAACCCGAGAAATTGCTGGAGTTGTTTGAGAGTCTTGGGTAGGGGCCAATGACTCACAACTTCCAGTTTCTGCGGGTCCATGGCCACACCCTTGGACGAGATGACAAAACCCAGGAATGTGGTGGAGCGCTCGTGAAAAGCGCACTTTTCCAACTTACAGTACAGTTGGTGGGCGAGGAGTCTCTTTAGGACCACCCTGGCGTGCTGGACGTGTTCGTTGATGGTTCAGGAGTAAATGAGGATATCGTCCAGGTAGATGAACACCCAGCGGCCTAACATGTCTCTGAGAACGTCGTTGATAAATTGTTGGAATACCGCGGGTGCATTGCAGAGACCAAAGGGGATGACCAGGCTTTCATAGTGTCCGGTAGGGGTGATGAAGGCCGTCTTCCACTCATCGCCCTCTCTGATGCGCACCAAGCTGTAGGCGCTCCGGAGGTCCAACTTAGTGAAAATGGTGGCGCCAGAGAGGGCGTTGGTAAGAGGCAACAGGTGTCGGTTCTTGATGGTGATGTTGTTGAGTCCCCGGTAATCGACACAGGGACGAAGACTACCATCGCGTTTCTTCACAAAAAAGAACCCCGCGGCGGCAGGTGAGGAGGAGGCCCGGATGGTACCATGGCAAAGTCCGCTGGAGACTCCTCCACTGCCTGCATCTCGTTCTTGGATAGGGAATAGAGTTGGCCGCCGGGTGGGATGGAGCCTGGCTGAAGGTCGATCGCCAGGTCGTAGGGACGATGTGGAGGTTGATGGGTGGCACGTTTCTTGCAGAAGACTTCAGCCAGGTCCCGGTAGTCTCGTGGAATGTTATCTGTGTCGACATCGGGGACCTCGGTCTCCCTAGAGCACGTCCCAGCCTCGACCCGTAGGCATAGTTCGTTGCAGGTCGGTCCCCATTGTAGGATCCGATTTTGGGTCCAGGAGATGAGTGGGTCGTGACGCAGTAGCCATGGGTGTCCCAGGATGATAGGTGGTGACGGAATGGAGGTGATGTAAAGCTGGATCTGTTCCTGATGCTGGTTAATGACGAGGGTGATAGGCTGGGTTCGGAGGGTGATGGGACTGGAGGAGAGGGGCCGACCATCAACTGATGTAATGTTTACGGGCTGGGATAATGCCTCTGTCTTTACCCCCAGTCTTTTGACATAAGAAGAGTCAATGAAGTTGCCCGCGGCACCGGAATCGATGAACGCGGTACTTCCAACTCGTTTGTGGTCAAACTGGAGGTGTACTTTTACCGTGAGATGGGAATCATCGGTCAAGGTGGTGGAGAGGGAGATGGAACCCGGTGAGCCACTCTCATTTCTCACTGGGTCTGCGCGTTTCCCGGTCGCAGAGGACAGATGGCTCGGTGTTGTGTAGCAGATCCACAATACGCGCAGAGCCCCTCTCTGAATCGGCATTCCCATTCTGCAGTGGTTAAGGAGGCACGCCCTAATTGCATGGGTTCCCTGGCTCCTGTGTTAACCACGGCGGGAGGTGGAGAACCGACGGGTCCGGTAGGTGGAGCAGTGAATGAGGATCGGGCTTCGGAGACTGGAGCTTGGGGGAAGAAAGTGGTGGATCGAGAAGCAGACTGATGTAATGGCATCGTGATGGGCAGCAGGGTACGGGGAGCTGGCTTGGGGCGAGCGAGCAGACGTTGGTCGATCCGGAGGGCGAGTTGGATTAAGCCCTCCAAGGTCGCTGGGAGCTCTCGTTCGGCGAGCTCGTCCTTTATACGCGAAGCCAGTCCCTCGTAGTAAGTCGTCCGGAGGGCGGAGTCTCCCCAGTCGGTCTGCACAGCAAGGGTACGAAACTCCCGGACGACCCTCCCTGCCGCAGATGATATAGTTTGGAGTCGGTCTCCACCTCAGCAGCAGGATGTTCAAACGTGAGTTTGAGTTGGCGGGTGAATTCCGTGTATGAGTAGGCGACGTCTGAATCTGAGCGAAGAACTGCCGTGGCCCACTCAGCTGCCTGCCCGGATAGCAACGAGACGAGAAGAGCAATGCGCAGTCGGTCTGTGGAGTACCTGATGGAATTGAACTCAAACACGAGATCCAATGCGGTTAGAAAAACACTGGACTTCCCATCTGTGCCATCCCATTTATCCAGTAAAGCCAGAAAAACATCAGAAGATGGGGAGGGAGTTGGCGGTGCAGCAGCCGCTGCGATGGTCGTGACAACAGCTGGCTGAGCGGCCGCCCCGCGGAGTGTTGCATTCTCCTGTCGCAGCTCCGCCACCTCGCGGCGCAAGACCGCGACGTCTTGGAGCTTCTTGCGGAGAGACGCGACTTCACCACGGAGCTGATCGATCAACTTGGCGTGCTGGTCAACCACATCACAGAGGCGAGCAAACTCCGCTGGGTTCACTGCTGATGGCTCAGTCATTCTGTCACAAACTAACCGGAGATGAACCAGAAGACTAGCAGTTAGCCCTGTAGCGTGGATGGTAAACCCAAACGCGGAAGTAGCGCGAGCAGGCAGGATAACCACGCTGGTTATTATTAGAACTCTCCTGAAGCAAGAGCAAGAATTTACACAAATAAACCCGCATTCTAAATACACACACACACAATCGAAAGTGAAACCCAAGAAAGTGAGTACTCACGTTTAGACGAGCGAAGCGTCGGCGATAGCATGGGCAAACTCAATGACTGAGCAATGTGAAGCGCCATCTTGTTTCCTTTTATGCTTCCTGAAACCCGACCGTATTACTTCCGGGTCCTAGTGCCGGTCGTGTTACGAGTGTGCATGACACATGTTAAAGTGGCTTGTGTGCATATTTAAAGTGTCTTATGTGCATAATGTCCATGAGTGAGCAGGTGTGCAGTGAGGACTAGTGAGCGAATTACCTCAATGTCCTGAATGTTCAGAGTGAGTGCAGAAGCATGTGTGGATGTGCAAAATGGATCAGTACTGTGTGGTGTACTGATTAAGAGACCGTATCGCCTGCGGGAAGAAGCTCCTCCTCAGTCTCTCTGTGTTGGCCTTCAGGGTGCGGAATCGCTTTCCTGACCTCAACAGAGAGAACAGTCCATTGCTGGGGTGGCTGAGGTCCTTCATGATCTTCCTGGCCTTGGTCCAGCACAGCTTGCTGTAGATCGAGTGCAGGTCAGGGAGCTCAGTGTGGATGATGCGCTCAGCTGATCGCACCACCCTCTGAAGAGTTCGCCTGTCCTGCATGGTGCTGTTCCCGAACCAGGTCGTTATGTTTCCCGTCAGGATGCTCTCTATGGTGCAAGAGTTATGCATATGCATATATCTCTTATGGTTCCTAAGCACCTTGGAGGGCAGTCTAAAGTCTCTCAGGCGTCTGAGGTGGTAGAGACGCTGTGGGGCCTTCTTCACCATGGTGTTGACAGGACCATGACAGGTCCTGCGTGATGTGTACACCGAGGTAACGGAAGCTGTCCACTCTCTCCACTGGGCTCTTGTTGATGACGGGGGTCTGGTAGTACCTCTTCTGCTTTGTACTGAAGTCCACTATCAACTCCTTTGTCTTGCTGACATTTAGAAGGTCCTGCAGCTGCTTTGATGATGGAATTTCCTGTCTGTCCATAATTCCTTCAAAAAATTACAATACGCCCTTCTCCATATCTTGAAATCATTCCCCAGACATGGACCTTTAATGGATGTTTAGGCCGTGCTTTGGAAACAAAATGTCCCTTTTTGTGGAAACTCTGTCGGCCATAGTGCTCCAGAACAACTGTATACTGTATACTGTAAATGCCCCACCAGTGTAAACATGTTATTTGATATACTGAATACATTCATTGCCTTGTGTCTGTAACATTCTGTATGAATGTATAACTACATGAGCAAAGCAGGATATATACATTCTAATAGACGTGTATTTGTAGAAGGTAACAGGACATATTGGTCGAGATGATATTTCACTTTCTACTGAAGAAGACAACGCTTTGCCTACAAGAATAAAGGTGGTGAGAATTGTGAAATCGGGTCTTTTTTATTGAGAGGTCTGAATTTACATCCATTGTGTACAGTACATTATGAAATGTTGTTTAAAAGCACTCACTCTTAATTACTCATGCTTTGCCATAAATTCCACATCACTGTGGAATAAAAAGTTTTGCATTATTATTATTTGTATTATTTATATTTCAAGGAAGAAACCGAACAAAGCGTGTGCACTGAATACTAAACTGAATGTGTGGTTTAATAAAACTGAGTGCGCGGATTAATAAATTAAGGAGAAGTGAGGTTTCATTTACATGTCTTTTCAAACTTTGTACTGTTTATATATATATATATAAATATATATATATATATATATATATATATATATATATATATATTTATATAGACATTCTTAAAAATTTATTTTAGTACTACAAGTTTTGTCCCAATTATATGTCCACAAATACTTTGACAACATACACTTATCAGCCATTACATTAACTCCACAAAATATTAACAAATTTCCATTAATTATCACTTGAACCCCAGGAAAACTGTGTAAGGTAAGGGAGGTAAATTAAGGATGTCTTGAAACATAATGCAATAACTAGTTTTATTTATTTATTAATGTTTTTATTTTAAATAGCATAAACATCATGGGTTGTGTTTTGAGTGATTAAAAAAATCAGTTTTAGTAATCGTTTTTTAAATTGTTTTTAACCACGTTATCTGTTCATGAAACTACGTTGACTATGCAAGAACTGCCTGTATATGAACATGCTGTATAAAGCTGCCTGGACACTGCAGTTATCTGAAGCCTTCAATGCTCCACCTGGTGGGATTATACAGCATTGCCACCATCTTATTACAAAAGAGCATAGGTGTGTTTATGGGCGGGGCATCGGTCCAGGCGTCTGCTTGAAATGGCTCCTACTATATATCACATTTACTGAGCAATTTTTATATGCTCACATCTTAGCTAGTCAAAGTCCTGGTAGTTGTTAATGTTCTACATCCAGTTCAACTTATGTTACAGTCTTAACATCTGCAAATATGCCTGGTCTGCATCCTTCCACATCTAACAGGCCAGAAATAGGAAGAGAGCTGCTTACAAACACAGAATCCATATACCAGTGCTGATCAGGCTGGAGAAGTGTATAGAAAGGGTTTCACACAATCTGTACAATGATTTAAGGATCAGAACTACGGTTCGGAAAATCCCAGGTTCAAACCCCACAACCACCAAGTTGCCACTGTTAGGCCCTGTCATTGTTCGCTGTGGGTCCCGCCATGGTCCGGGCGATTGTTTGAAATGGGAACACCAATTAGCGTAATCTACATGTCTTTGGACTGTGGAAGGAAACCATAGCACTCGTACTAAACCCACCAAATACCGGGAGAACATGCAAACTCCATGCACACAAAGATCCCGGATCCTGAAGGTGCAAGGCGACAGTGCTAACCACTACACCGCTGTGCCATGTCTAGAATCCAATGTTTATTTATTCACAAACAAACTCAGATTTGAGGAATAAAAACTTAGCCGATACACAGTTTTGTTTGAGATGTTAAATTATAAATTTAAAGTAAGTAAGGTAAAGCCTTTATTCTGTCACATATAGATTACAGCACAGTGAAATTCCTTCTTCGCATATCCCAGTGTAACTGGGGTCAGAGGGCAGGGTCAGCCATGGTACAGCGCCCCTGGAGCAGTTGCTCAAGGGCCCAACAATGGCAACCTGGCTGAGCTGGGAATCGAACCGCCAATCTTCCGATCAGTAACTCAGTGCCTTAGCCCTCTGAGCCACCACCGCCCTAATGGCCATTATTTCTATTTTAAAGAGGCTACTAACATGGATGGCTTCACTGTTACAGTGGGAAAGCATTCAGTTGCTCGCTTGTTTAAAGAATCAGTAGTGAGAGAAATATATACACACGTGGACAAAATTGTTGGTACCCTTCGGTCAATGAAAGAAAAACTCACAATGGTCACAGAAATAACTTTAATCTGACAAAAGAAATAATAAATAAGAATTCTATGAATGTTAACGAATGAAAGTCAGACATTGCTTTTCAACCATGCTTCAACGGAATTATAAAAAACAATGAACTCATGGAACAGGCCTGGACAAAAATGATGGTACCCCTAACTTAATAGTTTGTTGCACAACCTTTTGAGGCAATCACTGCAATCAAACGATTCCTGTAACTGTCAATGAGACTTCTGCACCTCTCTGCAGGTATTTTGGCCCACTCCTCATGAGCAAGCTGCTCCAGTTGTTTCCGGTTTGAAGGGTGCCTTTTCCAGACAGCATGTTTCAGGTCCTTCCAAAGATGCTCAATAGGATTGAGGTCAGGGCTCATAGAAGGCCACTTTAGAATAGTCCAATGTTTTCCTCTTAGCCATTCTTGGGTGTTTTTAGTTGTGTGCTTTGGGTCATTGTCCTGTTGCAAGACCCATGACCTGCGACTGAGACCCAGCTTTCTGACACTGGCCAGCACATTTCTCTCTAGAATCCCTTGATAGTCTTGAGATTTCATTGTACCCTGCACAGATTCAAGACACCCTGTGCCAGATGCAGCAAAGCAGCCCCAGAACATAACAGAGCCTCCTCCATGTTTCACAGTAGGGACAGTGTTCTTTTCTTCATATGCTTCATTTTTCCATCTGTGAACATATAGCTAATGTGCCTTGGCAAAAAGTTCCATTTTTGTCTCATCTGTCCATGGGACATTCTCCCAGAAGCTTTGTGGCTTGTCAACATGTAGTTTGGCATATTCCAGTCTGGCTTTTTTATGATTTGTTTTCAACAATGGTGTCCTCCTTGGTCGTCTCCCATGTAGTCCACTTTGTCTCAAACAACGACGGATGGTGCGATCCGACACTGATGTTCCTTGAGCATGAAGTTCACCTTGGATCTCTTTAGAAGTCTTCCTGGGCTCCTTTGTTACCATTCGGATTATCCGTCTCTTTGATTTGTCATCAATTTTCCTCCTGCGGCCACGTCCAGTGAGGTTGGCTACAGTCCCATGGATCTTAAATTTCTGAATAATATGTGCAACTGTAGTCACAGGAACATCTAGCTGCTTGGAGATGGTCTTATAGCCTTTACCTTTAACATGCTTGACTATAATTTTCTTTCGAATCTCCTGAGACAACTCTTTCCTTCGCTTCCTCTGGTCCATGTTGAGTGTGGTACATACCATGTCACCAAACAACACAGTGACTACCTGGAGCCCTATATATAGGCCCACTGACTGATTACAAGATTGTAGACACCTGTGATGCTAATTAGTGGACACACCTTGAATTAACATGTCCGTTTGGTCACATTATTTTCAGTATTTTCTAGGGGTACCATCATTTTTGTCCAGGCCTGTTCCATGAGTTTATTTTTTTAACTAATTCTGTTGAAGCATGGTTGAAAAGCAATGTCTGACTTTCATTGGTTAACATTCATAGAATATTTTTTAATTATTACTTTTGTCAGATTAAAGTTATTTATGTGACCATTGTGAGTTTTTCTTTCATTGACCGAAGGGTACCAACAATTTTGTCCTCGTGTGTACATTCTCACCTAAACAACTCTTAAAACTACACTTTGTGACACAATAACAGTAATATTTCAAACATCTTGCAGGCTGCCGTTTGGAGAAGCCAGAGAATAAAGAAAAACCAGTTTTGGTTAAACCCAACCAGGTGTTCATTTGTAAATAACTCACTACATCTCATTTCACCCAACATGAGCAACCCAACAATGTGTTTACAGAAAGAACACAGCAATTTGTAGAGTGTACTCTAAACAAATTCATCTAATAAATAATGTAAAGGTTGTAATCAAATGCGTTAGATTACTCGTTACATCAAAAAATCCAAGTACATTATTTACATTATTTTGTGACGTGTTACAACCAACACAGCATCTGACCTTATACTGAACTGCAGTGTAGGATGTCAGACCACCAGTGGCAGCTGGTGCAAAAACGTTTGGGGGGGCGCAAACAAAATGAAAATTCAACTTTTAATCCTGGCCTGTAAGTAGGCATTTATCAGGTGATTGCGCATCATTACTACTAGTATAAAATAAAGTCCTGACTCACATCGCATCCAGTCAGCAGCTCCGCTCGCCATAAGAAGTGCTGGAAAAGACTCGCTGAGAATCACATGGTCCAATCACATGAGCCCAAATATTTAAAAACAATATTGATTCGCTAAGAACAAAAGTTGGAGGGTTCAGGGCACACAGTGCTCCGCCCCAAGGATGATTTGAAAAGATCCAATCAGAGCTCAGCCTCAGGTCACATGCTTTTCAAAAATGTACGCGCTACATAGACACTGGTTTGTCCGGCGCCCCGCGTCCACCAACACAAATGAACATAATACAGTTTAGATTTTTTTAATTGCAAATAAATAATATTACGAAATACAGCGGAATATTGTGACTAAATTACTTTATTTCATTATTAAAATAAATAATTATTATGTTAAATAATTACATGTTAAAGTAGCATTCTTCTCTGCCTAATTTTAAGGGAGGGGGGGGGGGGGGGGCGGCGCCACTGCAGACCATACTACTGATGCTGTTATAAAGGATAAAGTCAGCTTTCACCATGCAGTGCTCAACAGCTCAAGCACCTGTAAATTTAATCTGAAGACAATAATAATAATAATTATAATGTTTAGTGCTCTACTCTAACAGTCTAATCTGCTTAGACACGTGACCAACAGTTATAGGTTTAGCTAATGGTTTAATGTTCAGTATTTTTGATGCCGTGACATGACATTCTGTTAAAGTTATTTAGATTTGAGGGATCTCTAGTGAAGATACATAGCTAGTCTGTGCCTCTCCCTATTCTCTAATCTGTATTCAACTGGAGAAAGTTCTAGTCAGTCTAATTTGTGCTGAGCTCCAGACACTTACAAAGTGATTTGAGTGGACCGTAGTTATTTGTGATTAAGTTATTTAAAGTTATTTGATCATATACTTTTGACTAACTGTGGCAGGATATCCCTCCGTCTTGTTAAATTTGTCAAAGGTGAATTTTCTTGTGCATGAACCCTGGTGAAAAGTAATTTGCTGTTGTTAATGTTAATGTCATTGATGCTGGAGAAAAACGTTGATCTACATTTGGATACTATTATTTAGTAATCATGAAGCCTATCATTAAAGATTTCTTTCTAAATCTGAAATGTCTACATGAAGTCTACATGGTCTCTTACATTAACTTTTGTAATAAAATAATTCCAGTGTTTCTGTTAATTACTACAGACTGGATACACAGTATTAAGTTCGGTTCTGTGTTCTGATTCTGCTGTAATTTTCGCTCTGGTGCTGTGGCACCTCAATTCCCCCCTCGGAACGGGGCTCTAGTGTGTATGGACAACTAAAAGAACTACCCTTCAGTGAACCAGATAAAAAAACTTGCCTTAACTTTGCGTTATGACATGAAACACTGGAGATGAAGGTTAACAAACATAAGTGTTATACTCGCCTATTTTATCATAATATTTAATAAGAGATAACAGCTATCTTTATATTTTTGTCCTTTTCTTTTCTTATTTTTCTAAATGTAAAGGCTTTGACCCGTTTTTGAGTCAAGACTAAACCAGTGTGTATACTGGATATATATTATTCGTAATGGTTTCACACAGAAGAGTAGAATGAGATATTCCTGTGAAACTCTACAGTACAGTGTATATTCACAGTGATATTAATTATCTGTGGTTTATTCAGTTTCATTCCGTAATGGGAGTGACAGATACACCCCACAATGAAGACATATCCGTTATTTCTGTAGCAGTTACTTCGGGGGCTGTGTTGCCAGCTTGATATCCGATTGTCATTCACACACAACGGAAAATCTAGAAACGTCAATTAACCTGCATGTCTTTAGACTGTGGGAGGAAACCGGGGTGCATGGAGAGCGAGGGAGAACATACAAACTCCATGCACACAGACCTGAGATGGGAATCGAACCTGCACCCTGGAGGTGTAAGGCGACAGTGCTAATCACTACACCACCGTGCTGCCAGTCAGAAGTGTACATGCACTTATCATGATCATGGATCTCATGTTTGTATTGGAGTTTTGATGACTTTTTATGGCAGAATGAATGTGCAACATATATAATCAAAAATGTATAATGATTTGGAGCTCAAGGCTTTATTAATTCATTAATTTGTTTATTTGTAATTTGTAATTATATATACAGGAACAGTAACGTCCATATTCTCACTCAGATTATGAATTAATTGGTGTCTTCACTTGCCGAGCCCAGTGTCACTTTACTTCCTGTTAGTGATGATGGACTTCAGCTGGAAGCGTCTCTGTGTTTGCACTGAATTTACCAACACGCAGTACAACAGGAGCTCAGTACAGATCAGAGGAACAGGATGGTAGATCTTCATGATGACTGTCTGTAAACTTTTGACCATTACTGTATAGAATTTATGTCCACTGCGGTGACACTTTCAGTGTTACACTAACAGTCCGTTAGGGGTACTGGAGGAATTTGGTTTAGAAATCCATCAGTAAAATACACAAAAATGTTTACAAATGGTTTTGGTTTTTAGGATGTTACATATGGTATCTGTGGACAAGACAGGAGGACAAAGGAGTTTCCAGTGTGCGGAGACTCCGTAGAGACAAGGAGCGGAGGAACGTCATACATGAACCCCAGGGTGGTGGACTGTGTCAGAGGCACAGGGAGCACAGTGGAACAGAAAGTAAAGGGGGGGGAGGGCGAGCGTGTAAAAGGGCAGCGTAGTAGACAAGGATGATAAGTAGAAGCTGAAGGATCGGCCCAGCAAGGAGGTGTTGAAGAAAGCCACTGAACGGTCTTCAACATCCCACCTAGCTGGATTCTATAGCGCGCAGCTCCACTCAGCTGCTTATCATTTCTAGTCAAGTCAAGTCAAGTAGGCTTTTATTATCATTTCCACCATATACAGTTCAGTACACAGTGAACCGAAACAACGTTCCTCCAGGACCTTGCTACATACAAACAACAAAATAAATTAACATCACAACATATCAAAAAAGAGACAACAGACAACAAAGTGCACGTGCAAATGTGCAAACAAAGAGCTTTTTTTTAGCTTTGTTGGTTTTCTTGGTTGGTGCACCTTTTTTGTTTAGTTTTTTTGTATAATACACTTTTGGTTTTGGTTAATTGGTTGTTGTCTTGTCTCTCTTGTTCACAGGTTTTAAACAACATTTTCGTGTAACATCAGGTAACATTATTTTACAAAGAGTGTGTTACAAAGAGACATCAAGAGAAGAGACGAGAAGAGAAGAGATGTGAAGAGAAGAGACAGAGATAACAGTTAGGTCTGGTCACAGTCACATAATGTATAAGGTGAATGTATATTTAGTGCAGAGTGCAAGCAGGGACTCCGGCAGGACTAACTATGACATCATAACTAAAAGGGAGAACCAGAAGGAAACACAGACATGAGGGGGAACTGAGATGTAAAGCAACCAATCACCTCACCGTCAACAAACCTGAGTGATCAATGAGAGTGGGGAGGACAGCATCTAAACATACCAGTTCACCAGAATACTGATGGTGTTGTAATGCAAGTGACATATTACACTGTTATATACAGAGACGTCTAATAATGGGATTTTGGTTTTGTTTATATGAAGTAATATTTTTGCGTATTTGGGTCATGGCCTGACACACATTTAACTTTCACATTATTTCCTCAGGTGAGATTCCCCATGTGGTGTAGTCTGGCTTTTACTGAGAATCATCACTTCATTGGTGTCAGGAAACAAAATAAAATAAATACATACAGTTTGATCATAATGTGAGATTATGGATATAATGGCTTTTTCCTAATAAATATCATTCTAATGATTATGCAAAAAATCATGTTGCTTGCAGTAATGACTGTACAAAGATGTTTAAAAAGGTTTAGTGTTTTGTGGGCCTTCATAGTGAAGAATGTGAATGTAATTGTACATTTATTTCACATCATTCCAGCTGATCAAGAGCTTAGCACTGTCCAGAGAATTAGTTCTAATAGAGAGTTATTTAGATCTGACATTCAAAATATTCATCCTTCTGAAATAATTATTATGATCTTAAGTTCTAAATGATAAAGTTTATTTGCCAATTATTGTAAAATAAGTTAATATGAAATAGGTGTGTATTGTCGGTTCACTCAAACATAAATCCTGCACTAAGTAAAGACATGAAAGCAGCTTCCTGCTCCACACCCAGCTAAACACACAGAGTCAGTGTTAATCAGTAAATCAGTAAAAATGGTTTCTTCCTATTACCATCTCAGGGAGTTTTTCCTTGCCACTGTCGCCCTCGACTCGCTCATCAGGGACAATCTTATCATTTTGATTCATACACATTCACATTTCATACAAACTTACTTCTTTTGATTGTGTAAAGCTGCTTTGCGACAATGTCAATTGTTAAAAGCGCTATATAAATAAAATTGACTTGACTTGACTTAAATCAGAGATGAGTGTAGAGGAAGTGAGATTTGCGTGAAGACGGCTGAGTGATCCTCTTTCTCCCAGAATAGAGCAGCACTTTCACCAGATGTTCAACTTTCTTCAGCCAAACTCACTGAAGCACAACACACAGCACTGAATCTACAGCTAAACACACTCTCTCATCACACTGAGAATGACTATTAACTGGAATAAAAGAAGACACAATGTCCAAAATGAAGCTTTATTTCAGCAGAGCAAAACTACAGGAAGAGCAACAGGACAGTGAAGAGAGTAAAGACAGAAATGTCAGCATTGTGTAGAATTGAAACTCTATTGTAGATGGATGTGTAAGCAGCTCAGTGTTCAATTCTATCTCGGAGCTGTTAGCCTTCACACTGGCTCTTTCTGAACGTGACCGGATGATTGACGCCGTCATGGGAGACCTTACAGACAAACTCCTCCCCCTTTTCCCAGAGCGCTTTGCTGAGGGTCAGGGTGCTGCTGCGCGTGTAACCGTCCTCCTTCCGTTCTTCCGCGCTGGTCAGAACCCCGTCCTTCACCTCTGAGCCGTCCACCGTCCAGCTCACCAGCGCCCCCTGTGGAGAGTAGGCAGACAGCAGGCAGAGCAGCGAGGCCGATCCCTCAGACGGCTGCAGAGAGGAGGGAGGGAGCAGAGACACGGAGGGCTTCACCGTGGGACCGGCTGGAGACCACAAACACACAATAAACACACATTTACACACACTTACACAACATTTCCTCATTACTGCTTATTCACATGACTGCGGTTCAGTAGAACTACTCAGCAGGAGAACATTTACTAGCTACTGCTTATATTGTGGAGCCACTCGGACTTTGATCGGCTTTATTCTGCGAGTGTATTCCAGTCCTCCTAAGTTGTTCTGTTACTTTTACATGTAGTCCTACAGAAAAATAAATCCACTGCTGATGTAAATACACTGATATTCCACAGAATCAGGGCTGGAAAATGCAACATCACACCTTCCCTTTGAGTTTCTGATAACAAGATTTACTCGATTACAAATCACATATCTGGCAACAAGCCTGAGAAATCAGTTGAGTGATGGAAATAACCCCATCACACCACATCCACCTTTCTACACACTGTTTATCTTTGTTTGGAGATTCAACATCAGTACATCAGTACAATTATAGAAGGCTAACAGGCACAGGATTAAGTTTTATACCATGTCCTTCACAGCACACAATATCAACTTAAGAAGCTGTGAATGTAAAAGTGCTCTGTTTACTGACCAACACACTGCACACTGAGGCAGGTAACAGTTAAATTCTGAGGTTTGCAGTTTTGTGGTTTTCCTACTTTATTGCATCAAATTCTAAAAAGAAAACTATGCTGTGTTTATGTCCAAATTATAAATCCATGAAAACAACCAACCAGCCAACAAACGACCAAACAAACATACAACAAGTAATTTATTCTAGTAAGTTATTTATTAGAGTTCAACATATAAATGGAAAATAAATACTATTATATTTGTCCAAAGTTCAACAATCTAATTAAAAATCTAAATACCATTTTTAATTAAATAAAGACTTACATTTCACAATGAGTTTGGTTCCTCCACCGAAAGTCCACCACAGTGATACATTCTAATGAAGCCATCATACAAAAACCTCTGTTACACTACAGTGACCACACACACACACACACACACACACACACACACACACACACACACAGAGAGAGACACACAGTTGTGGTGTTTGCATATGTGTGCTGTGTCAGTGCTGCACACACTTTAAGAGCTGTAGTGCTGATCAGAGTGTGTTCAGTCCTTTCAGAGCCACTGACACGCAGCACAATGATGATGGTACTGATTCTACTGCTGGGGACACTGGGACTCCTCGCTCACCGTGAGACACTCTCTTTACTTTTATTATTCATACACATCAGCACATCACTCTCACACTCACTACTACATTTGTTTCCATTATTTTAACTCTGCATCCTTTTCTTTAGAGTCCTTTGGGGAAATCGTCCTGACTCAGTCTCCAGGAGCTCAGTCTGTTTCTCCAGGACAATCTGTTACTCTCACCTGTACAACCAGTCAGAGTGTAGGCAGTAACCTCGCCTGGTACCAGCAGAAACCTGGAGAAGCTCCTAAACTCCTGATCTATGGTGCAGATGAACGACCATCTGGGATTCCAGGTCGTTTCAGTGGCAGTGGATCTGGAACACAATTTAGTCTACAAATCTCTGGAGTTCAGCCTGAAGATGCAGGAGATTATTACTGTCAGCAGGGTTACAGCTATCCGTACACACAGTGTTATAGCACCGTACAAAAACCTCCCTCAGCTGTAGAGGAAGTGCTCTGAGTCAGAAACACACACTGATCTGAGAACAGCTGCAGAGCTGCTAAAGCTGCACTCCACTGAACATCATCAAACGCCTTCATGTTTAAATAAGAATCGTTCCTGAGAAGCAGAAAACTCTTAATCAGCTGTTCCTTCTGTGATGAAAAATCAGCTGATGTGTATAATGGTGTATGATGATGATTTCCACATCCTGCTAAGAGGACCAGTGTCTACTACACACTCCTGTAACACAGTGGCGGCTGGTGCAAAAAAAAAAAAAATTATGGGGGGGGGGGGGGGTTTGGGTTGCGCAAACAAAATTTAAATTTTAATACTCGCTTGTAAATAGCCATCTATCAGGTGACTAAGCATCATTACTACTAGTACATACAGTACACACATGTACTTAAAGTCACCTTAAAGATGCACACACGTCACTTTAAATATGACACTTTACAGCATATTTAAACATTCCACTTTACACCCCCCTGAACATTCTATTTATGTTCAACTCCATTCCCACACAAATTTCCACAATTCTATATTTTCTATATTGTACAGCTAGGGTTTTCTTATATTTTTCTTATTGTACATTTTGTATTTACAGATATTTTATTCTTTCTTAGTTAAATTTATTTTCTATTTTGTTTTTCATATTCATTTCATATTAATAATCTTTATTTTAAGGTCACAGGCAGTCATCTAAGCATTTCACTGCATATCGTACTGTGTATGACTGTGCATGTGACAAATAAAAATTGAATTTGAAATTTAGTATAAAATAAAGTCCTGACTCACATCGCATCCAGTCAGCAGCTCCGCTCGCCATAAGAAGTGCTGGAAAAGACTCGTTGAGAATCACATGGTCCAATCACATGAGCCCAAATATTTAAAAACAATATTGATTCGCTAAGAACAAAAGTAGGCGGGTTCGTGGCACACATTTCTGCGCCCCAAGGATTTGAAAAGATCCAATCAGAGCTCAGCCTCAAGTCACATGTTTTTCAAACACATACGTGCTACATAGACACTCGTTTGTCCGGCGCCCAGGTCTATTTATGATGTCACTGTCATTACAATATTAGCCAGTACATTCTCTCTGTACATTTTACAAAGCAGAGGCAGACTGGAGGCCAAAACCCTCAATGTTCAGGAGGTTCAGATTATAGGAAAGGGGCTGATTTGAGAAGTGCTTGGATGTTGTACAGGCTGTTGGTAAGCTCCTGTTTCTATCTGAGCAAGTAGCTCTGAGAAGATCACACATGTACAGTGGGCCGTGTTCTACATTATCAGACCAAGAGACACCTGCCAGGATCTCCTCTGAAGGTGAAGAGTGGAGAACCAGGACCAGCCAGTAACTAATCAAAAGCACCTCATTACCTGTGTGGAGGACTTTCACTCCACTGGCCCACTCACCTCAGAGCTCAGTGGAGCTCAATTCACAGCAGAGATGGAATCTGTTAGAGCTCATAATAACCTGCTTCTGTCCTCTGAGTCTTGGAGCTTTGGGCACCGCAGGCTTTGGTTCTACACTGCAGGAACCAGGGATGTTTCTATGTGGAGGAGTAAAACATCCCTCAATCCACCATCCTGAATAAAAGCAATGAGAGAGAGAGAGAGAGATCAGTGAAGTGAGAGAGAGATTTACATGAAGACCCAGAATAGAGCAGCACTTTCACCAGATGTTCAAGAGTCCAGGAAAATTAATCTACACACACACACACACACACACACACTCACACACACACACACACACACACACACACACACACACACAGGCGTTTCCATAGAGAGAGGTTCCACTTTGCATTAGCAGCTCATGCTTCAGCGCTCTGCGAGTGTTTATAGCCCTGTGACTTTAACACTTCATGACTGAGAGCTGCTGCTCAGCGACTTCACCCACAGCAACCATGAGTTTGATCAGCGTCTTCATCTGCACACTGGCCCTCTGCGCTCGAGGTAACACAATGTTTTATCTTCTACTGTTCAGCTGACAAATCCATGTGAAGTAGGCCGACTAGATGAACTTCAAACTCAACATCATTATTAATGTAGGGAACCATTTATTCTTCTGATTGTTTTCAGGATCCAGAGGTCAGGTGACTGTGACTCAGAGTCCTGCAGTGAAAACAGTTTCTCCAGGAGACTCAGTCACCATCAGCTGTAAAACCAGTACTGATGTTGTTGATTACTGTGGTAGTGATGGTGATAAGGACTGTATGTCCTGGTATCAGCAGAAACCTGGAGAAGCTCCTAAACTCCTGATCTATAATACTGATGAAAGAGAATCAGGTGTTCCATCACGTTTCAGTGGCAGTGGATCTGGATCTGATTTCACTCTGACCATCAGTGGAGTCCAGACTGAAGATGCTGGAGATTATTACTGTCAGAGTGCACATGTGATCAGTAGTAGCTACGTGTTCACACAGTGTTAGAGCGTCGTACAAAAACCTGTGTGAGTGTGACTGCTGCAGCTGCACACACACACACACACACACACACACACACACACACACACACACACACACACAGTACAGTAAGTGTGTATGATGAAGCTGGCTTTGATGAAACATACGGTGTCACATAATCACTCACATTATGGCATGTGAACTTCATGTGATATTTTAAATGGGTTTCAGGGAGAACAGAAATCGATGACCACGTTAGGAAACTCAGTGCAGCATGTGAAGTGCATGTACATGTGTATTGTTTACAGCCTCTAGGCGTTTTGAAGCCATAAGGTTAATACTGAACCCAAAAGCAGACTCAAAACACATAAAGATTTGGTTCATTCTCTCAAGGATTAATGAGCCGCAGCTCAAGTAGTAGCAGAAAAATACAAGTGAAACATTAAAGAATTCATAATCACAGAACTAAAATTACAGAAGAAATTTAGACTTACTGCAGATGTGAGGGGGGGCGATGTGATACACACACACACACACACACACACACACACAAACACACACACACACACACACACACAGTGGTGGAAATCATGAACACACTATAAATGAGAGGTAATTCCTACACTGAGTAAGAGCAAAGTAACACAGGTTTCATTATACTAGAGTAAATATATAAACAGCTTTTATTTATATAAGGACGAGTTTCATACAGCAAACAGGTGCAGCATGGAGAAAGGTGATTATTCTCTCTCTCAGCTGTTCAGTTTATACACAAACCTCTCTGCTAACATAATCTACACCCCACACACGATGTTCATACATTCAAGGAGCTGATTTTCTTTATCTGACCCAGACCAGATGTCTTCACCTTATCATTCAGTAGAAACTACAATCGGTTTGTTCCTGTTCGATCCTCAGACTCGTCTTTCTACAATCCAACAGGTTCACTAACGCTCCAGGTTGGGATCACTGGCAAATTTCTTTGTTTTTGTTTAGTGATTTATTTTCTACATTCTACTATAATACTGGAGATTTCAAAACTATAAAATAACACATATGACATTCGGTAATTATGTAACAACAACATCAACACTAACAGTCAGTTGTTATTATAAGACATGAAGGTCGGCTGTTCTGGATCAGTTCCTACAAGAACAGTATTGTGTCGAGTGTGTTTGTAAACCCCATCGAGCTCCATGATGAAACTGTCTCTCATGAAGACCTTCCCAGGAAAGCGAGAGCAAAACTTACTGCTGCAGAGGAGAAGTTCATTTAGAGTCACCAGCCTCAGAAATCACCAATTAACCTCAAGCAGCACCTCAGATTAGAGCCGTTATGAAGCTTTACAGAGCAGAAGGAGCAGATATACATCTCAATATCAACTGTTCAGAGGAGATTATTGTGTGTTTTATATAAACGCCTTCAGTATTGTTTTACAGTGTAGAAAGAAATAAACATCAGGAACGACTGTGGTGTTAGAGAGGGTGTACAAACTTTTGAACAGTAGTGTACGTTTTTAAAGCTTCTGTGGCACAATTAACACATAGATCAGAATTAATACATAACTGAAATGAGATTTTTGCTTTACAATTTCCCCCTTTTGTCCTTCTATGACAACTCAAACATTTTAACATTACACACTTCAGTACTTCTTTTAATCACAAATAATAAAATAATAAAGCAGAACATTAGGTACATTTATCAGACATGGTTATCTCTCCAACATGGTTTTAATATTTTCTGCATTTGAACACTTTACGATTTCCTCATGTGGTGGCCTCAGATGTAGTGCTGCTTCTTCTCTAAGCAGGTGATGTATTTGACTGGACAGTGGAGGTTCTACATTGTTCCTGATCCTGTAGTTGGTTCTTCTGACCCAGGCAGTTTGTGTGCAGTTGAGGGTCTGTTGGGGTTTACAGGAGAGATTACTGGCACTTCACTGCTCACCCTTGTTGACCTCTGTGTTGTCTTTTCTCAGGTTCTGGAACATGTTTGAGGTGGCTGGCGTGTATCCATGTCGCTCTTTCTGCTACGCTACCGTGACTGCTGTTTGTGGTGTTAGCAGCA
Source organism: Clarias fuscus (assembly GCA_030347435.1). NCBI lineage: Eukaryota > Metazoa > Chordata > Actinopteri > Siluriformes > Clariidae > Clarias > Clarias fuscus. Next base: position 47,256,668 of record CM059204.1, on the reverse strand, counting down.
CTTTCAGGTGGCCTGTACTTAGAATAAAACCACAGAGAGTTTTGCACAATACCACAACATTTTGTCTTCACAATGTCCTTTTAAATTTTGTGCGCTCTGGCTCATCTTGACTTTTCTCTCTGAAATCCCAGGTTATTAGCAGCACAAATTACAGATTTTTCACCAAAGTTTTGAAGTAATTTGTAAAGACTCTAGTATAACAATTCACACATATACTATTAGTCATTAGAAACAGACTTCCCTTGCAAAAGCTACACTCGATGCTCCGTGAAAACACTATGGGAACATGTCTTTGTTCAGCCAGTTGTGAAGCATGTGTGTATCAAACACGCCAAATTTTTGGCTTATATAACCTCGGTCATGTGATGTCATCTGATGAGGTGCACCTGCAGGTTATAAATAGGAGTGAACCCGAAACATCCTCAGGTCTTTTTGTCTTCAAGGACTGCATTGTGTTTGCATGTGTGTGTGTGCAAGCGAATAAACAAACAAAAGAAAAAGAAAAGTGTTACCTCTCCGATATGGCAGAGTTTACTAAGAGATTTGTGCCTCTGTGTGGTAGAGCTCTTTCGGAGGGCGATCTCCATGATTTTTGCGTTGAGTGTCTGGGGGAAGAGCACACTCTCCTTGGGCTCCAGGGAGAGTGTGAGCACTGTGATCCAGGTGAACACATGCAGACCCTCAGTTACTGTAATCCCTCTTCCCACCTTTCATTCACAATAGGTGTGAAGTTATCAAACCGGTTTCGCTGATGGGGGAATTGGCAGAATTGAGGGGTTTAAAAAGAATTAACAAGACCGAGCAGACGTCTCTGTCTAAAATATATCTCGCAAGCACAATGTACTGGAGCTCAGCACGTCTTCTTTCCTTGTTTTAATCTGTAATATTGTGAAATAATAAGTGAAACGTATTTCGCGTATATGCCTAAATATTCCTTTTTATTTATGGTCATGTGTATTGTGTTTGATCTGCATTATTGCGAGACGCGATGACTTTCTGGCATGTTTATTGATAAATCGAACGGGTTTATCAACCTTTTGATCAAAACGCTGCCTTTTGTAAAGTGAAAGTTTAAGGACAAATCGGGGTTCACGCACGCCGATGAACAGCTTTATTTCAGTCATAAATTCACATAAAATCCACATTCCAGCTATTATTTCCAGTCGTGGTCAAATAATGGATGAAATGCTGGACACAAACAGGAAAAAAACATGTTTATTATTATAAAAAGCCTGAAGCACTTCGTGTGCATATAAGAACATTTACAGAAAATATATAGATTTTTTGTTGATTCGTGTCTTCTGATCGTGCTCAATGCTGACACATTTTTTAGATATGCTAGCATATTCACGAATCAGAGCATTCGCATAGTTAACACTAACTGAACAACAGGTCTTTACTTCGTAATACACCTGTCCTTAAAAAGGAATATTTAGGCAAATACGCTAAATATATTTCACTTAAATATTACAGATTAAAACAAGAAAAGAAGACGTGCTGAGCTTCAGTTCATACAAAATGTCTAGGAAAGAAACGGTTGTTGCTTTTTTACAAAATTTGAACATATTCAGTAAATTTGTGAATTACACAAAGTATCTGTTTTTGCTTTAGTTTCCAGAGCCCGTCCGTTCTCGCGTAGAGACGGCGGAGCTCTGTTTATTTAGTGTTTTCAGTTTCCTTTTGTTTCCGTTTAAGTTCTTAATTAATAATCCCACTCCATCTCCAAACACAAGCACTCTCACACACTCCTATTTCATTGACCCCTCTAAAGTCCTGCGTAGGTAACATTTTAAAAGTACAATTGCAAGTAAATTACAAACTGCATGTAATGTAAAATATGAATAAAACAGTATTAGACACACATATATGATATGGGAGTATATACAATGAAAAAGCTATTTACACATGAGTGCTCAAATGTAAAGCAAACGCAATTATTAATTTATTGTGTATATTTAACTTCATTCAGCTGTTTAAGTTACATGAAAAAATAACAAGATCTGTAGCTCTCTCCTGGGAGCTCATCCTCCCTGGAAAAGCCCACACTCCCCACCAAGCTGTGTAGACTAACATCTTCGTTGGTGGGGGAAAGCTTTCAGGCAGCGAGTCAGGCTGGTGCTGCCCTGCACACAATGGCGTTTTGCAGGCATATCAGACTGACCTGCTGAGAGATCTGAGCACTGGCGGGTCTATCGACGACACAGTGTTCGCGGAGCTATGCCGAGCCACAGATTTATTTCTCCTTGCCACCAAGCAGACGGCCCATGCTATCGGCCGTTCTATGCCTCCCATGGTCCCCATGGAGAGACATCTATGGCTTATTAAATCCCTTAGGAGTCGGCGGAGCCGCCGGCAGGTCCACTTGCATTTTTTTCTGGTAACCGTGAAAAGAATTTAAAATGCTCTGTCAATTTTTATCCTACACATAAGTGTATTACATCATTTGAATCTGTAAAGGGTCTACTTTTATTGATGAACACTCACAATATCCACAAAATGTTGTGCTTTTGTAAAATAAAGAAAATAAACAGGGTGCGCTTTCAGCCGTCTCAGTCTCCGCGAAAAAAAATAATAAACTCATCGTTAAAATGAACTGAAACTCCGCAAATACTGCACACACAGACATGAGAAATATATCTATAGAAAGCTTAAAGGATCTACTTTTAAATGATGAAAGTTATATTCTCAACAAACATTCTCAGTTTATGTAATCCGTGTGAAACCAAGGAGAGGCACAGCATTTCAGGCCACGCCCACACGCTATTCACACGGAGAACAGTCCGGGTAATCTACAGGCGAGGCCACGCCCACACGCTATTCACACAGAAAACAGTCCGGGTAATCTACAGGTGAGGCCACGCCCACACGCCACGCCCCCCGGACACCGGATGAAAAAGCACAGCCCGGCTTGAACACACACACACTGTTTCCACACAGATTCAGTGAGTTTTCTGACGAAGCTCTTCAGAATGTTCTGGACAGTGGGAGGAGTTTATCTTTTCCTCAGAAGAAGATTACAACTCCGACGACGAACGGGAGCATTTTGAAGAGAGAACAGATCCAGCAGAGGATTTTCAAACAAGCTGTTATGACAATGAGTAAGTTATTAAGTCTTATATAACTCTTATTCTGATAATATAAAGCTAATATTATATTTTTCCTCACAATACCTTACAATATCTGCTCAGGTGTAAATGTTTAGAATGTGTTAAATGTGTATGTAAAACATGCCTGGTGCACGGCATCATGCTAATGTCTCGGGTGTAAATGTTTGAGATGCACTACATGGTCTGTGGCCCATCAACAGATATTTGTCCAGCCTATTGCCCATCAACACATACAGAGGGGCAGAAAAGTGTAGACACACTGACGGTTATCTATGCTCTTTTTAAAACCTGATTGAATTATGTCAGCAGAGTAGTGTTATGTTTCCTCCAAAGATATCAGGATGCATTTTTGGGGCCTCTGTATAATTTTGTTCGTTTACTTGGCACAACACAGGCTAACAACTTCTTAATTTTTTAGGAATGTGTCTGCATCACCCTTGCCTTCACCAGCACCGCGCACCGGGACACATAAGCGACGTTCAGTTTTGAAGATAATCGAGAATCATACTGAGTAAGTGCACATATATATATATATATATATATATATATATATATATATATATATATATATATATGTGTGTGTATATGTATGTATGTGTGTGTATATGATGATGATGTACATTAGCTTCTTTTATTGTGTTACCAGCATGCTCATGTTTTTTTTTTTTTTTTTTTCAAAATAGTTGTGACAGTGAAAATGATCAGCCACCTGTCCCCCAAAAAAAGCAGAGGCAAACAAGCAGGCAAGATGCAGACAAAATCATGGAAAACACTGATGACGACACGGTTCGACAGATTCTGCGATTCCTGCCCGCACGGGAACCTGGACCTCACCTGCCGTCTGCTAACTCCTATTCTCCCATGAGTCTCTTCAAACTGTTTTTTTTTTAGAGAATGCTGTGTCAACTCTTTGCCACAACACCAATGCTCAGGCTGCCAAGGCAACTACGAAGGGACGCAAATATAAATGGACAGACGTCAGCATCACTGAGATGTACCACTACATTGGACTCCTATTTTACATGGCCATGGTGAAGTTGTCCTCTATCACAGACTACTGGAGACAGAGCAGTATTTTGACAGTACCTTTTCCAGCTACCGTCATGTCAAGGGACAGATACCGGACAATTTCTTGGAATGTGCACATGAGTCACCCAGATGCAGACAAGGAGAATGACAGGAAGAGGGGCACGTCTGAACATGATCGTCTGTTCAGGGTTAGACCTCTTATGGACACTATCCATCATGCTTGCAAAGCTATCTATCATCCCAGAAGAAATTTAGCTGTGGATGAGAGAATGGTGGCCTGCAAAGCACACACAGGAATGACGCAGTACATGAAAGCCAAGCCAACTAGGTGGGGCTTCAAGTTGTTTGTTCTTGCTGATTCTTCAAATGGATACACTATGGACTTTTCTGTGTACACAGCTGTCTAACAGCTCAATCCAATGGGTTAAATGGAAACCCCAACTATTTAAAAACGTGTAGCTTTATGCATAATAGCAACTTATACTTATGTACTGTGATTGTAATGTTCAAGAATAAGAGTATCATAAACTGCCAAATAATGAAAATACACATGTAAACAATGAGTGTGACATTATCAAATTTTTTTAGATAAACTTCATTTATCATGCTAAAGTGTTTTTTTTTTCATAATTTTTACATTTAAACACATTCACAAAGGAAACATCATACACTCACGAATGAAAAAAAAAAAAATAGACCACAAGTGAAAAATTATACATTCACAAATAAAAAGTTATACACACACAAGGGAAAAATATTACACTTGTCACAGTCGGACCAGACTCGGCCCTTTATCACCAGAGTATTAATCACCATCACCTGTCGCCACTCAGCGCATGCACATAAAAATATACAGCTGAACTGCCTCTCATACAGTGTCGTGAATTATACTCCTGTACAATAAACTCACTCATCTTTATACTAACCATCTAGTGGAGTCCGTCTTTGTTACAACACTCACACGGGAAAAATAATACATTCACAAGGGGGGAAAACATGCTCCAGAAAGCCAACGGATCTCTCCAGTGTGTGAGAATGTTCTTTCTCGTTAAGTTGAAAGCAAATGCAAAAGTTAATGCGCAAGGCACCATGGGAGCCAACAATTTGAGGCCAACAATGACAAAGTGGACACACCGAATCATGCCAGGGTTGTGTGCTAAAATCCCTCCACCCTCCCCCCCAACCCCCTACCACAGATTTTTATATTGCTTATTTTATAATTAAATTCGTTGGGTGTAATTTGTTAATCATTAAATTACAAATTTATGCTCTAATGTAATATTTGATAGATATTATGCAGGGGGATAATCTGTGGTGGAGGAGGCAGTTCAGCGAATAACACCTGCAAGGTTCCATGTTCCGTCCCATAGTCCTTTGTGCATTAGCTTTAGCTTTCAGCTTTCAAAATATGGGAGGAACAGAATTCTCACATGGGAAGAAGTAGTTGTACACGAACAGGAAAAAGCATACACTTACACAAAAAAAAAAAACTTTTATAAGGGAAAAAACAACACATATATGGGAAAGATGATTTGCCCTTCTGGGCCACCGTACAGAAGAGGCCAAGTTAATCAGTGACAATCCAGAGCTCAGGCCAGGGAGCAGACAAACAGGCTAAACCAACCGTCTGCTAGCTGTATAGAGTCGTCACTCAGGGTTCATCATATTGAGACTGTGTCTGTTCCCCGATCTAAACATAAACATACATTTAGAAAGACTCAGAAAGTCTGTTTTAGTAATTTAATTAATATAGAGACCAAAAATTCAAAACACACTGAATACACAGCCAGCACTGAAGCTAAATCTATCACATCTAAAACGGTTATTGTTAATGAAACTATCACAGATCAGGATATATTTAACAGAAATTTGGATTTAGGAGAACGAGAATGTTCTATATACAGCTACATACACCAGCCTCGGTTAACTGGTAGAGGAGGAGGAGTCACAGTTATTTATAACGATAATCTGACTATCATGCAAAAACAAAATTTTATGCATTTGAAACTCTCTATAGTAACATAAAAAGTGTAGCTACAAATATTAAGTCTGCTCAATTGATCCCGCTAATCATCATTTACAGACCCCCAGGGAATTTGCAGATTTCCTCTCAAACCTTGTTGTTTCTGTAGACAAAGCGTTAATTGCTGGAGACTTTAATATTCATTTTGAGAATCCAGAAGACCCTCTGAGAACAGCATTCTTGTCTGTACTGGACTCAGTAGGAGTAAATCAGTGTGTAGTAGGACCCGTAAGGAATTCGAACGTAAATGGCGCCAAACTAAATTGTTAGTATTCAAAATAGCTTGGAAGGAGAGCATCCTGAACTATAAAAAAGCTCTCAGTGATGCCAGATCAACGTATCTCTCCACTCTTATAGAAAATAACAAAAACAACCCGAGATTTTTATTTAATACCGTAGCTAAATTAACTAAAAACCAAACCTACAGTACAGTGAAAAACTGGAGCCTCCAGAACTTTCATCAGCTTTATTCTGCTCTTGATACTCAATGATAGTGAGGATTTCATGACTCCTGTTTTTGAAAAAGTAGTAAATATTAGGCAAAAAATTCAGGCTTTGAAACCAGACAATTTAAATAATTCAGATGATCTAACCACATCACATCAGAACTTAGAACACTTTACTCCCCTTGAAGCGAGGGAACTAATTTCACTCATCTCTTCTTCAAAATCCTCAACCTGTGAATGAGATCCTATACCGACACATTTTCTCAAGCAGATCGTTAGGATGTTAATTAATTTTCTTCTGCTTAATCCTGATAAGACAGAAGTTCTAGTCATAGGACCACAACCAGAAGTAAGCTTTCTGATCACACTGTAACTTTAGATGGCCTTTCTGTTCCATCAAATGCAACAGTAAAAGACCTTTAAAAACCAAACCTACAGTACAGTGAAAAACTGGAGCCTCCAGAACTTTCATCAGCTTTATTCTGCTCTTGATACTCAATGATAGTGAGGATTTCATGACTTCTGTTTTTGAAAAAGTAGTAAATATTAGGCAAAAAATTCAGGCTTTGAAACCAGACAATGTAAGTGATACAGATGATAAAATAACCACATCACATCAGAACTTAGAACACTTTACTCCCCTTGAAGCGAGGGAACTAATTTCACTCATCTCTTCTTCAAAATCCTCAACCTGTGAATGAGATCCTATACCGACACATTTTCCTTAGCAGATAGTACCAGCAATAACAGAACCCCTGTTGAAAGTAATTAACCACTAATTAAGAAACCTGACCTTGACTTCTGTCAGCTGTCAAATTATAAGCTGATATCAAACCTCCACTTTATCTCTAAGATTCTGGAAAACGTAATCAGCTGCATCCACAAAGTCACCAGCATTGTTGCTGATCAGACACACCCTTCACACACACACACACACACTCTTCACTCTTTTCTATCTTTGCTGCTACTTTAATAAGAAATAAGAAATGACAATTAACTTGCACTACCTCAATTCATTACCACAGAATACTGCATTATGTTGTGTTGTTGCTCTTGTTTGTACATTTGCATGTGTACTTCATATTGTCTTTTGTCTATTACTTGGATAGTGTTTGTTAGTTTATAGTGTAAATTTATTTATTAATTAATACAGTGTTATTTGCTCATTTCTTTGATATGTGTAGTCATGCCTTGTGCTACATTATTAAACCTGCCGACTCAATGCAAAGACACATTAAGGCACATTTTTTATACCACTAACCTGTGACAGGAAGTGCCTTGAGTTGAACTGAGCTCACATTATTTCTTGTGGTGAGATTCCTCAGGAGATATCACCAGGCGTTTATAGTGAATCACTATTTACACGCAACACACAATGTTGGGACAATAATAAGTTTGTAATATCTTAATGTGTAATTAACTCTAACATGCATTTAATCATTTACATTCTCTAACAATTAAGTGAAGAAAGTCATGTAAATTGCACTGATGTCTTTATCAAGAGCTTGAAAACTGTGTTGTTTAATGAACCTTCATACTAATGAATGTGAATGTAATTGTACATAGTTCACTTTTATTCCCACACCATTCCAGCAGATCTAAAGGTAAACACTGGCCAACGATATGTCTAATGAGAAAGAAGGTATAATCTTGATCTGAGGTCCTTCATCCTTATGGGCAAATAAACACTGAATGCAATTAAATCAAAAACAAAAACACGGAAAATTATTCTGTGCTGCCTAAAGTTCATTTGCAGTTAAAGTCTCCACCTGTCAGTTCACTCAAGTATAAATCCTGCACTAAGTAAAGACATGAAAGCGGCTTCCTGCTCCACACCCAGCTAAACACACAGAGTCAGTGTTAATCAGTAAATCAGAGATGAGTGTAGAGGAAGTGAGATTTGCGTGAAGACGGCTGAGTGATCCTCTTTCTCCCAGAATAGAGCAGCACTTTCACCAGATGTTCAACTTTCTTCAGCCAAACTCACTGAAGCACAACACACAGCACTGAATCTACAGCTAAACACACTCTCTCATCACACTGAGAATGACTATTAACTGGAATAAAAGAAGACACAATGTCCAAAATGAAGCTTTATTTCAGCAGAGCAAAACTACAGGAAGAGCAACAGGACAGTGAAGAGAGTAAAGACAGAAATGTCAGCATTGTGTAGAATTGAAACTCTATTGTAGATGGATGTGTAAGCAGCTCAGTGTTCAATTCTATCTCGGAGCTGTTAGCCTTCACACTGGCTCTTTCTGAACGTGACCGGATGATTGACGCCGTCATGGGAGACCTTACAGACAAACTCCTCCCCCTTTTCCCAGAGCGCTTTGCTGAGGGTCAGGGTGCTGCTGCGCGTGTAACCGTCCTCCTTCCGTTCTTCCGCGCTGGTCAGAACCCCGTCCTTCACCTCTGAGCCGTCCACCGTCCAGCTCACCAGCGCCCCCTGTGGAGAGTAGGCAGACAGCAGGCAGAGCAGCGAGGCCGATCCCTCAGACGGCTGCAGAGAGGAGGGAGGAAGCAGAGACACGGAGGGCTTCACCGTGGGACCGGCTGGAGACCACAAACACACAATAAACACACATTTACACACACTTACACAACATTTCCTCATTACTGCTTATTCACATGACTGCGGTTCAGTAGAACTACTCAGCAGGAGAACATTTACTAGTTACTCCTTATATTGTGGAGCCACTGGGACTTTGATCGGCTTTATTCTGTGTTAAACACTTCTTACTGATGTGTAATATAAAGTGCTCCCTGTGTGATAGTAGTAAATGGATCTGATTACAGAAATGTTCAGTGTTTAACACAAACACACAGCAGCATTCGACTGTATTTTCCATCAGCACAGAGACTTTAGAACAATTTACACACGACTTCAGATATCAACCAGTCACCAGGTTTACACTCACCAACACACACACACACACACTGTGTATTTATTAGTTTTCACATTTTACTTCATTATTTTTTATACTTTAAGATTTACAGTTAATCTTGAATAATAACTATAAAAATCATTAATTTTACTTAGTTAAAAATTAATTACTTTTTAATCACAATTTTTTTTTTTATATTTATCACAGATTAACAGAAATAAACTGTTGAAAAAGTAAAAGTGACTTACAGATGATGAGTTTGGTTCCTCCACCGAAAGTGAGCCACAGTGATACATTCTAATGAAGCCGTCGTACAAAAACCTCTGTTACACTACAGTGACCACACACACACACACACACACACACACACACACACACACACACACACACACACACACACACACACACACACACAGAGACACACAGTTGTGGTGTTTGCATATGTGTGCTGTGTCAGTGCTGCACACACTTTAAGAGCTGTAGTGCTGATCAGAGTGTGTTCAGTCCTTTCAGAGCCACTGACACGCAGCACAATGATGATGGTACTGATTCTACTGCTGGGGACACTGGGACTCCTCGCTCACCGTGAGACACTCTCTTTACTTTTATTATTCATACACATCAGCACATCACTCTCACACTCACTACTACATTTGTTTCCATTATTTTAACTCTGCATCCTTTTCTTTAGAGTCCTTTGGGGAAATCGTCCTGACTCAGTCTCCAGGAGCTCAGTCTGTTTCTCCAGGACAATCTGTTACTCTCACCTGTACAACCAGTCAGAGTGTAGGCAGTTACCTTGCCTGGTACCAGCAGAAACCTGGAGAAGCTCCTAAACTCCTGATCTATGCTGCATCTACTCGTCAGTCTGGGATTCCAGGTCGTTTCAGTGGCAGTGGATCTGGAACACAATTTAGTCTACAAATCTCTGGAGTTCAGCCTGAAGATGCAGGAGATTATTACTGTCAGCAGGGTTACAGCACTCCGTACACACAGTGTTATAGCGCCGTACAAAAACCTCCCTCAGCTGTAGAGGAAGTGCTCTGAGTCAGAAACACACACTGATCTGAGAACAGCTGCAGAGCTGCTAAAGCTGCACTCCACTGAACATCATCAAACGCCTTCATGTTTAAATAAGAATCGTTCCTGAGAAGCAGAAAACTCTTAATCAGCTGTTCCTTCTGTGATGAAAAATCAGCTGATGTGTATAATGGTGTATGATGATGATTTCCACATCCTGCTAAGAGGACCAGTGTCTACTACACACTCCTGTAACACAGTGGCGGCTGGTGCAAAAAAAAAAAAATTATGGGGGGGGGGGGGGGGGGGGTTTGGGTTGCGCAAACAAAATTAAAATTTTAATACTCGCTTGTAAATAGCAATCTATCAGGTGACTAAGCATCATTACTACTAGTACATACAGTACACACATGTACTTAAAGTCACCTTAAAGATGCACACACGTCACTTTAAATATGACACTTTACAGCATATTTAAACATTCCACTTTACACCCCCCTGAACATTCTATTTATGTTCAACTCCATTCCCACACAAATTTCCACAATTCTATATTTTCTATATTGTACAGCTAGGGTTTTCTTATATTTTTCTTATTGTACATTTTGTATTTACAGATATTTTATTCTTTCTTAGTTAAATTTATTTTCTATTTTGTTTTTCATATTCATTTCATATTAATAATCTTTATTTTAAGGTCACAGGCAGTCATCTAAGCATTTCACTGCATATCGTACTGTGTATGACTGTGTATGTGACAAATAAAAATTTAATTTGAAATTTAGTATAAAATAAAGTCCTGACTCACATCGCATCCAGTCAGCAGCTCCGCTCGCCATAAGAAGTGCTGGAAAAGACTCGTTGAGAATCACATGGTCCAATCACATGAGCCCAAATATTTAAAAACAATATTGATTCGCTAAGAACAAAAGTAGGCGGGTTCGTGGCACACATTTCTGCGCCCCAAGGATTTGAAAAGATCCAATCAGAGCTCAGCCTCAAGTCACATGTTTTTCAAACACATACGTGCTACATAGACACTCGTTTGTCCGGCGCCCAGGTCTATTTATGATGTCACTGTCATTACAATATTAGCCAGTACATTCTCTCTGTACATTTTACAAAGCAGAGGCAGACTGGAGGCCAAAACCCTCAATGTTCAGGAGGTTCAGATTGTAGGAAAGGGGCTGATTTGAGAAGTGCTTGGATGTTGTACAGGCTGTTGGTAAGCTCCTGTTTCTATCTGAGCAAGTAGCTCTGAGAAGATCACACATGTACAGTGGGCCGTGTTCTACATTATCAGACCAAGAGACACCTGCCAGGATCTCCTCTGAAGGTGAAGAGTGGAGAACCAGGACCAGCCATTAACTAATCAAAAGCACCTCATTACCTGTGTGGAGGACTTTCACTCCACTGGCCCACTCACCTCAGAGCTCAGTGGAGCTCAATTCACAGCAGAGATGGAATCTGTTAGAGCTCATAATAACCTGCTTCTGTCCTCTGAGTCTTGGAGCTTTGGGCACCGCAGGCTTTGGTTCTACACTGCAGGAACCAGGGATGTTTCTATGTGGAGGAGTAAAACATCCCTCAATCCACCATCCTGAATAAAAGCAATGAGAGAGAGAGAGAGAGAGAGAGAGAGAGAGAGAGAGAGATCAGTGAAGTGAGAGAGAGATTTACATGAAGAACCAGAATAGAGCAGCACTTTCACCAGATGTTCAAGAGTCCAGGAATATTAATGTACACACACACACACACACACACACACACACACACACACACACACACACACACACACACACACACACACACACACACACAGGCGTTTCCATAGAGAGAGGTTCCACTTTGCATTAGCAGCTCATGCTTCAGTGCTCTGCGAGTGTTTATAGCCCTGTGACTTTAACACTTCATGACTGAGAGCTGCTGCTCAGCGACTTCACCCACAGCAACCATGAGTTTGATCAGCGTCTTCATCTGCACACTGGCCCTCTGCGCTCGAGGTAACACAATGTTTTATCTTCTACTGTTCAGCTGACAAATCCATGTGAAGTAGGCCGACTAGATGAACTTCAAACTCAACATCATTATTAATGTAGGGAACCATTTATTCTTCTGATTGTTTTCAGGATCCAGAGGTCAGGTGACTGTGACTCAGAGTCCTGCAGTGAAAACAGTTTCTCCAGGAGACTCAGTCACCATCAACTGTAAAACCAGTCCTGCTGTTAATGCTAACTGTGCTTCTAGCGCTGACTGTATGTCCTGGTATCAGCAGAAACCTGGAGAAGCTCCTAAACTCCTGATCTATTACGCTACCAGAAGACAATCAGGTGTTCCATCACGTTTCAGTGGCAGTGGATCTGGATCTGATTTCACTCTGACCATCAGTGGAGTCCAGACTGAAGATGCTGGAGATTATTACTGTCAGAGTTACCATGTGATCAGTAGTAGCTACGTGTTCACACAGTGTTAGAGCGTCGTACAAAAACCTGTGTGAGTGTGACTGCTGCAGCTGCACACACACACACACACACACACACACACACACACACACACACACACACACACACACACACAGTGGTGGAAATCATGAACACACTATAAATGAGAGGTAATTCCTACACTGAGTAAGAGCAAAGTAACACAGGTTTCATTATACTAGAGTAAATATATAAACAGCTTTTATTTATATAAGGACGAGTTTCATACAGCAAACAGGTGCAGCATGGAGAAAGGTGATTATTCTCTCTCTCAGCTGTTCAGTTTATACACAAACCTCTCTGCTAACATAATCTACACCCCACACACGATGTTCATACATTCAAGGAGCTGATTTTCTTTATCTGACCCAGACCAGATGTCTTCACCTTATCATTCAGTAGAAACTACAATCGGTTTGTTCCTGTTTGATCCTCAGACTCGTCTTTCTACAATCCAACAAAAATTTCGTTGTTTTCGTTAAGTGATTTATTTTCTACATTCTACTACAATACTGGAGATTTCAAAACTATAAAATAACACATATGACATTCGGTAATTATGTAACAACAACATCAACACTAACAGTCAGTTGTTATTATAAGACATGAAGGTCGGCTGTTCTGGATCAGTTCCTACAAGAACAGTATTGTGTCGAGTGTGTTTGTAAACCCCATCGAGCTCCATGATGAAACTGTCTCTCATGAAGACCTTCCCAGGAAAGCGAGAGCAAAACTTACTGCTGCAGAGGAGAAGTTCATTTAGAGTCTCAACGCCGCTTCCTTCTCTGTTGCACCTGTTTTTCTGAAATCACAACTGTTTTGTCACATTTAAACTTTTCAATCACTCAATCAATCAATCAATCAATTAATTTTTATGCTCCTGTAGCAAAACCGAAATCATCCTTTTCACAACCCCTTTATGATCTCGGACGGCCAATACTGAAGTAGTATAATGCCTAGTTTAATTCAGTTAACGATTGCTCTTGCTGCTGGAGTTCAGCTCAGCGCACTGTGGGCCAGTAAACCCTTCCCATGCTGGGGCCTCGCGGATTGAATAGATCAGAATAACTTTCTGCAGTAAAACAACTTTTACAAGAATTAAGTTATTTTTTCCCCTTTGTTTTTTGGCAATATTTTAGTTTACTACTGAGATCCAAAGTTTTCTTGTGCCAAAACAATTCGCCTTAAAGATCTGACTGGTGTTTATATGAATCGTAGCTTTGATATGGCTTTCTTTACGACCTTGTTCTGCTGGACTATAAGGGGGTGCTGGTGGTTACTATGACAACAGATTTCAATAAAGAATTAAACACTGGAATTATTTGAGCAATAGTCTCAGGTAGTATATACATAGTTCACTGTATGAAGTGTTCAGGACCTAAAATCTGACTTTGGGTCGATCAGTTCAGTTCTCTTGATTAAACCTACATCATGCTTGCCCTTAGCACATACATTTTAATGAGTGACTATAATGAGAGAATTGTTATTTTAAAAAAGGCTTCACTTGCTGATAACTGAATTTTCTGCCTTGTGGTCCTGTGAACTGTAATGGATCCAGTTCTTTTACACTTTACCACATGATTTAACAGCATTGCATCAGCATTTGTTTCACTCAGGCTGCAGTTTACTGTTGGATAAGAGGTTCATTCTTAATCACTCTCATTCATACAATATGTCACCCAAAGACCCAAATTTCCCTCCTCATCCTTATTACTTTTATCCAATAACACATTAGGGGTGTCCCTGATAATGACATAAGGGCGATGCTTTCTCATGTGCACACGGCTTATATCTACATCAACTACACGTCTGTGCTCATCTTAAAAACTTGAGATTTGTGACTTACAATGTAATCTATTTACTGGAATATAATCTGTTGCAGTAGGGATGGTGCATGCACGTGTTTTATCTGTTTTCATAGCATTTACTGAACTCACAGCTTCCCTCTCACACGCACAACAGAGGCAATGGATCACATTTCACAAGAGTGAAATCTTCAGCCTCAATACCACGGTTTGGTCTACATACTCAGGACATTTGTACCTAATTTACACATCAGGTCTCATCCCAATAGATTTACTGAGCACCAATAAGATTCAAATTTATCATGCACATCTGGAGGAAGCCACACCCTTGGCTGTGTAATGTTTTCTCAAGCTGGATGTCCTGAAGTGTCCACAGAGTTCAGGAATCTGCCTCTGTATTTCACCAAGTTGTCAAATTCAAATGCTTTAATGACTGAATGACCTGCACAGAATCAACCAAAACTGTAATGTGTTTGTCATGGAGCTGCAATTCTATGGTTGGCATTTTGCTGGTTTACTCTAAGATCATAATTAACATATGTACCTACAGTGGATGTTTCTAAGATAAGAATTTGCTTAATCAATCACACAAGAATCTTGAAAAAGATAGCAAACTTTCCTTCACTGCGATCAGAGCAAAAATGGTTTGACTCCTCCCCTTCAGGCTGCGCTGTAAAAAAAAGTCCTAATTTTACAGAAAATAACTTTAAAATTTTATAGTACTTTTCCTTTTTTTAAAAAACTACAAACAAATCTCTGTAAAATTACAGACCTTATTTGTAAATTTTCAAGTCGACTGTTTTTAAGGATTATTTCAAAACTGAAAAATAGAAAAAATACCATTTTATTTTTACTGTGTTTTTTCTGTTTTTGTAAATTACGTACAACTTGACGTAAAATTACAATAATACATTGTAATTAAACATGAAACTCATTAGATAAAGTTTAATGTCCATACTAAAAATTTAATGTTTTTCTCTGTAATTTTGATGTCAATCATATTAATTTTATAATACTTTGACATTCACGTTTTAGATGCAAATTTAGCATTTTCTCATGACATTTTAAAGGATTATCCACAGGAAGTGGCACAGGTAAGGCAGCAGAAGCATCTCACTTACATGTAGCTTATAGTATCTGCTTTATTCCTTCAAAGAATGTGAAGAGAATGTAGGAGACTGATGCTCAGTGCAGCACACATGCACACGTTGTAAACGCCACAAATATGTTTTTTTTTTTTTGCCATCTAGCCATCACAGCTTAAAATAGCTACAACATGTAGCTGTTTTAAAGCAGCGCTTTACATTTGAAATGACGTTTTGATATTTTGCTTGTATGAGGGGAACTATGGTGTTCTTTTTGTACCAAAAACGTTAGCGAAAACTCCGCGAGCTCTCCGCGTTAACTGTCACAGCCAATCAGAAGCTGGAAGTGGGAACATTCTAATCTTGTTTCTCATTGGCTGATCAGCAGCTGGAGGCGGAGATGTTCTAATTACCTTTTTATTATTGACGCATTTAAACAAGCGCGCAGGTGTGGGCGGGACCTTGAGCGAAATAGCTTGGGTATCAGACACAGGTGTCACGTGATATGAACCAGCCAATCGGAAACAGGCGTCCTTCGAATGTTTAGCGCGCGCGGAAGTGGTCTGCAGCCCGTAAACGGTTTCTGTGTAAATTCAGAGGAGTGAAGACACGTTGGTGAACTACAGGTGAGGAGGAAAGCCGTCTCTGAGGGACAGAGGAGAAGACTCTGAAATGTCATCGTGTCTCAGTGGGAGAAAAAATACCTGCAAGCTCAAGAGACAATGAGGGTAAGAGATGTTTTATTGTCATTTTAATTCTTATTGTTGTTGCTGTAAATGAAGGTCATTTATTACTCATTTATCAATACTGCCATGTTATTAACCACTCTAACACCTGCTTTTACTCTCCAAAATGTAAACTTCCACAAACATTGTGTATTTGTACTTTTTCCATTCAGTAAATTAATGTCAATACTTATATAAGACTGTATATGAATGTATATTCATGTAAATATTCTCACATATATAATACAGTATATACATTGACACATCGTGTTCTAATTCCATAGAGATCAATATGTTGAAAACTTCCATGTATATGTAGCTGCCTTTAATGATATGTACATTAACATTTTCCAGCTCTGATTACTGCCGGTGATAATGAAACTTGCGTACATTTTTAGATCAAACATTTACCATGGGAGAAGCGGCATCCAGTAGAGAGACAAGTCCATCACTAGTGAGTATGGAGTGCAATATAAGACTACTTTGAATCTTTTCATGGTGATTTAAAAGTTAACTCCTTCAAACTTGGATCATTTTGAGTCCAAGTTTTCACTGTGTAGAGATCCTTTCTGTATCGTCTCACTTATAACTTGACTGGGCTGATTACAATTATGTTCTCTCATACAAAAAAAGGGCCCCAGTTGAAAAGTTCTAGAGTTTCCTTTTAACATATCTAGTATTAAATATGATTTCGAGTATTTTGTTAATCTGTTTCTCGGGGAACAGAAAAAAAGTATAACTTTTTTTCTTTTGAATCTAAGATCCTAATGTCTTCTTTTTTTCTCTCTTCCAATCCACCCTAATGCACCAAGGATCCAGTTGTTTACTGCCTGTTTGGAAGAGGATCTTTCTTGGATACACTGGACTGACCATTTTGCTATTTTGGTATGTTTTAGATTTGACTTACTTGTACTAAGGCATTAGGATTCTGAACTAAAAGGTAAACTTATTTGTGTACATACATTATATAAGAACTATAGAGTAAAAAAAGGGACCACAGTGTAGTTTATTTGTAATAAAGTTTCCAATCCAACTTGAATTGGAACATTGGGAATCTTGTTTGAAATTGTTCATTTCTTCATAGGTTTTTAGTCAAGGATATTTCACAGCAATGTTTGTTTGTGAGAGAGAATGTTCCACTCTTATAGCACAATAGTCTAAATATTTCATTTGGTTTTCATTTTAGGATTTTAGTGTAATGCTATAAAACATCTTTTTATTGTATTTTGCTTCATACTTGTACTATCCTGTGTCACAGTTCTACAGGCTATTTTACAAATATTATAATCTTGAGTTTGTGTTAACACTTCATAGGAATTTATGAAAAAATTGTGAAATAACAGGGTTTTTGGTGTTATTGCTTATTTGAAGGTTTTTGATTTTCTATTTAGGAAAAATCTGTAAAATAACAGTGTTTCTCTGCTAATTGTCTAATGTTTTGCTTTATTGAAGGTGTTTGATTGTAATAATTGTTGGAAAAAATGGGAAATAAAAACATTTTGCTGCAACACATCGAGTGCTGTTTTAATGAAGGTGTTAAATCGTATAAATTCAGCAAAAATCTGATAAACTGATAAACTTCTTTTACTGATAAACTTCTAGTGCTGTTGCTTTAAAGAAGATGTTTAATTGTATAAATCTAGGAAGAAATCTGTAAAATAACGGTTTTTATCTGCTAAACTTCTAGTGCTGTTGCTTTATTGAAGGTCTAATCGTATAAATTTAGGAAAAATCTATAAAATAACGTTTTTTCTCTGTCAAAGATTAAACAACAATTTTTGTAAATTTAATGTTTTTGCACATAATATGAACTAGAGTATTTTACCTTAATTTGAAGGTTTTTGTTTGGCAGCCATTGCTGCCAGTCATTTAACCGTTTTTTATGATTTTTTTTTTTACAGTGTGCATCACCTCTGTTCGGTCCCCTCACTCTGCTCCTTCCTCCTATCTGCCATTCTCCCCTCACATTCTCTCCTTCTCTGCACGCTTCCTTAACATCAAGCAGATACATTTGTCATGCCCATCTATCTGTCAATTTACGTTGAGAGCCTCATCACACACTCCAGATTAAGTTGAGGATTCCAGACTGGATTCCGCATCAAGTACATAAATCCTGAGTTTTTTGAACATCAGTTCATAGTTTAAACATGAGCAGTACTCTAGGTTCAAGTGAAGTTGGTCTAAAATCCTTGCAAAATACAAACAGTTTGTCCCCAAACTTGTGTCCTCCAGTCTGTCTTGGGTCTGACAGCTGTTTGTTGGCCTGCTCCAGCTCTCCAGCTCTCCAGCTCCATGATCTGTGCATGAGGGTTTTCCTTCAATCTGACCCCTTCAGGTCAACCATGAGCATTTATTACAGATGAGCGGTTCCTCACCTTTTCAACCCTCCTCAGGGTCATGCCATTGATGAGGAAGCCGGGGTTTATGGAGTATTGCAGCACATAACTGATCTCACACACACACACACTCAATTCAGGAATCACATACCAGGAGGTCTCAGTGTGAGGGTGTAAATACCAGGCATCCATTCTTTATCCTCAGATAAGGAATAAGGAGCACAAACTTTAAGCAAAATATGTATAGAAAGTTTGAACAATCCAAACTACATCAGATCTGGCTTTAACTAAACAATACACATTATCTGGAACATCTACATGTTCAGCTGTGTGGTGGATGTGTGTGTCACCCTGCCTGAACAAACAGGTAATCTGAGAGGCATTCCCACAGTTCCCAGTGAAACAGTTAATATGGATGGAGACACTTCAGAGCAGCGTGACCAGGATCTCTCTGATTATGTGGCAGAGCAGCATGTTACACCCCATTACTCATTTAATAAGAAAATATATCTCACACACTCAGTGTAATGTTTCTTTTAAGTCTCTTGAATTCTTATATGTGTGGTCCACTGATAGTGTTCATATCAGCTAACTTTAAGTCAAACATCACAACTTTGATGTTCAACATCACAGCACTCAAAGCACCTCATCTGCTCTGTGGTGGCAAAAACAGTTTAGCTGTTCTCCCCCTCTTAAAATATATACAGTAAGTGTTCCTTCCTGGTTATGTAAAACCATTAAACTCTGACGGTGGAAGGACAGGATGTGTCTCACGCTGGAGCTCTTACACCCGAGCGAGACAGCTCTCATAGGGCCGACAAAGTTCCTGAAGCGGACCAGATCCTTCATGATTGCCTCGTCCTTAATGAACAGGGGCACGTTTGAGATTATCACTCTTGTAGCAGGGACAGACAGAGGGGTGACTTGGACAGCTGATCCTTTCACACATATTCCACTCTTTACCAGTGCACTCACGAGGTTTATCTTTGTAAGGAACACCACCACTGCTTTGTTCATCCAGGAGGAAGAGTAGATGTTCTCACACCCGATCTGCTCTCCCACCGCTAGCAGCACCTCCTCCATCTGTACACTGTCCTCCAGAACACACCTAACACCATGCAGGAGAGACAGAGTCTCCACACCGGCCTCAGAGGCCATCGTGCCCCGCCCACTCTCTCTCACTTTAAATCTTTAACATTTCTTTTACTAGTAACATTTACTAATAAAATTAATTAATAAATAAACTGAAGTTGGCAGTATTTTCAAAACTTGGCAGAGCGCCACGCCTTCCACGCTTTTCCATACACCCAGTACATCATACACACACAGAGAGAGAGAGAGAGAGAGCACTTTTTATTATGTTTTTATTAAACACATCTACATTTACATCTATCCATCCCTGAACCTCAACACAAGTGAGGAAATTCATGACAGTTATTCGTCTCACTCAGGAGAAAGAAGAAATAAGAAATGTTCTATCAGAGTTATTTTATCTCTAACGCTCCTTTTAGTCCTCATACTGACACAATAAATCACTCTGGTGACTCTGGTAATGGAGAGGGGAATGTCTGGAGTAATGGATTAGACCAGTGTGCAACATTAATTAATGTATTAATTATTATTAATATTTTTATGAATTTATTATTATTAATTATTCATTCTTTTTTGGTTTACTGGCAAACAAGGAAATTATTAGTGAATTGGGTGTAGAAAGAGACTTTTTTTACACACACACACACACACACACACACACACACACTGAGCTTAAAGCTGTAAAACTGAAAGATGAGTGTAGAGGAAGTGAGATTTGCGTGAAGACGGCTGAGTGATCCTCTTTCTCCCAGAATAGAGCAGCACTTTCACCAGATGTTCAACTTTCTTCAGCCAAACTCACTGAAGCACAACACACAGCACTGAATCTACAGCTAAACACACTCTCTCATCACACTGAGAATGACTATTAACTGGAATAAAAGAAGACACAATGTCCAAAATGAAGCTTTATTTCAGCAGAGCAAAACTACAGGAAGAGCAACAGGACAGTGAAAAGAGTAAAGACAGAAATGTCAGCATTGTGTAGAATTGAAACTCTATTGTAGATGGATGTGTAAGCAGCTCAGTGTTCAATTCTATCTCGGAGCTGTTAGCCTTCACACTGGCTCTTTCTGAACGTGACCGGATGATTGACGCCGTCATGGGAGACCTTACAGACAAACTCCTCCCCCTTTTCCCAGAGCGCTTTGCTGAGGGTCAGGGTGCTGCTGCGCGTGTAACCGTCCTCCTTCCGTTCTTCCGCGCTGGTCAGAACCCCGTCCTTCACCTCTGAGCCGTCCACCGTCCAGCTCACCAGCGCCCCCTGTGGAGAGTAGGCAGACAGCAGGCAGAGCAGCGAGGCCGATCCCTCAGACGGCTGCAGAGAGGAGGGAGGGAGCAGAGACACGGAGGGCTTCACCGTGGGACCGGCTGGAGACCACAAACACACAATAAACACACATTTACACACACTTACACAACATTTCCTCATTACTGCTTATTCACATGACTGCGGTTCAGTAGAACTACTCAGCAGGAGAACATTTACTAGTTACTGCTTATATTGTGGAGCCACTCGGAC
This sequence comes from Clarias fuscus, assembly GCA_030347435.1. Taxonomy (NCBI): domain Eukaryota; kingdom Metazoa; phylum Chordata; class Actinopteri; order Siluriformes; family Clariidae; genus Clarias; species Clarias fuscus. The sequence goes on along the minus strand of CM059204.1, from coordinate 47,235,110 downwards.
TTTGATCGGCTTTATTCTGCGAGTGTATTCCAGTCCTCCTAAGTTGTTCTGTTACTTTTACATGTAGTCCTACAGAAAAATAAATCCACTGCTGATGTAAATACACTGATATTCCACAGAATCAGGGCTGGAAAATGCAACATCACACCTTCGCTTTGAGTTTCTGATAACAAGATTTACTCGATTACAAGTCACATATCTGGCAACAAGCCTGAGAAATCAGTTGAGTGATGGAAATAACCCCATCACACCACATCCACCTTTCTACACACTGTTTATCTTTGTTTGGAGATTCAACATCAGTACATCAGTACAATTATAGAAGGCTAACAGGCACAGGATTAAGTTTTATACCATGTCCTTCACAGCACACAATATCAACTTAAGAAGCTGTGAATGTAAAAGTGCTCTGTTTACTGACCAACACACTGCACACTGAGGCAGATAACTGATCACTCCTGATTTATCTTTCCTTTCTTTCACTTAAATTGTCACATCAACAAAAATATTCTTCATTCCTTATCTTCAATGTATAATTAACCAACAATGAAACTTACTTAATAAGTAACTAACTAAATAATCTGAACAATCAAATTGACTTATAAATAAAAACAGTGACTTACAGATGATGAGTTTGGTTCCTCCACCGAAAGTGAGCCACAGTGATACATTCTAATGAAGCCTTCGTACAAAAACCTCTGTTACACTACAGTGACCACACACACACACACACACACACACACACACACACACACACACAGACACACACACACACACACACACACACACACACACACACACACACACACACACACACACACAGAGACACACAGTTGTGGTGTTTGCATATGTGTGCTGTGTCAGTGCTGCACACACTTTAAGAGCTGTAGTGCTGATCAGAGTGTGTTCAGTCCTTTCAGAGCCACTGACACGCAGCACAATGATGATGGTACTGATTCTACTGCTGGGGACACTGGGACTCCTCGCTCACCGTGAGACACTCTCTTTACTTTTATTATTCATACACATCAGCACATCACTCTCACACTCACTACTACATTTGTTTCCATTATTTTAACTCTGCATCCTTTTCTTTAGAGTCCTTTGGGGAAATCGTCCTGACTCAGTCTCCAGGAGCTCAGTCTGTTTCTCCAGGACAATCTGTTACTCTCACCTGTACAACCAGTCAGAATGCAGGCACTGAAGTTGACTGGTACCTGCAGAAACCTGGAGAAGCTCCTAAACTCCTGATCTATTGGGCATCTAACCGTCAGTCTGGGATTCCAGATCGTTTCAGTGGCAGTGGATCTGGAACACAATTTAGTCTAACAATCTCTGGAGTTCAGCCTGAAGATGAAGGAGATTATTACTGTCAGCAGGATTACAGCACTCCGTACACACAGTGTTATAGCGCCGTACAAAAACCTCCCTCAGCTGTAGAGGAAGTGCTCTGAGTCAGAAACACACACTGATCTGAGAACAGCTGCAGAGCTGCTAAAGCTGCACTCCACTGAACATCATCATAAACTGAACACTGACTCATGCAAGAAGCAATATACAATCAAATGTCCTCTTATTTTTTATTATATCCATACATTTTTTTCTTAATGTATTATTATTATTATTAGTACTAGTTGTAGTAGTAGTAGTAGTATTTCACATATCCCACTTAGGAAGCTGGAACTTGCAGCCAGACTAATAATTAATATACACTGAAATCTGGATTGCGAGTATAATACGTTCATGAAGCGTGTTTGTGTATCAAAACACTTTTACATCAAAGTGAATTTTCAGTGGCGCCTGGTGCAAATATTTTTTTTTTTTAGGGGAGGGGGGGGGGGCAAACAAATTGAAAATTAAACTTTTAATACTCGCCTGAAAATAGCCATTTATGAGGTGATTAAGGATCCTTACTACTAGTATAAAATAAAGGCAGACTCACATCACATCCAGTCAGCAGCTCCGCTTGCCATAAGAAGTGCTGGAAAAGCACCGAGTGTAAGCTCGGCCGTGATCACATGACTGCTGCTTAATTAGAAGATCAGGTCCAAGCTTAACTTTTTTCTTTTTTCAAAGAAATTACAGAATTTTCTCTCATATTTCTCTCATATATCACTATTCAATACATTAACTAACACTCTGCTGACCGTTAATAAGACTCGTTGAGAATGGTCCAATCACACGAGCCCAAATATTTTTAAAAAATACTGTTTCGCTAAGAACAAAAGTGGGAGGGTTCGGAGCGCACAGTGCTCCGCCCCAAGGATGATTTGAAAAGATTCAATCAGAGCTCAGCCTCAAGTCACATGCTTTTCAAAAATGTACATTCCTACATAGACACTCGTTTGTCCACCACCTCGCGTACAAGAACACAAATGAACGTAATACAGCTTAGATTTTCTTTTTTGTAAATAAATTATATTAAGAAATACAGAGGAATATTGTGATTAAATGACTTCATTTTATTATTAAAATTAATAATTATTATGTTAAATAATTACATGTTAATGTAGCATTCTTCTCTGCCTAACTTTAAGGGGTGGCGCCTCTGCGCCCCGAATTGACCGGCCGCCACTGAATAAGTGCTTTAGTTGCAAGGGATCTTATATTAAGAAGCCCAAACTTTAGAAGTAGATTTTGGTTACTTATTTGGTCCTTTTCTGATTTTATGGTTATTAGGTTATTTCAAGAGCTTTTAACGTATTTATTCTTTTTTCTCACTGTCCGTGGAACAGACACAGTTTCTATAAGACGAGCAATGTGTGCGCATCTATCAGTATAATGAGTAACGTGGCTATTATAATTAAAATCTATGGTATGACTTAGCACCAGTCTAATGGTTAGTAGTGTCCTGGAGAGGTTGTCAGAGAGGACTGCTGCTCCAGCTCTGCTAGGATGCTGGCCATCAGTATGGTAGATCTATGAGGAAGAGAGCAATTTCTTTTTTCTATAAAATAATTCTAACTCAGACGGGTGACGGCTGGCCTTTTGGAGCTACTGGAGGAGCCTGAACAAGCTGTTGAGGGAGCTGTAGTAGGGATGACGTCACAGTGCAACAGCTTTAGAGTGATGTTTATTCAGGTCTATATTCTGAACATAGAATTGCAAAACATCTGATACTTTGGGGGAAACAAAGACTTAAATTGTTCTTTGATAGTTTTTAAAAATGGATATTTTAATATAAAAGGACCAGATACGGACTGATAAGCAGCTGGTGTTATCCAGGAAGTAGGTGTTTGATGCATTACAGTAATGTGTATTAACAAGTGCCCTTACAAGTGCTACAGTGTACAGTATGTGTGCTGCTGGGGATTTGAAGATTGTTCATTTTTCACTGTGACTCCAGTGTTTTTCACTGTCCCTGATTGCACTTTGCACTAATATACATTCACCTATACATGTTGACTGTGACCAGACCTAACTGCCATCTCTCCTTATTTTCTGTTCTCTCCTTTTCTGCTCTCTCCTCTCTCTCTCTCCCTCTCTCCTTTCCCTCTCTCTGTCTCTCTGTCGAGCTATACATGTTTCGCTCCTGAGTTGCCAGTGATCCAGACCCCTCTGCCCTCTGGACCTGTCTAACCCGTCCTGGAGTCCTGCTTCTGGTTGGAGATCTCATCGCATGGATGCCCCGTGTGGTCTGCCTGGATTCGTGTGGTGGCTGGGGATGGTTTCCATGAAGACTGTCCTGTCATAGATTGATGCTCTGGGGACCTGTGACTTCAGTTGTTCGATAACTCAGGACTGGAATCTCCTACACTCTACCTGAGCCTCCAGGAACAAACTGGACTCTTTTTAATTTTAATTTTAAACACATCTCCTGTTATACTGAACTTCCAGTACACATTATTATGCTGATCAATCCCTGCTATCCGTTATCACCCAGATGAGGATGGGTTCCCTGTTGAGTCTGGTTCCTCTCAAGGTTTCTTCCTGTTACCATCTCAGGGAGTTTTTCCTTGCCACCGTTGCCCTCGGCTTGCTCATCAGGCACAATCTTATCATTTTGATTCATACACATTGCATTCAAACTTACTTCTTTTATTGAGTAAAGCTGCTTTGCGACAATGTCAATTGTTAAAAGCGCTATATAAATAAAATTGACTTGACTTGACTTGACTTGACTTGACTATGATTCTCAGTACATTATGAAGTCCGGTGATTAATGTACTGCAGACATCTTGGATAACTTTTCTCTCCCAAAATACTTCTATGTGTCAGAAGGAAAAACCATGGGCTGAGGAGGTGGATCCAGGTGCAAAGCATTTGGTAAAGAAATGGTAAGCATTTCATCGGTCGAGTTTGGTGTAGATGTCAGCTCCCTGGAGAAGTTCAAAGGCGGTAGCCATGAGTGGTAATGGGTAGCGGTTCCTGACGGTTACTTCATTAAGTCCTCTGTAATCAATGCACGGACGAAGGGACCCGTCTTTTTTCTTGACAAAGAAAAACCCCGCCCCAGCGGGTGAGGAGGATGGGCGAATAATTCCGGCGGCAAGGGACTCCGTGATGTACTTATTCTCTTGGCGTGCTAGAGAATAAAGTCTGCCTTTCGGAGGAGAGGTGCCCGGGAGGAGATCAATAGGACAGTCATATGGTTGGTGCGATGGAAGCGACATGGCTCGGGTCTTGTTAAAGGCCTGCCTGAGATCATGGTATTCGGTGGGAACATTAGAAATGTCCGGGGTTTCATGGGGGGGAACTGGGATGGGAGATAGATTGAGTGCTGAGTGAAGTCGTGTTGATGAGTGATGTCGTGTTTGTTCCAGTTGATCTGGGGACCACAGAGGGCTAGCCAGGGAAGTCCGAGGACCAGGGCCACGTGTGATTTGTCAATTATGAAGAGGCAGATCTCCTCAGTATGGTTTCCTGACGTCCTTAAAGTCAAAGGGGGGGTCCTAAGCGTGATGGCCGGGAGCCGGGTTCCATTCAAGGCCTGGACAGTGGGTCCAATGGTACACAAGGGATCCTTAATGCCTTGACCGTAGAGGCGCTGATCAGGTTCCGGTCTGAGCCGGAGTCAATGAGTGCCTGAATAGGGTGGACCTGGCCGTCGACGATTAGGTTCACGGGAAGTAGGGAACGTGGTTCTGGGAAAAGGTCAGGGGGAGCGCCCTCTAGTGTTCCCAGTCTGACTAGCGAACGCTTCCCTTTCACTGGACAGTCCTTGAGCATGTGTCCTGAGGCTCCACAATAAAAGCAAGCCCATTGTAGATGTCGTCGGCGTCTCTCCTCCTAGGAGATGCGGGTCCTGACTAGCTGCATGGGCTCCTCTTGATCAGTCTGCTTCAGAGTAGGAGAAACATGGGCTGTCCTGTGTTGGGGTGATCTCCTGGTGGGGAGCAGGCTCCTGGGTCTTCGTCTTAAATGGAGACGTGAGTCGATTCGCCCAGATCCATGAGCTATTGGAGGTCCATGGGAAGTTCATGAGAGATTAGCTCATCCTTGAGATCCTCGGACAACCCCTCCAGAAAAACATCCGCTAAGGCTCTGTCGTTCCACCCATGAGGTACGGCTAGGGTACGGAACTCGATGGCATAGTCATAGGCGGAGTGGGGTCCCTGACGAAGTCTCACTAACCTCGTTCCGGCCTCCCTGCTCCCAAAAACCCTTTTCATCTCCTTAGAAAAGTCCTTAAAGTTCTCACAGCATGGGTCGTGAGCCTCCCAGAGGGCCGTGCTCCATTCCCTGGCTCTATTGGTTTGTAGCGTGATTACGTAGGCCACCCAAGAACGTTCTGATGAGAAGGTGGAAGTTTGTAGCTCGAAAATCAGTGAGCATTGAGAGAGGAATGACCTACAGGTTCCTGGTTCACCTCCGTAAGTGGGAGGGGCTGGTAGGTGTGGCTCTCGCGGGGTTCCAGGGCTTGAGATCTGAGCTGTATGCGCTTGGAGGCGCTGTATTTGGGAGGTGACCTCCGCGAGTGTCTGCCTGGTGGTGACGAGCTCCTCGTGATGCTTACCGAGGAGAGAGCCTTGATTCTCCAGCACCTGTCTCATCCTGACAAATCCTGCTGGATCCATGGTATGGCCAGATTATTCTGTCAGAAGGAAAAACCGTGGGCTGAGGAGGTGGATCCAGGTGCAGGTGATGGAGCAGGCTGTGAGTCTCCGTAGATCTCCTGTTCTGCCGCAGTAGTGAGAGTGGGAGTGTAGGAGCCGTGCAGCGAGATCCGTAGCATTGTAGACGCGCTGAGACGTGAGGCTGAACCATAGTGGTGAAGGCGGAAGCGTAAGGTCAGAGTCGTGTGATCCGTCCGCGATGTAATAGCGCCGAGACGTGAAACTGAGTCGTGGTCGTGGAAGCGTGAAATCAGAGCCGTTAAATCCTTCAGCGAGAGCGTCGAGCCAAACGTGAAGCGAAGCCATAGTCTAGAAACGAAAGCGAGAGTTCAAAGCCGTTAAATCCGTCAGCGAGGCAATTAATCCGAAAACGTGAGACGAGAATCATGAAAACGAGAAAACAAAGCGGAGTCGTAAACGTGAAAACCATGAAACAGAAACGGGAGAATGTTGAGGCGAAAACACACACAAATAATCTGGCAGCGAGACAGCGCGCTGCGCTTTCTTATGAGCTGGAAGAAATCAGCGGCAGATGAGAAACCGGTGTGCAGTCCGGGGGCGTGTGAGGAGAAATGACAGCGTGGGAAAACATGGCCGCGTGATGAGGAGCCTGACAGCGTGGGAAAAGAAAATGTCAAGAGGCGGAGGCGGTCTTTGATCAGTGCGAGAGTGCTGAGAGCGTGACACTATGGCATAAACAAGCCCTTGTTTTGTGCGTGGCTTTGCCTCCTTTCGGATGATGCCTTTCATGAAGGGCCAGACAAGCCCGATAGGGTTCAAATCCGGTGACTCTGGACACTGGTGAGTCTTCACCCAGCTGATTCCCTCTGATGCAATGCAGCAGCAGTGTGCTTTGGAGTGTTATTCTGGAAGAAGTGATGATGCTGTCCAAAACACTTTCTCATATAAATTCAAATTCTAATTTTATTTGTCACATACACAATCATGCACAGTACGATATGCAGTGAAATGCTTAGGCAACTGCCCTGACCTTAGAACAAGAAAGAAACAAAAAACAAAAACAAAAAAGTTACTTATCTAAGAAGGAATGAGAAAGAATATCTATATAGGAAATAAATATTAAAACAAAAGTACATTTGAGAAAAATATATATAAGTAAAATTTGACTAAGAAGAATAAAATAAAATATAAAATGTCTGTATGATACAAATATACTACATTAAAGGAAGATATAAGGAAATTATAAGAAAGTGAGAAAAACCTAACTATACAAATAGAAAATATTGGAATGGAGTGAACATAAGGAACGGAATGTCCAGGGGTGTGCAAATATGCAGTAAAGTGACATGTTGTCAAGAACTAGCCGGAGATGAACCAGAAGACTAGCAGTTAGCCCTGTAGCGTGGATGGTAAACCCAAACACGGAAGTAGCGCGAGCAGGCAGGATAACCACTCTGGTTATTATTAGAACTCTCCCGAAGCGAGAGCAAGAATTTACACAAATAAACCCGCGTTCTAAATACACACACCCAATTGAAAGCGAAACCCAAGAAAGTGAGGGTGACGTAGTGAAGGGTTTAAGTTGAGATGTGTGGAATACCGGGTGGATCCGGAGCGCCGCAGGCAGCTGGAGCCGGTAGGTGACAGGGTTAATCCGGAGGTTGATGCGGTATGGTCCGATGAATCTGGGTGATAGTTTCTGTGATTCAGTCTGCAGGTGTAGATTTCTTGTTGATAACCATACCTTGTCACCTACTTGGTACATTCATCCCGGTGGGTGTCGACGGCGATGTTGAATGGTGTAGCGGGTGTTAGCAAATCGGATGGCGTTGTTTGCTCATCTCCGGTTCTTGATGGTCGAACATCGGAGGTTGGAAACCGTAGCACACCTCGAACGGGCTGAGGTTGGTGGCAGAGGACGTATGGAGGTTGTGAGACAACTCAGCCCATATGAGGTAGCAGGCCCAGGAGCACTGACGATCAGGTAGCGCTCCAGTTGTTGGTTGGTTCGCTCCGTCTGACCATTAGTCTGTGGGTGGTAGCCGGATAACAGACTGCAGTTGGAGTCGATCAGACGGCAGAAGGCCTTCCAGAACCGGGAGGTGAACTGGGGCTCCCTGTCCGAGACGATGTCCTTTGGGAACACATGCAGGCGGACTATGTGCTCTAATATCAGCTCGGTGGTCCTTTTGGCTGACGGGAGACCGGAGAGGGCCACCAGGTGTACAGCTTTGGAGAACCGGTCGGCGATGGTGAGGATGGTGTCCTTTCCTTCGGAAACCGGCAGACCCGTGATGAAATCAACGGCAATGTGTGTGTCCAGGGCCGGCGGGGAACTGGGAGTGGCTGAAGTTACCCTGGTGATGGCTGGTTACTGTCCTTGGACCTGGCACACACTGGGCACGCCTGGACGAACTCGTCCACGTCCCTCCTCATATTTGGCCACCAGAAGGTGCGTTGAATGAAGAGTAGCGTGCGTCGCCTTCCGGGGTATCCAGAAATTGGGGAGGAGTGTCCCCATTGAAGGATGTCGGTCTTGATGGAGTCGGGGACATAGAGACGACCAGGCGGCACACCTGCTGGTTCGGTCTCCGCAGTCTGTGCCTGGTGAACCCTCGTTTCCAAATCCCAGTTAATTGGTGCAAGGATCTTGGTGGGTGGTAGGACAGGCGCGGGGTCCGCCCGGGAGACGTCTTCTTCGTGCTGTCATGATAGAGCGTCGGCCTTGGTGTTCTTGGACCCCGGGCGGTATGACAGGTGGAAGTTATAATTTTCGAAAAACAATGCCCACCGCGTCTGTCTGGGGTTGAGTTGTTTCAACGTGCGGATAGTAATGAGGTTCTGATGGTCGGATCAGACGATGAACGGCTCTCTGGCACCCTGGAGCCAGTGTCGCCATTCCTCCAAGGCCCACTTTATGGCCAGCAGCTCGCGGTCCCCTACTCTGTATCGCTGCTGAGTGGAGTCAAATTTCTTGGAGAAAAAACAAGGGTGCAGTTTTTGGTCTGGACCTCACTGGGAGAGAACGGCTCCGGCCCCCACATCCGAAGCGTCCACCTCCACAACGAATGGTTTGTCAGCATCCGGGTTAAGAAAGATTGGGGCAGTGGTGAAGCGGCGACAGAGTTCGTTGAAGGCGGAGATGGCGGTGGAGGTGAGATGGAAGGGGTGAGATGAGGGGTGAGTTAGAGCGGTTAATGGGGCTGCAACTGTACTGTAGTCCCGGATAAAGCGACGGTAGAAGTTAGCAAACCCGAGAAATCGCTGGAGTTGTTTGAAACTTCCAGTTTCTGCGGGTCCATGGCCACACCCTTGGACGAGATGACAAAACCCAGGAATGTGGTGGAGCGCTCGTGAAAAGCGCACTTTTCCAACTTACACTACAGTTGGTGGGCGAGGAGTCTCTTTAGGACCACCCTGGCGTGCTGGACGTGTTCGTTGATGGTTCAGGAGTAAATGAGGATATCGTCCAGGTAGACGAACACCCAGCGGCCTAACATGTCTCTGAGAACGTCGTTGATAAATTGTTGGAATACCGCGGGTGCATTGCAGAGACCAAAGGGGATGACCAGGCTTTCATAGTGTCCGGTAGGGGTGATGAAGGCCGTCTTCCACTCATCGCCCTCTCTGATGCGCACCAAGCTGTAGGCGCTCCGGAGGTCCAACTTAGTGAAAATGGTGGCGCCAGAGAGGGCGTGCAGGGCAGAGTTGGTAAGAGGCAACGGGTGTCGGTTCTTGATGGTGATGTTGTTGAGTCCCCGGTAATCGACACAGGGACGAAGACTACCATCGCGTTTCTTCACAAAAAAGAACCCCGCGGCGGCAGGTGAGGAGGATGGTACCATGGCAAAGTCCGCTGGAGACTCCTCCACTGCCTGCATCTCGTTCTTGGATAGGGAATAGAGGTGGCCGCGGGGTGGGATGGAGCCTGGCTGAAGGTCGATCGCCAGGTCGTAGGGACGATGTGGAGGTTGATGGGTGGCACGTTTCTTGCAGAAGACTTCAGCCAGGTCCCGGTAGTCTCGTGGAATGTTATCTGTGTCGACATCGGGGACCTCGGTCTCCCTAGAGCACGTCCCAGCCTCGACCCGTAGGCATAGTTCGTTGCAGGTCGGTCCCCATTGTAGGATCCGATTTTGGGTCCAGGAGATGAGTGGGTCATGACGCAGTAGCCATGGGTGTCCCAGGATGATAGGTGGTGACGGAATGGAGGTGATGTAAAGCTGGATCTGTTCCTGATGCTGGTTAATGACGAGGGTGATGGGCTGGGTTCGGAGGGTGATGGGACTGGAGGAGAGGGGCCGACCATCAACTGATGTAATGTTTACGGGCTGGGATAATGCCTCTGTCTTTACCCCCAGTCTTTTGACATAAGAAGAGTCAATGAAGTTGCCCGCGGAACCGGAATCGATGAACGCGGTACTTCCAACTCGTTTGTGGTCAAACTGGAGGTGTACTTTTACCGTGAGATGGGAATCATCGGTCAAGGTGGTGGAGAGGGAGATGGAACCCGGTGAGCCACTCTCATTTCTCACTGGGTCTGCGCGTTTCCCGGTCGCAGAGGACAGATGGCTCGGTGTTGTGTAGCAGATCCACAATACGCGCAGAGCCCCTCTCTGAATCGGCATTCCCATTCTGCAGCGGTTAAGGAGGCACGCCCTAATTGCATGGGTTCCCTGGCTCCTGTGTTAACCACGGCGGGAGGTGGAGAACCGACGTGTCCGGTAGGTGGAGCAGTGAATGAGGATCGGGCTTCGGAGACTGGAGCTTGGGGGAAGAAAGTGGTGGATCGAGAAGCAGACTGATGTAATGGCATCGTGATGGGCAGCAGGGTACGGGGAGCTGGCTTGGGGCGAGCGAGCAGACGTTGGTCGATCCGGAGGGCGAGTTGGATTAAGCCCTCCAAGGTCGCTGGGAGCTCTCGTTCGGCGAGCTCATCCTTTATACGCGAAGCCAGTCCCTCGTAGTAGGTCGTCCGGAGGGCGGAGTCTCCCCAGTCGGTCTGCACAGCAAGGGTACGAAACTCCCGGACGACCCTCCCTGCCGCAGATGATATAGTTTGGAGTCGGTCTCCACCTCAGCAACAGGATGTTCAAACGTGAGTTTGAGTTGGCGGGTGAATTCCGTGTATGAGTAGGCGACGTCTGAATCTGAGCGAAGAACTGCCGTGGCCCACTCAGCTGCCTGCCCGGATAGCAACGAGACGAGAAGAGCAATGCGCAGTCGGTCTGTGGAGTACCTGATGGAATTGAACTCAAACACAAGATCCAATGCGGTTAGAAAAACACTGGACTTCCCATCTGTGCCATCCCATTTATCCAGTAAAGCCAGAAAAACATCAGAAGATGGGGAGGGAGTTGGCGGTGCAGCAGCCGCTGCGATGGTCGTGACAACAGCTGGCTGAGCGGCCGCCCCGCGGAGTGTTGCATTCTCCTGTCGCAGCTCCGCCACCTCGCGGCGCAAGACCGCGACGTCTTGGAGCTTCTTGCGGAGAGACGCGACTTCACCACGGAGCTGATCGATCAACTTGGCGTGCTGGTCAACCACATCACAGAGGCGAGCAAACTCCGCTGGGTTCACTGCTGATGGCTCAGTCATTCTGTCACAAACTAACCGGAGATGAACCAGAAGACTAGCAGTTAGCTCTGTAGCGTGGATGGTAAACCCAAACGCGGAAGTAGCGCGAGCAGGCAGGATAACCACGCTGGTTATTATTAGAACTCTCCCGAAGCAAGAGCAAGAATTTACACAAATAAACCCGCATTCTAAATACACACACACAATCGAAAGTGAAACCCAAGAAAATGAGTACTCACGTTTAGACGAGCGAAGCGTCGGCGATAGCATGGGCAAACTCAATGACTGAGCAATGTGAAGCGCCATCTTGTTTCCTTTTATGCTTCCTGAAACCCGACCGTATTACTTCCGGGTCCTAGTGCCGGTCGTGTTACGAGTGTGCATGACACATGTTAAAGTGGCTTGTGTGCATATTTAAAGTGTCTTATGTGCATAATGTCCATGAGTGAGCAGGTGTGCAGTGAGGACTAGTGAGCGAATTACCTCAATGTCCTGAATGTTCAGAGTGAGTGCAGAAGCATGTGTGGATGTGCAAAATGGATCAGTACTGTGTGGTGTACTGATTAAGAGACCGTATCGCCTGCGGGAAGAAGCTCCTCCTCAGTCTCTCTGTGTTGGCCTTCAGGGTGCGGAATCGCTTTCCTGACCTCAACAGAGAGAACAGTCCATTGCTGGGGTGGCTGAGGTCCTTCATGATCTTCCTGGCCTTGGTCCAGCACAGCTTGCTGTAGATCGAGTGCAGGTCAGGGAGCTCAGTGTGGATGATGCGCTCAGCTGATCGCACCACCCTCTGAAGAGTTCGCCTGTCCTGCATGGTGCTGTTCCCGAACCAGGTCGTTATGTTTCCCGTCAGGATGCTCTCTATGGTGCAAGAGTAGAAGTTCCTAAGCACCTTGGAGGGCAGTCTAAAGTCTCTCAGGCGTCTGAGGTGGTAGAGACGCTGTGGGGCCTTCTTCACCATGGTGTTGATGTGACAGGACCATGACAGGTCCTGCGTGATGTATATATATATATATATATATATATATATATATATATATATATATATATATATATATATATAGACATTCTTAAAAATGTATTTTAGTACTACAAGTTTTGTCCCAATTATATGTCCACAAATACTTTGACAACATACACTTATCAGCCATTACATTAACTCCACAAAATATTAACAAATTTCCATTAATTATCACTTGAACCCCAGGAAAACTGTGTAAGGTAAGGGAGGTAAATTAAGGATGTCTTGAAACATAATGCAATAACTAGTTTTATTTATTTATTAATGTTTTTATTTTAAATAGCATAAACATCATGGGTTGTGTATTGAGTGATTAAAAAAAATCAGTTTTAGTAATCGTTTTTAAAAATTTTTTTAACCACATCATCTATTCATGAAACTACGTTGACAATGCAAGAACTGCCTGTATATTAACATGCTGTATAAAGCTGCCTGGACACTGCAGTTATCTGAAGCCTTCAATGCTCCACCTGGTGGGATTATACAGCATTGCCACCATCTTATTAGAAAAGAGCATAGGTGTGTTTATGGGCGGGGCATCGGTCCAGGCGTCTGCTTGAAATGGCTCCTACTGTATATCACATTTACTGAGCAATTTTTATATGCTCACATCTTAGCTAGTCAAAGTCCTGGTAGTTGTTAATGTTCTACATCCAGTTCAACTTATGTTACAGTCTTAACATCTGCAAATATGCCTGGTCTGCATCCTTCCACATCTAACAGGCCAGAAATAGGAAGAGAGCTGCTTACAAACACAGAATCCATATACCAGTGCTGATCAGGCTGGAGAAGTGTATAGAAAGGGTTTCACACAATCTGTACAATGATTTAAGGAACAGGATCCATGATCTACTGGGGTGTTGGTTCAACTACGGTTCGGAAAATCCCAGATTCAAACCCCACAACCACCAAGTTGCCACTGTTAGGCCCTGTCATTGTTCGCTGTGGGTCCCGCCATGGTCCGGGCGATTGTTTGAAATGGGAACACCAATTAGCGTAATCTACATGTCTTTGGACTGTGGAAGGAAACCATAGCACTCGTACTAAACCCACCAAATACCGGGAGAACATGCAAACTCCATGCACACAAAGATCCCGGATCCTGAAGGTGCAAGGCGACAGTGCTAACCACTACACCGCTGTGCCATGTCTAGAATCCAATGTTTATTTATTCACAAACAAACTCAGATTTGAGGAATAAAAACTTAGCCGATACACAGTTTTGTTTGAGATGTTAAATTATAAATTTAAAGTAAGTAAGGTAAAGCCTTTATTCTGTCACATATAGATTACAGCACAGTGAAATTCCTTCTTCGCATATCCCAGTGTAACTGGGGTCAGAGGGCAGGGTCAGCCATGGTACAGCGCCCCTGGAGCAGTTGCTCAAGGGCCCAACAATGGCAACCTGGCTGAGCTGGGAATCGAACCGCCAATCTTCCGATCAGTAACTCAGTGCCTTAGCCCTCTAAGCCACCACTGCCCTAATGGCTGTTATTTCTATTTTAAAGAGGCTACTAACATGGATGGCTTCACTGTTACAGTGGGAAAGCGTTCAGTTGCTCCCTTGTTTAAAGAATCAGTAGCGAGAGAAATATATACACACGTGGACAAAATTGTTGGTACCCTTCGGTCAATGAAAGAAAAACTCACAATGGTCACAGAAATAACTTTAATCTGACAAAAGTAATAATAAATAAGAATTCTATGAATGTTAACGAATGAAAGTCAGACATTGCTTTTCAACCATGCTTCAACGGAATTATAAAAAACAATGAACTCATGGAACAGGCCTGGACAAAAATGATGGTACCCCTAACTTAATAGTTTGTTGCACAACCTTTTGAGGCAATCACTGCAATCAAACGATTCCTGTAACTGCCAATGAGACTTCTGCACCTCTCTGCAGGTATTTTGGCCCACTCCTCATGAGCAAGCTGCTCCAGTTGTTTCCGGTTTGAAGGGTGCCTTTTCCAGACAGCATGTTTCAGCTCCTTCCAAAGATGCTCAATAGGATTGAGGTCAGGGCTCATAGAAGGCCACTTTAGAATAGTCCAATGTTTTCCTCTTAGCCATTCTTGGGTGTTTTTAGTTGTGTGCTTTGGGTCATTGTCCTGTTGCAAGACCCATGACCTGCGACTGAGACCCAGCTTTCTGACACTGGCCAGCGCATTTCTCTCTAGAATTCCTTGATAGTCTTGAGATTTCATTGTACCCTGCACAGATTCAAGACACCCTTTGTCAGATGCAGCAAAGCAGCCCCAGAACATAACAGAGCCTCCTCCATGTTTCACAGTAGGGACAGTGTTCTTTTCTTCATATGCTTCATTTTTCCTTCTGTGAACATATAGCTAATGTGCCTTGGCAAAAAGTTCCATTTTTGTCTCATCTGTCCATAGGACATTCTCCCAGAAGCTTTGTGGCTTGTCAACATGTAGTTTGGCATATTCCAGTCTGGCTTTTTTATTATTTGTTTTCAACAATGGTGTCCTCCTTGGTCGTCTCCCATGTTGTCCACTTTGTCTCAAACAACGACGGATGGTGCGATCCGACACTGATGTTCCTTGAGCATGAAGTTCACCTTGGATCTCTTTAGAAGTCTTCCTGGGCTCCTTTGTTACCATTCGGATTATCCGTCTCTTTGATTTGTCATCAATTTTCCTCCTGCGGCCACGTCCAGTGAGGCTGGCTACAGTCCCATGGATCTTAAATTTCTGAATAATATGTGCAACTGTAGTCACAGGAACATCTAGCTGCTTGGAGATGGTCTTATAGCCTTTACCTTTAACATGCTTGACTATAATTTTCTTTCGAATCTCCTGAGACAACTCTTTCCTTCGCTTCCTCTGGTCCATGTTGAGTGTGGTACATACCATGTCACCAAACAACACAGTGACTACCTGGAGCCCTATATATAGGCCCACTGACTGATTACAAGATTGTAGACACCTGTGATGCTAATTAGTGGACACACCTTGAATTAACATGTCTGTTTGGTCACATTATTTTCAGTATTTTCTAAGGGTACCATCATTTTTGTCCAGGCCTGTTCCATGAGTTTATTTTTTTAACTAATTCTGTTGAAGCATGGTTGAAAAGCAATGTCTGACTTTCATTGGTTAACATTCATAGAATATTTTTAAATTATTACTTTTGTCAGATTAAAGTTATTTATGTGACCATTGTGAGTTTTTCTTTCATTGACCGAAGGGTACCAACAATTTTGTCCTCGTGTGTACATTCTCACCTAAACAACTCTTCAAACTACACTTTGTGACACAATAACAGTAATATTTCAAACATCTTGCAGGCTGCCGTTTGGAGAAGCCAGAGAATAAAGAAAAAACAGTTTTGGTTAAACCCAACCAGGTGTTCATTTGTAAATAACTCACTACATCTCATTTGACCCAACATGAGCAACCCAACAATGTGTTTACAGAAAGAACACAGCAATTTGTAGAGTGTACTCTAAACAAATTCATCTAATAAATAATGTAGAACAGCAAATTAATTGATATGAACACATCCCAAAATAAGCAATTAAAAACTGTTTGTGCTTGAAGAAGGAAATCACAGCTCCAGTGTGGATCAGACTGAAAACAGGTAAGTCTTACTACAGTGCACAATATCTGGTACAGTATTTCTATGTCTAAGTGACACTGTGCTGTCAGACTTTCCTTTGTAGAAGTAATAAAGTCCTAGATAAAAGTGGAATAAATCATCTCTTCAGTGGATACCAAGAAAGAGAAATAGTCAACATGTTGCTGACAAATAATGAGAAATCCAAACACTCGTCAAAGAGGACAATAGTGTCTTCCATCACATCTCATCTGTTGCAGTAACCACTACTGACAGTGTGCTGAGAGGCAGAACAGAACTAATAAGACAAAGAGTGATGGTGGATGTCCCTGGCCTAAGGGAGGCAGTAATGCTACTCTGTGTGCTGCAGTGAGTCTACATGAAGTTGTACATCATCATGCAGATGTTCATCCATATAACACAGCACATTTACTGCATTTGGTCGTCTGATGGTTCTGAGGTTTGAACCTGGGACCTTCAGATTAGTAGACCGATGCCTTTATCACACAGCTCCCCTGACCCCAGTCTTAATGCAACATCTGTACAGTGTTGGGGGACGTTAATTTCTAAAGTAACTAATTACATTACAAAATTACTGTCATTGTAACTGTCATTACAGCGTTACTTTCTGATAAAAGTAACTAGTTTGAGGACTTTTCCATTGCAGAAAATGAAAACTCTGAGAAAACTGAGCTTCCTCATGCATGTTGTTTTAGTCAAGACCTTTATAATTATTCTCCAATCATCATTCAGTGAAGTTTGCCCCATCATCTGTTAACTATTAACAGCAGGAATAACAGAGGTGGGTGGGTTATGAGGGGCGGGGCTTATAGGACGCACACACACTAACGGAATGACTGCTGTCTGGCTCACGAATTACATAACTTGTCTGAATAACAGCCTACATTTTTTTAAATATAATTAAATAACTGAATAGTTAAATGGTGGACCAAATGCGTTAGATTACTCGTTACATCAAAAAATCCAAGTACATTATTTACATTATTTTGTGACGTGTTACAACCAACACAGCATCTGACCTTATACTGAACTGCAGTGTAGGATGTCAGACCACCAGTGGCAGCTGGTGCAAAAACGTTTGGGGGGGCGCAAACAAAATGAAAATTAAACTTTTAATACTGGCCTGTAAGTAGGCATTTATCAGGTGATTGCGCATCATTACTACTAGTATAAAATAAAGTCCTGACTCACATCGCATCCAGTCAGCAGCTCCGCTCGCCATAAGAAGTGCTGGAAAAGACTCGCTGAGAATCACATGGTCCAATCACATGAGCCCAAATATTTAAAAACAATATTGATTCGCTGAGAACAAAAGTTGGAGGGTTCAGGGCGCAAAGTGCTCCGCCCCAAGGATGATTTGAAAAGATCCAATCAGAGCTCAGCCTCAGGTCACATGCTTTTCAAAAATGTACGCGCTACATAGACACTGGTTTGTCCGGCGCCCCGCGTCCACCAACACAAATGAACATAATACAGTTTAGATTTTTTTAATTGCAAATAAATAATATTACGAAATACAGCGGAATATTGTGACTAAATTACTTTATTTCATTATTAAAATAAATAATTATTATGTTAAATAATTACATGTTAAAGTAGCATTCTTCTCTGCCTAATTTTAAGGGGGGGCGGCGCCACTGCAGACCATACTACTGATGCTGTTATAAAGGATAAAGTCAGCTTTCACCATGCAGTGCTCAACAGCTCAAGCACCTGTAAATTTAATCTGAAGACAATAATAATAATAATTATAATGTTTAGTGCTCTACTCTAACAGTCTAATCTGCTTAGACACGTGACCAACAGTTATAGGTTTAGCTAATGGTTTAATGTTCAGTATTTTTGATGCCGTGACATGACATTCTGTTAAAGTTATTTAGATTTGAGGGATCTCTAGTGAAGATACATAGCTAGTCTGTGCCTCTCCCTATTCTCTAATCTGTATTCAACTGGAGAAAGTTCTAGTCAGTCTAATTTGTGCTGAGCTCCAGACACTTACAAAGTGATTTGAGTGGACCGTAGTTATTTGTGATTAAGTTATTTAAAGTTATTTGATCATATACTTTTGACTAACTGTGGCAGGATATCCCTCCGTCTTGTTAAATTTGTCAAAGGTGAATTTTCTTGTGCATGAACCCTGGTGAAAAGTAATTTGCTGTTGTTAATGTTAATGTTATTGATGCTGGAGAAAAACGTTGATCTACATTTGGATACTATTATTTAGTAATCATGAAGCCTATCATTAAAGATTTCTTTCTAAATCTGAAATGTCTACATGAAGTCTACATGGTCTCTTACATTAACTTTTGTAATAAAATAATTCCAGTGTTTCTGTTAATTACTACAGACTGGATACACAGTATTAAGTTCGGTTCTGTGTTCTGATTCTGCTGTAATTTTCGCTCTGGTGCTGTGGCACCTCAATTCCCCCCTCGGAACGGGGCTCTAGTGTGTATGGACAACTAAAAGAACTACCCTTCAGTGAACCAGATAAAAAAAACTTGCCTTAACTTTGCGTTATGACATGAAACACTGGAGATGAAGGTTAACAAACATAAGTGTTATACTCGCCTATTTTATCATAATATTTAATAAGAGATAACAGCTATCTTTATATTTTTGTCCTTTTCTTTTCTTATTTTTCTAAATGTAAAGGCTTTGACCCGTTTTTGAGTCAAGACTAAACCAGTGTGTATACTGGATATATATTATTCGTAATGGTTTCACACAGAAGAGTAGAATGAGATATTCCTGTGAAACTCTACAGTACAGTGTATATTCACAGTGATATTAATTATCTGTGGTTTATTCAGTTTCATTCCGTAATGTGAGTGATGTTACTGACTGCATTGCTGTATAAAGATAGTGTGTTTGTATTTTCTGCTCCCCCTGCAGGTGACCTGAGGTAATGTCCACTCACCTCCTCCCTCCCCATCTCGTAATCCTGAGTTAGAGAGCTTCCCTCTCAGTCCCCAGCCTCACTCACACACTAGAGTGAAGATTAACTGACCGAACCAGACATGAAAACATGCGACATGTAAACAAGTGATAATGTTTGCACTGAAGGTTTTCTATCATCATCATTCTGTCCTTTGCCTTTATTTTTATGATTATCAGGTTGTGAGTCCTGACCAATAAGAAGCACATCCTCTGTTCTCTGTTTTGGTAGAAACCATGACACACAGACTGAGTGAAGGAGAGAAGGGGTTTCCTTTTATACACTGACTGTGTCTCAGACAAACCTGTCATATTTCCTTCCCATAGATTTCACTTTAATTCTCAAAAATTCAAAACGGAACAGAGCTTTTAGTTACCAATTAGTGCTGATTCCGTATCTTAACCCTACACGACACGCTGTGGTGAAACACTAGCATGCTAATGGAAGTGGACGACACTTTAATATTACTAGCTCTAGCCTGCATCAGTGCTGTTGTATTGGGTTGTAGTTCAGCGTCTAGTGATTCATTATCATTGAGTATCAACAGCAGAATAAAGCTGATGAAAGTTTTGGAGGCTCCAGGATGTAAAGAGTACCTTAGTGATCTATTGTTGAGGAAGACGACATAATCATACTAATGACAGTTTAATTTAAGACATATACATGATGGAAGATTTCACTGCTGCCAGCTAACAGTAGATTAAAGAAAATAAATTCCAGTGTAAAACTGGGCTTCAACCTCTATGTGTTTGCTCAGATTTAACTGAGAATTAGGGAGACAGGTAGAGAGAGTAGCAGCATTAGCTCACGCTAGTAAACTAGTTACTCATTGTAATTATTATAGTAGTCAATATTAACCCTTAGGGGTCTGAGGCCTTCATGCTCATGGCTGCAGAAAGAGATGTTTTAATGGTCGTGGACAGTGATCAGATCATAGATGGCATTGCTGAGAGAAGTGAGCAACTACAGAAATAGCTCACCTAATTAAAAGGAAAAGAAGGGAGTCACTTTCAGATATAAGCTCTGCGTAACCCGACTTCTATGTTGTCTTGTGTACTTGATTTCTTTACACTAAGAAATAATTTAAAAGAAATAATAAATAATCACTAAGCTGTTTTGTCTCCTTTACAGGAATCCGTTCATCTCACACACACACAAACTCTGTCTCCTCATACACACTCTCATACAAGAAATCTCTTCCTCCTCCTCATGCTGACCTGCTCCCAGAAGATGCCCTGAATACTGTGGACATAATCAAGCAAGTTTAATGTCACATGACTAATAGCCTAATAGTAATAGTTCATAATTAGGGAGGCAGGTAGTGAGAGCATTTGAAAATGCCATGTGTGTTGTCTCCAATAGAGACAAAACTGGAAACTCTGCAGCAGCACAAATGTGTTCCAGCAGCAGGAGAACATTTACTAGTTACTCTTTACATCCTGGAGCCTCCAGAACTTTCATCAGCTTTATTCTGCTGTTGATACTCAATGATAATGAATCACTAGACGCTGAACTCAAGGTGTCTTCAAAAAACATCTGGATTTATAGTTTCAATCCTGATTCAGCATTTGTAAGGCTGAATGTTGCAGTTTAGACTGCTGAGTGGTAAATCTGCACATAAAACACTGCATCAAGATGATACACACTGAATAATTAAAATACTGGTCAATGTGCTGCTGTCTAGAAGAAAAAAAAACATGAGCCATTGGAAAATGAACCCATTCATGTCTTTTTATTGTTCCACATGGTCACAAACCATGAGGAACCAGACGGGCCAAGAGGACGAACTCTAGATGAATAAATACATTATTAAATAAATATAAAAACCTCACATATTGTATTAAATTTATTTACACTGAAACAGTGAGTTGTGCAGCAAAACCACCTCTCTGTAACCTTCTGAATGAGGAAAGAATCATCAGCAAAATGAAGCATTCTGAGCCTTAACTATCTAGCATAGCAACATAAAGCTAACCACCCATCAGCCTCAGCATTCTTGGAATAGATGATGCATTCTTGTGGATGATGTGTTAACTAGTGTTCCTCCGGTGATGGAGGCTGAAGAACTGATCATCAAGGCCCAGCAGCTACAGTATGCAAAAGTGCAGGTATACATCTACTGTACACAGGTTTAACTCAAATTAAAGGAATACCCTCTCCTGTGTCTCCTCCTCTGAATAGCTACTCACTCTCTCAACCTCAACTAAGACGTAACACCAGATGGAAACATTCTTGGCCCTCAGTGGTCAGTTGAAATTCACCTACAACACTTTGGAAAAGCTTAGGATAAAATTGCAACACCTCTCAGATGCCAGTAGGCATATTCTTACCTGTGTTACAGAAATGACGAGGCTGAGATCCTGTGCAGTTTGTGATGGTGAAAGCGAGGGTTTACATCTTTTGAATTTACACGCATCCCTGGATTAGAGCAGTCACCTCAGCTAGGATGAGTTTTATGCTGAAGGCGAAACTAGAGATGAAAACTGAAGATGAATTTTTTGTACTGACCCACAGGTAGTATAACCGCCTAAACATCACAGTGTAACTGTTGAGGAATACAAGAGAGCTGTGAGGAGGTGATTAAGTAAATTCTGGATGAGGGACAGCTTCATGTTGGTGGGAGACTGAAAGTGTCAGCTGACAGTCATGGTGGTTTTGTTCTGTCCTCTGCACAGCTTCATACACCACTGGGAGCCTTTCTGTCCTCTGATGTGCAAGTGGGACACAGAGTTAAATTATTATTATTATTATTATTATTATTATTATTATTATTATTGTCGTTGTTGTTGTTGTTGTTGTGTTTATTGTTGATATTTACTAATTTCTTTGATATGTGTAACCATGCATTGTGCTACATTAATGAAACTGCCTGCTCAAAGTAAAGACATGTTTCTGACTCCTTTTGTACCACTAACTTGTGACAGGAAGTGATTTCAGCTGAACTGAGATTCCACAGGAGGTATCACCGGCCTTTTATAGTGTATTGTAATGATTCTGCTCAAGGCAGTAATGCAACTTGTTGTGGGATGATCTTTAAGTGTGATAAACTCTATCCTCATGTGCTGTTAAATTTCCACTGCAATTAAATAAAAGAGACAAACATGAGAAATAATATTGTGCCAGCTAAAGTTCATTTGCAGTTTAAGTTCATTGGTCAGTGGTAGCTCAGTGGTTAAGGAATTGGACTACGGTTCGGAAGGTCGCAGGTTCAAGTCCCACTACCACCAAGTTGTCCCTGTTGGGCCCTTGAGCGAGGCCCTTAACCCCAACTGCTCAGATATATAATGAGATGAAAATGTAAGTCGCTCTGGATAAGGGCGTCTGCCAAATGCCTAGATGTAGATGTAAATTGTTTGATAAAAGAATATAAAATAAGTCTGCACCTGTCAGTTCACTCAAGTATAAATCCTGCACTAAGTAAAGACATGAACGCAGCTTCCTGCTCCACACCCAGCTAAACACACAGAGTCAGTGTTAATCAGTAAATCAGAGATGAGTGTAGAGGAAGTGAGATTTGCGTGAAGACGGCTGAGTGATCCTCTTTCTCCCAGAATAGAGCAGCACTTTCACCAGATGTTCAACTTTCTTCAGCCAAACTCACTGAAGCACAACACACAGCACTGAATCTACAGCTAAACACACTCTCTCATCACACTGAGAATGACTATTAACTGGAATAAAAGAAGACACAATGTCCAAAATGAAGCTTTATTTCAGCAGAGCAAAACTACAGGAAGAGCAACAGGACAGTGAAGAGAGTAAAGACAGAAATGTCAGCATTGTGTAGAATTGAAACTCTATTGTAGATGGATGTGTAAGCAGCTCAGTGTTCAATTCTATCTCGGAGCTGTTAGCCTTCACACTGGCTCTTTCTGAACGTGACCGGATGATTGGCGCCGTCATGGGAGACCTTACAGACAAACTCCTCCCCCTTTTCCCAGAGCGCTTTGCTGAGGGTCAGGGTGCTGCTGCGCGTGTAACCGTCCTCCTTCCGTTCTTCCGCGCTGGTCAGAACCCCGTCCTTCACCTCTGAGCCGTCCACCGTCCAGCTCACCAGCGCCCCCTGTGGAGAGTAGGCAGACAGCAGGCAGAGCAGCGAGGCCGATCCCTCAGACGGCTGCAGAGAGGAGGGAGGGAGCAGAGACACGGAGGGCTTCACCGTGGGACCGGCTGGAGACCACAAACACACAATAAACACACATTTACACACACTTACACAACATTTCCTCATTACTGCTTATTAAGAGTCCAGACTGGAAACATTATTGTGTGTTCAGTAATCAGTGCAGTGATCCACACAAAAACAATTCCTAAAACAGTTCCTAACTCTAAATGAACAGAGACACATGGTGGGCTTCAAGTCAGGAGCAGTTTGACTGGAGAAACATCAGTCCATTTGGTTTAAAGTTCACTAACAAACAAAGAGAAGATGTGGAAGCCATCAGCTTTAACTCCACACCATAATCCATCTTCTTTCTGATGTAGTGTTCACACAGTTCTGTTCAGTAACTGCATCCAATAGTCACACTGTATTCCAACACTGAAACCCTCAGTGAGTGTATTCTGTAAACGCTCTGAACTCCAATAGAGACAAAACTGGAATTTTATTGGATTTTATTGAAACTGGATTTATTCTTTCACTTGTTGTAATGAAATATCATCATTTAATTAACAACTCAATTGATAATTGTATATCCAGTAAATAAAAGTACACATTATAGGACAATTAAATTAATTATTTAAAAGATTCCCACATGACAGAACGAAACAAAGAAAAGTTTGACCAAAGTTTATTTAGTGCTCAATAGATGTACATGAACACATGATAAATGTCACGGGATTTTCACAAATTCAGTTTTAGATTAAAGAAAATTCTCTTACTTTTGATAATCAGTTGCTTTGTGATTAAGAGATGTTTGTTTTATCTACTTGACATTATATCAGTAATTTGAAATGGATTTAAACAAGATTTTCAGCTGAGCTAAAATGTATTTAATTTCAAATGTATAATAGAAAATTAATTCACAAATTTATTGTTATTTAAATAAATAAAAGTCTCTTACTTTTGATGATGAGTTTGGTTCCTCCACCGAAAGTGAGCCACAGTGATACATTCTAATGAAACCGTCGTACAAAAACCTCTGTTACACTACAGTGACGACACACACACACACACACACACACACACACACACACACACACACACACACACACACACACACACACACAGGCGTTTCCATAGAGAGAGGTTCCACTTTGCATTAGCAGCTCATGCTTCAGCGCTCTGCGAGTGTTTATAGCCCTGTGACTTTAACACTTCATGACTGAGAGCTGCTGCTCAGCGACTTCACCCACAGCAACCATGAGTTTGATCAGCGTCTTCATCTGCACACTGGCCCTCTGCGCTCGAGGTAACACAATGTTTTATCTTCTACTGTTCAGCTGACAAATCCATGTGAAGTAGGCCGACTAGATGAACTTCAAACTCAACATCATTATTAATGTAGGGAACCATTTATTCTTCTGATTGTTTTCAGGATCCAGAGGTCAGGTGACTGTGACTCAGAGTCCTGCAGTGAAACCAGTTTCTCCAGGAGACTCAGTCACCATCAGCTGTAAAACCAGTACTGATGTTTATGGTTACTGTGGTAGTGATGGTGATAAGGACTGTATGTCCTGGTATCAGCAGAAACCTGGAGAAGCTCCTAAACTCCTGATCTATGCTGCTGATGAAAGAGAATCAGGTGTTCCATCACGTTTCAGTGGCAGTGGATCTGGATCTGATTTCACTCTGACCATCAGTGGAGTCCAGACTGAAGATGCTGGAGATTATTACTGTCAGAGTGTACATTCTATAAGTAGTAGCGGGGTGTTCACACAGTGTTAGAGCGTCGTACAAAAACCTGTGTGAGTGTGACTGCTGCAGCTGCACACACACACACACACACACACACACACACACACACACACACACACACACACACACACACACACACAGTGGTGGAAATCATGAACACACTATAAATGAGAGGTAATTCCTACACTGAGTAAGAGCAAAGTAACACAGGTTTCATTATACTAGAGTAAATATATAAACAGCTTTTATTTATATAAGGACGAGTTTCATACAGCAAACAGGTGCAGCATGGAGAAAGGTGATTATTCTCTCTCTCAGCTGTTCAGTTTATACACAAACCTCTCTGCTAACATAATCTACACCCCACACACGATGTTCATACATTCAAGGAGCTGATTTTCTTTATCTGACCCAGACCAGATGTCTTCACCTTATCATTCAGTAGAAACTACAATCGGTTTGTTCCTGTTCGATCCTCAGACTCGTCTTTCTACAATCCAACAGGTTCACTAACGCTCCAGTTTGGCATCACTGGCAAATTTCTTTGTTTTCGTTAAGTGATTTATTTTCTACATTCTACTATAATACTGTGA
Organism: Clarias fuscus; assembly: GCA_030347435.1. Classification (NCBI taxonomy): domain Eukaryota; kingdom Metazoa; phylum Chordata; class Actinopteri; order Siluriformes; family Clariidae; genus Clarias; species Clarias fuscus. The sequence continues at coordinate 47,209,510 of CM059204.1, read as the reverse complement.
TTTCAAAACTATAAAATAACACATATGACATTCGGTAATTATGTAACAACAACATCAACACTAACAGTCAGTTGTTATTATAAGACATGAAGGTCGGCTGTTCTGGATCAGTTCCTACAAGAACAGTATTGTGTGTCGAGTGTGTTTGTAAACCCCATCGAGCTCCATGATGAAACTGTCTCTCATGAAGACCTTCCCAGGAAAGCGAGAGCAAAACTTACTGCTGCAGAGGAGAAGTTCATTTAGAGTCTCAACGCCGCTTCCTTCTCTGTTGCACCTGTTTTTCTGAAATCACAACTGTTTTGTCACATTTAAACTTTTCAATCACTCAATCAATCAATCAATCATTGAATTTTTATGCTCCTGTAGCAAAACCGAAATCATCCTTTTCACAACCCCTTTATGATCTCGGACGGCCAATACTGAAGTAGTATAATGCCTAGTTTAATTCAGTTAACGATTGCTCTTGCTGCTGGAGTTCAGCTCAGCGCACTGTGGGCCAGTAAACCCTTCCCATGCTGGGGCCTCGTGGATTGAATAGATCAGAATAACTTTCTGCAGTAAAAAAACTTTTACAAGAATTAAGTTATTTTTTCCCCTTTGTTTTTTTGCAATATTTTAGTTTACTACTGAGATCCAAAGTTTTCTTGTGCCAAAACAATTCGCCTTAAAGATCTGACTGGTGTTTATATGAATCGTAGCTTTGATATGGCTTTCTTTACGACCTTGTTCTGCTGGACTATAAGGGGGTGCTGGTGGTTACTATGACAACAGATTTCAATAAAGAATTAAACACTGGAATTATTTGAGCAATAGTCTCAGGTAGTATATACATAGTTCACTGTATGAAGTGTTCAGGACCTAAAATCTGACTTTGGGTCGATCAGTTCAGTTCTCTTGATTAAACCTACATCATGCTTGCCCTTAGCACATACATTTTAATGAGTGACTATAATGAGTGAATTGTTATTTTAAAAAAGGCTTCACTTGCTGATAACTGAATTTTCTGCCTTGTGGTCCTGTGAGCTGTAATGGATCCAGTTCTTTTACACTTTACCACATGATTTAACAGCATTGCATCAGCATTTGTTTCACTCAGGCTGCAGTTTACTGTTGGATAAGAGGTTCATTCTTAATCACTCTCATTCATACAATATGTCACCCAAAGACCCAAATTTCCCTCCTCATCCTTATTACTTTTATCCAATAACACATTAGGGGTGTCCCTGATAATGACATAAGGGCGATGCTTTCTCATGTGCACACGGCTTATATCTACATCAACTACACGTCTGTGCTCATCTTAAAAACTTGAGATTTGTGACTTACAGTGTAATCTATTTACTGGAATATAATCTGTTGCAGTAGGGATGGTGCATGCACGTGTTTTATCTGTTTTCATAGCATTTACTGAACTCACAGCTTCCCTCTCACACACACAACAGAGGCAATGGATCACATTTCACAAGAGTGAAATCTTCAGCCTCAATACCACGGTTTGGTCTACATACTCAGGACATTTGTTCCTAATTTACACATCAGGTCTCATCCCAATAGATTTACTGAGCACCAATAAGATAGCAACAATTCAAATTTATCATGCACATCTGGAGGAAGCCACACCCTTGGCTGTGTAATGTTTTCTCAAGCTGGATGTCCTGAAGTGTCCACAGAGTTCATGAATCTGCCACTCTATTTCACCAAGCTGTCAAATTCAAATGCTTTAATGACTGAATGACCTGCACAGAATCAACCAAAACTGTAATGTGTTTGTCATGGAGCTGGAATTCGTCTCGGGTTACTTGGCTGTAACCCTGTTCCCTGATAAAGCGGGAACGAGATGCTGCGTGAAAACGCTATGGGAACATCTCTTTCTTGCCGGTTGTGAAGCCTGTGCATGCCAAAACCGCCGAATACCTTCGGCTTATAACCTCTGCCTGGCATGACGTCACCGAATAAGGTGCACCTGCAGGTTATAAATAGGAGTGAACCGGAAACATCCTCAGGTCAATTTTGTCTGAAGGACGTCGAGGCATGCCAGCAGTGCGGCATCGGAACGCAGCATATCAGGGAACAGGGTTACAGCCAAGTAACCCGAGACGTTCCCTTTCAAAAGCTACACTCGATGGTGCGTGAAAACGCTATGGGAATGAGAATACCAACGCCGCCGCATTGCAAGTGTCTGGAACCCCCAGGTTATGTAGCGTGTGTGCACAACCCGAGGAGATCTCAGACCTAGCTCTGGGATGCTGACTCAAGGATCCACGAACCCGGAGTAGCATTGCCATCCAGACTATAAAATCTAACAAACGTGTGTGGAGAGGACCAGCCCGCCGCATCACACACCTGCTGCAGGGGAACGCCTCTTGCCAAGGCAATCGATGAGACAATCCCCCTGGTTGAGTGAGCCCTGATTCCCAGAGGCGAAGTGTGACCACGCGCCTCATAGGCTAGGGCAATGGCATCTCTCACCCAGTGTGACAGAGTCTGTCTAATGGCAGTCACCCCCCCCCCCCGGTTGCGACCCCCATGGCAAATAAAGAGCTGCTCTGACTTACGCCACTGGCTAGTGCGGTGGACGTAGATCCGAAGAGCACGTACTGGACACAGTAAGTGAAGTCTTTCCTGCTCCGGAGCTGTGAAGGCGGAGGACAGAAGGCCTCGAGAACAACTGGGTGCATGGTCGAGAATGGAACCTTGGGAAGATAGTTCAGGTGAGGATGCCGAATATCTTTAGAAGTAATAGCCATAAGAAAAACCATCTTAAGAGACGGAAGCCTGAGAGGCGCTGACTCTAGTGGTTCGAAAAGGGTGCCGGCTAGGCCTTCGAGTACGATAGTTAAGTCCCATGAAGGGACCATCGCTCTAGTGGGCGGCTTCAACCGTTTAGCTCCACGAATAAAACGGGCAACTAAATGGTGCTTGCCCACAGAAACCCCATCATTCAGAGCGTGACAAGCCGAAATAGCAGCTACGTATGTTCTGAGCGTACTAGGGCATAAGCCCGAGGACAACTTTTCTTGCGGAAACTCCAGCACTGAAACAATCTGGCAGTGAACTGGGTCTACATGTCTTGCCATGCACCAATTTTCAAATACACTCCATTTGAAGGCATAAGTTCTTCTAGTGGAGGGAGCCCTGGCACTTAGAATGGTTTCAATTACGCTGGCTGAAAACCCAGCATGTCTTAGTTGGTCCCGTTCAGGGGCCAAACGTGAAGGTTCTAGAGCTCGGGCCGTGGATAAAGTATTGTCCCCTGCGCCTGAGACAGATGATCCCTCCTCACTGGAATCACCCAGGGTGAGTCGTCGAGGAGAGATATTAGATCCGAGAACCACACTCTGGTCGGCCAATGGGGCGCTATCAATAAGAGGCGCAAGCCCTGTTGACGGACCCTCGCCAGGACTCCTAGGAGCAGAACTATAGGTGGAAACGCATAAAGGCGTAATCTGTGCCACATGTGGGCCATTGCGTCCAGACCCAGAGGAGCTGGATTTGACTTCCTACTTCGGGGTGGAGTTTCCATTCCCCATGTTTTACAGCTTGTCTGGATAGCAAGTCTGCTCCTACATCCATATGCCCTGGAATGTAAATCGCGCTGAGGGACAGGAACTTGTCCTGTGCCCAAAGCAGAACCTGGTGCGCTAGCTTGTTCAAGTGGCGCGAGCACAGTCCACCCTAGGCGATTTATGTACGAGACTACCACAGTGCTGTCCACCTGCACTAGGACATGGTAGCCTCTCAACTGCTGAAGGAAGTGTTTCAGGGCCAGAAACAGAGCCATCATTTCGAGGCAATTGATGTGCCACGCGAGAAGATGACCTCTCCAGCTCCCTTGTGCTGGACGGTCATCCAAGACCGCACCCCAGCCCGTGAGTGAAGCGTCTGTCGTTAGCATCTTGCGATGACACGACGGACCTAGAGTGGGACCCAAAGTCAGAAACCGGGGTCTGAACCACATAGAAAGGGTACGAAGCCCCCGGCGCGTAACCCTTATTAGCCTCTGCGGGTTGGCCCTTGAGTGAAACCCCCTGGCTCTTAGCCACAGATGAAACGCTCTCATGTGCAGAAGGCCCAAAGGTATCACCGTGGACGCAGCTGCCATGAGGCCTACAGATTTCAGAAAGTGATGAACAGTGACCTTCTGGCCTAGCTTGATTTCCTTCAGGGTGTTGAGAATGGATTCGACACGAGCAGGAGACAGCTGTGCCCGCATTATGACCGAATCCCATGTGACACCCAATATGTTGTCCTCTGAACAGGAAGGAGAACGCTTTTTGTGGCGTTGAGTCTCAATCCTAAAGAATGAAGATGGGCTAGGATGACATCCCGATGTCGAAGCGCTAGCTCCTGAGACTGGGTCTCAATCAGCCAGTCGTTTATGTAATTCAAAATACGGATGCCCTGGAGTCATAAAGGAGCCAGAGCTGCATCCATGCATTTTGTATATGTGCGGGGTGACAGAGCTAGGCCAAATAGAAGGACCCAATACTGGTAAGCTTCGCCCCCAAAAGCGAACCTCAGGTACTTCCTGTGCTCTGGCAATATTTCTATATGGAAATATGCGTTCTTGAGATCGATTGTCACAAACCAATCCTCTAGTTGGATTTGAAAAACAATCATTTTGACAGTCAACATTTTAAATCTGGATTCCTGAGATAGCGGTTCAAGCCGCGAAGATCCAAGATCGGACTCAATCCTCCCCCTCTCTTGGGCACCGAAAAGTACCGACTATAGTAGCCCGACTCTCTACTACTCTCTTCTCTAGCTCTCTATTCTTCTACTATTCTTCTACTAATTCTCCTCTCCCGCTTCCATGGAAGTAGCCTCCTCACAACGCTCCTCCAGTGCTGACAGAGCTTATGAGGAATTATTAGAGGTTATTAGAGGAATTATATCGACTGCCGCAGCAGTGAGATTCCCCCAAGTGTTCGAGATTGAACGACAGGTTTCTGTCGGGTGGCCGGGGGGAGGAGCCTCAACGTCTTACTCTCCCCTTCTTTGGTGACCTCCATGATGAATTAACTCTTTCATGGAGCAAGCCGTATTCATTGCGTGTTTTTCTGCTTTCGACTTATTCGGATATCGTTGATGCGAAAGCACGCGGTTATATGATGATGCCCCAGATAGAAGAGACGCTTGCGGGCTATCTCTCTCCTGGGACATCATCCTCCCTGAAAAAGCCTATTTTCCCCTCCAAGCCGTGCAGATTTACATCTACTTTGGTGGGTAAAGCTTTTCAGGCAGCAGGACAGGCTGGTGCTTCACTGCACACCATGGCGGTTTTGCAGGCTTACCAGGCTGACCTGCTAAAGGACCTGAGCACCAGCGGGGCTACTGATGACAGGGCGTTTGCAGAGCTGCGCCGAGCCACAGACCTGTCTCTCCGTGCAACCAAGCAGACGGCCCATGCTGTGGGCCGTCCTATGGCTGCCATGGTATCCACGGAGAGGCATCTGTGGCTGAACCTCACGGGCATCAAGGATAAGGATCGTGCTGTCCTCCTCGATGCCCCCGTCTCGCCTTCCGGCCTTTTTGGTGACGCTGTTAGTTCCATCGCCACTAGGTTTCGGGAGGCGAAGCTATATGAACTGGCCTTTGGGAGGTTCCTTCCCCGCCATGCTCAAGAACCGGGACCGTCGGCCACCCGGCCCCGGCCAGGTCTGGCCCCTACCAGGCGTGAGGTGCAGAAGGAGAGCATGACCAGAGGGTGAGGCTCGCCGCTCTTCTCAAAAATCTGCTTCGAAAAGACCGGATCTGAGGAGCTTCCTCTCTTCAAAGAAGAAGCCCTGAGGTTCGTGCCTGAGGGGCGCCTGGATTTTCATCACAAAACAGGGCCTCCTCCCTGGCACTCCCGGGAGGCCGGTGTTCAATCCCCGCCACCACTGGTGTTTCGGCGATAGATCTCCAGCGTGGAAACTACTGCCAGGTGTATCTCCTTGGGTACAAAGGACTGAAGGCACAGGCTACAGGATTCAGTTTGCACATCGTCCTCCGCGTTTCAACCGCGTGGTCTCCACTTCCGTGAAACCGGATCGAGCACATCTGCTGGCCCAGCAGTTACAGACTCTGCTGGGCAAAGGGGCCATAGAACATGTTCCCCTCCCAGACAGAGAGTCGGGCTACTATTCTTCTACTAATGCTCAGTGATGAGACTGATGCTCAGTGCAGCACACATGCACACGTTGTAAACGCCACAAATATGTTTTTTTTTTTTTGCCATCTAGCCATCACAGCTTAAAATAGCTAAAACATGTAGCTGTTTTAAAGCAGCGCTTTACATTTGAAATGACGTTTTGATATTTTGCTTGTATGAGGGGAACTATGGTGTTCTTTTTGTACCAAAAACGTTAGCGAAAACTCCGCGAGCTCTCCGCGTTAACTGTCACAGCCAATCAGAAGCTGGAAGTGGGAACATTCTAATCTTGTTTCTGATTGGCTGATCAGCAGCTGGAGGCGGAGATGTTCTAATTACCTTTTTATTATTGACGCATTTAAACAAGCGCGCGGGTGTGGGCGGGACCTTGAGCGAAATAGCTTGGGTATCAGACACAGGTGTCACGTGATATGAACCAGCCAATCGGAAACAGGCGTCCTTCGAATGTTTAGCGCGCGGAAGTGGTCTGCAGCCCGTAAACGGTTTCTGTGTAAATTCAGAGGAGTGAAGACTTTTGAATCTAAGATCCTAATGTCTTCTTTTCTTCTCTCTTCCAATCCACCCTAATGCACCAAGGATCCAGTTGTTTACTGCCTGTTTGGAAGAGGATCTTTCTTGGATACACTGGACTGACCATGTTGCTATTTTGGTATGTTTTAGATTTGACTTACTTGCACTAAGGCATTAGGATTCTGAACTAAAAGGTAAACTTATTTGTATACATACATTATATAAGAACTATAGAGTTAAAAAAGGGACCACAGTGTAGTTTATTTGTAATAAAGTTTCCAATCCAACTTGAATTGGAACATTGGGAATCTTGTTTGAAATTGTTCATTTCTTCATAGGTTTTTAGTCAAGGATATTTCACAGCAATGTTTGTTTGTGAGAGAGAATGTTCCACTCTTATAGCACAATAGTCTAAATATTTCATTTGGTTTTCATTTTAGGATTTTAGTGTAATGCTATAAAACATCTTTTTATTGTATTTTGCTTCATACTTGTACTATCCTGTGTCACAGTTCTACAGGCTATTTTACAAATATTATAATCTTGAGTTTGTGTTAACACTTCATAGGAATTTATGAAAAAATTGTGAAATAACAGGGTTTTTGGTGTTATTGCTTATTTGAAGGTATTTGTTATCAAAAGTTATTTGATTTTCTATTTAGGAAAAATCAGTAAAATAACAGTGTTTCTCTGCTAATTGTCTAATGTTTTGCTTTATTGAAGGTGTTTGATTGTAATAATTGTTGGAAAAAATGGAAAATAAAAACATTTTGCTGCAACACATCGAGTGCTGTTTTAATGAAGGTCTTCAATCGTATAAATTCAGCAAAAATCTGATAAACTGATAAACTTCTTTTACTGATAAACTTCTAGTGCTGTTGCTTTAAAGAAGATGTTTAATTGTATAAAACTAGGAAGAAATCTGTAAAATAACGGTTTTTATCTGCTAAACATCTAGTGCTGTTGCTTTATTGAAGGTCTAATCGTATAAATTTAGGAAAAATCTATAAAATAATGTTTTTTCTCTGTCAAAGATTAAACAACAATTTTTGTAAATTTAATGTTTTTGCACATAATATGAACTAGAGTATTTTACCTTAATTTGAAGGTTTTTGTTTGGCAGCCATTGCTGCCAGTCATTTAACCGTTTTTTTATGATTTTTTTTTTTACAGTGTGCATCACCTCTGTTCGGTCCCCTCACTCTGCTCCTTCCTCCTATCTGCCATTCTCCCCTCACATTCTCTCCTTCTCTGCACGCTTCCTTAACATCAAGCAGATACATTTGTCATGCCCATCTATCTGTCAATTTACGTTGAGAGCCTCATCACACACTCCAGATTAAGTTGAGGATTCCAGACTGGATTCCGCATCAAGTACATAAATCCTGAGTTTTTTGAACATCAGTTCATAGTTTAACCATGAGCAGTCCTCTAGGTTCAAGTGAAGTTGGTCTAAATTCCTTACAAAATACAAACAGTTTGTCCCCAAACTTGTGTCCTCCAGTCTGTCTTGGGTCTGACAGCTGTTTGTTGGCCTGCTCCAGCTCTCCAGCTCTCCAGCTCCATGATCTGTGCATGAGGGTTTTTCCTTCAATCTGACCCCTTCAGGTCAACCATGAGCATTTATTACAGATGAGCGGTTCCTCACCTTTTCAACCCTCCTCAGGGTCATGCCATTGATGAGGAAGCCGGGGTTTATGGAGTACTGCATGCTGCCTGAACTCCATACCTGCCTGAACAAACAGGTAATCTGAGAGGCATTCCCACAGTTCCCAGTGAAACAGTTAATATGGATGGAGACACTTCAGAGCAGCGTGACCAGGATCTCTCTGATTATGTGGCAGAGCAGCATGTTACACCCCATTACTCATTTAATAAGAAAATATATCTCACACACTCAGTGTAATGTTTCTTTTAAGTCTCTTGAATTCTTATATGTGTGGTCCACTGATAGTGTTCATATCAGCTAACTTTAAGTCAAACATCACAACTTTGATGTTCAACATCACAGCACTCAAAGCACCTCATCTGCTCTGTGGTGGCAAAAACAGTTTAGCTGTTCTCCCCCTCTTAAAATATATACAGTAAGTGTTCCTTCCTGGTTATTGTAAAACCATTAAACTCTGACGGTGGAAGGACAGGATGTGTCTCACGCTGGAGCTCTTACACCCGAGCGAGACAGCTCTCATAGGGCCGACAAAGTTCCTGAAGCGGACCAGATCCTTCATGATTGCCTCGTCCTTAATGAACAGGGGCACGTTTGAGATTATCACTCTTGTAGCAGGGACAGACAGATCGGTAACTTGGACAGCTGATCCTTTCACACATATTCCACTCTTTACCAGTGCAATCACGAGGTTTATCTTTGTAAGGAACACCACCACTGCTTTGTTCATCCAGGAGGAAGAGTAGATGTTCTCACACCCGATCTGCTCTCCCACCGCTAGCAGCACCTCCTCCATCTGTACACTGTCCTCCAGAACACACCTAACACCATGCAGGAGAGACAGAGTCTCCACACCGGCCTCAGAGGCCATCGTGCCCCGCCCACTCTCTCTCTCACTTTAAATCTTTAACATTTCTTTTACTAGTAACATTATTAATTAATAAATAAACTGAAGTTGGCAGTATTTTCAAAACTTGGCACAGCGCCATGCCTTCCACGCTTTTCCATACACCCAGTACATCATACACAGAGAGAGAGAGAGAGAGAGAGAGAGAGCACTTTTTATTATGGTTTTATTAAACACATCTACATTTACATCTATCCATCCCTGAACCTCAACACAAGTGAGGAAATTCATGACAGTTATTCGTCTCACTCAGGAGAAAGAAGAAATAAGAAATGATCTATCAGAGTTATTTTATCTCTAATGCTCCTTTTAGTCCTCATACTGACACAATAAATCACTCTGGTGACTCTGGTAATGGAGAGGGGAATGTCTGGAGTAATGGATTAGACCAGTGTGCAACATTAATTCATGTATTAATTATTATTAATATTTTTATGAATTTATTATTATTAATTATTCATTCTTTTTTGGTTTACTGGCAAACAAGGAAATTATTAGTGAATTGGGTGTAGAAAGAGACTTTTTTTACACACACACACACACACACACACACACACACACACACACACACACACACACAGACACACTGAGTTTAAAGCTGTAAAACTGAAAGATGAGTGTAGAGGAAGTGAGATTTGCGTGAAGACGGCTGAGTGATCCTCTTTCTCCCAGAATAGAGCAGCACTTTCACCAGATGTTCAACTTTCTTCAGCCAAACTCACTGAAGCACAACACACAGCACTGAATCTACAGCTAAACACACTCTCTCATCACACTGAGAATGACTATTAACTGGAATAAAAGAAGACACAATGTCCAAAATGAAGCTTTATTTCAGCAGAGCAAAACTACAGGAAGAGCAACAGGACAGTGAAAAGAGTAAAGACAGAAATGTCAGCATTGTGTAGAATTGAAACTCTATTGTAGATGGATGTGTAAGCAGCTCAGTGTTCAATTCTATCTCGGAGCTGTTAGCCTTCACACTGGCTCTTTCTGAACGTGACCGGATGATTGACGCCGTCATGGGAGACCTTACAGACAAACTCCTCCCCCTTTTCCCAGAGCGCTTTGCTGAGGGTCAGGGTGCTGCTGCGCGTGTAACCGTCCTCCTTCCGTTCTTCCGCGCTGGTCAGAACCCCGTCCTTCACCTCTGAGCCGTCCACCGTCCAGCTCACCAGCGCCCCCTGTGGAGAGTAGGCAGACAGCAGGCAGAGCAGCGAGGCCGATCCCTCAGACGGCTGCAGAGAGGAGGGAGGGAGCAGAGACACGGAGGGCTTCACCGTGGGACCGGCTGGAGACCACAAACACACAATAAACACACATTTACACACACTTACACAACATTTCCTCATTACTGCTTATTCACATGACTGCGGTTCAGTAGAACTACTCAGCAGGAGAACATTTACTAGTTACTGCTTATATTGTGGAGCCACTCGGACTTTGATCGGCTTTATTCTGCGAGTGTATTCCAGTCCTCCTAAGTTGTTCTGTTACTTTTACATGTAGTCCTACAGAAAAATAAATCCACTGCTGATGTAAATACACTGATATTCCACAGAATCAGGGCTGGAAAATGCAACATCACACCTTCCCTTTGAGTTTCTGATAACAAGATTTACTCGATTACAAATCACATATCTGGCAAAAAGCCTGAGAAATCAGTTGAGTGATGGAAATAACCCCATCACACCACATCCACCTTTCTACACACTGTTTATCTTTGTTTGGAGATTCAACATCAGTACATCAGTACAATTATAGAAGGCTAACAGGCGCAGGATTAAGTTTTATACCATGTCCTTCACAGCACACAATATCAACTTAAGAAGCTGTGAATGTAAAAGTGCTCTGTTTACTGACCAACACACTGCACACTGAGGCAGGTAACAGTTAAATTCTGAGGTTTGCAGTTTTATGGTTTTCCTACTTTATTGCATCAAATTCTAAAAAGAAAACTATGCTGTGTTTATGTCCAAATTATAAATCCATGAAAACAACCAACCAGCCAACAAACGACCAAACAAACGTACAAAAAGTAATTTATTCTAGTAAGTTATTTATTAGAGATCAACATATAAATGGAAAATAAATACTATTATATTTGTCCAAAGTTCAACAATCTAATTAAAAATCTAAATACCATTTTTAATTAAATAAAGACTTACATTTCACAATGAGTTTGGTTCCTCCACCGAAAGTCCACCACAGTGATACATTCTAATGAAGCCGTCGTACAAAAACCTCTGTTACACTCCAGTGACCACACACACACACACACACACACACACACATACACACACACTGACACACACACACACACACACACACACACACACACAAAGAGAGACACACAGTTGTGGTGTTTGCATATGTGTGCTGTGTCAGTGCTGCACACACTTTAAGAGCTGTAGTGCTGATCAGAGTGTGTTCAGTCCTTTCAGAGCCACTGACACGCAGCACAATGATGATGGTACTGATTCTACTGCTGGGGACACTGGGACTCCTCGCTCACCGTGAGACACTCTCTTTACTTTTATTATTCATACACATCAGCACATCACTCTCACACTCACTACTACATTTGTTTCCATTATTTTAACTCTGCATCCTTTTCTTTAGAGTCCTTTGGGGAAATCGTCCTGACTCAGTCTCCAGGAGCTCAGTCTGTTTCTCCAGGACAATCTGTTACTCTCACCTGTACAACCAGTCAGAATGCAGGCACTGAAGTTGACTGGTACCTGCAGAAACCTGGAGAAGCTCCTAAACTCCTGATCTATTGGGCATCTAACCGTCAGTCTGGGCTTCCAGATCGTTTCAGTGGCAGTGGATCTGGAACACAATATAGTCTACAAATCTCTGGAGTTCAGCCTGAAGATGAAGGAGATTATTACTGTCAGCAGGATTACAGCACTCCGTACACACAGTGTTATAGCGCCGTACAAAAACCTCCCTCAGCTGTAGAGGAAGTGCTCTGAGTCAGAAACACACACTGATCTGAGAACAGCTGCAGAGCTGCTAAAGCTGCACTCCACTGAACATCATCATAAACTGAACACTGACTCATGCAAGAAGCAATATACAATCAAATGTCCTCTTATTTTTTATTATATCCATACATTTTTTTCTTAATGTATTATTATTATTATTAGTACTAGTTGTAGTAGTAGTAGTAGTATTTCACATATCCCACTTAGGAAGCTGGAACTTGCAGCCAGACTAATAATTAATATACACTGAAATCTGGATTGCGAGTATAATACGTTCATGAAGCGTGTTTGTGTATCAAAACACTCGTACATCAAAGAGAATTTTCCCCATAAGAGATAATTATTCATTCCACAGCCCAACAATATTAATATAAAAATAACTAATACAAAATATAAAGTAAAAATTAAACAAATTAAGCTTCACTTTACCTTTGAAGAGTGTAGTAACACAGATCTGTAACTTGGTCCTTTATTAACAACAACAGAAACAAATGAAACACTAATGACACATATTCTCTCTGCCTCCAGCGTTCAGCTGCTTGTTCTCCGCTCTTTTAAAGCATGAAAATCCTTACCATTATGTTGTTGATTTAGCCGAGGTGATACGTTTATACAGCACTTCCTGTCTTATACCTGTAAAGCACTGAAAATCTAATTGTGAAGCTTTAGACTGGACTGGATCATGAGATGCTGTTAGAGATTGAACATCCATTATTTTCTTCCTGATAATATCAATCTTTTCATTGAAGAAGTTCATGAAGTCTTCACTTCTAAGCTGTGATGGGATACTCCCTGCAGGCATCTTAGGGTTTGTTAGTCTAGCCACTGTACTAAATAGGAACCTGGGATTGTTTTGGTTTCTTGCTATCAGTTGGCTCAGATGCTCGGCCCGAGCCGCTTTTAGAGCCCGTCTATAGCTGCACATACTACCTTTATACGCGATTCTAAAAACTTCTAATTTAGTTTTCTCCATTTTCGTTCGAGGTTACGGGTTGCTCTCTTTAGGGCGCGAGTGTGACTGTTGTACCACGGTGCAGGTGTTTTATCTCTGACTTTTTTTAATCTGATGGGAGCAACAGTGTCTAATGTACTGGTAAAAATAGTGCCCATGCTGCTAGTCACTTCATCTAGATCGTCTGCACTTAGGGGTCTTGTGAATCTGTCTTTAGTTGTCTTTAGTAGTCGGATTAATATTTCTACCGAATCGGTGATGTGGAGAGACACAGCTAATCTGTTCTACAGGTAGAGTATATACTAAGAGATGATGATCTGTGATGTCATCACTTTGAGGTAGAATGTCTATATTAGAGACATCTATACCATGGGATATAATTAAATCTAGAGTTTGATTAAAGCGGTGAGTTGGTCTATTTATATTTTATTGAACCCCAAAGGAATTTAGCAAATCCATAAATGTGAGTGATAACGTGTCATTAGCATCGTCTACATGAATGTTAAAGTCTCCTACTATTAACAATATGTTGGAGTTAATCAATAGATCTGACAGTAGATGTCCAAACTCTTTAAGAAAATCAACATATGGCCCTGGGGGTCTGTACACTGTGGCCAGGGCAAAATATAGCAGCGATTTATTATATATTTCACTGAGTGTAACCCTAGTTAAACCTGGGCCTGGTTTACTTGGTAATAGTGAGTAAATTGTTATAGATAGTTGCAACACCCCAGCAACACGACCAGTTTGACGAGGCTCATGCTTATAGGAATATCCTGACGGTGTAGACTCATTCAGACCAATATGTTCATTTGGTCTAAGCCAGGTTTCGGTAAGGCAGAGTGCAACAAGACAATAATCTGATATAATTTTATTAACAATAAGTGCAGTGGCGGCTGGTGCAAATTGTTTTTTTTTTTTGGCGCAAACAAAATGAAAATTACACTTTTAATGCTCACCTGTAAATAGCCATTTATGAGGTGATTAAGCATCATTACTACTAGTATAAAATAAAGGCCTGAATCAAATCACATCCAGTCAGCCAACTCGGCCATGATCACATGACTGCTGCTTAATTAGAAGATCAGGTCGATCTGGTCCAAGCTCTTTAACGTTTTTCTTTTTTCAAAGAAATTACAGAATTTTCTCTCATATTTCTCTCATATCACTATTCAGTACATGAACTAACACTCTGCTGACCGTTAATAAGAATGGTCCAATCACATGAGCCCAAATATTTTTAAAAAATACTGATTCTCACCACCAGTCAGATGGTTGCTAGTGTCCTGGAGATGTTGTCAGAGAGGACTGCTGCTCCAGCTCTGCTAGGATGCAGGCCATCAGTATGGTAGATGAGGAAGAGAGCAACTTCTTTTTTTTCTAAAATAATTCTAAAATAATTCTAACAAATCTTTTCTTATTCTGTGAAGTTTATTTATCTTTGTCTTCACTAAATTCTCCTGTTGTCTTTAAGCAGAGCTCCGCTGTGGAGGTTTGGCTCAGACGGGTGACGGCTGGCCTTTTGGAGCTACTGGAGGAGGCTGAACAAGCTGTTGAGGGAGCTGTAGTAGGGATGACGTCACAGTGCAACAGCTTTAGAGTGATGTTTATTCAGGTCTATATTCTGAACATAGAATTGCAAAATGTCTGATACTTTGGGGGAAACAAAGACTTAAATTGTTCTTTGATAGTTTTTAAAAATGGATATTTTAATATAAAAGGACCAGATACGGACTGATAAGCAGCTGGTGTTATCCAGGTATTTTACTGATCTTTAAGCAAAATACAACATGTGTTCACCTGTTTTATATAATTTATGTGTTTTAATTGTTGGGAAATTGTTTAGGGTATTTAAAAAAAAAAAACATTTACTTGAGCCAACTACTTCCATGGACAAAAATGTGAGACAACTTTGTTTTAAATAGTCAAAGAGTTGGGCTAATATGTGTAAAATGTGTTTGTTTTAAAGCCAGCTCAGGAAAACCTGACGAATGCAGGAGTACACACACACACACGCACACACACACACACACACACACACACACACACACACACACACACACACACACACACACACACACACCTGTGGTACTTTTACCGTTAGTGCATCAACGTTGTCTTGTAAATAGAATAAACCTATGAACACAACTGTTCAGAAGAAATACTAAACAGACACATGGTCTATTTTGTCCTCAAGTGAAATAGATCAATACATTAATAATTTACACCATGATAACATGAGTGCAGAAGGATCTGAAGAGACTTGTCTCTATTACATCATGACTTTGGGACGTTGACAGTAAATTCGTTGTAGACAGTGTTTATTTTGCTGAACATTACAAAAATAATGTATGGGGGGGGGGGGGGTGGTCGTTAGTCCCATAAGAACTGGAGAAATAGATAAGTTTTTTAGTCATCGTTTAAAGATTGTCAAAGTCTCTCCTGTACGGACATCTAGAGGAAGTTCGTCCCACCACCTAGGTGCCAGAACAGAAAAGAGTCTGGATGAATGCCCCCCTCGATCCCTGAGAGATGGTGGGATGAGGCGAGCAGTGCTGGAGGATCGGAGGGAACGTGGCGCAGTGCGTGGTGTGATTAGAGCAGAGAGGTAAGTGGGTGCTGGGCCATTTTTAGCTTTGTAGGCAAGCATCAGTGTTTTGAATTTGATGCGGGAAGCTACAGGAAGGCAGTGCAAGGAGGGGAGGAGTGGGGTGGTGTGGGAGAACTTGGGAAGGTTGAAAATGAGACGTGTTGCTGCATTCTGGATCAGTTGCAGAGGACGAGTCATGGACAGAGGCAGGCCAGCCAGGAGTGAGTTTCAGTAGTCCAGTCTTGAAATAACAAGGGACTGAACAAGCACCTGAGTAGCCTGTGAAGAAAGAAATGGGCGGATTCTTCTGATATTGTAAAGAAGAAATCTACAAGAGCGAGTAAGGTTAGCGATGTGTGGGGAAAATGACAGATGATTGTCCACGGTGACCCCAAGATTACGGGCAGTGACTGAAGGAGTGATTTGATTGTTGTCCAGGGATATCACAAGATCTTGACCTGGGGATGAGTCACCAGGGATGAACAACAGTTCGGTTTTACTCAGACAGGATGAGAGACATCTCATCCTGGATTCAGCTGATGAGCTGCCATCCAGGATGAGATGTCTGCCAGACATGCTGATTTCTGGGTGGAAACCTGAGTGTAAGAGGAAGGAAAGAACAGAATACGTTCAGTGTCATCTGCATAACAATGGTATGAAAATACATGCGATGATATGACCTTACCAAGAGACCGGGTATAGAGGGAGAACAGAAGAGGACCAAGTACTGATCCCTGCGGGCCATCAGTAGAGAGTCTACATGGGGCAGATGTAGATCCCCTCCATGTCACCTCATACGACCTATCTTCTAGGAAAGAAGCAAACCATTGCCACGCTGTTCCACAAATACCAAGGCTTGTGAGAATAGATAATAGGATCTTGTGGTTCACTGTGTCAAATGCAGCTGACAGGTCCAGGAGGATCAGGACAGATGAAAGTTTACCAGATCTAGCAGCATGGAGCTTCTCAGTGACTGACAGAATGACAGTCTGTGTGGAATGTGCCACTTTGAATCCAGATTAGTTGGGATCATTAAGGTTTGTAAATGCTGTGTATATTTTGTGTTCATTTGTATTTAGTTTATATTATATTTAATTGTAATTTATTTTTATACGAGAATTTGTGCGCATATCGTAAGTAAAGCGGAACCTGTTATGCGGAGTTTGGTTGCCGCACGGACTCAAAAACAAAGAGCACCTTTTTTTTCTTTCGAAAGATACGTTTCGGAAAGTTCTAGAAGTTTTGAAAGTTGGAAGAGCAGTAAGCAGTTAAGAGAAAGAGCCGAAGAACTTAGCAAAGAATCTCTTTTCATGACTGGCGGCCAACGAGGTATTTTTTTCTTTGTTTGTAAATACTTGGAAAGTGTGTTGAATATTTCTTTGCAACTTTTGTCCGTTATGTTGAATATTTGTCAATTTGTCTTTGTATGTATATTTATTTTGTAGTTTTCACGGCGTAAGGCGCAAGGCATTAAAGCACAAGATTGTGAAAGTCGAAGAATTGTTAATAAACGCCCGTATTTTGAAACTCAACGTGTGTGTCGTCGTGAAGAGAGCTACAGTGAAAACTCGACTGCTCCACACGGGGGAGAAGGATGAAGACAAAGCTGCGATCAACACGCGCCTCACAGATCATCAGATAAGCCCATAAAGCACTGCTGAAGCTTAAATAGCAAGCATTGAAAGTAGGACTGTGTTAAAGGTGCGATGTTTTGAGTTAATTCCAGGAAGAACTCTACCACAACAGTCAAGTTAAGGTGGTGTGAGAAGTGGGTTAATTCGGGAATTGCTTTAAAGTCTGACTTTCATTTAATCTGTGACTTGTTCAGCCTTACTTTGTAAGTTAAAAGTCAAAGTGAAGCTAAATGGTAACATTGCTAACTGATTAGGTTTTATATATGAAAGATACCTGATTTAAGTGTTGTGTTTTGTCTAGTTAAGTCACTAGTCACTCTTGATGCACTTAAGATATTTTTAGGTGTGATTAGAGTTTGATAATTTATGTTGTTTCTATATTTTACATCTGTATGCTGTACCTAAACTTGGTATCCAGGGTTACCATTGATAATTTGTTACATGTGTGCAAAGCGTAATAGGAACATTATCATTTAAGCTCAGTATACACTCAAGTTGCAATATGTCTGACACTGGTATCCGCCAACAACCTGACAGTTCAGCTGCACAACCTGAAGTTACAGATAGTGTGCCTGCAGAAACCCAAATAGAGTTACGGAAAAGTGGAAGGAGCCGAACTCTAACTGAAAAGGGGAAAGACTTTCAAGAAGAAACACTGAAGAATTTGCAACGCCGCTACAGAATTGCCTATGAAAGGTGGAGGCATCATGCAAGGATAAGCAAGGAAGTGCTGTCAGAGGACGCCTCTACAGAGGATCTAAATGAGCTGATTAAGAATATTGAAAGCACATGCACTACTGTAAAGGCTATTTATGGAGATCTGAGACGAGTGCACACACCTGATCCTGGCATGCGACGCAAAGTGGACGGATGCGTGTCACTTACAGGCTTTATTGTCCATAAAGCAGGACAGCATCTTGCTGGCCTTTTAAGGGGCAAGGAGGAGGAGCCTTGGCCTGAAACTGGATCAATCTTGGAATCAACTGGTTCTCTATTAAACCCACAGTCACAGTTCAAATGTCTCTCTCTCTGCTCAAGTGCCAGCTCTGCTAGGAGGGTTGAGGCTGAAGCTGAGGCAGCCGCAGCTCAGGAGGTTCTAGCCGTGTTAACTGAGCAGGAAAGAGAAGAGGCAGAGCTTCAAAAGCTAGAGACTGAAGACAAACAACAGCTGGCCCAGTTTGAATCTGCAAGGCAAGCTAGACTGCAAGCAATGCACGACAAACGCAGAAAGCTTGAGCGCTTAGAAGAGGTTAAAAGCTTGAATGCTGCAAAAGCTCGATTAAAGGTTTATGATCAAGCAGAGCAAGGTTCTGAAGTAATAGATGCTTCAGTGAATGTCGGACTTGGAGATCACCAATCTTTTAGAAATGCAGAGCCTATATTCCGAACTCAAGCTCCAGCAGTCATAGACACGGCCCTCCATGCTCCATACTCTCAATTCATACACCAAAGTTTACCAGTTAGAAGTCAAGCTCCACAGACCCCTCTCCCACAAGACACTAATTTCATTAATGTACTAGTAGAAGCTATAAGTGCTAATCGCCTCCCTACACCAGAGCCTGCTGTGTTTAGTGGCGATCCATTGAAGTTTAAGGACTGGCAAGTGTCTTTCCACACATTGATTGACAAGAAAAATATTCCAAAGAATGAAAGGCTATACTATCTTAAGAAGTACTTGGGTGGTGCGGCAAAGAAAGCCGTAGAAGGATTTTTCCTACTTGGTACAGAAAACGCATATGACTTAGCTTGGCAGCTACTTGAAAAGCGCTTTGGAGACCCATTTGTTATTGGGAAGTCCTTCAGAGACAGGCTTCACGGATGGCCAAAAATAGGTTCTAATGATGGTGGTGGACTGAGAGAATTTTCTGATTTTCTCCAGAGTTGTGAAGCCGCAATGGCACACATCAAGACATTGGACATTCTCAATGATTGCACTGAGAGCCAAAGGATTCTGCTGAAACTACCAGATTGGTTAGTTTCCAGTTGGAACCGTAAGGTTATGGATTCAAGACAAACCAGTGGCTTGTACCCACCTTTTAAGGAGCTGGTAGACTTCTTATCACGGGAAGCAGATCTTGCATGTGATCCAATATCTTCAGTGCAAGCATTAAAGAGCGTAGATACTGAGAAAGTAAGACATCCAAGAAACCATTTTATCCAAGCAAAGACTCTGTCCACAACCATAACACATAATGACAACCCCTCATGCATTTTTTGTAAAAGGACAGGGCACATTCTCACCAAGTGTAGAAAATTCTGTCAAGAGACAGTGCAAGATCGTGTAAAGTTTGTGCAAACAGAGAAGCTATGTTTTGGATGCCTGAAAACTGGTCATCATTCAAGGCGATGTAATGACAGGAACGTATGTGAAAAATGTCAGAAGAGACACCCTACATGTTTGCATGATGATAGGTTCAAAGAGCGACAAAGATCAGCACCTCCTAAAGGAGAAGAAGCATCCCAGGAGAAGGCAAACATAAGAGAAATAGCTGCAACCGTAACTGTGAATAGGGTTATGCAAGAAAGTCAAAGTTCACAAACCTCTTCGATCGTACCTGTTTGGGTCTCTTCAACAAATGAGCCAGACCAGGAAATTCTCGTTTATGCACTGTTAGATACACAGAGTGACACTAACTTTATTCTAAATGAAGTGGCACAGGACCTTAACACGCACAAAGAGAAAGCTAGTTTGTGTCTGACCACAATGTCTGCAAAATCAACTATCATACCTTGTCAGAAATTGACAAACCTTCAGGTGAGAGGATACCAATTGGAGAAAAGGATTCTGTTGCCACCAGTCTTTACACAAGAATTCATTCCAGTGAACAAGCTTCACATCCCTACTTCAGAGACAGCGGTGAGGTGGCCTCACCTAGAACATCTAGCACATGAGATCCCACCACCATTGGATTGTGAAGTGGGCCTTCTGATAGGATACAACTGTCAGCAAGCTCTTCTTCCTAGAGAAATTCTACCTGGTGAAGGAAACCAGCCATATGCACAGAAAACAGATCTTGGTTGGAGCATTGTTGGTTGTTCGCATTCATTGAATGATTATGGTGACATCATTGGAAACAGCCACAGAATTATGGTATGCCAAGTTGAGCCACCTGTGCAGTCATCTGAACTAAAGAATGAAGTGCACTTTGTGTGCAGAAATCAAATCAAGGAAGTCAGCACCAAGGAAATTATAAAGGCACTTGAATCTGATTTCACAGAAAGAGCCACAGATAATAACCCTGTTTCTCAAGATGATCTTCTTTTCCTGTCCAAGTTAAAGAAAGGTATAAGGCAGAAAGAGGATGGGCATTATGAGCTCCCACTGCCATTTAAGATGGAAAAGCCATGTCTTCCTGACAACAAGCAATATGCGTGTCACAGACTAACCTCTCTAGAGCGGCGTCTGAGAAAGAATCAGCAATACTACAAGGATTATGTAGAGTTTATGAATGACATCATAACTAGAGGAGATGCAGAGAAAGTACCAGAGCCAGAATTGGACATTAAACCAGCATGGTATATCCCACACCACGGAGTCTATCATCCACGCAAGCCTGGGAAGATCCGTGTGGTTTTTGACTGTTCTGCGCGCTTTCAGGACACTGCACTTAATGACCATCTCTTGACCGGTCCAGATCTGACCAATACATTAGTAGGGGTCCTCTGTCGGTTTAGAAAGGGCTCAGTGGCTATAATGTGTGACGTGGAAAGGATGTTTCATCAGTTCCATGTGGTGAAGGAACATCAAGACTACCTTAGATTTCTTTGGTGGGACAAAGGCAATCTTGATTCTAAGCCATCTTCATATCGGATGAAAGTGCACTTGTTTGGTGCAGCATCATCTCCTGGCTGTGCAAACTTTGGACTTAAGTACCTAGCTTCACAGGGAGATGGTAATTTCAGCAAGGAATCCATAAAGTTCATCCAGAGAAGTTTTTACGTTGACGATGGTTTGACAAGTGTACAGTCATCAGCTGAAGCCATACGACTAGTTGAAGAGTCTCGAGCGCTGTGCAGAACAGGAAAACTTCGACTCCATAAGTTTGTGTCTAATGATGCAGACGTCATTGCTTCCATACCACCCGAAGAACGTGCTCAAACCAAAAATCCAGACATGACTCTAGGAGAACTGCATATCGAACGTGCACTTGGAGTTCAGTGGTGTATTGAGAGAGACGAGTTCCAATTTAGGGTTATTGTAAAGGAAAATCCACTAACAAGGAGAGGAGTACTCTCAACTGTTGCTTCTGTTTACGATCCATTAGGATTTGTAGCACCCTTCATATTGATAGGTAAGCAGATTCTTCAAGACCTCTGCAAAGACAAGATTAGCTGGGATGAAGCACTACCAGACCATATCCTACCTCAATGGGAGTCATGGCTCAGAGACTTGTCTCAATTAGCTACACTACACATCTCTAGATGCTACATACCACCAACATTCGGCAAAGTCATGTTGTGTGAGTTACACACCTTTTCAGATGCAAGTCTCAGTGGATATGGAGCATGTACATACCTTCGAGCAGTAAGTGAGATAGGTCGAGTCAGTTGTTCGCTTGTCATGGGGAAGGCAAGAATAGCCCCTACCAAGGTGATGACAATTCCCAGGTTAGAGCTATCAGCAGCAGTAACGGCGGTTCGCATTACTGATGTAATTAGAGATGAACTTGAGATCGAGAATATGGAGGAGTATTACTGGACAGACTCAAAGGTCGTTCTTGGCTATGTGAACAATGATGCTAAACGGTTTCACACTTTCGTAGCCAACCGAATCCAGCGAATTAGATCCAGCACGAACCCAGAGCAATGGCGATATGTTATTTCTGAAGACAATCCAGCAGACTACGCCTCAAGAGGGTTAAATGCAGTTCAGCTGAAGGAGTCTAACTGGTTAAAGGGACCCAGTTTTCTCTGGCAGAGGAGTCTTCCACATGAGTTTGAAGAGCGAATGGTGGGAGTACTAGAACCTACAGACCCAGAATTACGCAAAGTCTGTGTTCAGGCAGTTAAAACCAAGAAAGTAGATTCACTGGTGAAGCGCTTTATGAAGTTTTCTGACTGGACAAGAGCTGTAAGAGCTGTTGCTAGACTCAAAAAACATGCTAGAATGTTCAAGGGAATTCAGCCAAGGACGAATGACACAACTAATCTGGAAGAGAGAAAGGAAGCAGAAGTATTCATCATTAAACTGGTGCAGGCAGAACACTTTTCAGAAGACATACAGAAAATTAAGCTTCATGACGTGAGCGGCCTATCTAAGTGTAACAGGCTACATAAGTTAAATGTCTTCTTGGATAAAGACAATGTTCTTAGGGTGGGAGGGCGACTCTCCCAATCTTCCCTGCATTATAACATAAAACATCCTGCAGTGCTTCCAAAGGCATCTCATGTGTCATCCTTACTTATTAAGCATCACCATGAATGCGTTCATCACCAAGGAAGAGGCATGACAATGAACAATCTACGTGCTAATGGAATATGGATCTTGGGATGTGGAAAATTGGTTTCATCACACATTTACAAGTGTGTAAAGTGTAGGAGATACAGAAGAACTACAGAAGTTCAACAAATGGCAGACCTGCCAAAGGAAAGAACTGAGACATCTCCTCCCTTTACTTACAATGGCCTAGACTGTTTTGGTCCTTTTATCGTGAAAGAAGGTAGAAGGGAACTAAAGCGATATGGGTTGGTGTTTACTTGCTTGTGTTCCAGAGCAGTCCATATTGAGACCCTAGATGATATGACAACAGATGCTTTCATGAATGCACTACGCACGTTTGTAGCTATCAGAGGACCTGTACGCCAGCTGAGGTGTGACCGAGGTACAAATTTTACAGGAGCCGTCAGAGAGTTATCTGAATTGTTAAAGGGAATGGATTTGGAACGCCAGAGAGCCATTGGATGTGAGTTTGTAATGAATGTCCCATCTTCAAGTCACATGGGTGGAGTTTGGGAACGCCAAATTCGAACCATCTGCAACATTCTTACAGCGATGCTAGACAAGTCTGCAAGCAGGTTAGACACCACATCGCTTAGGACGTTTCTTTATGAGACAATGGCTATAATCAACAGTAGACCGCTAAGTGTTGAATACCTTCAGGATCCAACTGCACCAGAACCTCTAACTCCCAACCACATACTGACCATGAAATCTTCCATCATACTGCCTCCGCCTGGACAGTTCTGCAAAGAGGACCTGTATTTACGCAAAAGGTGGAGAAGAGTACAGTTTCTAGCCAATGAATTTTGGCAGAGATGGAAACGGGAATATTTGTTGAATCTTCAACAACGACAGAAATGGCAAAAACCCTCACGAAACGCACAAGTGGACGACATTGTGATACTACAAGATGACAATGCGCCTCGAAACGAGTGGAAGCTTGCTAGGGTTATAGAGGTTACCCCAAGTGCAGATGGTATGGTGAGAAAGTTAAAGCTAGTGGTCAGTAACACTACATGTGATAAGGGTAAAACACACACTAGATTAGCTTACATCGAAAGACCAATTCACAAGGTAGTTACCTTAATTGAAGCAGACATCACAAGTACATGATCATTAAGTTCGTGCATATATTGCTTCTTTTCACAGCCTTAGAGGAAAATCCCACATTAACAGTAAATGGGTGATTTTGGTGGGAGTGTAAATGCTGTGTATATTTTGTGTTCATTTGTATTTAGTTTATATTATATTTAATTGTAATTTATTTTTATACGAGAATTTGTGCGCATATCGTAAGTAAAGCGGAACCTGTTATGCGGAGTTTGGTTGCCGCACGGACTCAAAAACAAAGAGCACCTTTTTTTTCTTTCGAAAGATACGTTTCGGAAAGTTCTAGAAGTTTTGAAAGTTGGAAGAGCAGTAAGCAGTTAAGAGAAAGAGCCGAAGAACTTAGCAAAGAATCTCTTTTCATGACTGGCGGCCAACGAGGTATTTTTTTCTTTGTTTGTAAATACTTGGAAAGTGTGTTGAATATTTCTTTGCAACTTTTGTCCGTTATGTTGAATATTTGTCAATTTGTCTTTGTATGTATATTTATTTTGTAGTTTTCACGGCGTAAGGCGCAAGGCATTAAAGCACAAGATTGTGAAGGTCGAAGAATTGTTAATAAACGCCCGTATTTTGAAACTCAACGTGTGTGTCGTCGTGAAGAGAGCTACAAGGTTGTTCTTTGAGAGATAAAGAGACATTTGGTCATAAACAGTCCTTTCAAGAATTTTGGAAATAAAAGAGAGAAGTGATACCGGACGATAGTTGTTAACTTCTGATGGGTCCAGGCAGAGTTTCTTGAGGATGAGAATAACCCTTGCCTACTTAAAAGCAGCAGGAACATGACCAGATGATATGGAATGGTTGATGATGGTTGTGGTGAAGGGAAGGACGTCTCGTGAGATGGCCTGAAGCATTGTGGAAGGGATTGGGTGAATAACAGGTGGTGGAGTTAGATGACGATTTGATCTGCTGAATCTCATCAGACGACAGGTTGGAGAATTCTGCTAAGGGAGGGAAGGGAAGGTCCTGATGTTCTGCTGTAGTTTTGTTGGGACCGAAGGACTGGCGGATTGCTGCAATTTTCCCATCATAGAATGTGGCAAAATCGTCAGCAGTCAGAGAGCAAGGGGCTGGAGGAGTTTTCTCTGTAGAAGGCAGTTTTGGCAGAAGTCATGTCACATGAGAATTTGGAGAGAATAGTCTGGTAAGAGACAAGATTGGAATCAAGCTGCGATTTCTTCCATCTTCACTCTGCAGTTCTTAATTCTCTTCTGTTGTTGCGCAGTACATCAGATAGCCAAGGAGCAGGACAAGACGTCTTCCTTGGTTTAGATGACAGTGGGCAAAGGAGCTCTATGGATGAGGAGAGAGAAGAAAGTTTCAGTCGCAGTCTCTAGTGGTAGAGAGGAGAAGGAGTCTGGGTCTGGAAGGGATGATAGGGTGCATGAAGACAGGGAGGGAAGGGAAGGGGAGACAGAGTGAAGGTTTTTGCGGGTAAGAGAGAAATTTTGGTGGTTAGTTTTTCCACAGAATAGGAAGGGTTATGGTGAAGGATACCAGGTAATGATCAGATTTATGAAGGGGAATAGTAGTGAGATCTGTGACTGGGGAAGGGAGGCAAAAAACGAGGTCAAGAGAATTCCCTGCCTTGTGTGTGGGAGGGCAATTGTTTAGAGTTAAAGATAAAGAGTTAAGGAGAGGGAGAAGGAAAGAGGATTGGAGTTTGTCACAGGGGAGGTTGAAGTCTCCTAGAACAGTGAGAGGAGTGTTAGCGGAAGGAACACTCCTTCCGCTAACAGCCTTATGCCAGCCTTGTGCCTGTCTTTTCCTCCTTTCGGATGAAGTCTTTCATGAAGGGCCAGACAAGCTCGATAGGTTTCAAATCCGGTGACTCTGGCGGAGTCTTCACCCAGCTGATTCCCTCTGACGCAATGCAGCAGCAGTGTGCTTTGGATCGTTATCCTGGAGGAAGCAATGATGCGCTCCAAAACACTTTCTCATATATGGTCCTGCAGCTGCTTTGATGATGGAATTTACAAAAAACTGTCTGTCCATAATTCCTTCAAATTTTACAATAGGCCCTGCTCCATATCTTGAAATCATTCCCCAGACATGGACCTTTAATGGATGTTTAGACCGTGGTTTGGAAACAAAATGTCCCTTTTTGTGGAAACTCTGT
Source organism: Clarias fuscus (assembly GCA_030347435.1). Taxonomy (NCBI): domain Eukaryota; kingdom Metazoa; phylum Chordata; class Actinopteri; order Siluriformes; family Clariidae; genus Clarias; species Clarias fuscus. Next base: position 47,183,435 of record CM059204.1, on the reverse strand, counting down.
CGGGCATAGTGCTCCAGAGCTACTGTTGTTTCGTCTGTAAACAACACATCATGCCATCTCCCCCGACTCCCTCCACTGAAGAGCTTGACTTAGCCGTGCATCCTTACTGCGGTCTCTCAACATTGGGCAGAAATTAGTCTTCCCAAACTTCCACCCAAGTTTTCTGTGAACTCAGCGAACTGCCAATCTCACCAGCATTTTTAACCTCCACCCAGCCTGCCCTCGTAGCCTTAACCCCAGGAAAAGTACACAACTTCCAGATGTGCCTCTCAGGCGTCTGACTGCTGAACCGGAGGACACATTTTCCAAAGAGTGTTTCCAGCGAGGAGAGCGTCGCCCAGATGTGTATGCAGCCAGTGTCTTCATGATACTCTGTCGATTTGAGGCCTACCAGAACTGTGCAAAGAAAGTGAACTGGAATGGGACAAATGGCAAAGCTAAATTTAAAAGACAAGGTGCACGAGTGTGTCATGCAGAGATTTCTGGATCTCACAGCGGATCACTAGCTTCGAGTCAGAAGTAAAATTAATGAAAGACTGAGAAGGCCTCATAAACTTGACCCAAATGAAACTAGGGCAAAAATATAAGCAGTAAAAGATAAAGTGTAAACTGTAGGTTATCCCTGTTCTATGATAACAGGCACCAACCCTCTGGAACTTTTTGTCACGAGCGACCGAGGGGAGAAGACGAAAACCTTAGCAGGTCACTATCAGTGAAAAAGAAATCTGTGAAAACATCATCAAAAATATAACAAAAACAAACCCAAGCAGAAGTTACACTTTAAGCTTTACTTTGCAACAAAATATTATCTATCAGTGTATTAAACAGAACTAAATAAAATACATCTTAATGTAAAATACATAGCCTGCATTTATATTCCGTATCTACAGCTATCGATATAGATAAATTACACGTTACCGTGTGTTAGATAATAAAATAAAGTTTTAGACTTGTAGAAGACAGTGCTTAATTGTTAATCTAAGAAAATTTATGGAAGTAGAATGTGAACATGCATGAACCTGAACTATTCAATATTTGCATTACATAAAGGGGAGACATTCGATACAATAAATAATAATATACTGTAATAATCACATTTGGTTATTCTTTAAATGATAAATAAATATACTGTATACTGTAAATGCCCCACAAATGTAAACGTTATTTGATATACTCAATACATTCGTTTGCCTTGTGTCTGTAACATTCTGTATAAATGTATAACTACATGAGCAAAGCAGGATATATACATTCTAATAGACGTGTATTTGTAGAAGGTAACAGGACATATTGGTCGAGATGTTATTTCACTTTCTACTGAAGAAGACAACGCTTTGCCTACAAGAATAAAGGTGGTGAGAATTGTGAAATCAGGTCTTTTTTATTGAGAGGTCTGAATTTTCATCCATTGCTGTACAGTACATCATTATTATCATCATTATTATTTGTATTATTTATATTTCACGGAAGAAACCGAACAAAGCGTGTGCACTGAATACTAAACTGAACGTGTGGATTAATAAAACTGAACGCGCAGATTAATAAATTAAGGAGAAGTGAGGTTTCATTTACATGTCTTTTCAAAATTTGTTCTGTTTATACATTCTTAAAAATGGATCTTTAGTACTACATGTTTTGTCCCAATTATATGTCCACAAATACACTTATCAGCCATAACATTAACACCACAAAATATTAACAAATTTCCATTAATTATCACTTGAACCCCAGGAACACTGTGTAAGGTAAGGGAGGTAAATTAAGGATGTCTTGAAACATAATGCAATAACTAGTTTTATTTATTTATTAATGTTTTTATTTTAAATAGCATAAACGTCATGGGTTGTGTATTGATTGATTTAAAAAAATCAGTTTTATTAATTGGTTTTTTTTTTTTTTTTTTTTAACCATATCATCTATTTAAACTATGTTGACAATGCAAGAACTGCCTGTATATGAACATGCTGTATAAAGCTGCCTGGACACTGCAGTTATCTGAAGCCTTCAATGCTCCACCTGGTGGGATTATACAGCATTGCCACCATCTTATTAGAAAAGAGCATAGGTGTGGGCGGGGCATCGTTAACTGCGTCATCGCGGGGGATCCTGCATGGACTTGTCATTGTTCCCTGTGATCCCGCCATGGTCCAGGCGGCTGCTTGAAATGGCTCCTACTGTATATCACATTTACTGAGCAATTTGGATATGCTCACATCTTAGCTAGTCAAAGTACTGGTAGAGTTGTTCATGTTCTAGATCCTGTTCAACTTCTGTTAAAGACTTAACATCTGCAAATATGCCTGCTCTGCATCCTTCCACATCTAACAGGCCAGAAATAGGAAGAGAGCTGCTTACAAACACAGAATCCATATACCAGTGCTTATCAGGCTGGAGAAGTGTATGGAGCGGGTTTCACACAATCTGTACAATTATTTACGGATCAGGATCCATGATCTACTGGGGTGTTGGTTCAACTACGGTTCGGAAGATCCCAGGTTCAAACCCCACAACCACCAAGGTGCCACTGTTAGGCCCTGTCATGGTCCGGGTGGTTGTTCGAAATGGGAACACCAATTAGCGTAATCTACATGTCTTTGGACTGTGGAAGGAAACCATAGCACTCAGACTAAACCCACCAAATACAGGGAGAACATGCAAACTCCATGCACACAGAGATCCCGGATCAAGGCGACAGTGCTAACCACTACACCACTGTGCTGCGTCTAGAATCCAATGTTTATTTAATCACAAACAAACTCAGATTTGAGGAATAAAAACTTAGCCGATACACAGTTTTGTTTGAGATGTTAAATTATAAAAATATATAAATTATTTAATGGCCATTATTTCTATTTTAAAGAGGCTACTAACATGGATGGCTTCACTGTTACTGTTGGAAAGCATTCAGTTGCTCCCTTGTTTAAAGAATCAGTAGCGAGAGAAATAAATAGATTGTTTACTTTAATGTAGTTTCCATGGATATGTGTGGAGTATGGGGGGAATACATTAGTACACAATGCATGTGTTTTAGTTCTGCCTAAGGTAAAGTCTTTAGCAACCATGGAGTCTTCATACACCTGTCGTCTGTTTAATCTCCATGCAGCAATCTAAACTCCTGTAAGAATGGTGATGTTTCACAGCGTGAAATAATTTGGTCAACCCAGCAGTGGTGGTTTTAATGTTATATGTAGTTGTTAATGGAGCAAAACAACGATGTCATTGAAGAGCATGTAGCAGTGCTAGTGTTATACTTGTCATTTGGAGGTCTTTATCTTAGCTCCTTTTTTAGCAAACACAAGTTTTCTTTGGCATACAAAACCTTAATGATTATAACTGAGCAAATTTGTTTCTATCATGAATGTAGGTTATCTGTGTTGCCAAACAAAAAAGGGTGTTGTTTTGTGTTGATGTGTGGAACATGGTGGAGGAGGATATGGAAATGAAGGAGCAGTCTGTACAGAGGGCTGGAAAACCAGACTGTCCAGGAGAAATCCAGATGAAAAGGCACCCTATGTTCAGGTCATCCTTGTCCCTGGTTGTTGCTGTAGTGTGTGTGTGTGTGTGTGTGTGTGTGTGTGTGTGTAGGTACAAAGGGCATAGGTTAAATAAACAAAATGGCAACTTATTTTAAGCAGCAGATCATCATCCAGTGAAGGTTATATTACTGTTTTAATACAGATTAATTCTTTATCTCGCCCTGACTTGGACTTTATAAAATGAGTCTGCAGTGTTAGTTCACTCAAACATAAATCCTGCTCCACACCCAGCGAAACACAGAGTCAGTGTTAATCAGTAAATCAGAGATGAGTGTAGAGGAAGTGAGATTTGCGTGAAGACGGCTGAGTGATCCTCTTTCTCCCAGAATAGAGCAGCACTTTCACCAGATGTTCAACTTTCTTCAGCCAAACTCACTGAAGCACAACACACAGCACTGAATCTACAGCTAAACACACTCTCTCATCACACTGAGAATGACTATTAACTGGAATAAAAGAAGACACAATGTCCAAAATGAAGCTTTATTTCAGCAGAGCAAAACTACAGGAAGAGCAACAGGACAGTGAAGAGAGTAAAGACAGAAATGTCAGCATTGTGTAGAATTGAAACTCTATTGTAGATGGATGTGTAAGCAGCTCGGTGTTCAATTCTATCTCGGAGCTGTTAGCCTTCACACTGGCTCTTTCTGAACGTGACCGGATGATTGACGCCGTCATGGGAGACCTTACAGACAAACTCCTCCCCCTTTTCCCAGAGCGCTTTGCTGAGGGTCAGGGTGCTGCTGCGCGTGTAACCGTCCTCCTTCCGTTCTTCCGTGCTGGTCAGAACCCCGTCCTTCACCTCTGAGCCGTCCACCGTCCAGCTCACCAGCGCCCCCTGTGGAGAGTAGGCAGACAGCAGGCAGAGCAGCGAGGCCGATCCCTCAGACGGCTGCAGAGAGGAGGGAGGGAGCAGAGACACGGAGGGCTTCACCGTGGGACCAGCTGGAGACCACAAACACACAATAAACACACATTTACACACACTTACACAACATTTCCTCATTACTGCTTATTCACATGACTTCGGTTCAGTAGAACTACTCAGCAGGAGAACATTTACTAGTTACTGCTTATATTGTGGAGCCACTGGGACTTTGATCGGCTTTATTCTGTGTTAAACACTTCTTACTGATGTGTAATATAAAGTGCTCCCTGTGTGATAGTAGTAAATGGATCTGATTACAGAAATGTTCAGTGTTTAACACAAACACACAGCAGCATTCGACTGTATTTTCCATCAGCACAGAGACTTTAGAACAATTTACACACGACTTCAGATATCAACCAGTCACCAGGTTTATACACACACACACACACACACTCACACTAGTTATTTATATAATTTTTTTATTTTACTTTATTCATTTTTTACACTTTAAGATTTACCTTTAATCTTGAGTAATAACTATAAAAATCACTAATATTACTTATTTAAAAATGTATTGCTTTTTAATAACAGATTTTTTCATTTATATTTATCACAGATTAACAGAAATATTTTATAATTATAGAAGCAAACGTGACTTACAGATGATGAGTTTGGTTCCTCCACCGAAAGTGAGCCACAGTGATACATTCTAATGAAGCCGTCGTACAAAAACCTCTGTTACACTACAGTGACCACACACACACACACACACACACACACACACACACACAGGCGTTTCCATAGAGAGAGGTTCCACTTTGCATTAGCAGCTCATGCTTCAGCGCTCTGCGAGTGTTTATAGCCCTGTGACTTTAACACTTCATGACTGAGAGCTGCTGCTCAGCGACTTCACCCACAGCAACCATGAGTTTGATCAGCGTCTTCATCTGCACACTGGCCCTCTGCGCTTGGGGTAGGTTTCACCTCAATACAAATTAGTGCACTAATTTAATAATAAGCAACTTGATACTTTGTTCTCATTTTGTTTTCTTCTTTTAACTACCATTACTATCATTGTTAATGTAGGGAACCCATTTCTTCTGATTTTTTTCAGTATCCAGAGGTCAGGTGACTGTGACTCAGAGTCCTGCAGCAAAATCTGTTTCTCCAGGAGACTCAGTCACCATCAGCTGTAAAACTAATCTTCCAGTTGATAATGATTGTAGTAGTAGCTATGATTGTTTGTATTGGTTTTTGAAAAAACCTGGAGAAGCTCCTAAGCGCCTAATCTATTGGGCTAACAAAAGGTCATCAGGAATTCCAGATCGTTTCAGTGGCAGTGGATCTGCAACTGATTTCATTCTGACCATCAGTGGAGTCCAGACTGAAGATGCTGGAGATTATTACTGTCTAACTGATCATTACAACATATTCAAATCTTCTCTGTTCACACAGTGTTAGAGCGTTGTACAAAAACCTGTGTGAGTGTGACTGCTGCAGCTGGGGCCTACTACAGGTGCTGAGGGTGGTGATGTAATATACAGTACATATGCACACACACACAAACAGAGTTCAGTCTTTTAGGCTCTGTGTTCGTACTTAAAAGATTCTTCCATGTACTCTGGTTTCCTCCCACAGTCCAATGATATGATGGAGAGCACTTAAGCACTTAGTGAAATCAAATCATTAATATATATATATATATATATATGTATGTATATTAAGAAAACCACTTATCATTGAGATTAATCAGGAAAAACACTTCAGTTTGGGAGAGAACATAAAAGCATTGGAAAAGAATCATGTGGTCTAATGAGTCCAGATTTACCCTGTTCCAAATTCATGGATTATAAGGGTAATGAGAGAGGCGAATGAAGTGATGCACCATGACTAGTGTCTACTGTACAAGCCTGTAGGAGGCAGTGTTATGATCTGGGGTTGCTTCTGTTGGTCAGGTCTAGTCTCAATAACAATATGTGGCAATAAAATTAGGTCAGCTGATGACCTGGATGAACTAAATTATATTCTGTACCAAAGACTGTAGCAGGTTTTTCCATGGATGGATTTTTTACTTCACTGACGGCACGGCCATATTCCAAGATGAGGCTCAAATTGTGAAAGAATGGTTTAGGGGCTTGAAATATCATTTTAACACATGGATTGGCCAACACAAAGTCCAGACTTTAACCCCATTGAGAATATTTGGGATGTACAGGGGAAGACCTTACACAGCAGTCTGACTCCCATCTTCATAACAAGATCTTGGAGAGAAATTCATGTGACTCTGGATGGACATAAATGTTGTGACATTGCATAAGCTTATTAAAATGATGCCATTGCTGTAAAATAGAGTTTGTGACTATTTTTGGCTAGGTAGTGTACTATATTAATGCAGTTATAATAAAAATATAATCTAGTCAGGTAAGGTATCATTTCATTATAAGCCATCATTATAATTCTATGTACCCTACCTAATTAAACAGCATTCTGTGGCTAAATTTGGCACATGATATGCTTAAGTTGTTGAAACTTAAAAAAAAAACACTGCCAGTATTAAAAATTGCTTATTGGAAAGCAACACCTACAGTAGTAGCTTTTCCAAACAGCGGGCTGGTCCATGACAGAACGCGATTTCTGCAATGACACAGTGAATGAGGTCCCACCTCAATAACACCCTCTTGTGCTGATCTAATGAACTGGTTGCAATGGTGGCCAGGCGGAGCAGTGACTTCTTCAGGTACCTGCAGTGTCAGGAGCAGCCTTATAGACAGCCTGGAAATAGCAGTTCTTGCATTATCAACATTTTTTTTTTTTATAACTAAATCAAGCTCGTCATCTTGGATGATATATACAGTGTCAGTTTCTGAGTACCAGACATTAATGATCCTTTAATCATCAGAGATTTCATGCATATAAGACACGTGCCAACTGGAAGTTACTGCATTGTCTACATACAGTATTTTCACCATGACATCAAGGTGGTCAGCTTGCTCTGTCACTCTCATATACTTATATAATATTAAAAATTGTAAATATGCACAAGTATGTTTTACATAAATAAATGAAGGTAAGGATGGACTATAGTACAGTATATTTTATATCCATGAGAGGCCATGATTTATTAAGAGTGTTTTGTTTTTTACATAATCTGTTACAATGTATAGCGATGCACATTAACACTATCCAAAGTCACAGGTTAAGTCAAGTCAAGTCAAGTCGGCTTTTATTGTCATTTCAACCATATAAAGTTCAGTACAGAGTGAAATTAAACAACATTCCTCTACGACCAAGGTGCTACAGACATAAATTAAGAGAATCTAACTAGCTAACTAAGACACATAATTACCTGACTAAAATGACACCAAAAATTAACAAAACTTTCTAAGTACTATAAAAAAGACACCATAAAGTGCATGTGCAAATGTGCGAACAAGAGCAGCAACACGACAACATGACCGTGCAATATGATGTGATATACTGTAATGGTAAGTTGAGGTAGTGCAAGTAAATGACATTAAAAAAAAAAAAAACAGTAAACCTTTCTTGTGAAAGTAGACGCAAAGACAGGAAAAATGAGGTAATAAATATAAATATTGAGCAAAAAAGGAATTTCAGTTTGCTGTGTGAAATTGCTAGATAGTTGTAGATCAGTGTGTTTGCACCTGTGTTTGTCAGTCCAGTCCCATTGTATTGAGGTGATTCTTCATCTGTGTGTGCGTGTGTGTGTGTGTGTGTGTGTGTGTGTGTGTGTGTGTGTGTATATATCAGTCCAGTCCTTTTTGTTGCACAGTCTGAATGTGAGTGCCTGAATGCTTCTGTACCTTTTTCCAGATGTCCGGAGGGTGAAGAGTGTGTGTGGTGTGTGTGTCTTATCAGCCACAATGCTGGTGGCTTTGCGGATGCAGCGTGTGGTGTAGATGTCTGTGATACAGGGAAGAGAGACTCTGATAAACTTCTCGGCTGTTCTCACTTTCCTCTGTAAGGTTGGCACAATTCCCAATCCAGTGATGCAGTGATGCTCTCGATAGTCCCTCTATAGAAGATGGTTAGACAAAGAGACAAATAGTTAGAGACACTGGTCAACTATATTATTATTATATTTCATAAACACGCATCTTATATTGTAGGCTACTAGTCTCTCTCTGCACATTTTTATCAGTGAACGTTATTACAAACTAAGATAAAGGTTTAGAGTGAAAAAGAATGAGTGGGGCACCATGGCCTCTGAGGCCAGTGGGAGACTCTGTCTCTGTGACATGGTGTCAGATATGTACTGGAGGACAGAGTACAGGTGGAGGAGGTGCTGCTAGCGGTGGGAGAGCAACTTGGATATGAAAATATCTGCTCTGCCTCCTGGGTGAATAAGGCAGTGGTTTTCCTCAACAAACAACAACAAAACTTTGCAAGTGTGCTATTAAAAAATAGAATATGAGTGAGAGGCGTCACGGTCCAAATTACCCCCCTGTCTGCCCCTGCAACATGAGTGGTAATATACAATGTGCCCCCGTTCATTAAGGATGAACACATAATGAGAGAGCTGGCCTACTTCAGGAAATTCACCAGCCCTATGAAACCCATCCTGCTTGGGTGTCCAGAGGTCCAGAGTGAACCATGTGATGTCCTTCATTAGACAGGTTCTAATGATTTTAAACAACCAGGAGAAGACATTAAATGCCAATTTTAAATGCAAGGATGGTGACAATTGTTACACTGTCTTTGCCACCACGGAGCAGCTGAGATGTTTTGAGTGTGGGGATGTTGGACATAAAAGGCTGAGCTGTGCAGCTGGAGAGTTCACGGGGCGAGAACAGTCAGAACATCAGGGAGAACACCGGGGAGCCGGAGCCTGGTGGGGTGGAGGGCCACAGAAAGGGTTTTCTTAAAAAAAAAAAAAAAATGGTGAAAATGTAAATAATTTCTTTACTCAAATTGTTTCACAATAAAGTGTGTTTAAAAACTCAACTCTCTCTCTCTCTCTCTCTCTCTCTCTCTCTCTGTCACACACACACGCAAACACACACAGGGAAGGAAAGATCGAGAGGCATTGCATGAGTGATGCAATGTCATATGATGGCCTGAAGACCATGGACATCCAACAAAGGCCTTTGGCCTGGTCTCTTATACACAGGGATTTCTCCAGTATCTCTGAATCTTTTCATTATGTTATGCACTGTAGATGATGAGATTTGCAAGGCCTTTGTAATTTGATGTAGAGGAATGTTGTTTTAAAAGTATTCCACAATCTTTTTACGCACTCTCACAGATTGGAGAGCATTTCCGCAGTGTTTCCCTGGGAACTGAATGGCATAAAAAAACACACCATAAAAGCACACCATTGTATTTCTTGTGAAATTCCCAATAAGTTTGATGTGTCACATGACCCTCTTCCTATTGAAAAAAAACAAAAGTTGGATCCAAGATGGCCGACTTCAAAATGGCCACCATGGTCACCACCCATCTTGAAAAGTTTGCCCCCTCACATATACTAATGTGCCACAAACAGGACGTTAATATCACCAACCATTCCCATTTTATTAAGGTGTATCCATATAAATGGCCCACCCTGTACATTAACCCATGTGTCCAAGTGGAAACATTGTTAGTTAATAATACCTGTATGTTAATCATTTGATGTCATGACATTAAAGTGTTCAGCTGAAGTCTTGAATGCTACAAATTAAGGTGAAACAACTAGTGTCCTAATGGAAATTAATAAAAATTATAGTGATTACTAGCTTCAGCCTGCATTGCTGTTATTAACTATGCAACATAATCATGGTAATGACGAGGCATAGTTAGTGACAGATTAGTTTAACACATGTTCATTTAGATTAGACATTGTTTTTACCCATTAAATGACTGCTATTATAAAAATGGGCTTAAACCTCTAGACGTTTGCTCAGATCTAATGAGGAATTAAGGAGGTAGAGACAGACAGTGTTTAAAAATGAATGTCTTTTTCTTCATGTGGAACATTTATGTCTGCTATGCCACTATGTGGCAGTCCTCAATGAGGAAACAAAAAGCTACTAACCATATGTAGCTATACCATGTGACTATAGTGATTTCATCCTAGGCTGTGTCTTGGTCGGCGCACATCATACCATAAGCCGGGAGTCTTCCCATCTCGGCTGTGCTGCTCAAATTCATATAAAACCTTAACGTCCGCAACTATGCTTAGCCTGCTTAACTTCTGCAACTGAGCTTAGCCTTGACATCGTATCATGTGCTGGGAGCCTTCGTGGCTCGGCTGCACTGCTCACTTAGCTTTCCCAGTCTCTCTTTCAGGGGCATCTGTGGGATCTCACATTCTCTCTTTGTTCCGGGCGCTCCGTGATGCCAAGCTGGACAGGTGCAGATAGGTTGGACCTAAAAGCAGGACACAATAGAGGCAGGAGTTTCCTCTCACCCACATCACAGCACATCCAGACTTTAGAGAGGGTTAAATAGCGCGAGAGCAGTGTTATTGCCGTAGCGGAGTCTGGGTGCTGCAGGCGGAGATAATCAGCCCCCGACTCCGGCAGTAGAGCCCTCACAGCGGGGCGAGTGGGTGACGACTTGGCGGCATACTCGTTCAGCCAAAGCTAACGCTAAGGATAGCCCACCGGAGCACACCTCTTCTGTGCTTCACGTGTCCAACAGGTTTGCTCTCCTCAGCGATGCACCCGCTAAGAAACCTGAAAGAGCTCTGGTTGTAGGAGACTCTATACTGAGACATGTGAAATTAGCTCGGCCATTAGGGGCGCCAGCGGCAGTGGTCAAGTGTATCCTGGGAGCCAGAGCATCAGACATAGCAGGTAATCTTAGGGCTCTAGGACAGCATAGGTTCTTTAAGATAGTGATACATGCTGGAGCTAACGATATACGCCTTCGTCATTCAGAGGTTAGCAAACATAACTTTACAGAGGTGTTTAAAATAGCGAAGGCGATGTCCGATGAAGTAGTTTGCTCTGGTCCCATCCCAATGAGACGTGGCGACATAGCTTACAGCAGGTTATGGTCGCTGAACCGCTGGATGTCCAGGTGGTGCTCCGAAAACAATGTGGGCTTCATAGACAATTGGAAGACCTTTGAGGGCAAAACTGGCCTATTAGGGCGGGACGGTGTCCATCCCACTCGGGAAGGTGCTGCTCTCAGTTCTTGCAGTATAGCACATAGTCTCAGAAGAGGCCTAGTTAATCGGTGACAATCCAGAGCCCAGGCCAGGGAGCAGACAGACAGGCTAAACCAACCGTCTGCTAGCTGCAGAGAGTCGTCACTCAGGGTTCATCATATTGAGACTGTGTCTGTTCCCCGAGCTAAACATAAATTTAGAAAGACTCAGAAAGTCTGTTTTAGTAATTTAATTAACATAGATACCACAAACTCGGATCACACTGAATGCGCAGCCGGCACCTCTGATCTGAAGCTAGGACTGTTAAATATTAGATCTCTCGCATCTAAAGCAGTTATTGTTAATGAAATTATCACAGATCAGGAGTTTGATATATTATGTTTAACAGAAACCTGGATTAAACAGGACGAGTATGTAGCTCTAAATGAAGCGAGTCCTCCTGGATACAGCTACATACACCAGCCTCGGCTAACTGGTAGAGGAGGAGGAGTCGCAGTTATTTATAACGATAATCTGTCTCTCGTACAAAAACACAGTTTTAAATTTAATGCATTTGAAGCTCTCTATAGTAACATAAAGTCAGCTCAGTCGATCCCGCTAATCATCATTTACAGACCCCCAGGGCCGTACTCGGAGTTTCTCTGTGAATTTGCAGATTTCCTCTCAAACCTTCTTGTTTCTGTAGACAAAGCGTTAATTGCTGGAGATTTTAATATTCATTTTGAGAATCCAGAAGACCCTCTGAGAACAGCATTCTTGTCCATACTGGACTGAGTAGGAGTAAATCAGTGTGTAGTAGGACCGACTCATAAAGCAGGTCACACTTTAGATTTAATATTATCCTTCGGATTAAGTATAGGAAATATAACCACAATTCCACAGTCTGAAGTTATCTCAGATCACTATCTTGTCTCAATTAAAGTGTGTCATAGTAATAATGTACGTACAGTGCAACGCTACCATATTAAACGTACATTTACATCAAATACCACACAGAGCTTTATCAATAATCACCCAGACTTATCAACTTTGATTGGATCGCCATCTGACTTCACAGAACTCGAACAGGCGAATGAATATCTAGAGTCACCACTTCGTTATAGCTTAGATAATGTAGCTCCAGTTAAAAGGAAATTGATTAGAGATAAGAAACTCGCTCCCTGGTATAATGATCACACGCGCAGTTTAAAACAAACTGCTCGGAAATTAGAATGTAAATGGCGTCAAACTAAATTGTTAGTATTTCAAATAGCATGGAAGGAGAGCATCCTGAACTATAAAAAAAAGCTCTCAGTGATGCTAGATCAACGTATCTCTCCACTCGTATAGAAAATAACAAAAATAATCCTAGATTTTTATTTAATACCGTAGACAAATTAACCAGAAATAAGACCACTGCAGAAATCTCCACAACAACATACAGTAGTGAGGACTTCATGAACTACTTTAATAATAAAATTGTAAACATTAGGCATAAAATTGAGGCTTTGAAACCGGACAGTGTAATTGCTGCAGATGTTAAACTAACCATGTCAGATTAGAACTTAGAACACTTTACTCCCCCTAGAAGAGAATGAATTAATTTCACTCATCTCGTCTGCAAATTCATCAACCTGTATATTAGACCCCATACCGACATATTTTCTCAAACAGATAATTAATTATTCAATCAGCATTGGATATGTTCCAAAATCTTTTAAATTAGCAGTTATTAAACCGATAATCAAGAAGTCTGACCTCGACTCCGGTCAGCTGTCCAATTACAGGCCGATATCAAACCTCCCCTTTATCTCTAAGATTCTGGCAAAGATAGTTGCGGAGCAGCTATGCTCATATCTACATAGAAATAATATACATGAACTGTATCAGTCAGGATTTAGGCCTCATCACAGCACAGAGACAGCACTCATTATAGTAGTAAATGACCTCCTATTGGCCTCTGATCAGGGTTGCGTAACTATGCTTGTGTTACTCGACCTCAGTGCAGCTTTTGACACAACTGATCATAGCATTCTCCTTCACAGATTAGAAAATGTAGTAGGAATTAAGGGAACTGCCCTCTCCTGGCTCAGATCCTATTTGACTGAACGTTATCAGTATGTAGATTTAAATGGTGATTATTCTGCATATTCACTAATGGAGTTTGGTTCTCCAACAGGGTTCGGTTTTTGGCCCACTGCTTTTTCCCATTTACATGCTTCCTATGGGCAACATAATCCGTAAGCATGATATTAATTTTCACTGTTATGCTGACGACACACAGTTATACGTCTCAGCAAAACCAGATGAGAGAAACCAGCTTGCTAAAGTTGAGCAATGTGTAAAGGATATAAGAGAATGGATGCTAACTAACTTCCTTCTGCTTAATCCTGATAAGACAGAAGTTCTAGTCATAGGACCGCATGCAGCTAGAAGCAAGATTTTAGATCACACTGTAATTTTTAGATGGCCTTTCTGTTCTATCTAGTGCAACAGTAAAAGACCTTGGTGTGATTATAGATTCCTGTCGGGCTCGGTAGAGGGCGTGGTGGATCCAAGTGCAGATGCAGGAAATGGGTTACGAGGAGTAGTGGTATTTTGGAGTGCTTGTGACTGACTGAGTAGATAACATGGAGGTTCAAAGCCTTGGCGTGAATTCCAAGCTGCGGTGTGAGCGGCGAAAGCCTCACTGGAATGCGGAAGCGCAGATCGCCGGCACGAGTGCGTCGAGGCGAGCGGCGAGGTGCGTGAGCGAGGTCGATAACAAAACAGACTGAGACGAGAGAAAACGCTGGTAAATTGAGGCAGGTAAGGCGCACAATAAACTGGCAATGTCGTGAGTGTGACTTAAATAGGCATGTGAAGTAATCAGTGATACAGAGAACAGGTGTGGAGAGCGGGAATTGAGGCAGTGAAATGAAAGGAGTGGATAGGAACATGGAGCGGGCGTGCTCAGGTGGTCATGGCGAGGCTGTGGCTTGATGTGGCGTGACAGTACCCTCCCCCCTACGAACGCCCCCAGGCGTTCTCGTTGGTGCTTCGCGTTGAAGTCTATGAAACTCGGTGATTAGGGAGTGATCAAGTATAAATCTGCCGGGTACCCAGCTTCTCTCTTCAGGGCCGTAACCCTCCCAGTCTACTAAGTACTGGAGCCCTCATCCGCGGCGGTGGGACTTGAGAAGCCTGCGAACGAAAGTGAAAGCTTCACCCCCATCTATGAGTCGGGGTGGTGGAGGGGGTTGAGGGGGTGTGGACAGTGGGCAAGGGACCAAGCGGCGGATCTGGGAGACGTGGAAAGTGGGGTTGATTCGACGCATGGAGAGGGGTAGCAACAGTCGGACAGAGATTGGATTGGTAATGCGACTGATGGTGAAGGGACCGACGAACCTTGGAGAGAGCTTCTTTGAGGTGGTCTTGAGGGGGAGGTCACGTGTAGACAGCATAACCCTTTGGCCGACACGATACTTTGGGGCAGAGGACCGGTGATGGTCAGCATGACGCTGGAAGGTACTCACAGTGTGCAACAAATGATTACGGGCCCGCTGCCATGTCCTCTTGCAGCGGCGGACAAAGGTTAGGGCTGAAGGAACGGCCACTTCCTCTTCCTGGGCAGAAAAGAGGGGTGGTTGGTAACCCAGGCAGCAGTGGAAAGGAGACATGCCTGTGGATGAAGTCAGGAGTGAGTTATGGGCATACTCAACCCAGGGGATGAAGCGGCTCCAGGAAGATGGGTCCCGAGAGGCCATGCACCTCAGGGATTTTTCTAGTTCCTGGTTCATTCGTTCAGTTTGACCATTTGTTTGCGGATGAAACCCGGATGAGAGGCTGGGGGTGGCACCAATGAGGTTGCAAAATGCCTTCCAAAACTTGGCTGAGAACTGAGGGCCCCTGTCTGACACAATGTCAACGGGAAGTCCGTGAAGTCGGAAAACATGGATGACCAGAAGTTCAGCCGTTTCCTTGGCAGACGGAAGCTTGGGTAATGGGATGAAATGGGCTGACTTGGAGAAACGATCCACAATGGTCAGGATGCATGTGTTATTCTGCGACGGTGGTAGTCCGGTGACAAAGTCGATGGAGATGTGAGACCAGGGGCGGTGAGGAATGTGGAGGGGTCGAAGTAGACCCTCAGGAGGTCGGTTTGTGCCTTTGTTCCTGGAACAGACATCGCAAGATGCCACAAAGTTTTTGACATCCTCCTTCATGGTGGACCACCAGAAACGTTGGTGTAGGAGGAAAAGGGTGCGTGCTACTCCAAGATGGCAAGCCAGTCTGGAACCGTGGGCCCAGTTCAACACTTGAGACCGCACTGAGGCAGGAACAAAGAGTTTGTTGGGGGGAACGACGCTTGGACCTGGTTCTTGATTGAGAGTCTGTTGGACAAGGTTCTCAACGTCCAGTCGCGTAGTAGCTACGAGGCAGTTAAGGGGAAGAATCGTTTCTGGTGTGGGCGTGTCTTGAGGGGTAGAAAACTGTCGGGAAAGAGCATCAGGCTTGGCATTCTTGGAACCAGGGCGATATGACAATGTGAACTGAAAGCGGGAGAAGAATAGCGACCATCGTGCCTGGCGTGAGTTTAATCTTCTTGCCGTCTTTAGGTATTCGAGGTTTCGGTGGTCAGTCCAAATGAGGAAGGGTTGCTCCGCCCCCTCCAACCAATGTCTCCATTCCTCAAGTGCCAGCTTGACTGCCAGAAGTTCACGGTCTCCGATGCCGTAATTTCGTTCAGGGGGTGTGAGTCGCCGGGAGAAGAAGGAGCAAGGATGAAGTTTATTATCCTCACGGGATCTCTGGGACAGGATAGCTCCTACTCCGGTCTCTGATGCGTCTACCTCCATGATAAACTGGAGGGTGGGGTCAGGGAAGATGAGGATGGGTGCTGTGGTGAAGCGATGCTTGAGGTTCTTGAAGGCCGCCTCAGCTAGTGGGTTCCATCGGAATGAGGTTTTAGAAGAGGTGAGAGCCGTAAGTGGTGCCGCCACTGTGCTGTAACGTCGAATGAAGCGGTGATAAAAGTTGGCGAACCCCAGGAATCGTTGAAGTTCCCGCCTTGACGAGGGCGCTGGCCATTCGATGACAGCCTTGACCTTGGTGGGGTCCATCTAGATGCCTGTAGGAGAGATGTAGTAACCCAAAACAGACTGAGACGAGAGAAAACGCTGGTAAATTGAGGCTGGTAAGGCGCACAATAAACTGGCAATGTCGTGGTGTCGGACCGTGACTTAAAAAGGCATGTGAAGTAATCAGTGATACAGAGAACAGGTGTGGAGAGCGGGAATTGAGGCGGTGAAATGAAAGGAGTGGATAGGAACATGGAGCGGACGTGCTCAGGTGGTCATGGCGAGGCTGTGGCTTGATGTGGCGTGACAATTCCAGTCTTTCATTTGAACCTCATGTAGACAATATCACCAGGATAGCATTCTTTCACCTCTGAAATATTGTTAAGATAAGAAATATATTGTCACTAAATGATGCAGAAAAACTAGTTCATGGTTTTATCACCTCAAGGTTGGACTATTGCAACGCTTTCTTGTCTGGTTGTTAACTAGGCGCATAAACAAGCTTCAATGAGTTGCAGCAGTGCAGCAGTGAGAGTCCTCACTAAAACCAGAAGACGTGAGCACATCACCCCTATCTTATCTACACTGCATTGGCTCCCTGTGAAATTTCACGTTGATTTTAAAATACTACTTTTGACATATAAAGCATTAAATGGTCTCGTGCCGCAGTATCTGAGTGAACTGTTAATGTCTTACGATCCGCCACGCCTACTTCAATCAAAGGATGCAGGCTGCTTGTCAGTACCACGTATTATTAAAACTACAGCAGGGGGCGGAGCTTTTTCTTACAAAGCCCCAAAGTTATGGAATAGTCTTTCTATTAATGTTCGGGACTCAGACACAGTCTAGGCTAAAAACCTATTTATTTAGCGCAGCATGTTTGTAAATAGATTAACCTTAGGTAAAGGAGCAGATCTGGGGGACTCATGGACGTAGAGTATTCTGGTGAACTGGTATGTTTAGATGCGGTCTTCCCCACTCTCATTGATCACTCAGGTTTGTTGACGGTGAGGTGATTGGTTGCTTTACATCTCAGTTCCCCCTCATGTCTGTGTTTCCTTCTGGCTCTCCCTTTTAGTTATGCTGTTATAGTTAGTCCTGCCGGAGTCCCTGCTTGCACTTTGCACTAAATATACATTCACCTTATACATTATGTGACTGTGACCAGACCTAACTGTTATCTCTCCTCTTTTGCTCTCCCCTCTCCTGTTCTCTCCCTCCCTCTCTCTCTCTTCCCTCTCTCTTTCTCTTTCCCTCTCTCTGTCGAGCTACACATGTCGTTCTTGAGCTGCCATTGATCCAGACTCCCTCTGGACCTGCCTGAATCATCCTGGTGCCCCACTTCTGGTTGGAGATCTCGTCACATCGATGTCCCATGTGTCTCTTTGGGATGCGTCCGATGTCTGGGGACTGTTTCACTCTACCATGAAGACAGTCCTCGCAAGATGTTGACGGCCATTTCTCTGAGGACTTGGCTACAGTCGCTCGATAGTTCAGAACTGGAATTTCCTACAAGGCTATTGTGGTTATTGTGCCTCCAATAACTACCTGGACTCCATATTAAAATCAATTAACATCTATTATACTGAACTGCCTGCCATCCAACACACAGTGTGAATGCAGATCAATTCCTGCTTTCTATTTCACCCAAATGAGGATGGGTTCCCTGTTGAGTCCGGTTCCTCTCAAGGTTTCTTCCTACTGCCATCTCAGGGAGTTTTTCCTTGCCACTGTAGCCCTCGGCTTGTTCATCAGGGACTATCTGACCATTTTTTGATTCATGCACATTCACATTTCATACAAACTTAAATAATTATTTTGAGTTTGTAAAACTGCTTTGTGACAATGAAAATTGTTAGAAGCACTATACAAATAAAATTGAATTGAATCACAGTTGCACTCAGCTGGATTCAACTTTCAAGAAATTAAAGCACAAGAATGCAGTCTGTTATCGTTGGCTGCTCTCTGAGACAGGACTGCCCCTACTCCAAGATCTGGGCATGGACCTCCTTGACAAACTGCTTGTACAGGTCAGGGAGGATCAGGACAGGTGCGAAAGTAAAAAGGTCCTTTAACCCTTAGGAGTCTGCAGGTGTTTTGGGGCCCATAAGAAGTTCTGACATGTCCTGACATTTATGTACAAGTATTTGGGCTAAAGTCTAATTACACTGTATTCAGCACAAACTGGGCTACAATAATATGTGTGCAGCATGTATGTACAAGTTTGTATTATAGAGAAAATGATAATTATGCATGATTATTGAAAACATCAACAAAAGAATAAGTGATAAAAACATGTGATAATCATCCTGCTCATGCATTCACAGAAAACAACATATTCATTTAAATTTTCTAAGACACTTTTTGTTTAGAAAGGCCGTATGTGAGGAGGCGTGAATGATCATGAATAGTGCTGTAATTCAAACCATAAAAGACAAAGAGCTGCATAATGAGCTGCATGAACCTTTCAGTCAGGTATGTGATGGATAGAGGAGTGCTACAAGAAAACAATTTAAGGACAAAATAACTTTTTTTGTATGTAGTTTATTTAGAATATAGTTAACTGACAGGCAAAATAACTTACTCTTACACCCATTACATAACCTCATACAAATACATATACAGTACTCGCTTACAAAGTTAAAAGAAAATGTCCAGGATTAAGTGGAGAGGGACACAGATGATCTTATACAAAGAAGGCATATTTATGGCATAAATATAGCCATGCAAAAACAGACATTCAGGGTAAAACAGTGCAACCAAGAACAGGGCGCAATGAAAAAGGGGTCACACACCAGGACACTCTTACATCCTACACAAAGAGTCATACATCTTTGTGCCACTCTGAACTGAAGACATAAGTGAACATTGCATTTCTTGCATTTCCATGGTGTTTTTACCTGCTTACCATACACTGCTTTACAATGCACACAGACCCTGTGACCAGCAGTGGCAACATTCCTGGCACCCGAGGTCAGTCCATGTGCTGGCTGTACGCAGTTACAGGTGTTTTCCATGAAACAGTGATGGGCCATCTGTATCTCATCTGTTTACATCTGTTTTCTATGAAACAGGTGGCTGATCATTTTCACTGTCACAACTGTTTATATATTTAAAAAAACATAAGCAAGATAACACAATAAAATAAACTACTGTATATTTTGTGATATCATCATCATTCACTAATGACCATGAATAAAGGCAACACACCCTGCATGAATAGAGGTGTATCTGTACTAGGAGACTCCCGTATACGCCATTGATTTTTGGAAGTATCTACAAGTACCACTGAGCGTATACATCAAATTCCACCAAGACAGGATACTTCCGGATTGATACCAATTCAGATGTATCTTGCTGAGGAATCCTTCCATTGTACAGCAATTTGTTGCCATGGCAAATAATCCACTCAAGGATTTTGTCAGGAGACCTTCACACCTCAAGCCCCATTTGCATTTTACACCTTTGCACAACTCTGCTCTTCCCTATTGGTTGTGTTATCTGAACACTGATTGGTTGTTTAAAAAAAAAAAAAACACTCCCAAAACCCTGACATCTATTGGGACATTACCCAGCTCATTTTTATTTAGCCCAACCCAAGCCCTCATAACTTCAAGTGACTTGATTGGTTATTGGGCAGGTATGTAGATAGACCCTATACCCCCTCCCCACCCCAACACCACTATACATCCCCCATATCATTTAAAAAATGACAATAGAATTGATTCAGAATGTTTTTTATTAAAATAAAACCAAACACTAATAAATGAACAAAGCAAAGTAAGAATGAGGGGGGAAAAACATAAAATATGGAAAAAATTTACAAATGTGCATTTATGAAGGTGCAATTAAATTTAAAGCAATACTAAAACAAACATGCACCAGTGCTTGTAGATGTCCAAAATAAATGTCCTTCTAGCTCAGTCCCATTAGATAATTATACGCTGACTCCTCATTGGACATCAACTCCAGCATTGCAGTTTGCCTTACTGGTGTCTCTTAGCTGAGACTTTCCTGTCCGAGACAAAGAGTATTTCCTCTGCAAAAAAAATAAAAAAATAAAATAAGAGACAGAAACAATTGCAATGACTATGTTATGCGCGCTCTTAGCTCTTCTATTCACATGGCTTGACTCTTCCTGCAGTCTTCTCTCATCAAACTTGCTCTCAAATGCATCAAGACTCTGCATAGCTCTTTGAGAAGAGCAGTGTGTGCAGCTTGCTTCTCCTTCAAACCCTCAAGTTGAAGAGACAAAGGCACACCATGGCCAATCCCTCCCCACCCACTCGGCGATGAGAAGAAGTACAGCACCTCTTTCTGCTAGTCATTAACATACAAACGGGCCTTCACACCTCACAGCCATCACCTCTCACTGCTAGCTGTGAGGACTTGTAGAAAGTTTCACTGATTCCCGTATACACCCACATACATGAGGTATCTGGTCGTTTCACAAAATTTCCTTTGCATTCTACCTTTCCAAGCACTCTGCCTCAGACATCTGGCAAACTTAAAGTTTAGCGGGGATTTCCCATACCATATTTGTTCGGATACAGCTCTTTTCATGCAGTGTAGGATACTTCCAGAAAGATACCAATTCGGATGTATCTTGCTGAAGTATCCTTCCATGGTACAGCCATTAGTTGCCATGGCAAATAATCCGCTCAATGGTTTTGTCAGGTGATATTCACACCTCAAGCTCCATTTGCATTTCACACCATTTCACAACTCTGCTCTTCCCTATTGTTTTTTTTTTATCTCAACATTGATTGGTTGTTTAAAAAAAAAAAACCATCCCAAACTCTGACATCTATTGGGACATTACCCAGTCACTTTCCTGTTAATATTATTTGATTGATCATACCCAACCCAAGCCCTCGTAACTTAGTGACTTGATTGGTTATTGGGCAGTATATTGATAGACCCTATCCACCCCCCCTTCCCACTGTACTATACATCCCCCACATCATTTAAAATTGACAGTAGAATTAATTCAGAATTTTTTAATTAAAATTAAACCAAACACTAATAAATATACAAAGTAAGTATAAGAAAAAAATGAACAAATGTGCAATTATGAAATACTAAATACTAAATCAAACCTGCACCAGTGCTTATTAGAGTTCCAAAATGAATGTTCTTCTGGTTTAGTCCAGAAAAAAAACACCCAGAGATGTACCAAACTTAATACATACAGTGTGACAAAAGTGAGTACACCCCTCACATCTCTGCAAATATTTAGTTCTATCTTTTCATAGGACAACACTGCATAAATAACTCTTTGACACAATGAAAAGTCGTCAGTGTAAAGTTTGTATAGCAGTGTAAATTTATTGTCCCCTCAAAATAACTAAAAATACAGCCAATAATAGCTGAACCCCTAGCAACAAAAGTGAGTACACCCTAAGTGAAAATGTAAAATGTCAATATTTTGTGTGGCCACCATCATTTTCCAGCACGGCTTGAATTCTCTTGGCCATGGAGTTCACCAGAGCTTCACAGGTTGCCACTGGAATCCTCTTCCACTCCTCCATCACAACATCACGGAGGTGGTGGACATTTGACACCTTGTGCTCCTCCACCTTCCTTTTCAGGATGCCCCAGAGGTGTTCTATGGGGTTTAGATCTGGAGACATGCTTGGCCAGTCCATCACCTTTACCCTCAGCCTCTTTAGCAATCCAGTGGTCATCTTGGAGGTGTGTTTGGGGTCATTATCATGCTGGAACGCTGCTCTGCGACCCAGTTTCCAGAGGGAGGGGATCATGCTCTGCTTCAGTATGTCACAGTACATGTTAGAATTCATGTTTCCCTCAATGAACTGTAGCTCCCCAATGCCAGCAGCACTCATGCAGCCCCAGATCATGACACTCCCACCACCATGTTTGACGGTAGGCAAGACACACAAGTCAAGTCAAGTCAATTTTATTTGTATAGCGATTTTAACAATTGACATTGTTGCAAAGCAGCTTTACACAATCAAAAGAAGTAAGTTTATATGCTATGTGAATGTGTATGAATCAAAATGATAAGATTGTCTTTGTACTCCTCACCTGGTTGCCGCCACACACGCTTGACACCATCTGAACCAAATAGGTTTATCTTGGTCTCATCAGACCACAGGACATGGTTCCAGTAATCCTGGTCCTTAGTTTGCATGTCTGCAGCAAATTGTTTGTGAGCTTTCTTGTGCATCATCTTTAGAAGAGGCTTCCTTCTAGGACGACAACCATGCAGAGCAATTTGATGCAGTGTGCGGCGTACGGTCTGAACACTGACAGGCTGATCTCCCATCCCTTCAATCTCTGCAGCAATGCTGGATGCACTCATCCGTTTGTTTTCCAAAGCCAATCTTTGGATCTGACGCTGAGAATGTGCACTCAGCTTCTTTGGCCGACCATGGTGAGGCCTGTTCTGAGAAGAACCTGTCCTCTTAAAGAGCTGGATGGTCTTTGCTACTGGGCTGCAGCAGAGTTGCAGAGCAACAATTCATTTTTTCAGGTCTTCTGAGAGTTGTTTGCCATGAGGTGCCATGTTGAACTTCCAGTGGCCAGGTTGAGAGAGTGGAAGAGCTTTTATACCAAATTTAACTCACCTCCTATCTGGTGACACCTGAGACAGTGTAACACTACTGAGTCACATGACAAAAGGGAAGGAAAAGGACTAATTGTGCTCAATTTGACATTTCACATTTTCACTTAGGGGTGTACTCACTTTTGTTGCCAGGGGTTCAGCTATTATTGGCTGTATTTTTAGTTATTTTGAGGGGACAATAAATTTACACTGCTATACAAACTTTACACTGACGACTTTTCATTGTGTCAAAGAGTCATTTATGCAGTGTTGTCCTATGAAAAGATTTTTAGCCCCTGCCTTAATGGAGTCTCTTAGCTGAGAATCATTTAAAATGATTATGTAAAACCCCATACAAAACAGGTATAGAAACAACATTCTTACCCAGTTTGTGGATCATATTTATGTGGGCTTTTTTCTGAATTATGGCGCCTTAGAGCTTCCTGTACCATGGAATAAAAAATGCTTTAAGACATACATTTTTAAACAACATCATTGGACTGGATGTGACAAACTGTTAAATAAGCTGCAACAATGCAAGTAACAAAAAGTAGTTGTGTAGCCAAGTGCTTAGGCTAATTTGGCAAGGTATAATTTACTATTATAATGTCAGCTAACATAAAAGTCAACTTACTGCTATGCCCATGTTATGCACCTTCTTTGTTCTTTTATGCACATGGCTTCACTCTTCCTGAGGTCTTCGCTCATCAAACTTGCGCTCAAGAGCATCAAGACACTGGATAGCCTCTTTAAGAAGAGTAGTGTGTGCAACTTGCTTCTAAATAACATTATAGATAGCAATGTCATTAGCTAACAAAAAAACTAAACCAAATAGCAACCATAAGCTAAAGCTAACCAAAATGGGATGAAATACATTATAACATTTACACCACAGCTGATACAGACAACCATCTGTAATCTACATAAGGCATTAGTTTAGCCACTGGTAACTAGCATGTTTGTGCTAAGCTACATAAGGCAGCATATTCACATGATTAGCAGTGTTATCTACGTGCTACCCTAAACTGTGTAAGGGACATTGATGGACAATGTTACATATGAGCTGGCCAAAGATAGCAAAAAAGAGAAAAAATAAAATAATATGTGTTTTATATTATCAGACTAAGGATTATATGAGACTTAATAACATACCCATGGTAATAACTTGCTGGATTCTCCTTCGCCGTTCTCTGTCGGAGTCTCAGTGTTGTTCTGAGGAAAAGCTAAACTTCTCTCACTGTCCAGAACATTCTGTAGAGCTTCAGAAACCTGTACAGCGTATAACATCTTCCACACATGCAGAAAACCCATTTAATCTGAGTGCGTACGTAAATTACCCAGACTGTTTTCCTGTGCATAACATGTGGCCGTGCTCTTCTCACGGGCATGACCTTGTATGTAGATTACCCTGACTGTTTCCCTGTGAACAGAGTGTGGGCGTGTCCTGTTTCAGGTCATTATCAGATAATGAAGTGCGACGGAAAGACTGTATCTCTCCTTGGATTCATACGGATTACATAAACTGAGAATATTTATTTTGTACTTAACTTGCTTTATTTAAAAGTAGACTCTTTAAACTTTATATAAATATATTTCACATGTCTGTGTGTGCAGTATTCTCTGAGTTTTAATTAATTTTAGTGACGGGTTTCAGAAAAATATTGATTGAGACTGAGACGGCTGAAAGCGCACCCTGTTTATTTTCTTTATTTTACAAAAGCACATTTTTTTGTAGATATTGTGAGTTTACATAAATAAAATAAGACCCTTTACAGATTTAAATGATGTACTACACTATGCTGTATATGATAAAAAATGGCGGAGCATTTTAAGTTCTTTCTACAGTTACCTGAAAAAAATGCAAGTGGATCCGCTGGCGGGTTTTGACTTGACTTCAAAGGGTTTTAACTTGGAGAAGGCTATCTCAGGTTCAGGAGTCCAAGAAAATGACTAAAGGGTGGTGAGGTGAGATGGTGTAAGGTAGCTGCAAACAGAACTATATTTCCTGATGAACTTGTGATAGAATGAGGTGGTTGTAATATGGAACTCAAAATTCTCAGCTTTAACATACAGATGGTTCTAAAGGTCACATTGGAGAACAGATCGTATGTGACTTATGTGTTCTTCCAACGTATGAGAGAAGATCAAGATGTTATCTAGATAGACAAATACATAGCGATTTGCATGTCCCTTAAAATGTTGTTTACCAAGTTTTGAAAAACTGCAGGAGTGCTGATTAACCCGCAAGGCATCACCAAATATTCGCAGTAGCAAATTGGAGTGTCGGAGGCTGTTTTCCACTCATCACCCTGTTGTATGACAGGACAGAGTTGAGATCAGGGTCAGAGTCAGGGCTTGAAGAGGTCTTGGTGGTAAGCAAGCTAGTCAAGTGATCGCAAGGATGATTGGGGTATGAGGAGAATGGACTACCAGGAATGAGAGCCACCTATGATGGCTTTCTCCAATAACAACAGACACGGGCTTAATCCCATGAAGGATGAATGCGGTGAAGGATATGACCATTCAACACATGGACCATCACTGTGGACATGTGGGTGGGGGGTGTAACCAGTGATTGTGCTGGAGCTGAAGGTCAGAACGTGAAAAATGTTCCACCTGCGATCAGGATGTGGTCAGCGAACCCTTCTTAAATTCTCTCTCTTGAGCTGCCCTTGTTTGCCCTTGAGAGTGCAAACAAGGAACATGAGGCTTTTTGACTTGGAGTGGAAGGGTTCAAAACAGACCAAAGCTCAAGAGAGAAGGCCGCAGAGGAATAGCAAATTGCCCAAAGACTCACCTTGCCTGAAAGCAGTGAAATAACAAGGTGATCTCGGAACACTCTGAGGGAAAAGAAGAAGGATTATGGAACATCATGACAAGAAAGTCATGCAAAGTCTTGGTTCTCCTGTATATCATTCCAGGTGAGGCAAATGTGGTTCAATACAAGGCTTAGTGACGTGGGTAAGCTGGACAGTGGGCATGGACAGAGATTGCAAGGAGAACTGGCTGACACTGGTACTCAGTTCTTGTACCATGGAAGAAAGTTCTTTGAGAGCCTGCTCATTCATAGCAGTCATGGAGCTGAGCTTGTTTGAGGCAGAAGGCGTTTTATAAACTTTTAGTAAACTTTAGATGGTACACAATTAATGGAGAAGATGCAAGGATGCAATAACTGTTGTTGAGCGTGGTTGCTAGTGGATCAATTCAATTTATTACAATTTTATTTGTATAGTGCTTTTAACAGTTGACATTGTCGCAAAGCAGCTTTACACAATCAAAAGAATTATTTAAGTTTGTATGAACTGTGAATGTGTATGAATAAAAATGGTCAGATCGTCCCTGATAAGCAAGCTGAGGGCAACTGAGGCAAGGAAAGGAGAGAGAGGGAGAGAGAAGAGGAGAGGGGATCACACACAAGGAACTCAATGTCAGATTTTGAAGAGTCGACTGAAACAGATAACTGGAGAAGGAGGTGAGCAGTATAGTAATACTGTACACTGAATTATGAACCCAGGTTTGCTAGTGCTAGCCCATATGCGGTCAGAGCAGATTCACAAAACAGGGTTCAGGGCAGATCCACAAACAGCATTCAGATTAGATCCACACAGTGTACAGAGCAGATCCACAAATAATTGGAGGCACACTCAGTGAAATCCCTGAAAGGTGGAATAGCTCCAGCGCACTTAGTTTACTAGTCGTTAATCCAAATTCATAGATGATGGTTCTCTTGGTCAATTTAACCCAAGAGGTAGATTCAGAAATGAAAAGAAAGGCAAAAACTGTGAAGGTCAGGGCTTCAAGAGACAAGGGAGTAGGCCTAGAAGGACTCAAATCAACACAAAACACATTCCTGACTCTCTTTTTTTTAACCACTAACCTGTAATAGGAAGTGCCTTGAGCTGAACTGAGCTTACACATTATTTCCTTTGTGGAGATTCCCTAGGAGGTATCACCAGGCTTTTATAGTGTATTGTGATTAACTCTAAGATGCATTTAAGCATTTAAATTCTCAAACAATTGTGTGAATGAAGTCATGTAAATTGCATTGATGTCTTTGTCAAGAACTTTGAAACTGTATAATGTTTCGTGGACCTTCATACTTATGAATGTGAGTGTAATTGTAGATAGTTTGCTTTTAATTCCACATCACTGCAGCAAATCTAAAGTTTACCATTGGCAAAAAATACTTCTTATGGATATGGATCTGAGAGCATTCATCCTTATATGCAGTAAAATATTGACAACAATTAAATAAAAAAAGACAATATAATATAAATAATTCTGTGGTGGCTATGTTCACTATATTCACAGTTTAAATTCTTTAATAATAGAATATAGACAGTCTGCACCTGTCAGTTCGCTCAAGCATAAATCCTGCTCTTTAGAAAGACGTTTCCTGCTCCACACCCAGCTAAACACACACACTGAGTTTAAAGCTGTAAAACTGAAAGATGAGTGTAGAGGAAGTGAGATTTGCGTGAAGACGGCTGAGTGATCCTCTTTCTCCCAGAATAGAGCAGCACTTTCACCAGATGTTCAACTTTTTTCAGCCAAACTCACTGAAGCACAACACACAGCACTGAATCTACAGCTAAACACACTCTCTCATCACACTGAGAATGACTATTAACTGGAATAAAAGAAGACACAATGTCCAAAATGAAGCTTTATTTCAGCAGAGCAAAACTACAGGAAGAGCAACAGGACAGTGAAGAGAGTAAAGACAGAAATGTCAGCATTGTGTAGAATTGAAACTCTATTGTAGATGGATGTGTAAGCAGCTCAGTGTTCAATTCTATCTCGGAGCTGTTAGCCTTCACACTGGCTCTTTCTGAACGTGACCGGATGATTGACGCCGTCATGGGAGACCTTACAGACAAACTCCTCCCCCTTTTCCCAGAGCGCTTTGCTGAGGGTCAGGGTGCTGCTGCGCGTGTAACCGTCCTCCTTCCGTTCTTCCGCGCTGGTCAGAACCCCGTCCTTCACCTCTGAGCCGTCCACCGTCCAGCTCACCAGCGCCCCCTGTGGAGAGTAGGCAGACAGCAGGCAGAGCAGCGAGGCCGATCCCTCAGACGGCTGCAGAGAGGAGGGAGGGAGCAGAGACACGGAGGGCTTCACACTGGGACCGGCTGGAGACCACAAACACACAATAAACACACATTTACACACACTTACACAACATTTCCTCATTACTGCTTATTCACATGACTGCGGTTCAGTAGAACTACTCAGCAGGAGAACATTTACTAGTTACTGCTTATATTGTGGAGCCACTCTGACTTTGATCGGCTTTATTCTGCGAGTGTATTTCAGTCCTCCTAAGTTGTTCTGTTACTTTTACATGTAGTCCTACAGAAAAATAAATCCACTGCTGATGTAAATACACTGATATTCCACAGAATCAGGGCTGGAAAATGCAACATCACACCTTCCCTTTGAGTTTCTGATAACAAGATTTACTCGATTACAAATCACATATCTGGCAAAAAGCCTGAGAAATCAGTTGAGTGATGGAAATAACCCCATCACACCACATCCACCTTTCTACACACTGTTTATCTTTGTTTGGAGATTCAACATCAGTACATCAGTACAATTATAGAAGGCTAACAGGCACAGGATTAAGTTTTATACCATGTCCTTCACAGCACACAATATCAACTTAAGAAGCTGTGAATGTAAAAGTGCTCTGTTTACTGACCAACACAC
The DNA here is from genome assembly GCA_030347435.1 of Clarias fuscus. Classification (NCBI taxonomy): domain Eukaryota; kingdom Metazoa; phylum Chordata; class Actinopteri; order Siluriformes; family Clariidae; genus Clarias; species Clarias fuscus. Next base: position 47,154,598 of record CM059204.1, on the reverse strand, counting down.
TGCACACTGAGTCAGGTAACAGTTAAATTCTGAGGTTTGCAGTTTTATGGTATTCCTACTTTATTGCATCAAATTCTAAAAAGAAAACTATGCTGTGTTTATGTCCAAATTATAAATCCATGAAAACAACCAACCAGCCAACAAACGACCAAACAAACATACAAATAGTAATTTATTCTAGTAAGTTATTTATTAGAGTTCAACATATAAATGGAAAATAAATACTATTATATTTGTCCAAAGTTCAACAATCTAATTAAAAATCTAAATACCATTTTTAATTAAATAAAGACTTACATTTCACAATGAGTTTGGTTCCTCCACCGAAAGTCCACCACAGTGATACATTCTAATGAAGCCGTCGTACAAAAACCTCTGTTTCACTACAGTGACCACACACAGACACACACACACACACACACACACACACACACGCACACACGCACGCACACACACACACACACACACACACACACAGAGACACACAGTTGTGGTGTTTGCATATGTGTGCTGTGTCAGTGCTGCACACACTTTAAGAGCTGTAGTGCTGATCAGAGTGTGTTCAGTCCTTTCAGAGCCACTGACACGCAGCACAATGATGATGGTACTGATTCTACTGCTGGGGACACTGGGACTCCTCGCTCACCGTGAGACACTCTCTTTACTTTTATTATTCATACACATCAGCACATCACTCTCACACTCACTACTACATTTGTTTCCATTATTTTAACTCTGCATCCTTTTCTTTAGAGTCCTTTGGGGAAATCGTCCTGACTCAGTCTCCAGGAGCTCAGTCTGTTTCTCCAGGACAATCTGTTACTCTCACCTGTACAGCCAGTGCTTATGTTGATAACGATCTCCAGTGGTATCTACAGAAACCTGGTGAAGCTCCTAAACTCCTGATCTATAATGATGTTACACGTTACTCTGGGGTTCCAGATCGTTTCAGTGGCCATAGATCTGGTTCAGATAATAGAGGATTTACTCTACAAATCTCTTGAGTTCAGCCTGAAGATGCAGGAGATTATTACTGTCAGCAGGATGAGAGCTATTCGTACACACAGTGTTATAGCGCCGTACAAAAACCTCCCTCAGCTGTAGAGGAAGTGCTCTGAGTCAGAAACACACACTGATCTGAGACCAGCTGCAGAGCTGCTAAAGCTGCACTCCACTGAACCTCAACATAAACTGAACACTGACTCATGCAAGAAGCAATATACAAACAAACTGATTTTGTCTCTTATTTTTTATTATATCCATACATTTTTTCTTCATTTATTATTATTATTTCACATATCCCAGTTAGAAAGTTAGGACTTTCAGCCAGACTAATAATTAATATACAGTTAAATTGTGAGCTAACTGTACTTGGATTGCAAGTATAATACCTTCCTGAAGCGTGCTTGTGTATCAAAACACTCGTATATCAAAGTGAATTTCACCCATAAGAAATAATGGAAACTCTAAAGTAAAAATAAAACAAATTAACTGGCATTTTACCTTTGAAAAGTTTAGTAACACAGAGTCGACAGTTCTGTAATTTGTGCCTTTATTGATAACAACAGAAAAACATGAAATAGTTACAACAAATGCTAATTACACACTCTGGTTCTCTGCTTCCCACGTTCAGCTGCTTGTTCGCCCCTCTTTTTAAACATGATTAAAATTCTTACCATTACTCACTACTGCCATCTAGTTTATAGGTGAACAATAAAACCACTTTACTAAAAAAAGCATCCTAGCTGGAGTGATTGAGACCAGAGAGAGGAGGGGGGAGGGGTGCTGCTGTGTAGCACACACAGCCAAGTGAGCACACACACATACCTCCATGGGTGAGCGCACACACACACACACACACACACACACACACACACACACACACACACACACACACACACACACACCTTTGCACGAGCACACAGACGCTCACACCCCCACCATCCCCCACCTCCCCATGTGCAAGCACACACATACAAACACAAATAGTTACTTTCGAGAAAAACCATTGATTCAGTTGAGATCACGATCCGCTTCGTGCCACCTGATAGTTGATTATTTAGTACTTGAATATACAAGACTCACTCATTATAAAATATATATATATATTTTTTTTTGTGCTTATCTTGCAAACCGGGTTCCTCACAGTCTAAGGTTCCACTGTATTTGAAATTTGCTGCTTTGGAACAACTAATTTTGTAAAGTGTATTTTAGTTGTAATTATACAAATGCAGACTTTTAAGTGTATTAAGTGTACCTTAATGATCTGAAGTGCAACAGCTTCAAGTATGCTCTAAAATTCATTTGATCACCTTTAGCTTTGATCAGGGTGCACACTGTGGTGTCCAGTTCATTTGTAAAAATGATTCACACTCTGAGTCGTGGAATATGGCGTGTGCCATCAGGGAATAAGAAACCCTCCAGAGATGTGATGTGCTGGTGATTCAGTACATTCAGGTGGTCATGTGACTTCATTTTATTTCCACGTAACGTTGCTGAGTCTCGACCTGAGCGACTGAAGCGACCCCAGATCATAACACTGTCTCCAGAGGCTTGTACAGTGGACACTATGCATGATGGGAGCATCGCTTCATGTGCTTTACGTTTTGTGGATGCTTGATGCAGCACAATAATGTGACCTTTTTGAAACAGTCTGGACAGTGTATATGGCTGTTTATGTACTGATGCACATACCTGACATCTGACACAGAGACTAGTTAAGTTAAAGTATCTTCAATGTATCATAAATAGAGAAATAATTGACTTATTGTGGTACAAATATACAAGTAATATATTATGAATATATTCTTATTACAATAGTTGCAGGTTCACATTTACATATAACCATGTGGAGTTTAATTTAAAACTTTTTTTTTTATTAATTAATAAAAATCCATCTCACCATTGACAACACAGGTCATGATTCTTGATGCCACTGTTGCTTACATATATTAATGTAATCAACATTAAAATAATAACAGACTTTCTGTGTCTTTTTATATTTTTGTTTAGCTCAGAGAACAGGCACAGTCTCAATCTGGTATAATTTTAGAAAACCGTAGTTGAGTAGTTGATGTGTGTATACAAGTTTTATGTATTTTGATATATAAACTTACCAAATAAAAAGGTAAGTTTTAAGACCAGATTTAAAATCATCAACAGTCTGTGGCATCCTCAGATACTCAGGGAGAGCATTCCACAGTCTAGGTGCCGCCGAGCAAAAAGGCCGATCTCCCATGGTATGAAGCTTGGTCTTCGGAGGTTTCAGAAGATAACCTGAGACAGAGTGAAGATTTCGTGAAGATGTATGTGAAGTGATAAGTTCTTTGAGATAGGGATGGGCATCCCCATAGATGCATTGGTGGGTAAGAAGAGCAACCTTGTATTCAATTCTGAATGAAACAGGCAGCCAATGAAGAGATTTGAGGATGGGCGTAATATGATCATATTTACATGCTCGCATCAGGATGATAGCAGTGCAGTTTTTAATATATTGCAGCTTTTGGAGGCTTTTTCCAGAAGTCCCAATGAGGAGAGCATTGCAGAAGTCCAGCCTGGAGGAGACAAATGCATGGATTAACTTTTCCGCATCTGCAAATGTAAGTGCTGGACGCAGTTTAGCAATGTTCCTGAGGTGAAAAAAAGATGTCTGACATGGGCCTCATACGTCAAATGAGAGTCCATTTTAACCCCGAGGTTAATAACAGATGTCGACAATGGGATATTCTGACCGGAAAAGGTGATGCTAGTGATGTTGGATGTCCTATCCTGGTGTGGGGTGCCTACTAAAATAGCTTCAGTCTTAGAACTGTTCAGCTGCAGGAAATTTTGCTTCATCCAAGACTTTACCTCATCCAAACAGAGGGTCAAAATGGGTGATGGCGGAGTGGATGAGGAGGTTGAGTTTATCCTGAGGTAAAGCTGAGTATCATCAGCATTACAATGAAATACCATTTTGTGCCGGCAGAGGACACAGCCCAGAGGAAGCATATACAATATAAACAACATGGGGCCGAGCACTGAGCCCTGAGGAACACCACACGTAACACTGTGTGTAGCGGATTTAGCGTCTCCCAGGGCAACTTGCTCCGTTCTTCCGGTAAGATAAGATGAGAGCCAGTTGTAAACAGAGTCAGAGAGACCTACAGTATGACGTAATCTGTGAAGAAGAATGTTGTGATCAACAGTATCAAAGGCCGAGGTTAAGTCCAACAGAATGAGGAGTGATGAAGAGCCAGCATCCGCCGACATCAGCAGGTCATTTGTGACTCTTACCAGAGCTGTTTCCACGCTGTGACAGGGGCAGAAACCAGACTGGAATTTCTCAAACAAATCATTTTGTTTCAGATGAGACTGAAGCTGTGCAGCCACTACTTTTTCCAGAACTTTTGAAAGGAAAGGGAGGTTAGAAATAGGCCTGTAGTTTGCAAGCACTTCTGGATCTAAGGTGGATTTCTTAAGAAGATGACAGCAGTTTTCAGTGAAAGGGGAACATAGCCAGACTGGAGTGATTTATGATCCTGGTAATCAAAGGACTTATAGCACAGAGGTTGGATTTAACCAGAACTGCCGGAAAAGGGTCCAGAGCACAATTTGATGGTTTCATCTTTCTGATAATGACCTCAATCTCTTGCTGTGAAACATCAGAAAAAAAGCTGAAATGTTGAAAAGTCCCTGGCCGTGGGTCATCCATCAAGTCAGGCAGTGAAGAGGAACTGGATATTGACGAGCAATTCCAGTGCTCGTCAATATGCAAATGAAAATTGAGAAATTCCACTTTTTTCCTGAAGAAAGTAATGATGTTATTGCATCTCTCCTCTGTAGCTTCCAGATGAGATTGAAATTGCGGATTCAGGAGGCGATTAATAGAAGAGAACAGTGGCTTAGAATTTCCAGAGTTATTGTTAATGATATTTGAGTAAAACTGTGATCTTGCAGCTCTCAGCGCACTTGCATAGGTCTTCTGATGTTCTCTGTAAACTTGCTTGTGAACAGCGAGTCCTGAGACCTGTAAACGTCACTCAAGAACACGCCCAGCTGTCTTCATCTTCCGCAATTCACACGTATACCAGGGGGCTGAACGTGAGAAGCAGACCATTCTATGTATGACAGGGGCATGGAGATCGAGGAGACTGCTGAGGGATTTGTTGTAAAAGTCCACTCAGAGCAAAGTCCGTGAAGCAGAGCGTGGGTCGAGATCCAAAAGTCAAGGCAGAGAAAAACGCTGGAAAATTGGGCATGAGGGCACACAATAATCTGGTGAGAGGTGGTGGTTTGTGAAAGAGTTATATAGAGCAGAGTAATGAATGAAAATGAAGAACAGGTGTGCTGAACCGGTGAATGAGGCGGAAATATGAAAGCCGTGGACTGGAGTGTGGAACGGATTCATTGGTGATCATCGTTTGGCTTGAGGTGTGGGCGTGACCTGGTGTACCATGACAAATATCACAGTAATAAAGTAGTTTTTTTGTGTAAATGTACATTTTTTGTCATTATTTACATTAACTTTACTTTTACACAAGTTTGGGGGGGTGTTACTTCACTACAATTTAAATTGTCTTCATTAAAGTTGAACATTTCCTTGGCCAAATTTAAGAAACCAGTTTAAATTGACATCCAAAAAAGACAATTCATTATGCAATGTAAACTTTGTTTGGCCATGTCAGGGATAATACAGGTTTTGTATTGGAACTTTGGATCGAACTTCATTTCCCAGAGTGCACCTTCATCACATGTTAATATACCATCATCCGTAGCTTGTTTATGCCTGTGTGTATAAATAGTTCTTAGATTAGCTAGCAATTTGTCTTACATCTATTACAGTTGTAGTCACTTAAAATAGCAGAGGTTGGGTGAATGGCATGCGAATGGTGTGTGGCTGCTCTTTGGATGGCGTAATCCCCCCCTCCCTCTCCTGCCAGAAAGGCGTGTCAAGATTTCACAGTAAACACGCCCATTCAAGACCTATTTATTAATTTGCCTGGTACCTGGTGCCTGTTTTTTTTATCTGGCATTTTGAATATCACTGGCAGCACCGGCAGCGGTCAGATGTGACTTTAGAGAATTTAATGGTCTGTTTACCAAGTCTGTTGTCACAACGTCATTCCTCTTTCCATCAAAAAGACACTAAAGTTTCAAAAATACCATTAATTTATTACAAAAGCTCGAGAAAGTTGTAAGAAGAGTCTTAAATGTCTTCAGAATCTGACTGAGTGTTGTCTGGATTTAGATAAATTCAGCATTTATTTATTCTTTGGGTAAGAGTTAATCTGCAGGTTATTTCTGTGACTCGAATATAAAGTGATGCAATCCATGTGTTACAGAAAAACAGACTTAAACAGGCAAGGTCGTGTGAAAAAACCTGAGCGTGCGATTTATTGACAGTTTGTGATAAGTGGAAACTATGAATGAGTAAACCGGATTGTCTTAACTGAGTTGATGATGATGGAGCTGGTGGAGGTTTGAAGCGGAGCAGATGACACAGAGAACATGGAGGAATCACAGACCAGGAGACGAGACGAGACGAGACAAAACAAGGAGTAGCGTTAGCAGGTACGTGGCAGAGTCTGTTGTCCATATGTGGCAATGTGATGGGCCCTCCTTATTGGTTTATAGGTAAGTGATTCATCACGCACGATAGCCTATCAGAATGGTTCTCGATTATATTTAAGGCGGGAGTTCTCTTACCTGGCGTACGCCACGACTAGGACCGCCCTTACGGTGTGCGCATGAGCAGAAGTGTCCGCAGTGGCCAATTGATATCTGGTTGAGTCAGACTGTCCACTCTTTGAACGCCGTGGAACTTGTTCTGCGTACGCGCCTTCGTGCGTGACATTGTGTGAGCTGTGAGCAGCGGTACAACTCGCGTGATAAAGCGATTCATCCTGTGTGATAAGGGTGTCCGATGCAGTGCCGGTGAACCGTTTAAAGGCGGAAGTATTTGTCTTCCGCATTGATGGAGGACGGTGCTGCTGTTTTTCTCTTCTGGTTTTGTTGTTTCGCTTTCTTTTTTTTTCTTTCTTCGTGGATCTGCTCCGGGTTAGGGGTTACACCGTGCATGTGGAGTGTGATCATGGATGGCTTGCTGTAGTACTGGTTTGGAGCTGCCCTGCTACTACGGCTATCTGCATCTGTAATCCTTACGGATATTGTGTTGTGGTGTAGCTTTTGGAGAACTCTGAATTTGACATGACTGCTGCAGTGAGGATCTAGCTCGAAATTTTTTTTTTTTTGGTTTAATTGTGGTTTTTGCCTTTTTTTCTTATTTTCTGTTTTCTTGTTTGTTGTAAAAAGAACTTGCTCTTTCCTTAGTTTTTGTTTGTTTTATATTGTGGATGTGTGTGATTTTGTTACTAAATGTCCATCTTAGGCACTGGGAGGCCGGGATGTTAGCTACTTAGCTGGAGCACTGGTGTTATTCTAACAGTGTGGAGTGCAGTGTGGCCTGGATTCACGTTTCACCTCGTGTGTGGATGTGTGTGTGGATGTGTGTGTGGATGTGTGTGTGATGAACAAGTGCACCCGTACTACCTGTACTTCAACTAGCCTGTCCCTGCCATTGTGAAGTTTGTGCCTGTAATTTGGTTTATTTCTTGTGTTGTGTGAGTATTGTTTTTTTTTGTTTGTTTTGTGTGAGTACACAGAGTGCCCGGTTGACTTAAATTTAGTATTGTATGCTAATGAGCCTTTTAATTATTTTATTGTGAACTAAAATAAAGTTTTGTACAATGTCCACACGTCTCTCTGGGTTACTTGGCCTACAAACCTGTGTGTCTTAGTTGGGTTATTTCCCCGGTTAACCTCGGGGTGGCGTAATCGGTTTCAAAATATTTTCTAATCCCTCAGTACTGTGCCACACATAGATGAAGTCAGACGCTGAGTGAAGGGAAGTGTGGTGTACTGTACAGTGGGCCGTGTTCTACATTATCAGAACAAGAGACACCTGCCAGGATCTCCTCTGCAGGTGAAGAGTAGAGGACCAGGACCAGCCACTAACTAATCAAAAGCACCTCATTACCTGTGTGGAGGACTTTCACTCCACTGGCCCACTCACCTCAGAGCTCAGTGGAGCTCAATTCACAGCAGAGATGGAATCTGTTAGAGCTCATAATAACCTGCTTCTGTCCTCTGAGTCTTGGAGCTTTGGGCACCGCAGGCTTTGGTTCTACACTGCAGGAACCAGGGATGTTTCTATGTGGAGGTTTAAAATATCCGTCAATCCACCATCCTGAATAAAAGCAATGAGAGAGAGAGAGAGAGAGAGAGAGATCAGTGAAGTGAGAGAGATTTACATGAAGAACCAGAATAGAGCAGCACTTTCACCAGATGTTCAAGAGTCCAGGAAAATTAATCTACACACACACACACACACACACACACACACACACACACACACACACACACACACACACACACACAGGCGTTTCCATAGAGAGAGGTTCCACTTTGCATTAGCAGCTCATGCTTCAGCGCTCTGCGAGTGTTTATAGCCCTGTGACTTTAACACTTCATGACTGAGAGCTGCTGCTCAGCGACTTCACCCACAGCAACCATGAGTTTGATCAGCGTCTTCATCTGCACACTGGCCCTCTGCGCTCGAGGTAACACAATGTTTTATCTTCTACTGTTCAGCTGACAAATCCATGTGAAGTAGGCCGACTAGATGAACTTCAAACTCAACATCATTATTAATGTAGGGAACCATTTATTCTTCTGATTGTTTTCAGGATCCAGAGGTCAGGTGACTGTGACTCAGAGTCCTGCAGTGAAAACAGTTTCTCCAGGAGACTCAGTCACCATCAGCTGTAAAACCAGTCCTGCTGTTAATACTAACTGTGCTTCTAGCGCTGACTGTATGTCCTGGTATCAGCAGAAACATGGAGAAGCTCCTAAACTCCTGATCTATTACGCTAACAGAAGACAATCAGGTGTTCCATCACGTTTCAGTGGCAGTGGATCTGGATCTGATTTCACTCTGACCATCAGTGGAGTCCAGACTGAAGATGCTGGAGATTATTACTGTCAGAGTTACCATGAGATCAGTAGTAGCTCAGTGTTCACACAGTGTTAGAGCGTCGTACAAAAACCTGTGTGAGTGTGACTGCTGCAGCTGCACACACACACGCGCGCACACACACACACACACACACACACACACACACACACACACACACACACACACACACACACACACACACACACACATCACAAAGCAAAGACACAAGCTCTTATTTGAAAAAAAAATTATTCTTTAATGTCCTGTTATAAATTTTTATAAAATAAAGAAAAATTAGGTTCAGAAGTAAATATATTGTAAACACTTCTGAAATATCCACGTGATAAAGATTGTAGAATTTGGCAAAAATAATTTTCATTAGAAATGTTCAAGCATCCGGGGTCGTGATGTAAGACCTCACACAGTGTTTCAACATCAACAGTCAGTGAGTTTGATTATTGATGATTTCAGTAAAGTTTTAATCAAACAGGACATCTGCATCCTTAAAGACATTTTATGTTAAAATAGTAACCTGTATAGTTCCTGTCAATTTTATTTTACATAGAAACTAAAAAAAAAACAGAAAGAAAGAAAACATACTCCAGACCAAAAATGGTCGAGAAGACAAAGGGAGTTTTTTTTCTGTCTGTTCAGCAGCTAGTAATAAGTGCACAGGTGTGTTTAGGTGAGTTCACATAGAATTTTCATTGTGAAATATCCTAATGATCAGACTGCACATCAAACCCAAACTGATCAGCGTGAGATTAGACTAAATTATTAAAGTTAATCAGGGGTTTTAATCATTTCTGGGTAAAATTGATAAGAATCCGTTCTGTGTCTGCGCAGCCTTACTGTATCCACCTGGGGATCTCTGTGCCAGTTTGCCCAATGTGTCTGTTTTATTCAGTCTTATCAAGTTTTGCATTATTTTCTCTGGCACAGCTCTGACCCTCATGTCGACAAACAGCAGAAGCAGATGGCAAGTGATCAACACCAGAAGCTTCTACCTGCACTACTGAAGCAATTAAACACACCTGAGGAATCACAAACACTCGTCATGCACCAACATTAGGATGCCGTGAAATAACTGGGATCTCAGATTCATATTTCGTCCCAGTTGGGTAAACACTGTGATTGCCAGTGTCTCATGCTAACACGCCAGAGTCATTTCCTGTGTCCCCACAATCACAACCATAAAGCAAAACCACACCGTCTTTGCATCTGTCCAGTTTAAATAAATGGTCCATCCATCTTATAATCTCTACACACATTTCTAAGCCCCACAGATCAGATTTCAGATTTGTTGACACCTCAGTCTAATCAAATCTCAGTGTGCTAATAGAACACAACACATATCAGCTGTGCAAGCACAATCAAACCAAACTAAATACTCTCTTCTCAGCTGTCTAGACTATTTAAGAGTAACAAGAAGCTCAAGAAGACAAACATGGAAAAGCACAAAGAAGAAGAGATGCAGGGGACGAGGTAGACAAAGGAATGTTCTCTACCTTATGAGAGCTGTTGTGGTTATCAATGTTATAAAGCCATGGAATGAGTGTTAGAGAAGATTAGCAGCAAGTGCAGCCGGATCAGATCCATAACACCATGGATATAATTAGTTCCACTGGACATCCATTATGTACAAGTTGACATAAATTCCTCTGTAGAATTCATAAAGTACCAGATAGCAGTGGAAGAAATGTTCTCTTTAGTGGATGCCAAGAAAAAGAAATGATCAACATGGTGATGGTAAATCATGAGAAATCCAAACACACATCATAGAGGACAATGGTATTCTCTGAAACATCACATCTGTTGCAATAATCGTTTCTGACCGTGTACTGAGAATAGTATAGTGGAAGAAACAATGTATCTTCCTTCCACTATACTCCCATTCATTAGTCCAATTAAAGGCTCTTTAGATCCTTTTATGGTGCTCAATAATAATAATAATAATAATAATAATAATAATAATAGGAAATTATTATTTTCTAACATAATTTCAGTTACAGTAGTTCCCAGTTCAGTCTGTTTAGAGACATGGCCAACAGTTACAGGTTTAGCTAATTGATGTTACACGTAAATATAGTTCTTTAGATTTTAGGGTTTTTAGATCCAGATGTTATTCTGTACTTTTCATTGATGTTCTTGAATAAAATAATCTTTCTTTATTCAGTTAGGTCCATCTAATTTTTCCTTTGCACCAGCCACTTACAAAGTGATTCAAGTGGACCATAGTTATTTGGAGAGAAGTTCGTGTAAATCCGACCGGCTGTGGGAATATATATTCCACTGTCTTGTAAAATTTGTCAATGGTGAATTTGTTCCTTCATAAACCCTGGCGAACGGTAATTTCCTCTTATTAATGCTATTGTTGTTGTTGTTGTTGTAGAAAAAGAAGGTTGGTTACATTTGGATACTTTTGTTTAGTAAACATGCAGCCTATACTTAAAGATTTAAAGAAACTGCTTTTAACAATTTCAGATCGAAACTGAAATTTCATGCTGCATATCTTTTGGAATTGAACTACAGCTGCACTTTCCCATGGTGCTTGGTCTTGGAACAATATGGTTTTAACTTTAACTGGTACAATTTTTGAGTTGAAACTATTTAGCAGAGCAGCACCATATTCAGATCTTCCTCGTGCAGTACCTTTTTTCATCATTATAAAGCTTTCATAGAAATGTGTCTGGTCTAGACATTTTTAAAAACCACAATAATGACCTGATTAAGTAACATCCTTAACAGAAAGTGATACAGCAAAACTCCTTGACATAACCACATCCAAAGTACATCCATGACCGTATGTACTCCTTGTCACATGATATGAGGACACATAATATGAGTAATGGGAAGTAAAGATGTCTGTACATTTATAAAAGTGTTATTACATAGCGCAGCTATACACTAATCTTTCATGCTAATAATAAAGTCATTCATAAGAGACGGTGGAACTATTCAATAATTATGATTTTAGCACTCCTGTTACAAGAATAAAATCAAGCCCATAGGCTGTAATAAGAATATTAATGAAATAAGATATATTATTTAAAGATAAGATATTAGGAAAAGCTACCTCAGTAACCTGTACACATTATTCCAACATCACAGCATCATGAATGCAGTGGGAAGGACACAAATCCTGTACTTGAGTAAAAGTAGAGATCTCCAAGGTAAAACATCACTTTAATAAAAAATTCTCCATTAACATGTCCTATTGAGGAAGGTATAATTGTACTTAAGAATCAAAAGTAAAGTATTAGTTTAACACTCAGATGAAATAATTAACTGAGATTTCACTATACAGTGGAACCTCGGTATATAAACATAATAAATTCCTAAGTTCTGCTCGTAACCTGATTTGGTTGTACACGATTGTTTTTCTATAGGTAGACATGTAAATAGAACTAATCCGTTCTCTGTCATTATGAATTATATAACTATACTCTGTCATTACTAACTATATATATAACTTTAGATTCTATTGTTTATATAAAAAACGATGGGTGGGGAAGCGATTAGTTTTTAGTTGGGAGGACGTTAGTGTTCGGAAGGAGAGTCCCCAGATAAGAGATACCAGCTTAATGAAGTTGGGAAATGTAAAGGACCATGGATTAAAGGAGGTTAATTTATTCTGGGTGTGTTACCCAAATGAACATGATTTCCCTTTTAGTCTGGCTCCTCACAAGATGTCTTTTTTGCTATGGTTGACTCCAGCTTGCTCTTTAGGGAAGAACTAAAGAAATCTTTTTGATCCAAGATGCCGGCACGGCAGTAGCACGCAGCGGCCGCTCCGGAGCCAAAATGGTGCTGCTCTGTTTACTTTGTGTTGTAGTGTGTTTATTTTACCCAGTATATGGACACTGGCGCAAACGGTGTTCGTACTTACCACCGCCAGACACTTTTACAACTAAATAAACCGGCAAATTTATTTCAAGATGAGCTGGCTTGTTTCGGGAACCAGGCCTCCAGTCCTCGGCGTTGCCTGATGCCGGTGGCCGGAGCAAGGGACATCGTAAGCGGTGCGCGAGGAAGCGGAAGCACGGCAAGCGGGCGGGAGTCTGTGCTAGGCTAAAAACAAACCCTAGCCGGCCGGCTCTTCCGTCCATCATCTTATCTAACGTCTGCTCCCTGGAAAATAAACTGGACTACATCCGACTACAACAGGCTACACAGTGTGAGGTTAAGGACTGCTGTGTATTTGTTTTCACGGAGACATGGCTCAGCGACAGAGTTCCAGCCACCAGCATTCAGCTAGAAGGACTAGCCTCGTTTCGCGCCGACAGAAACGCAGCTCTGTGCGGTAAGACTCGCGGTGGCGGCTTGTGTGTCTACATCAACACGAAATGGTGTAAGAACTCTGTGCTAGTTTCTAGCTTTTGCTCATCGTTGCTGGAGATTGTGACAGTTAGAGGTAGACCTTTTTATTTACCGCAGGAATTCACCCCCGTTTTCATTATCGGAGTGTACATTCCACCTAGCGCTAATGCTAAGGAAGCGCTATGGGAACTGTATGCTAAGATAAGTAATCTGCAGAACACACACCCGGATGGACTGTTTATTGTTGCTGGAGATTTCAACCATGCAAATCTCAAGTCAGTGCTTCCTAAATTCCATCAGTATGTGGACTTTGCAACGAGAGGGGAAAACATGCTGGATCTTGTTTACACAAACATCCCCGGCGCATATCAGGCAGAGCCCCGCCCCCACCTCGGCTACTCAGACCACATCTCTGTTATGCTAATTCCAGCATACAGACCACTTGTCAGGTGTTCAAAACCGGTTCTGAAGCAGGTGAAAACCTGGCCAGCAGGAGCCATCTCTGCTCTTCAGGACTGTTTCGAGAACACTGACTGGAACATGTTTAGGGAGGCTGCGACTTACGGCGACTACACCGACTTGGAGGAGTACACGTCATCAGTGACCAGCTACATCAACAAGTGCACCAATGACGTCACTGTCTCCAAGAACATCATCTCACGACCCAACCACAGACCGTGGATTACTGCAGAGGTGCGTGCACTACTGAGAACCAGAGACTCTGCCTTCAAAGCGGGGGACAAGGCGGCCCTAAGAACAGCAAGGGCCAAACTGTCCCGGGCCATCAGAGAGGCGAAGCGCGCACACGCCCAGAGAATCCACAATCACTTCAGGGACAGCGGTGACACACGGCGCATGTGGCAGGGTATACAAGCCATCACAAACTACAGGACGACATCACCTACCTGTGACAGTGACGGCTCCCTTCCAGATGCGCTGAACAACTTCTACACACGGTTCGACATGCAGAACGACGTGACGCCGAGGAAGACCACCCCTCCGCCGAATGACCAGGTGCTGTGTCTCACAGCTGATGTGTGTCTCTCGGCTGATGTGAGGAAAACTCTACGCAGAGTCAACCCATGTAAAGCTCCTGGACCAGACAACATCACAGGCAGAGTGCTCAGAGAATGCGCAGAACAGTTGGCAGATGTTCTCACCGACATATTCAACATCTCTGTGAGCAGCGCCGTCGTTCCCACATGCTTTAAATCTACCACCATTTTCCCCGTGCCGAAGAAGTGTTCTGTGTCCTGTCTCAATGACTACTGTCCTGTTGAACTCACACCCATCATCATGAAGTGCTTCGAGCGGCTCATCATGAGACACATCAAGACCCTGTTGCCCCCCTCACTTGACCCCCTGCAGTTCGCGTATCGTCCAAACCGTTCCACGAACGATGCCATCTCCACCACACTCCACCTGGCACTGTCACATCTTGACAAGAAAGACACTTATGTCAGAATGCTGTACAGAGACTTCACTTCAGCATTCAACAGAATCATCCCCCAACACCTGATTGGGAAGCTGAGCTTGTTGGGCCTGAACACCTCCCTCTGTAACTGGATCCTGGACTTTCTGACCCGAAAGACCTCAAGCAGTGCGGATCGGGAGCTACACCTCCAGCACCACCACACTGAGTACTGGAGCCCCCCAGGGCTGCGTGCTCAGTCCCCTGCTGTTCACACTGCTGACTCATGATTGTGTAGCGACACACAGCTCCAATCATATCATCAAGTTCGCTGATGACACGACCGTGGTGGGTCTCATCAGCAAGAACGACGAGTCAGCGTACAGAGAGGAAGTGCAGAGGCTAACGGACTGGTGTAAAGACAACAACCTGTCTCTGAACGTCGAAAAGACAAAAGAGATGGTTGTTGACTTCAGGAGGACTCGGAGCGATCACTCTCCGCTCAGCATCGATGGCTCTTCTGTGAAGATCGTCAAGAACACAAAATTCCTGGGCGTCCACCTGGAGGAGAACCTCACCTGGTCCCTCAACACCAGCTCTCTGCATAAGAAAGCCCAACAACGTCTTTTCTTCCTGAGAAGGCTGAGAAAGACACAGCTTCCACCACCGGTCCTCACCACCTTCTATAGAGGAACTATTGAGAGCATCCTGAGCAGCTGCATCACTGTCTGGTTTGGGAATTGTACCATGTCAGACCACAAGACCCTACAGCGGATAGTGAGGACAGCTGAGAAGATCATCGGGGTCTCTCTCCCTTCTATCGAGGACATTTACACCACACGCTGCATCCGCAAAGCCACCGGCATTGTGGCTGACCGGACACATCCATCACACTCATTACACACACCCATCACACTCACTCTTTTTCCTGCCATCTGGAAAAAGGTACCGAAGCATTCGGGCCTCACACCCAGACTGAGAAACAGTTTTTATCTGCAAGCCATCCGTCTCCTCAACACAAAGGGACTGGACTGATAAACACACACACACACACACACACACACACACACACACACACACAAATCACTCAGACAAACTAAATAACATCTGGACTGAACTGATAAACACACATGCACAATCACACTGATGTACACCCATCTCAATCTGCTCATACCTACCTACCTGTGCTGCTCCTCGCAATTTTTTGCACAATATTTATTTGACTGCTATTTGCACATGCAATATTCTTGTCAAAATGTAAACTGTTTACTGCTGCTCTACCCACTACCTCAATTCATACTTCATCAAAAAAGTACTGTTATGTGTTACATTGTTGTGTCTGTCATGTACCTCTTTGTTTGCACATTTGCACGTGCACTTTGTCTATTGTGTATTTTTGTATAGATATTTGATAGTTCTTCTTGTAGAGTAACTTAAAAATGTAAAAATGTATGTTGTAAATTTATGTTGTTGCATGTATGTAGCACCCTGGTCCTGGAGGAACGTTGTTTCGTTTCACTGTGTACTAACTGTATATGGTTGGAATGACAATAAAAGCCTCCTTCACTTGACTTTCAGCTCCTTCCAAAGATGCTCAATAGCATTGAGGTCAGGGCTCATAGAAGGCCACTTTAGAATAGTCCAATGTTTTCCTCTTAGCCATTCTTGGGTGTTTTAGCTGTGTGTTTTGGGTCATTGTCCTGTTGCAAGACTCATGACCTGCGACTGAGACCCAGCTTTCTGACACTGGCCAGCACATTTCTCTCTAGAATCCCTTGATAGTCTTGAGATTTCATTGTACCCTGCACAGATTCAAGACACCCTGTGCCAGATGCAGCAAAGCAGCCCCAGAACATAACAGAGCCTCCTCCATGTTTCACAGTAGGGACAGTGTTCTTTTCTTGATATGCTTCATTTTTCTGTCTGTGAACATAGAGCTGATGTGCCTTGGCAAAAAGTTCCATTTTTGTCTCATCTGTCCATAGGACATTCTCCCAGAAGCTTTGTGGCTTGTCAACATGTCGTTTGGCATATTCCAGTCTGGCTTTTTTATGATTTGTTTTCAACAATGGTGTCCTCCTTGGTCGTCTCCCATGTAGTCCACTTTGTCTCAAACAACGACGGAGGTGTGATCTGACACTGATGTTCCTTGAGCATGAAGTTCACCTTGGATCTCTTTAGAAGTCTTTCTGGGCTCTTTTGTTACCATTCGGATTATCCGTCTCTTTGATTTGTCATCAATTTTCCTCCTATGGCCACGTCCAGGGAGGTTGGCTACAGTTCCATGGATCTTACATTTCTGAATAATATGTGCAACTGTAGTCACAGGAACATCTAGCTGCTTGGAAATGGTCTTATAGCCTTTACCTTTAACATGCTTGTCTATAATTTTCTTTCGAATCTCCTGAGACAACTCTTTCCTTCACTTCCTCTGGTCCATGTTGAGTGTGGTACATACCATGTCACCAAACCACACAGTGACTACCTGGAGCCCTATATATAGGCCCACTGACTGATTACAAGATTGTAGACACCTGTGATGCTAATTAGGGGACACACCTTGAATTAACATGTCCCTTTGGTCACATTATTTTCAGCATTTTCTAGGGGTACCATCATTTTTGTCCAGGCCTGTTCCATGAGTTTATGTTTTTAAATAATTTTGTTGAAGCATGGTTGAAAAGCAATGTCTGACTTTCATTGGTTAACATTCATAGAATTCTTATTTATTATTACTTTTGTCAGATTAAAGTTATTTCTGTGACCATTGTGAGTTTTTCTTTCATTGACCGAAGGGTACCAACAATTTTGTCCACGTGTGTATGTAGCACCCTGGTCCTGGAGGAACGTTGTTCCGTTTCACTGTGTACTAACTGTATATGGTTGGAATGACAATAAAAGCCGACTTGACTTGACTTGACTGAGAAGATCACACATGTACAGTGGGCCGTGTTCTACATTATCAGACCAAGAGACACCTGCCAGGATCTCCTCTGAAGGTGAAGAGTGGAGAACCAGGACCAGCCACTAACTAATCAAAAGCACCTCATTACCTGTGTGGAGGACTTTCACTCCACTGGCCCACTCACCTCAGAGCTCAGTGGAGCTCAATTCACAGCAGAGATGGAATCTGTTAGAGCTCATAATAACCTGCTTCTGTCCTCTGAGTCTTGGAGCTTTGGGCACCGCAGGCTTTGGTTCTACACTCCAGGAACCAGGGATGTTTCTATGTGGAAGAGTAAAACATCCCTCAATCCACCATCCTGAATAAAAGCAATGAAAGAGAGAGAGAGAGAGAGAGAGAGAGAGAGAGAGATCAGTGAAGTGAGAGAGATTTACATGAAGAACCAGAATAGAGCAGCACTTTCACCAGATGTTCAAGAGTCCAGGAAAATTAATCTACACACACACACACACACACACACACACACACACACACACACACACACACACACACACACACACACACACACACACACAGGCGTTTCCATAGAGAGAGGTTCCACTTTGCATTAGCAGCTCATGCTTCAGCGCTCTGCGAGTGTTTATAGCCCTGTGACTTTAACACTTCATGACTGAGAGCTGCTGCTCAGCGACTTCACCCACAGCAACCATGAGTTTGATCAGCGTCTTCATCTGCACACTGGCCCTCTGCGCTCGAGGTAACACAATGTTTTATCTTCTACTGTTCAGCTGACAAATCCATGTGAAGTAGGCCGACTAGATGAACTTCAAACTCAACATCATTATTAATGTAGGGAACCATTTATTCTTCTGATTGTTTTCAGGATCCAGAGGTCAGGTGACTGTGACTCAGAGTCCTGCAGCGAAAACAGTTTCTCCAGGAGACTCAGTCACCATCAACTGTAAAACCAGTCCTGCTGTTAATACTAACTGTGGTGGTAGCGGCAAATGTATGTCCTGGTATCAGCAGAAACCTGGAGAAGCTCCTAAACTCCTGATCTATGCTGCTAACAGAAGACAATCAGGTGTTCCATCACGTTTCAGTGGCAGTGGATCTGGATCTGATTTTACTCTGACCATCAGTGGAGTCCAGACTGAAGATGCTGGAGATTATTACTGTCAGAGTTTACATGAGATCAGTAGTAGCTTGGTGTTCACACAGTGTTAGAGCGTCGTACAAAAACCTGTGTGAGTGTGACTGCTGCAGCTGCACACACACACACACACACACACACACACACACACACACACACAGTGGTGGAAATCATGAACACACTATAAATGAGAGGTAATTCCTACACTGAGTAAGAGCAAAGTAACACAGGTTTCATTATACTAGAGTAAATATATAAACAGCTTTTATTTATATAAGGACGAGTTTCATACAGCAAACAGGTGCAGCATGGAGAAAGGTGATTATTCTCTCTCTCAGCTGTTCAGTTTATACACAAACCTCTCTGCTAACATAATCTACACCCCACACACGATGTTCATACATTCAAGGAGCTGATTTTCTTTATCTGACCCAGACCAGATGTCTTCACCTTATCATTCAGTAGAAACTACAATCGGTTTGTTCCTGTTCGATCCTCAGACTCGTCTTTCTACAATCCAACAGGTTCACTAACGCTCCAGGTTGGGATCACTGGCAAATTTCTTTGTTTTCGTTAAGTGATTTATTTTCTACATTCTACTATAATACTGGGATTTTAAAACTATAAAATAACACATATGACATTCGGTAATTATGTAACAACAACATCAACACTAACAGTCAGTTGTTATTATAAGACATGAAGGTCGGCCGTTCTGGATCAGTTCCTACAAGAACAGTATTGTGTGTCGAGTGTGTTTGTAAACCCCATCGAGGTCCATGATGAAACTGTCTCTCATGAAGACCTTCCCAGGAAAGCGAGAGCAAAACTTACTGCTGCAGAGGAGAAGTTCATTTAG
This sequence comes from Clarias fuscus, assembly GCA_030347435.1. NCBI lineage: Eukaryota > Metazoa > Chordata > Actinopteri > Siluriformes > Clariidae > Clarias > Clarias fuscus. Next base: position 47,134,955 of record CM059204.1, on the reverse strand, counting down.
AGTCTCAACGCCGCTTCCTTCTCTGTTGCACCTGTTTTTCTGAAATCACAACTGTTTTGTCACATTTAAACTTTTCAATCACTCAATCAATCAATCAATCAATCAATCAATGAATTTTTATGCTCCTGTAGCAAAACCGAAATCATCCTTTTCACAACCCCTTTATGATCTCGGACGGCCAATACTGAAGTAGTATAATGCCTAGTTTAATTCAGTTAACGATTGCTCTTGCTGCTGGAGTTCAGCTCAGCGCACTGTGGGCCAGTAAACCCTTCCCATGCTGGGGCCTCGCGGATTGAATAGATCAGAATAACTTTCTGCAGTAAAAAAACTTTTACAAGAATTAAGTTATTTTTTCCCCTTTGTTTTTTTGCAATATTTTAGTTTACTACTGAGATCCAAAGTTTTCTTGTGCCAAAACAATTCGCCTTAAAGATCTGACTGGTGTTTATATGAATCGTAGCTTTGATATGGCTTTCTTTACGACCTTGTTCTGCTGGACTATAAGGGGGTGCTGGTGGTTACTATGACAACAGATTTCAATAAAGAATTAAACACTGGAATTATTTGAGCAATAGTCTCAGGTAGTATATACATAGTTCACTGTATGAAGTGTTCAGGACCTAAAATCTGACTTTGGGTCGATCAGTTCAGTTCTCTTGATTAAACCTACATCATGCTTGCCCTTAGCACATACATTTTAATGAGTGACTATAATGAGTGAATTGTTATTTTAAAAAAGGCTTCACTTGCTGATAACTGAATTTTCTGCCTTGTGGTCCTGTGAGCTGTAATGGATCCAGTTCTTTTACACTTTACCACATGATTTAACAGCATTGCATCAGCATTTGTTTCACTCAGGCTGCAGTTTACTGTTGGATAAGAGGTTCATTCTTAATCGCTCTCATTCATACAATATGTCACCCAAAGACCCAAATTTCCCTCCTCATCCTTATTACTTTTATCCAATAACACATTAGGGGTGTCCCTGATAATGACATAAGGGCGATGCTTTCTCATGTGCACACGGCTTATATCTACATCAACTACACGTCTGTGCTCATCTTAAAAACTTGAGATTTGTGACTTACAGTGTAATCTATTTACTGGAATATAATCTGTTGCAGTAGGGATGGTGCATGCACGTGTTTTATCTGTTTTCATAGCATTTACTGAACTCACAGCTTCCCTCTCACACGCACAACAGAGGCAATGGATCACATTTCACAAGAGTGAAATCTTCAGCCTCAATACCACGGTTTGGTCTACATACTCAGGACATTTGTTCCTAATTTACACATCAGGTCTCATCCCAATAGATTTACTGAGCACCAATAAGATTCAAATTTATCATACACATCTGGAGGAAGCCACACCCTTGGCTGTGTAATGTTTTCTCAAGCTGGATGTCCTGAAGTGTCCACAGAGTTCAGGAATCTGCCTCTGTATTTCACCAAGTTGTCAAATTCAAATGCTTTAATGACTGAATGACCTGCACAGAATCAACCAAAACTCTAATGTGTTTGTCATGGAGCTGCAATTCTATGGTTGGCATTTTGCTGGTTTACTCTAAGATCATAATTAACATATGTACCTACAGTGGATGTTTCTAAGATAAGAATTTGCTTAATCAATCACACAAGAATCTTGAAAAAGATAGCAAACTTTCCTTCACTGCGATCAGAGCAAAAATGGTTTGACTCCTCCCCTTCAGGCTGCGCTGTAAAAAAAAGTCCTAATTTTACAGAAAATAACTTTAAAATTTTATAGTACTTTTCCTTTTTTTAAAAAACTACAAACAAATCTCTGTAAAATTACAGACCTTATTTGTAAATTTTCAAGTCGACTTTTTTTAAGGATTATTTCAAAACTGAAAAATAGAAAAAATACCATTTTATTTTTACTGTGTTTTTTCTGTTTTTGTAAATTACGTACAACTTGACGTAAAATTACAATAATACATTGTAATTAAACATGAAACTCATTAGATAAAGTTTAATGTCCATACTAAAAATGTAATGTTTTTCTCTGTAATTTTGAGGTCAATCATATTAATTTTATAATACTTTGACATTCACGTTTTAGATGCAAATTTAGCATTTTCTCATGACATTTTAAAGGATTATCCACAGGAAGTGGCACAGGTAAGGCAGCAGAAGCATCTCACTTACATGTAGTATCTGCTTTATTCCTTCAAAGAATGTGAAGAGAATGTAGGAGACTGATGCTCAGTGCAGCACACATGCACACGTTGTAAACGCCACAAATATGTTTTTTTTTTTTTTGCCATCTAGCCATCACAGCTTAAAATAGCTAAAACATGTAGCTGTTTTAAAGCAGCGCTTTACATTTGAAATGACGTTTTGATATTTTGCTTGTATGAGGGGAACTATGGTGTTCTTTTTCTACCAAAAACGTTAGCGAAAACTCCGCGAGCTCTCCGCGTTAACTGTCACAGCCAATCAGAAGCTGGAAGTGGGAACATTCTAATCTTGTTTCTGATTGGCTGATCAGCAGCTGGAGGCGGAGATGTTCTAATTACCTTTTTATTATTGACGCATTTAAACAAGCGCACGTGTGTGGGCGGGACCTTGAGCGTAATAGCTTGGGTATCAGACACAGGTGTCACGTGATATGAACCAGCCAATCGGAAACAGGCGTCCTTCGAATGTTTAGCGCGCGCGGAAGTGGTCTGCAGCCCGTAAACGGTTTCTGTGTAAATTCAGAGGAGTGAAGACTTTTGAATCTAAGATCCTAATGTCTTCTTTTCTTCTCTCTTCCAATCCACCCTAATGCACCAAGGATCCAGTTGTTTACTGCCTGTTTGGAAGAGGATCTTTCTTGGATACACTGGACTGACCATGTTGCTATTTTGGTATGTTTTAGATTTGACTTACTTGCACTAAGGCATTAGGATTCTGAACTAAAAGGTAAACTTATTTGTATACATACATTATATAAGAACTATAGAGTAAAAAAAGGGACCACAGTGTAGTTTATTTGTAATAAAGTTTCCAATCCAACTTGAATTGGAACATTGGGAATCTTGTTTGAAATTGTTCATTTCTTCATAGGTTTTTAGTCAAGGATATTTCACAGCAATGTTTGTTTGTGAGAGAGAATGTTCCACTCTTATAGCACAATAGTCTAAATATTTCATTTGGTTTTCATTTTAGGATTTTAGTGTAATGCTATAAAACATCTTTTTATTGTATTTTGCTTCATACTTGTACTATCCTGTGTCACAGTTCTACAGGCTATTTTACAAATATTATAATCTTGAGTTTGTGTTAACACTTCATAGGAATTTATGAAAAAATTGTGAAATAACAGGGTTTTTGGTGTTATTGCTTATTTGAAGGTGTTTGATTTTCTATTTAGGAAAAATCTGTAAAATAACAGTGTTTCTCTGCTAATTGTCTAATGTTATGCTTTATTGAAGGTGTTTGATTGTAATAATTGTTGGAAAAAATGGAAAATAAAAACATTTTGCTGCAACACATCGAGTGCTGTTTTAATGAAGGTCTTCAATCGTATAAATTTAACAAAAATCTGTAAAATAACGTTGTTTTACTGATAAACTTCTAGTGCTGTTGCTTTATTGAAGGTCTAATCGTATAAATTTAGGAAAAATCTATAAAATAACGGTTTTTCTCTGTCAAAGATTAAACAACAATTTTTGTAAATTTAATGTTTTTGCACATAATATGAACTAGAGTATTTTACCTTAATTTGAAGGTTTTTGTTTGGCAGCCATTGCTGCCAGTCATTTAACCGTTTTTTATGATTTTTTTTTTTACAGTGTGCATCACCTCTGTTCGGTCCCCTCACTCTGCTCCTTCCTCCTATCTGCCATTCTCCCCTCACATTCTCTCCTTCTCTGCACGCTTCCTTAACATCAAGCAGATACATTTGTCATGCCCATCTATCTGTCAATTTACGTTGAGAGCCTCATCACACACTCCAGATTAAGTTGAATATTCCAGACTGGATTCCGCATCAAGTACATAAATCCTGAGTTTTTTGAACATCAGTTCATAGTTTAAACATGAGCAGTCCTCTAGGTTCAAGTGAAGTTGGTCTAAAATCCTTGCAAAGTACAAACAGTTTGTCCCCAAACTTGTGTCCTCCAGTCTGTCTTGAGTCTGACAGCTGTTTGTTGGCCTGCTCCAGCTCTCCAGCTCTCCAGCTCCATGATCTGTGCATGAGGGTTTTTCCTTCAATCTGACCCCTTCAGGTCAACCATGAGCATTTATTACAGATGAGCGGTTCCTCACCTTTTCAACCCTCCTCAGGGTCATGCCATTGATGAGGAAGCCGGGGTTTATGGAGTACTGCAGCACATAACTGATCTCACACACACACACTCAATTCAGGAATCACATACCAGGAGGTCTCAGTGTGAGCATGTAAATACCAGGCATCCATTCTTTATCCTCAGATAAGGAATAAGGAGCACAAACTTTAAGCAAAATATGTATAGAAAGTTTGAACAATCCAAACTACATCAGATCTGGCTTTAACTAAACAATACACATTATCTGGAACATCTACATGTTCAGCTGTGTGGTGGATGTGTGTGTCACCCTGCCTGAACAAACAGGTAATCTGAGAGGCATTCCCACAGTTCCCAGTGAAACAGTTAATATGGATGGAGACACTTCAGAGCAGCGTGACCAGGATCTCTCTGATTATGTGCCAGAGCAGCATGTTACACCCCATTACTCATTTAATAAGAAAATATATCTCACACACTCAGTGTAATGTTTCTTTTAAGTCTCTTGAATTCTTATATGTGTGGTCCACTGATAGTGTTCATATCAGCTAACTTTAAGTCAAACATCACAACTTTGATGTTCAACATCACAGCACTCAAAGCACCTCATCTGCTCTGTGGTGGCAAAAACAGTTTAGCTGTTCTCCGCCTCTTAAAATATATACAGTAAGTGTTCCTTCCTGGTTATGTAAAACCATTAAACTCTGACGGTGGAAGGACAGGATGTGTCTCACGCTGGAGCTCTTACACCCGAGCGAGACAGCTCTCATAGGGCCGACAAAGTTCCTGAAGCGGACCAGATCCTTCATGATTGCCTCGTCCTTAATGAACAGGGGCACGTTTGAGATTATCACTCTTGTAGCAGGGACAGACAGAGGGGTGACTTGGACAGCTGATCCTTTCACACATATTCCACTCTTTACCAGTGCACTCACGAGGTTTATCTTTGTAAGGAACACCACCACTGCTTTGTTCATCCAGGAGGAAGAGTTGATGTTCTCACACCCGATCTGCTCTCCCACCGCTAGCAGCACCTCCTCCATCTGTACACTGTCCTCCAGAACACACCTAACACCATGCAGGAGAGACAGAGTCTCCACACCGGCCTCAGAGGCCATCGTGCCCCGCCCACTCTCTCTCACTTTAAATCTTTAACATTTCTTTTACTAGTAACATTTACTAATAAAATTAATTAATAAATAAACTGAAGTTGGCAGTATTTTCAAAACTTGGCACAGCGCCACGCCTTCCACGCTTTTCCATACACCCAGTACATCATACACACACAGAGAGAGAGAGAGAGAGAGAGAGAGCACTTTTTATTATGTTTTTATTAAATACATCTACATTTACATCTATCCATCCCTGAACCTCAACACAAGTGAGGAAATTCATGACAGTTATTCGTCTCACTCAGGAGAAAGAAGAAATAAGAAATGTTCTATCAGAGTTATTTTATCTCTAACGCTCCTTTTAGTCCTCATACTGACACAATAAATCACTCTGGTGACTCTGGTAATGGAGAGGGGAATGTCTGGAGTAATGGATTAGACCAGTGTGCAACATTAATTCATTTATTATTATTTTTTTATCTTTTATTAATGAGTTTATTATTTAAATATTATTTATATTTAATATATAATTATTAATTCTTTTTTGATTTACTGGCAAACAAGGAAATTATTAGTTTTAGTGAATTGGGTGTAGAAAGAGACTTTTTTTACACACACACACACACACACACACACACTGAGTTTAAACCTGTAAAACTGAAAGATGAGTGTAGTGGAAGTGAGATTTGCGTGAAGACGGCTGAGTGATCCTCTTTCTCCCAGAATAGAGCAGCACTTTCACCAGATGTTCAACTTTCTTCAGCCAAACTCACTGAAGCACAACACACAGCACTGAATCTACAGCTAAACACACTCTCTCATCACACTGAGAATGACTATTAACTGGAATAAAAGAAGACACAATGTCCAAAATGAAGCTTTATTTCAGCAGAGCAAAACTACAGGAAGAGCAACAGGACAGTGAAGAGAGTAAAGACAGAAATGTCAGCATTGTGTAGAATTGAAACTCTATTGTAGATGGATGTGTAAGCAGCTCAGTGTTCAATTCTATCTCGGAGCTGTTAGCCTTCACACTGGCTCTTTCTGAACGTGACCGGATGATTGACGCCGTCATGGGAGACCTTACAGACAAACTCCTCCCCCTTTTCCCAGAGCGCTTTGCTGAGGGTCAGGGTGCTGCTGCGCGTGTAACCGTCCTCCTTCCGTTCTTCCGTGCTGGTCAGAACCCCGTCCTTCACCTCTGAGCCGTCCACCGTCCAGCTCACCAGCGCCCCCTGTGGAGAGTAGGCAGACAGCAGGCAGAGCAGCGAGGCCGATCCCTCAGACGGCTGCAGAGAGGAGGGAGGGAGCAGAGACACGGAGGGCTTCACCGTGGGACCGGCTGGAGACCACAAACACACAATAAACACACATTTACACACACTTACACAACATTTCCTCATTACTGCTTATTCACATGACTGCGGTTCAGTAGAACTACTCAGCAGGAGAACATTTACTAGTTACTGCTTATATTGTGGAGCCACTGGGACTTTGATCAGCTTTATTCTGTGTTAAACACTTCTTACTGATGTGTAATATAAAGTGCTCCCTGTGTGATAGTAGTAAATGGATCTGATTACAGAAATGTTCAGTGTTTAACACAAACACACAGCAGCATTCGACTGTATTTTCCATCAGCACAGAGACTTTAGAACAATTTACACACAACTTCAGATATCAACCAGTCACCAGGTTTATACACACACCCACACGCAGACACATACACACACACACACACACACACACACACACACACACACACACACACACACTCACACTAGTTATTTATATAATTTTTTTATTTTACTTTATTCATTTTTTACACTTTAAGATTTACCTTTAATCTTGAGTAATAACTATAAAAATCACTAATATTACTTATTTAAAAATGTATTGCTTTTTAATAACAGATTTTTTCATTTATATTTATCACAGATTAACAGAAATATTTTATAATTATAGAAGTAAAAGTGACTTACAGATGATGAGTTTGGTTCCTCCACCGAAAGTGAGCCACAGTGATACATTCTAATGAAGCCGTCGTACAAAAACCTCTGTTACACTACAGTGACCACACACACACACACACACACACACACACACACACACACACACACACACACACACACACACACACACAGGCGTTTCCATAGAGAGAGGTTCCACTTTGCATTAGCAGCTCATGCTTCAGCGCTCTGCGAGTGTTTATAGCCCTGTGACTTTAACACTTCATGACTGAGAGCTGCTGCTCAGCGACTTCACCCACAGCAACCATGAGTTTGATCAGCGTCTTCATCTGCACACTGGCCCTCTGCGCTTGGGGTAGGTTTCACCTCAATACAAATTAGTGCACTAATTTAATAATAAGCAACTTGATACTTTGTTCTCATTTTGTTTTCTTCTTTTAACTACCATTACTATCATTATTAATGTAGGGAACCATTTATTCTTCTGATTTTTTTCAGTATCCAGAGGTCAGGTGACTGTGACTCAGAGTCCTGCAGCAAAATCTGTTTCTCCAGGAGACTCAGTCACCATCAGCTGTAAAACTAATCTTCCAGTTGATAATGATTGTAGTAGTAGCTATGATTGTTTGTATTGGTTTTTGAAAAAACCTGGAGAAGCTCCTAAGCGCCTAATCTATTGGGCTAACAAAAGGTCATCAGGAATTCCAGATCGTTTCAGTGGCAGTGGATCTGCAACTGATTTCATTCTGACCATCAGTGGAGTCCAGACTGAAGATGCTGGAGATTATTACTGTCTAACTGATCATTACAACATATTCAAATCTTCTCTGTTCACACAGTGTTAGAGCGTCGTACAACAACCTGTGTGAGTGTGACTGCTGCAGCTGGGGCCTACACATATATATATGTGTGTGTATTAAGAAAACCACTTATCATTGAGATTAATCAGGAAAAACACTTCAGTTTGGGAGAGAACATAAAAGCATTGGAAAAGAATCATGTGGTCTAATGAGTCCAGATTTACCCTGTTCCAAATTCATGGATTATAAGGGTAATGAGAGAGGCGAATAAAGTGATGCACCATGACTAGTGTCTACTGTACAAGCCTGTAGAAGGCAGTGTTATGATCTGGGGTTGCTTCTGTTGGTCAGGTCTAGTCTCAATAACAATATGTGGCAATAAAATTAGGTCAGCTGATGACCTGGATGAACTAAATTATATTCTGTACCAAAGACTGTAGCAGGTTTTTCCATGGATGGATTTTTTACTTCACTGACGGCACGGCCATATTCCAAGATGAGGCTCAAATTGTGAAAGAATGGTTTAGGGGCTTGAAATATCATTTTAACACATGGATTGGCCAACACAAAGTCCAGACTTTAACCCCATTGAGAATATTTGGGATGTACAGGGGAAGACCTTACACAGCAGTCTGACTCCCATCTTCATAACAAGATCTTGGAGAGAAATTCATGTGACTCTGGATGGACATAAATGTTGTGACATTGCATAAGCTTATTAAAATGATGCCATTGCTGTAAAATAGAGTTTGTGACTATTTTTGGCTAGGTAGTGTACTATATTAATGCAGTTATAATAAAAATATAATCTAGTCAGGTAAGGTATCATTTCATTATAAGCCATCATTATAATTCTATGTACCCTACCTAATTAAACAGCATTCTGTGGCTAAATTTGGCACATGATATGCTTAAGTTGTTGAAACTTAAAAAAAAACACTGCCAGTATTAAAAATTGCTTATTGGAAAGCAACACCTACAGTAGTAGCTTTTCCAAACAGCGGGCTGGTCCATGACAGAACGTGATCCCTGCAATGACACAGTGAATGAGGTCCCACCTCAATAACACCCTCTTGTGCTGATCTAATGAACTGGTTGCAATGGTGGCCAGGCGGAGCAGTGACTTCTTCAGGTACCTGCAGTGTCAGGAGCAGCCTTATAGACAGCCTGGAAATAGCAGTTCTTGCATTATCAACATATTTTTTTTTTATAACTAAATCAAGCTCGTCATCTTGGATGATATATACAGTGTCAGTTTCTGAGTACCAGACATTAATGATCCTTTAATCATCAGAGATTTCATGCATATAAGACACGTGCCAACTGGAAGTTACTGCATTGTCTACATACAGTATTTTCACCATGACATCAAGGTGGTCAGCTTGCTCTGTCACTCTCATATACTTATATAATATTAAAAATTGTAAATATGCACAAGTATGTTTTACATAAATAAATGAAGGTAAGGATGGACTATAGTACAGTATATTTTATATCCATGAGAGGCCATGAATTATTAAGAGTGTTTTGTTTTTTACATAATCTGTTACAATGTATAGCGATGCACATTAACACTATCCAAAGTCACAGGTTAAGTCAAGTCAAGTCAAGTCAAGTCGGCTTTTATTGTCATTTCAACCATATAAAGTTCAGTACAGAGTGAAATTAAACAACAACATTCCTCTACGACCAAGGTGCTACAGACATAAATTAAGAGAATCTAACTAGCTAACTAAGACACATAATTAACTGACTAAAATGACACCAAAAATTAACAAAACTTTCTAAGTACTATAAAAAAGACAACATAAAGTGCATGTGCAAATGTGCGAACAAGAGCAGCAACACGACAACATGACCGTGCAATATGATGTGATATACTGTAATGGTAAGTTGAGGTAGTGCAAGTAAATGACATTAAAAAAAAAAAAAAAAAACAGTAAACCTTTCTTGTGAAAGTAGACGCAAAGACAGGAAAAATGAGGTAATAAATATAAATATTGAGCAAAAAAGGAATTTCAGTTTGCTGTGTGAAATTGCTAGATAGTTGTAGATCAGTGTGTTTGCACCTGTGTTTGTCAGTCCAGTCCCATTGTATTGAGGTGATTCTTCATCTGTGTGTGCGTGTGTGTGTGTGTGTGTGTGTGTGTGTGTGTGTGTATATCAGTCCAGTCCCATTGTATTGAGGTGATTCTTCATCTGTGTGTGCGTGTGTGTGTGTGTGTGTGTGTGTGTGTGTGTGTGTGTGTGTGTGTGTATCAGTCCAGTCCTTTCTGTTGCACAGTCTGAATGTGAGTGCCTGAATGCTTCTGTACCTTTTTCCAGATGTCCGGAGGGTGAAGAGTGTGTGTGGTGTGTGTGTCTTATCAGCCACAATGCTGGTGGCTTTGCGGATGCAGCGTGTGGTGTAGATGTCTGTGATACAGGGAAGAGAGACTCTGATAAACTTCTCGGCTGTTCTCACTTTCCTCTGTAAGGTTGGCACAATTCCCAATCCAGTGATGCAGTGATGATCTCGATAGTCCCTCTATAGAAGATGGTTAGACAAAGAGACAAATAGTTAGAGACACTGGTCAACTATATTATTATTATATTTCATAAACACGCATCTTATATTGTAAGCTACTAGTCTCTCTCTGCACATTTTTATCAGTGAACGTTATTACAAACTAAGATACAAGTTTAGAGTGAAAAAGAATGAGCGGGGCACCATGGCCTCTGAGGCCAGTGGGAGACTCTGTCTCTGTGACATGGTGTCAGATATGTACCGGAGGACAGAGTACAGGTGGAGGAGGTGCTGCTAGCGGTGGGAGAGCAACTTGGATATGAAAATATCTGCTCTGCCTCCTGGGTGAATAAAGCGGTGGTTTTCCTCAACAAACAACAACAAAACTTTGCAAGTGTGCTATTAAAAAATAGAATATGAGTGAGAGGCGTCACGGTCCAAATTACCCCCCTGTCTGCCCCTGCAACATGAGTGGTAATATACAATGTGCCCCCGTTCATTAAGCATGAACACATAATGAGAGAGCTGGCCTACTTCAGGAAATTCACCAGCCCTATGAAACCCATCCTGCTTGGGTGTCCAGAGGTCCAGAGTGAACCATGTGATGTCCTTCATTAGACAGGTTCTAATGATTTTAAACAACCAGGAGAAGACATTAAATGCCAATTTTAAATGCAAGGATGGTGACAATTGTTACACTGTCTTTGCCACCAAGGAGCAGCTGAGATGTTTTGAGTGTGGGGATGTTGGACATAAAAGGCTGAGCTGTGCAGCTGGAGAGTTCACGGGGCGAGAACAGTCAGAACATCAGGGAGAACACCGGGGAGCCGGAGCCTGGTGGGGTGGAGGGCCACAGAAAGGGTTTTCTTTAAAAAAAAATAAAATGGTGAAAATGTAAATAATTTCTTTACTCAAATTGTTTCACAATAAAGTGTGTTTAAAAACTCAACTCTCTCTCTCTCTCTCTCTCTCTCTCTCTCTCTCTGTCACACACACACGCAAACACACACAGGGAAGGAAAGATCGAGAGGCATTGCATGAGTGATGCAATGTCATATGATGGCCTGAAGACCATGGACATCCAACAAAGGCCTTTGGCCTGGTCTCTTATACACAGGGATTTCTCCAGTATCTCTGAATCTTTTCATTATGTTATGCACTGTAGATGATGAGATTTGCAAGGCCTTTGTAATTTGATGTAGAGGAATGTTGTTTTAAAAGTATTCCACAATCTTTTTACGCACTCTCACAGATTGGAGAGCATTTCCGCAGTGTTTGCCTGGGAACTGAATGGCATAAAAAAACACACCATAAAAGCACACCATTGTTTTTCTTGTGAAATTCCCAATAAGTTTGATGTGTCACATGACCCTCTTCCTATTGAAAAAAACAAAAGTTGGATCCAAGATGGCCGACTTCAAAATGGCCACCATGGTCACCACCCATCTTGAAAAGTTTGCCCCCTCACATATACTAATGTGCCACAAACAGGACGTTAATATCACCAACCATTCCCATTTTATTAAGGTGTATCCATATAAATGGCCCACCCTGTATATTAACCCATGTGTCCAAGTGGAAACATTGTTAGTTAATCATACCTGTATGTTAATCATTTGATGTCATGACATTAAAGTGTTCAGCTGAAGTCTTGAATGTTACAAATTAAGGTGAAACAACTAGTGTCCTAATGGAAATTAATAAAAATTATAGTGATTACTAGCTTCAGCCTGCATTGCTGTTATTAACTATGCAACATAATCATGGTAATGACGAGGCATAGTTAGTGACAGATTAGTTTAACACATGTTCATTTAGATTAGCCATTGTTTTTACCCATTAAATGACTGCTATTATAAAAATGGGCTTAAACCTCTAGACGTTTGCTCAGATCTAATGAGGAATTAAGGAGGCAGAGACAGACAGTGTTTAAAAATGAATGTCTTTTTCTTCATGTGGAACATTTATGTGGCACTATGTGGCAGTCCTCAATGAAGAAACAAAAAGCTACTAACCATATGTAGCTATACCATGTGACTATAGTGATTTCATCCTAGGCTGTGTCTTGGTCGGCGCACATCATACCATAAGCCGGGAGTCTTCCCATCTCGGCTGTGCTGCTCAAATTCATATAAAACCTTAACGTCCGCAACTATGCTTAGCCTGCTTAACTTCTGCAACTGAGCTTAGCCTTGACATCGTATCATGTGCGGGGAGCCTTTGTGGCTCGGCTGCACTGCTCACTTAGCTTTCCCAGTCTCTCTTTCAGGGGCATCTGTGGGATCTCACATTCTCTCTTTGTTCCGGGCGCTCCGTGATGCCAAGCTGGACAGGTGCAGATAGGTTGGACAGGTGCAGATAGGTTAAAAGCAGGAAACAATAGAGGCAGGAGTTTCCTCTCACCCACATCACAGCGCATCCAGACTTTAGAGAGGGTTAAATAGCGCGAGAGCAGTGTTATTGCCGTAGCGGAGTCTGGGTGCTGCAGGCGGAGATAACCAGCCCCCGACTCCAGCATTAGAGCCCTCACAGCGGGGCGAGTGGGTGACGACTTGGCGGCATACTCGTTCAGCCAAAGCTAACGCTAAGGATAGCCCACCGGAGCACACCTCTTCTGCGCTTCACGTGTCCAACAGGTTTGTTCTCCTCAGCGATGCACCCGCTAAGAAACCTGAAAGAGCTCGGGTTGTAGGAGACTCTATACTGAGACATGTGAAATTAGCTCGGCCATTAGGGGCGCCAGCGGCAGTGGTCAGGTGTATCCCGGGAGCCAGAGCATCAGATATAGCAGGTAATCTTAGGGCTCTAGGACAGCATAGGTTCTTTAAGATAGTGATACATGCTGGAGCTAACGATATACGCCTTCGTCATTCAGAGGTTAGCAAACATAACTTTACAGAGGTGTTTAAAATAGCGAAGGCGATGTCCGATGAAGTAATTTGCTCTGGTCCCATCCCAATGAGACGTGGCGACATAGCTTACAGAAGGTTATGGTCGCTGAACCGCTGGATGTCCAGGTGGTGCTCCGAAAACAACGTGGGCTTCATAGACAATTGGAAGACCTTTGAGGGCAAAACTGGCCTGTTAGGGCGGGACGGTGTCCATCCCACTCGGGAAGGTGCTGCTCTCAGTTCTTGCAGTATAGCACATAGTCTCAGAAGAGGCCTAGTTAATCGGTGACAATCCAGAGCCCAGGCCAGGGAGCAGACAGACAGGCTAAACCAACCGTCTGCTAGCTGCAGAGAGTCGTCACTCAGGGTTCATCATATTGAGACTGTGTCTGTTCCCCGAGCTAAACATAAATTTAGAAAGACTCAGAAAGTCTGTTTTAGTAATTTAATTAACATAGATACCACAAACTCGGATCACACTGAATGCGCAGCCGGCACCTCTGATCTGAAGCTAGGACTGTTAAATATTAGATCTCTCGCATCTAAAGGAGTTATTGTTAATGAAACTATCACAGATCAGGAGTTTGATATATTATGTTTAACAGAAACCTGGATTAAACAGGACGAGTATGTAGCTCTAAATGAAGCTAGTCCTCCTGGATACAGCTACATACACCAGCCTCGGCTAACTGGTAGAGGAGGAGGAGTCGCAGTTATTTATAACCATAATCTGTCTCTCGTACAAAAACACAGTTTTAAATCTAATGCATTTGAAGTTCTCTATAGTAACATAAAGTCAGCTCAGTCGATCCCGCTAATCATCATTTACAGACGCCCAGGGCCGTACTCGGAGTTTCTCTGTGAATTTGCAGATTTCCTCTCAAACCTTGTTGTTCCTGTAGACAAAGCGTTAATTGCTGGAGATTTTAATATTCATTTTGAGAATCCAGAAGACCCTCTGAGAACAGCATTCTTGTCCATACTGGACTGAGTAGGAGTAAATCAGTGTGTAGTAGGACCCACTCATAAAGCAGGTCACACTTTAGATTTAATATTATTCTTCGGATTAAGTATAGGAAATATAACCACAATTCCACAGTCTGAAGTTATCTCAGATCACTATCTTGTCTCAATTAAAGTGTGTCATAGTAATAATGTACGTACAGTGCAACGCTACCATATTAAACGTACATTTACATCAAATACCGCACAGAGTTTTATCAATAATCGCCCAGACTTATCAACTTTGATTGGATCGCCATCTGACTTCACAGAACCTGAACAGGCGAATGAATATCTAGAGTCAGCACTTCGTTATAGCTTAGATAATGTAGCTCCAGTTAAAAGGAAATTGATTAGAGATAAGAAACTCGCTCCCTGGTATAATGATCACACGCGCAGTTTAAAACAAACTGCTCGGAAATTAGAATGTAAATGGCGTCAAACTAAATTGTTAGTATTTCAAATAGCATGGAAGGAGAGCATCCTGAACTATAAAAAAAAAGCTCTCAGTGATGCTAGATCAACGTATCTCTCCACTCGTATAGAAAATAACAAAAATAATCCTAGATTTTTATTTAATACCGTAGAAAAATTAACCAGAAATAAGACCACTGCAGAAATCTCCACAACAACATACAGTAGTGAGGATTTCATGAACTACTTTAATAATAAAATTGTAAACATTAGGCATAAAATTGAGGCTTTGAAACCGGACAGTGTAATTGCTGCAGATGTTAAACTAACCATGTCAGATCAGAACCTAGAATACTTTACTCCCCCTAGAAGAGAATGAATTAATTTCACTCATCTCGTCTGCAAATTCATCAACCTGTATATTAGACCCCATACCAACATATTTTCTCAAACAGATAGTGCCAGAAATAATAGAACCCCTGTTGAAAATAATTAATTATTCAATCAGCATTGGATATGTTCCAAAATCTTTTAAATTAGCAGTTATTAAACCGATAATCAAGAAGTCTGACCTCGACTCCGGTCAGCTGTCCAATTACAGGCCGATATCAAACCTCCCCTTTATCTCTAAGATTTTGGCAAAGATAGTTGCGGAGCAGCTATGCTCAAATCTACATAGAAATAATATACATGAACTGTATCAGTCAGGATTTAGGCCTCATCACAGCACAGAGACAGCACTCATTATAGTAGTAAATGACCTCCTATTGGCCTCTGATCAGGGTTGCGTAACTATGCTTGTGTTACTCGACCTCAGTGCAGCTTTTGACACAACTGATCATAGTATTCTCCTTCACAGATTAGAAAATGTAGTAGGAATTAAGGGAACTGCCCTCTCCTGGCTCAGATCCTATTTGACTGAACGTTATCAGTATGTAGATTTAAATGGTGATTATTCTGCATATTCACTAATGGAGTTTGGTTCTCCAATAGGGTTCGGTTTTTGGCCCACTGCTTTTTCCCATTTACATGCTTCCTATGGGCAACATAATCCGTAAGCATGATATTAATTTTCACTGTTATGCTGACGACACACAGTTATACGTCTCAGCAAAACCAGATGAGGGAAACCAGCTTGCTAAAGTTGAGCAATGTGTAAAGGATATAAGAGAATGGATGCTAACTAACTTCCTTCTGCTTAATCCTGATAAGACAGAAGTTCTAGTCATAGGACCGCATGCAGCTAGAAGCAAGATTTTAGATCACACTGTAATTTTTAGATGGCCTTTCTGTTCTATCTAGTGCAACAGTAAAAGACCTTGGTGTGATTATAGATTCCTGTCGGGCTCGGTAGAGGGCGTGGTGGATACAAGTGCAGATGCCGGAAATGGGTTACGAGGAGTAGTGGTATTTTGGAGTGCTTGTGACTGACTGAGTAGATAACATGGAGGTTCAAAGCCTTGGCGTGAATTCCAAGCTGCGGTGTGAGCGGCGAAAGCCTCACTGGAATGCGGAAGCGCAGATCGCCGGCACGAGTGCGTCGAGGCGAGCGGCGAGGTGCGTGACGTCAGCCTTGCGAGAATGCGGAAGTGCGCAGCGCCGCCGTGTAATCCGAGATGTATACCGGCGAGTAAGCGCTGAGAAGCAAGAGCGTGCTGAGCCGGTGTGGAGGAGAAAGGGAGAGCCTCGCGATGAATGCCGGTGTGGGCTGGAGGAACCTGAGCTAGTGGAAAAACGGAGCGTGAGCTCGGCGAGGAGCGAGCAATAATCTTGGTCGTGAAACGGGCGAGGGTCGAAGCCGGAGTGACGAGAGGAGGTCCGTGATCCAGGTTCGTGGTCGGTGGCAGGTAAGTGGTCGGCAACGGGAAATCTCCAAATAACAATGATCCGATAACGAGAGGCGAAGGCGTGGTCAAAAACTGAGCGAGGTCGATAACAAAACAGACTGAGACGAGAGAAAACGCTGGTAAATTGAGGCTGGTAAGGCGCACAATAAACTGGCAATGTCGTGGTGTCGGACCGTGACTTACATAGGCATGTGAAGTAATCAGTGATACAGAGAACAGGTGTGGAGAGCGGGAATTGAGGCAGTGAAATGAAAGGAGTGGATAGGAACATGGAGCGGGCGTGCTCAGGTGGTCATGGCGAGGCTGTGGCTTGATGTGGCGTGACAGTACCCTCCCCCCTACGAACGCCCCCAGGCGTTCTCATTGGTGCTTCGCGGTGAAGTCTATGAAACTCGGTGATTAGGGAGTGATCAAGTATAAATCTGGCGGGTACCCAGCTTCTCTCTTCAGGGCCGTAACCCTCCCAGTCTACTAAGTACTGGAGCCCTCGTCCGCGGCGGTGGGACTTGAGAAGCCTGCGAACGAAAGTGAAAGCTTCACCCCCATCTATGAGTCGGGGTGGTGGAGGGGGTTGAGGGGGTGTGGACAGTGGGCAAGGGACCAAGCGGTGGATCTGGGAGACGTGGAAAGTGGGGTTGATTCGACGCATGGAGAGGGGAAGCAACAGTCGGACAGAGCATGGATTGATAATGCGACTGATGGTGAAGGGACCGACGAACCTTGGAGAGAGCTTCTTTGAGGTGGTCTTGAGGGGGAGGTCACGTGTAGACAGCATAACCCTTTGGCCGACACGATACTTTGGGGCAGAGGACCGGTGACGGTCAGCATGACGCTGGAAGGTACTCACAGTGTGCAACAAATGATTACGGGCCCGCTGCCATGTCCTCTTGCAGCGGCAGACAAAGGTTAGGGCTGAAGGAACGGCCACTTCCTCTTCCTGGGCAGAAAAGAGGGGTTGTTGGTAACCCAGGCAGCAGTGGAAAGGAGACATGCCTGTGGATGAAGTCGGGAGTGAGTTATGGGCATACTCAACCCAGGGGATGAAGCGGCTCCAGGAAGATGGGTCCCGAGAGGCCATGCACCTCAGGGATTTTTCTAGTTCCTGGTTCATTCGTTCAGTTTGACCATTTGTTTGCGGATGAAACCCGGATGAGAGGCTGGGGGTGGCACCAATGAGGTTGCAAAATGCCTTCCAAAACTTGGCTGAGAACTGAGGGCCCCTGTCTGACACAATGTCAACGGGAAGTCCGTGAAGTCGGAAAACATGGATGACCAGAAGTTCAGCCGTTTCCTTGGCAGACAGAAGCTTGGGTAATGGGATGAAATGGGCTGACTTGGAGAAACTATCCACAATGGTCAGGATGCATGTGTTATTCTGCGACGGTGGTAGTCCGGTGACAAAGTCGATGGAGATGTGAGACCAGGGGCGGTGAGGAATGTGGAGGGGTCGAAGTAGACCCTCAGGAGGTCGGTTTGTGCCTTTGTTCCTGGAACAGACATCGCAAGATGCCACAAAGTTTTTGACATCCTCCTTCATGGTGGACCACCAGAAACGTTGGTGTAGGAGGAAAAGGGTGCGTGCTACTCCCGGATGGCAAGCCAGTCTGGAACCGTGGGCCCAGTTCAACACTTGAGACCGCACTGAGGCAGGAACAAAGAGTTTGTTGGGGGGAACGACGCTTGGACCTGGTTCTTGATTGAGAGTCTGTTGGACAAGGTTCTCAACGTCCAGTCGCGTAGTAGCTACGAGGCAGTTAAGGGGAAGAATCGTTTCTGGTGTGGGCGTGTCTTGAGGGGTAGAAAACTGTCGGGAAAGAGCATCAGGCTTGGCATTCTTGGAACCAGGGCGATATGACAATGTGAACTGAAAGCGGGAGAAGAATAGCGACCATCGTGCCTGGCGTGAGTTTAATCTTCTTGCCGTCTTTAGGTATTCGAGGTTTCGGTGGTCAGTCCAAACGAGGAAGGGTTGCTCCGCCCCCTCCAACCAATGTCTCCATTCCTCAAGCGCCAGCTTGACTGCCAGAAGTTCACGGTCTCCGATGCCGTAATTTCGTTCAGGGGGTGTGAGTCGCCGGGAGAAGAAGGAGCAAGGATGAAGTTTATTATCCTCACTGGATCTCTGGGACAGGATAGCTCCTACTCCGGTCTCTGATGCGTCTACCTCCACGATAAACTGGAGGGTGGGGTCAGGGAAGATGAGGATGGGTGCTGTGGTGAAGCGATGCTTGAGGTTCTTGAAGGCCGCCTCAGCTAGTGGGTTCCATCGGAACGAGGTTTTAGAAGAGGTGAGAGCCGTAAGTGGTGCCGCCACTGTGCTGTAACTTCGAATGAAGCGGCGATAAAAGTTGGCGAACCCCAGGAATCGTTGAAGTTCCCGCCTTGACGGGGGCGCTGGCAATTCGATGACAGCCTTGACCTTGGTGGGGTCCATCTGGATGCCTGTAGGAGAGATGTAGTAACCCAAAACAGACTAAGACGAGAGAAAACGCTGGTAAATTGAGGCTGGTAAGGCGCACAATAAACTGGCAATGTCGTGGTGTCGGACCGTGACTTAAAAAGGCATGTGAAGTAATCAGTGATACAGAGAACAGGTGTGGAGAGCGGGAATTGAGGCGGTGAAATGAAAGGAGTGGATAGGAACATGGAGCGGACGTGCTCAGATGGTCATGGCGAGGCTGTGGCTTGATGTGGCGTGACAATTCCAGTCTTTCATTTGAACCTCATGTAGACAATATCACCAGGATAGCATTCTTTCACCTCAGAAATATTGTTAAGATAAGAAATATATTGTCACTAAATGATGCAGAAAAACTAGTTCATGGTTTTATCACCTCAAGGTTGGACTATTGCAACGCTTTCTTGTCTGGTTGTTAACTAGGCGCATAAACAAGCTTCAATGAGTTGCAGCAGTGCAGCAGTGAGAGTCCTCACTAAAACCAGAAGACGTGAGCACATCACCCCTATCTTATCTACACTGCATTGGCTCCCTGTGAAATTTCACGTTGATTTTAAAATACTACTTTTGACATATAAAGCATTAAATGGTCTCGTGCCGCAGTATCTGAGTGAACTGTTAGTGTCTTACGATCCGCCACGCCTACTTCAATCAACGGATGCAGGCTGCTTGTCAGTACCACGTATTATTAAAACTACAGCAGGGGGCGGAGCTTTTTCTTACAAAGCCCCAAAGTTATGGAATAGTCTTTCTATTAATGTTCGGGACTCAGACACAGTCTAGGCTAAAAACCTATTTATTTAGCGCAGCATGTTTGTAAATAGATTAACCTTAGGTAAAGGAGCAGATCTGGGGGACTCATGGACGTAGAGTATTCTGATGAACTGGTATGTTTAGATGCTGTCCTCCCCACTCTCATTGTTCACTCAGGTTTGTTGACGGTGAGGTGATTGGTTGCTTTACATCTCAGTTCCCCCTCATGTCTGTGTTTCCTTCTGGCTCTCCCTTTTAGTTATGCTGTTATAGTTAGTCCTGCCGGAGTCCCTGCTTGCACTTTGCACTAAATATACATTCACCTTATACATTATGTGACTGTGACCAGACCTAACTGTTATCTCTCCTCTTTTGCTCTCCCCTCTCCTGTTCTCTCCCCCCCCCCTCTCTCTCTTCCCTCTCTCTTTCTCTTTCCCTCTCTCTGTCGAGCTACACATGTCGTTCTTGAGCTGCCATTGATCCAGACTCCCTCTGGACCTGCCTGAATCATCCTGGTGCCCCACTTCTGGTTGGAGATCTCGTCACATCGATGTCCCATGTGTCTCTTTGGGATGCGTCTGATGTCTGGGGACTGTTTCACTCTACCATGAAGACAGTCCTCGCAAGATGTTGACGGCCATTTCTCTGAGGACTTGGCTACAGTCGCTCGATAGTTCAGAACTGGAATTTCCTACAAGGCTATTGTGGTTATTGTGCCTTTAATAACTACCTAGACTCCATATTAACATCAATTAACAACTATTATACTGAACTGCCTGCCATCCAACACACAGTGTGAGTGCAGATCAATTCCTGCTTTCTATTTCACCCAAATGAGGATGGGTTCCCTGTCCGGTTCCTCTCAAGGTTTCTTCCTACTGCCATCTCAGGGAGTTTTTCCTTGCCACTGTAGCCCTCGGCTTGTTCATCAGGGACTATCTGACCATTTTTTGATTCATGCACATTCACATTTCATACAAACTTAAATAATTATTTTGAGTTTGTAAAACTGCTTTGTGACAATGAAAATTGTTAGAAGCACTATACAAATAAAATTGAATTGAATCACAGTTGCACTCAGCTGGATTCAACTTTCAAGAAATTAAAGCACAAGAATGCAGTCTGTTATCGTTGGCTGCTCTCTGAGACAGGACTGCCCCTACTCCAAGATCTGGGCATGGACCTCCTTGACAAACTGCTTGTACAGGTCAGGGAGGATCAGGACAGGTGCGAAAGTAAAAAGGTCCTTTAACCCTTAGGAGTCTGCAGGTGTTTTGGGGCCCATAAGAAGTTCTGACATGTCCTGACATTTATGTACAAGTATTTGGGCTAAAGTCTAATTACACTGTATTCAGCACAAACTGGGCTACAATAATATGTGTGCAGCATGTATGTACAAGTTTGTATTATAGAGAAAATGATAATTATGCATGATTATTGAAAACATCAACAAAAGAATAAGTGATAAAAACATGTGATAATCATCCTGCTCATGCATTCACAGAAAACAACATATTCATTTAAATTTTCTAAGACACTTTTTGTTTAGAAAGGCCGTATGTGAGGAGGCGTGAATGATCATGAATAGTGCTGTAATTCAAACCATAAAAGACAAAGAGCTGCATAATGAGCTGCATGAACCTTTCAGTCAGGTATGTGATGGATAGAGGAGTGCTACAAGAAAACAATTTAAGGACAAAATAACTTTTTTTGTATGTAGTTTATTTAGAGTATAGTTAACTGACAGGCAAAATAACTTAATCTTACACCCATTACATAACCTCATACAAATACATATACAGTACTCGCTTACAAAGTTAAAAGAAAATGTCCAGGATTAAGTGGAGAGGGACACAGATGATCTTATACAAAGAAGGCATATTTATGGCATAAATATAGCCATGCAAAAACAGACATTCAGGGTAAAACAGTGCAACCAAGAACAGGGCGCAATGAAAAAGGGGTCACACACCAGGACACTCTTACATCCTACACAAACAGTCATACATCTTTGTGCCACTCTGAACTGAAGACATAAGTGAACATTGCATTTCTTGCATTTCCATGGTGTTTTTACCTGCTTACCATACACTGCTTTAAAATGCACACAGACCCTGTGACCAGCAGTGGCAACATTCCTGGCACCCAAGGTCAGTCCATGTGCTGGCTGTACGCAGTCACAGGTGTTTTCCATGAAACAGTGATGGGCCATCTGTATCTCATCTGTTTACATCTTTTTTCTATGAAACAGGTGGCTGATCATTTTCACTGTCACAACTGTTTATATATTTAAAAAAACATAAGCAAGATAACACAATAAAATAAACTACTGTATATTTTGTGATATCATCATCATTCACTAATGACCATGAATAAAGGCAACACACCCTGCATGAATAGAGGTGTATCTGTACTAGGAGACTCCCGTATACGCCATTGATTTTTGGAAGTATCTACAAGTACCACTGAGCGTATACATCAAATTCCACCAAGACAGGATACTTCCGGATTGATACCAATTCAGATGTATCTTGCTGAGGAATCCTTCCATTGTACAGCCATTTGTTGCCATGGCAAATAATCCACTCAAGGATTTTGTCAGGAGACCTTCACACCTCAAGCCCCATTTGCATTTTACACCTTTGCACAACTCTGCTCTTCCCTATTGGTTGTGTTATCTGAACACTGATTGGTTGTTTAAAAAAAAAAAAACACTCCCAAAACCCTGACATCTATTGGGACATTACCCAGCTCATTTTTATTTAGCCCAACCCAAGCCCTCATAACTTCAAGTGACTTGATTGGTTATTGGGCAGGTATGTAGATAGACCCTATACCCCCTCCCCACCCCAACACCACTATACATCCCCCATATCATTTAAAAAATGACAATAGATTTGATTCAGAATGTTTTTTATTAAAATAAAACCAAACACTAATAAATGAACAAAGCAAAGTAAGAATGAGGGGGGAAAAAAACATAAAATATGGAAAAAATTTACAAATGTGCATTTATGAAGGTGCAATTAAATTTAAAGCAATACTAAAACAAACATGCACCAGTGCTTGTAGATGTCCAAAATAAATGTCCTTCTAGCTCAGTCCCATTAGATAATTACACGCTGACTCCTCATTGGACATCAACTCCAGCATTGCAGTTTGCCTTACTGGTGTCTCTTAGCTGAGACTTTCCTGTCCGAGACAAAGAGTATTTCCTCTGCAAAAAAAAATAAATAATAAAATAAGAGACAGAAACAATTGCAATGCCTATGTTATGCGCGCTCTTAGCTCTTCTATTCACATGGCTTGACTCTTCCTGCGGTCTTCTCTCATCAAACTTGCTCTCAAATGCATCAAGACTCTGCATAGCTCTTTGAGAAGAGCAGTGTGTGCAGCTTGCTTCTCCTTCAAACCGTCAAGTTGAAGAGACAAAGGCACACCATGGCCAATCCCCCCCCCCCCCCCCCCCACCCACTCAGCGATGATAAGAAGGACAGCACCTCTTTCTGCTAGTCATTAACATACAAACGGGCCTTCACACCTCACAGCCATCACCTCTCACTGCTAGCTGTGAGGACTTGTAGAAAGTTTCACTGATTCCCGTATACACCCACATACATGAGGTATCTGGTCGTTTCACAAAATTTCCTTTGCATTCTACCTTTCCAACCACTCTGCCTCAGACATCTGGCAAACTTAAAGTTTAGCGGGGATTTCCCATACCATATTTGTTCGGATACAGCTCTTTTCATGCAATGTAGGATACTTCCAGAAAGATACCAATTCAGATGTATCTTGCTGAAGTATCCTTCCATGGTACAGCCATTAGTTGCCATGGCAAATAATCCGCTCAATGGTTTTGTCAGGAGATATTCACACCTCAAGCTCCATTTGCATTTTACACCATTTCACAACTCTGCTCTTCCCTATTGTTTTTTTTTTTTTTTATCTCAACATTGATTGGTTGTTTAAAAAAAAAAAAACATCCAAAACTCTGACATCTATTGGGACATTACCCAGTCACTTTCCTGTTAATATTATTTGATTGATCATACCCAACCCAAGCCCTCATAACTTAGTGACTTGATTGGTTATTGGGCAGTATATTGATAGACCCTATCCACCCCCCCTTCCCACTGTACTATACATCCCTCACATCATTTAAAATTGACAGTAGAATTGATTCAGAATTTTTAAATTAAAATTAAACCAAACACTAATAAATATACAAAGTAAGTATAAGAAAAAAATGAACAAATGTGCAATTATGAAATACTAAATACTAAATCAAACCTGCACCAGTGCTTATTAGAGTTCCAAAATGAATGTTCTTCTGGTTTAGTCCAGAAAAAAAAACACCCAGAGATGTACCAAACTTAATACATACAGTGTGACAAAAGTGAGTACACCCCTCACATCTCTGCAAATATTTAGTTCTATCTTTTCATAGGACAACACTGCATAAATGACTCTTTGACACAATGAAAAGTCGTCAGTGTAAAGTTTGTATAGCAGTGTAAATGTATTGTCCCCTCAAAATAACTAAAAATACAGCCAATAATAGCTGAACCCCTGGCAACAAACGTGAGTACACCCTAAGTGAAAATGTAAAATGTCAATATTTTGTGTGGCCACCATCATTTTCCAGCACGGATTGAATTCTCTTGGACATGGAGTTCACCAGAGCTTCACAGGTTGCCACTGGAATCCTCTTCCACTCCTCCATCACAACATCACGGAGGTGGTGGACATTTGACACCTTGTGCTCCTCCACCTTCCTTTTCAGGATGCCCCAGAGGTGTTCTATGGGGTTTAGATCTGGAGACATGCTTGGCCAGTCCATCACCTTTACCCTCAGCCTCTTTAGCAATCCAGTGGTCATCTTGGAGGTGTGTTTGGGGTCATTATCATGCTGGAACGCTGCTCTGGCCTATGGGCCTCTGATCAGGGTTGCGTCACTATACTTGTGTTACTGGACCTCAGTGCAGCTTTTGACACCATTGATCATAGTATTCTCCTTCACAGATTAGAAAAGGTAGTAGGAATTAAGGGAACTGCCCTCTTGTGGCTCAGATCCTATTTGACTGATCGTTATCAGTTTGTAGATTTAGATGGTGACCATTCCTCATGTTCTCAAGTGGAGTTTGGTGTTCCACAGGGCTCAGTTTTAGGCCCACTGCTTTTTTTCCCTTTACGTGCTTCCTCTGGGCAACATAATTCGTAAACATGGTATTAGTTTTCATTGTTATGCTGATGACACACAATTATATGTCTCAGCAAAACCAGATGAGAAAAACCAGTTTGCTAAAATCGAGCAGTGTGTGCAGGACATAAGAGATTGGATGTTAATTAATTTTCTTCTGCTTAATCCTGATAAGACAGAAGTTCTGGTCATAGGACCACAAGTAGCTAGAAGTAAGCTTTCTGATCACACTGTAACTTTAGATGGCCTTTCTGTTCCATCAAGTGCAACAGTAAAAGACCTCGGTGTGATTATAGATTCCAGCCTTTCGTTTGAAGCTCATGTAGATAATATCACCAGGATAGCTTTCTTTCACCTTAGAAATATTGCCAAGATAAGAAACATATTGTCACTAAATGATGCAGAAAAACTAGTTCATGCTTTTATCACGTCTAGGTTGGACTATTGTAACGCCTTACTGTCTGGTTGTTCAATTAGGTGTATAAACAAGCTTCAGTTAGTACAGAATGCAGCAGCGAGAGTCCTCACTAGAACCAGAAAATACGAGCACATCACCCCTATCTTATCTACACTGCATTGGCTCCCTGTGAAATTTCGCATCGATTTTAAGATCCTACTTTTGACATTTAAAGCACTAAATGGTCTCGCGCCACAGTATTTGAGTGAACTGTTAGTGTCTTACGATCCGCCACGCCTACTTCGATCAAAGAATGCAGGCTGCCTGTCAGTACCACGTATTATTAAAACTACAGCAGGGGGCAGAGCTTTTTCTTACAAAGCCCCAAAGTTATGGAATAGTCTTCCTATTAATGTTCGGGACTCAGACACAGTCTCAGTGTTTAAGTCTAGGCTAAAAACCTATTTATTTAGCCAAGCATTTTTGTAAATAGATTAACCTTAGGTAAAGGAGCAGATCTGGGGGACTCATAGACGTAGAGTATTCTGGTGAACTGGTATGTTTAGATGCTGTCCTCCCCACTCTCATTGTTCACTCAGGTTTGTTGACGGTGAGGTGATTGGTTGCTTTACATCTCAGGGAGCCCTCATGTTTGTGTTTCCTTCTGGCTCTCCCTTTTAGTTATGCTGTTATAGTTAGTCCTGCCGGAGTCTCTGCTTGCACTTTGCACTAAATATACATTCACCTATACATGCTGACTGTGACCATACCTAACTGCCATCTCTCCTTATTTTCTGTTCTCTCCTTTTCTGCTCTCTTCTCTCTCTCTCTCCCCCTCTTCTTTCCCTCTCTCTGTCTCTCTGTCGAGCTATACATGTCACTCCTGAGTTGCCAGTGATCCAGACCCCTCTGCCCTCTGGAGCCGTCTAACCCATCCTGGAGTCCTGCTTCTGGTTGGAGATCTCGTCGCATGGATGCCCCGTGTGGTCTGCCTGGATTCGTATGGTGGCTGGGGATGGTTTCCATGAAGACTCTCCTGTCATCGAGTGATGCTCTGGGGACCTGTGACTTCAGTTGTTCGATAACTCAGGACCGGAATCCCCTACAGTCTACCTGAGCCTCCGGGAACAAACTGGACTCCTTTTAATTTTAAAACATCTCCTGTTATACTGAACTTCCAGTCTTACACATTATTATGCTGAGCAATTCCTGCTATCCGTTATCACCCAGATGAGGATGGGTTCCCTGTTGAGTCTGGTTCCTCTCAAGGTTTCTTCCTATTACCATCTCAGGGAGTTTTTCCTTGCCACCGTCGCCCTCGGCTTGCTCATCGGGGACAATCTTGTCATTTTGATTCATATACATTGCATAAAAACTTACTTCTTTTTATTGTGTAAAGCTGCTTTGCGACAATGTCAATTGTTAAAAGCGCTATATAAATAAAATTGACTTGAAATTGACTTGAATGTGAGGGGAGAATGGCAGATAGGAGGAAGGAGCAGAGTGAGGGGACCGAACAGAGGTGATGCACACTGTAAAAAAAAAATCATAAACGGTTAAATGACTGGCAGCAATGGCTGCCAAACAAAAACCTTCAAATTAAGGTAAAATACTCTAGTTCATATTATGTGCAAAAACATTAAATTTACAAAAATTGTTGTTTAATCTTTGACAGAGAAAAACCGTTATTTTATAGATTTTTCCTAAATTTATACGATTAGACCTTCAATAAAGCAACAGCACTAGAAGTTTATCAGTAAAACAACGTTATTTTACAGATTTTTGTTAAATTTATACGATTGAAGACCTTCATTAAAACAGCACTCGATGTGTTGCAGCAAAATGTTTTTATTTTCCATTTTTTCCAACAATTATTACAATCAAACACCTTCAATAAAGCAAAACATTAGACAATTAGCAGAGAAACACTGTTATTTTACAGATTTTTCCTAAATAGAAAATCAAACACCTTCAAATAACCAATAACACCAAAAACCCTGTTATTTCACAATTTTTTCATAAATTCCTATGAAGTGTTAACACAAACTCAAGATTATAATATTTGTAAAATAGCCTGTAGAACTGTGACACAGGATAGTACAAGTATGAAGCAAAATACAATAAAAAGATGTTTTATAGCATTACACTAAAATCCTAAAATGAAAACCAAATGAAATATTTAGACTATTGTGCTATAAGAGTGGAACATTCTCTCTCACAAACAAACATTGCTGTGAAATATCCTTGACTAAAAACCTATGAAGAAATGAACAATTTCAAACAAGATTCCCAATGTTCCAATTCAAGTTGGATTGGAAACTTTATTACAAATAAACTACACTGTGGTCCCTTTTTTTACTCTATAGTTCTTATATAATGTATGTATACAAATAAGTTTACCTTTTAGTTCAGAATCCTAATGCCTTAGTACAAGTAAGTCAAATCTAAAACATACCAAAATAGCAACATGGTCAGTCCAGTGTATCCAAGAAAGATCCTCTTCCAAACAGGCAGTAAACAACTGGATCCTTGGTGCATTAGGGTGGATTGGAAGAGAGAAGAAAAGAAGACATTAGGATCTTAGATTCAAAAGAAAAAAAGTTATACTTTTTTTCTGTTCCCTGAGAAACAGATTAACAAAATACTCGAAATCATAATTAATACTAGATATGTTAAAGGGAAACTCTAGAACTTTTCAACTGGGGCCCTTTTTTTGTATGAGAGAACATAATTGTAATCAGTCCAGTCAAGTTATAAGTGAGACGATACAGAAAGGATCTCTACACAGTGAAAACTTGGACTCAAAATGATCCAAGTTTGAAGGAGTTAACTTTTAAATCACCATGAAAAGATTCAAAGTAGTCTTATATTGCACTCCATACTCACTAGTGATGGACTTGTCTTTCTACTGGATGCTGCTTCTCCCATGGTAAATGTTTGATCTAAAAATGTACGCAAGTTTCATTATCACCGGCAGTAATCAGAGCTGGAAAATGTTAATGTACATATCATTAAAGGCAGCTACATATACATGGAAGTTTTCAACATATTGATCTTTATAGAATTAGAACACGATGTGTCAATGTATATACTGTATTATATATGTGAGAATATTTACATGAATATACATTCACATACAGTCTTATATAAGTATTGACATTAATTTACTGAATGGAAAAAGTACA
The DNA here is from genome assembly GCA_030347435.1 of Clarias fuscus. Classification (NCBI taxonomy): domain Eukaryota; kingdom Metazoa; phylum Chordata; class Actinopteri; order Siluriformes; family Clariidae; genus Clarias; species Clarias fuscus. The sequence continues at coordinate 47,106,141 of CM059204.1, read as the reverse complement.
AATACACAATGTTTGTGGAAGTTTACATTTTGGAGAGTAGAAGCAGGTGTTAGAGTGGTTAATAACATGGCAGTATTGATAAATGAGTAATAAATGACCTTCATTTACAGCAACAACAATAAGAATTAAAATGACAATAAAACATCTCTTACCCTCATTGTCTCTTGAGCTTGCAGGTATTTTTTCTCCCACTGAGACACGATGACATTTCAGAGTCTTCTCCTCTGTCCCTCAGAGACGGCTTTCCTCCTCACCTGTAGTTCACCAACGTGTCTTCACTCCTCTGAATTTACACAGAAACCGTTTACGGGCTGCAGACCACTTCCGCGCGCGCTAAACATTCGAAGGACGCCTGTTTCCGATTGGCTGGTTCATATCACGTGACACCTGTGTCTGATACCCAAGCTATTTCGCTCAAGGTCCCGCCCACACCCGCGCGCTTGTTTAAATGCGTCAATAATAAAAAGGTAATTAGAACATCTCCGCCTCCAGCTGCTGATCAGCCAATGAGAAACAAGATTAGAATGTTCCCACTTCCAGCTTCTGATTGGCTGTGACAGTTAACGCGGAGAGCTCGCGGAGTTTTCGCTAACGTTTTTGGTACAAAAAGAACACCATAGTTCCCCTCATACAAGCAAAATATCAAAACGTCATTTCAAATGTAAAGTGCTGCTTTAAAACAGCTACATGTTTTAGCTATTTTAAGCTGTGATGGCTAGATGGCAAAAAAAAAAAAAAACATATTTGTAGCATTTACAACGTGTGCATGTGTGCTGCACTGAGCATCAGTCTCCTACATTCTCTTCACATTCTTTGAAGGAATAAAGCAGATACTATAAGCTACATGTAAGTGAGATGCTTCTGCTGCCTTACCTGTGCCACTTCCTGTGGATAATCCTTTAAAATGTCATGAGAAAATGCTAAATTTGCATCTAAAACGTGAATGTCAAAGTATTATAAATTTAATATGATTGACCTCAAAATTACAGAGAAAAACATTACATTTTTAGTATGGACATTAAACTTTATCTAATGAGTTTCATGTTTAATTACAATGTATTATTGTAATTTTACGTCAAGTTGTACGTAATTTACAAAAACAGAAAAAACACAGTAAAAATAAAATGGTATTTTTTCTATTTTTCAGTTTTGAAATAATCCTTAAAAACAGTCGACTTGAAAATTTACAAATAAGGTCTGTAATTTTACAGAGAATTGTTTGTAGTTTTTTTTTTTTAAAAAGGAAAAGTACTATAAAATTTTAAAGTTATTTTCTGTAAAATTAGGACTTTTTTTTACAGTGCAGCCTGAAGGGGAGGAGTCAAACCATTTTTGCTCTGATCGCAGTGAAGGAAAGTTTGCTATCTTTTTTAAGATTCTTGTGTGATTGATTAAGCAAATTCTTATCTTAGAAACATCCACTGTAGGTACATATGTTAATTATGATCTTAGAGTAAACCAGCAAAATGCCAACCATAGAATTGCAGCTCCATGACAAACACATTAGAGTTTTGGTTGATTCTGTGCAGGTCATTCAGTCATTAAAGCATTTGAATTTGACAGCTTGGTGAAATACAGAGGCAGATTCCTGAACTCTGTGGACACTTCAGGACATCCAGCTTGAGAAAACATTACACAGCCAAGGGTGTGGCTTCTTCCAGATGTGCATGATAAATTTGAATCTTATTGGTGCTCAGTAAATCTATTGGGATGAGACCTGATGTGTAAATTAGGAACAAATGTCCTGAGTATGTAGACCAAACCGTGGTATTGAGGCTGAAGATTTCACTCTTGTGAAATGTGATCCATTGCCTCTGTTGTGTGTGTGAGAGGGAAGCTGTGAGTTCAGTAAATGCTATGAAAACAGATAAAACACGTGCATGCACCATCCCTACTGCAACAGATTATATTCCAGTAAATAGATTACACTGTAAGTCACAAATCTCAAGTTTTTAAGATGAGCACAGACGTGTAGTTGATGTAGATATAAGCCGTGTGCACATGAGAAAGCATCGCCCTTATGTCATTATCAGGGACACCCCTAATGTGTTATTGGATAAAAGTAATAAGGATGAGGAGGGAAATTTGGGTCTTTGGGTGACATATTGTATGAATGAGAGCGATTAAGAATGAACCTCTTATCCAACAGTAAACTGCAGCCTGAGTGAAACAAATGCTGATGCAATGCTGTTAAATCATGTGGTAAAGTGTAAAAGAACTGGATCCATTACAGCTCACAGGACCACAAGGCAGAAAATTCAGTTATCAGCAAGTGAAGCCTTTTTTAAAATAACAATTCACTCATTATAGTCACTCATTAAAATGTATGTGCTAAGGGCAAGCATGATGTAGGTTTAATCAAGAGAACTGAACTGATCGACCCAAAGTCAGATTTTAGGTCCTGAACACTTCATACAGTGAACTATGTATATACTACCTGAGACTATTGCTCAAATAATTCCAGTGTTTAATTCTTTATTGAAATCTGTTGTCATAGTAACCACCAGCACCCCCTTATAGTCCAGCAGAACAAGGTCGTAAAGAAAGCCATATCAAAGCTACGATTCATATAAACACCAGTCAGATCTTTAAGGCGAATTGTTTTGGCACAAGAAAACTTTGGATCTCAGTAGTAAACTAAAATATTGCAATAAAACAAAGGGGAAAAAATAACTTAATTCTTGTAAAAGTTTTTTTACTGCAGAAAGTTATTCTGATCTATTCAATCCGCGAGGCCCCAGCATGGGAAGGGTTTACTGGCCCACAGTGCGCTGAGCTGAACTCCAGCAGCAAGAGCAATCGTTAACTGAATTAAACTAGGCATTATACTACTTCAGTATTGGCCGTCCGAGATCATAAAGGGGTTATGAAAAGGATGATTTCGGTTTTGCTACAGGAGCATAAAAATTAATTGATTGATTGATTGATTGAGTGATTGAAAAGTTTAAATGTGACAAAACAGTTGTGATTTCAGAAAAACAGGTGCAACAGAGAAGGAAGCGGCGTTGAGACTCTAAATGAACTTCTCCTCTGCAGCAGTAAGTTTTGCTCTCGCTTTCCTGGGAAGGTCTTCATGAGAGACAGTTTCATCATGGAGCTCGATGGGGTTTACAAACACACTCGACACACAATACTGTTCTTGTAGGAACTGATCCAGAACAGCCGACTTTCATGTCTTATAATAACAACTGACTGTTAGTGTTGATGTTGTTGTTATATAATTACTGAATGTCATATGTGTTATTTTATAGTTTTGAAATCTCCAGTATTGTAGTAGAATGTAGAAAATAAATCACTTAACGAAAACAACGAAATTTTTGTTGGATTGTAGAAAGACGAGTCTGAGGATCGAACAGGAACAAACCTATTGTAGTTTCTACTGAATGATAAGGTGAAGACATCTGGTCTGGGTCAGATAAAGAAAATCAGCTCCTTGAATGTATGAACATCGTGTGTGGGGTGTAGATTATGTTAGCAGAGAGGTTTGTGTATAAACTGAACAGCTGAGAGAGAGAATAATCACCTTTCTCCATGCTGCACCTGTTTGCTGTATGAAACTCGTCCTTATATAAATAAAAGCTGTTTATATATTTACTCTAGTATAATGAAACCTGTGTTACTTTGCTCTTACTCAGTGTAGGAATTACCTCTCATTTATAGTGTGTTCATGATTTCCACCACTGTGTGTGTGTGTGTGTGTGTGTGTGTGTGTGTGTGTGTGTGTGTGTGTGTGTGTGTGTGTGTGTGTGTGTGTGTGTGTGTGTGCAGCTGCAGCAGTCACACTCACACAGGTTTTTGTACGACGCTCTAACACTGTGTGAACACGTAGCTACTACTGATCACATGGTAACTCTGACAGTAATAATCTCCAGCATCTTCAGTCTGGACTCCACTGATGGTCAGAGTGAAATCAGATCCAGATCCACTGCCACTGAAACGTGATGGAACACCTGATTGTCTTCTGGTAGCGTAATAGATCAGGAGTTTAGGAGCTTCTCCAGGTTTCTGCTGATACCAGGACATACAGTCAGCGCTAGAAGCACAGTTAGCATTAACAGCAGGACTGGTTTTACAGTTGATGGTGACTGAGTCTCCTGGAGAAACTGTTTTCACTGCAGGACTCTGAGTCACAGTCACCTGACCTCTGGATCCTGAAAACAATCAGAAGAATAAATGGTTCCCTACATTAATAATGATGTTGAGTTTGAAGTTCATCTAGTCGGCCTACTTCACATGGATTTGTCAGCTGAACAGTAGAAGATAAAACATTGTGTTACCTCGAGCGCAGAGGGCCAGTGTGCAGATGAAGACGCTGATCAAACTCATGGTTGCTGTGGGTGAAGTCGCTGAGCAGCAGCTCTCAGTCATGAAGTGTTAAAGTCACAGGGCTATAAACACTCGCAGAGCGCTGAAGCATGAGCTGCTAATGCAAAGTGGAACCTCTCTCTATGGAAACGCCTGTGTGTGTGTGTGTGTGTGTGTGTGTGTGTGTGTGTGTGTGTGTGTGTGTGTGTGTAGATTAATTTTCCTGGACTCTTGAACATCTGGTGAAAGTGCTGCTCTATTCTGGTTCTTCATGTAAATCTCTCTCTCACTGCACTGATCTCTCTCTCTCTCTCTCTCTCTCTCTCTCTCTCTCTCTCTCTCTCTCATTGCTTTTATTCAGGATGGTGGATTGAGGGATGTTTTACTCCTCCACATAGAAACATCCCTGGTTCCTGGAGTGTAGAACCAAAGCCTGCGGTGCCCAAAGCTCCAAGACTCAGAGGACAGAAGCAGGTTATTATGAGCTCTAACAGATTCCATCTCTGCTGTGAATTGAGCTCCACTGAGCTCTGAGGTGAGTGGGCCAGTGGAGTGAAAGTCCTCCACACAGGTAATGAGGTGCTTTTGATTAGTTAGTGGCTGGTCCTGGTTCTCCACTCTTCACCTTCAGAGGAGATCCTGGCAGGTGTCTCTTGGTCTGATAATGTAGAACACGGCCCACTGTACATCTGTGATCTTCTCAGTCAAGTCAAGTCAAGTAGGCTTTTATTGTCATTCCAACCATATACAGTTAGTACACAGTGAAACGGAACAACGTTCCTCCAGGACCAGGGTGCTACATACACACGTGGACAAAATTGTTGGTACCCTTCGGTCAATGAAAGAAAAACTCACAATAGTCACAGAAATAACTTTAATCTGACAAAAGTAATAATAAATAAGAATTCTATGAATGTTAACCAATGAAAGTCAGACATTGCTTTTCAACCATGCTTCAACAGAATTATTTAAAAACATAAACTCATAGAACAGGCCTGGACAAAAATGATGTTCCCTTTCAAAAGCTACACTCGATGCTGCGTGAAAACGCTATGGGAACATCTCTTTGTTGCCCGGTTGTGAAGCTTGTGCATGTCAAACCCGCCGAATACCTTCGGCTTATAACCTGTGCAGGCATGACGTCACCGAACAAGGTGCACCTGCAGGTTATAAATAGGAGTGAACCGGAAACATCCTCAGATCTTTTTGTCTTCAGGACCGCTTTGTGTTTGCGCGTGCATGCAAGCCGTAACAAAAGCAAAATAAAAAATAACAGCATTAACTCACCGATATGGCGGAGTTGCTTAAGAGATGCGTGCCTCCGTGTGATAGATCTCTTTCGGAGGGCGATCTTCACGAGTTTTGTCTCGAGTGCTTGGGGGAAGAACACGCTCGCCTCGGGCTTCAGGGAGAATGTGAGTACTGTGATCTTCTCCCTATTAAGGTGCTTCGCGCGCGGCTCGCTTCCTTTAAAGAGAAACCGCGAGCCGCGGCGCATTCCTGGGGCTCGCGTGCCGATCTGGCAGACGCGCACGAGACGGAATTCCCCCTTTCTCTCGCGCTCTCTCCGGATCAGGAAGTTTTAGCTTCCACTTCGCAAGCGCGCTCCGGCGCTTCTTGTGAAGGAGCGGAAGAATCTTCCTCTCTCGCTTCCATGGAAGTAGCCTCCTCACAACGCTCCTCCAGTGCTCACAGAGCTTATGAGGATTTATTAGAGGTTATAACGCGTGCGGTCGAGCGATTGCATATCGACTGGCCGCAGCAGCGAGATTCCCCTAAGCGTTCGAGATTAGACGACAGGTTTCTGTCGGGTGGCCGGGGGGAGGAGCCTCAACGTCTCTCTCTCCCCTTCTTTGGTGACCTCCATGATGAATTAACCCTTTCATGGAGCAAGCCGTATTCATCGCGTGTTTTTGTGCCATCGACTTCGACTTATTCGAATATCGTTGATGCGAAAGCACGCGGTTATATGATGATGCCCCAGATAGAAGAGACGCTTGCGGGCTATCTCTCTCCTGGGACATCATCCTCCCTGAAAAAGCCTACCCTCCCCTCCAAGCCGTGCAGAGTGACATCTGCTTTGGTGGGCAAAGCTTTTCAGGCAGCAGGACAGGCTGGCGCTTCACTGCACACCATGGCGGTTTTGCAGGCTTACCAGGCTGACCTGCTGAAGGACCTGAGCACCGGCGGGGTTATTGATGACAAGGCGTTCGCAGAGCTGCGCCGAGCCACAGACCTGTCTCTCCGTGCAACCAAGCAGACGGCCCGTGCTGTGGGCCGTTCTATGGCTGCCATGGTATCCACGGAGAGGCATCTGTGGCTGAACCTCTCGGGCATCAAGGATAAGGATCGTGCTGTCCTCCTTGATGCCCCCGTCTCGCCTTCCGGCCTTTTCGGCGACGCTGTTAATTCCGTCGCCACTAGGTTTCGGGAGGCGAAGCTATATGAACAGGCTTTTGGGAGGTTCCTTCCCCGCCGTGCTCAAGAACCGGGACCGTCGGCCACCCGGCCCCGGCCAGGTCTGGCCCCTATAAGGCGTGAGGTCCAGAAGGAGAGCGTGACCAGCCGCACACCCCCTCGTAAAGACTGGGGTGGGGCTCGCCGCCCTTCCCAGAAATCTGCCTCAAAAAGACCAGATCTGAGGAGCTTCCTCTCTTCGAAGAAGAGGCCCTGAGGTTCGTGCGCCTGGGGCTGTGGGGGTGCCCCCCCCCAGGGAGGGGCGCCTGGATCTTCATCACAAAGCAGGGCCTCCTCCCTGGCACTCCCTGGAGGCCGGTGTTCAATCCCCGCCACCACTGGTGTTTCGGGGAGCGCCGGTCTCCAACGAAGAGTTGGGTGTTTGGGTATCTCCTGCCATACTTCAGGATACCCAACACCTAACACCCCCCCATCCAGCCGAAGTGTCAAAGCTCGTGCCCCTTTCGGAGAAGCTGGCAGCGTGGAAACTACTGCCAGGCATATCTCCTTGGGTAGAAAAGACTGTAGGCACAGGCTACAGGATTCAGTTTGCACATCGTCCTCCGCGTTTCAACGGCGTGGTCTCCACTTCCGTGAAACCGGACCGAGCACATCTGCTGGCCCAGGAGTTAAAGACTCTGCTGGGCAAAGGGGCCATAGAACATGTTCCCCTTCCAGACAGAGAGTCAGGCTACTACAGTCGGTACTTTTTGGTGCCCAAGAGAGGGGGGGGGTTGCGTCCGATCTTGGATCTTCGCGGCTTGAACCGCTATCTCAGGAAATCCAGATTCAAAATGTTGACTATCAAAATGATTGTTTCTCAAATTCAACTAGAGGATTGGTTTGTGACAATCGATCTCAAGGACGCATATTTCCATATAGAAATATTGCCACAGCACAGGAAGTTCCTGAGGTTCGCCTTTGGGGGCGAGGCTTACCAGTTTCGGGTCCTTCCATTTGGCCTAGCTCTGTCACCCCGCACATATACAAAATGCATGGATGCGGCTCTGGCTCCTTTACGACTCCAGGGCATCCGTATTTTGAATTACATAGACGACTGGCTGATTCTGGCCCGGTCTCAGGAGCTAGCGCTTCGACATCGGGATGTCGTCCTAGCCCATCTTCATTCTTTAGGATTGAGACTCAACACCACGAAAAGCGTTCTCCTTCCTGTTCAGAGGACAACATATTTGGGTGTCACATGGGATTCGGTCACGATGCGGGCACAGTTGTCTCCTGCTCGTGTCGAATCCATTCTCAACACCCTGAAGGAAATCAAGCTAGGCCAGAAGGTCACTGTTCATCACTTTCAGAAATCTTTAGGCCTCATGGCGGCTGCGTCCACGGTGATACCTTTGGGCCTTCTGCACATGAGAGCGTTTCAGCTGTGGCTAAGAGCCAGGGGGTTTCATTCAAGGGCCAACCCCCAGAGGCTAATAAGGGTTACGCGCCTGGGGCTTCGTACCCTTTCTATGTGGTTCAGACCCCGGTTTCTGACTTTGGGTCCCACTCTAGGTCCGTCTTGTCGTCGCAAGATGCTAACGACAGACGCTTCCCTCACGGGCTGGGGTGCGGTCTTGGATGGCCGTCCAGCACAAGGGAGCTGGAGAGGTCATCTTCTCGCGTGGCACATCAATTGCCTCGAAATGATGGCTCTGTTTCTGGCCCTGAAACACTTCCTCCAGCAGTTGAGAGGCTACCATGTCCTAGTGCGGGTGGACAGCACTGCGGTAGTCTCGTACATAAATCACCAGGGTGGACTGCGCTCGCGCCGCTTGAACAAGCTAGCGCACCAGGTTCTGCTTTGGGCACAGGACAAGTTCCTGTCCCTCAGGGCGATTTACATTCCAGGGCACAGCAATGTAGGAGCAGACTTGCTATCCAGACAAGCTGTAGAACAGGGGGAATGGAAGCTCCACCCCGAAATAGTCAGTCAAATCTGGGAAAGATTTTACGTAGCAGAGGTGGACCTCTTTGCCTCACAAGAGACAGCACAATGCCCCCTTTACTACTCTCTGACTCCTCCAGCTCCCCTGGGTCTGGACGCAATGGCCCACACGTGGCCCAGGTTACGCCTTTATGCGTTTCCGCCTATAGTTCTGCTCCCGGGAGTCCTGGCGAGGGTCCGTCAACAAGGGTTGCGCCTCTTATTGATAGCGCCCCATTGGCCGACCAGAGTGTGGTTCTCGGATCTAATATCTCTCCTCGACGGCTCACCCTGGGTGATTCCAGTGAGGAGGGATCTTCTGTCTCAGGCGCAGGGGACAATACTTCATCCCCGGCCCGAGCTCTGGAACCTTCACGTTTGGCCCCTGAACGGGACCAACTGAGACAGGCTGGGCTTTCAGCCAGCGTAATTGAAACCATTTTAAGTGCCAGGGCTCCCTCCACTAGGAGAACTTATGCCCTCAAATGGAGTGTGTTTGAAAATTGGTGCATGACAAGACACATAGACCCAGTTCACTGCCAGATTGTTTCAGTGCTGGAGTTTCTGCAAGAAAAGTTGTCCTCGGGCTTATGCCCTAGTACGCTCAGAACGTATGTAGCCGCTATTTCGGCCTGTCACGCTCTGAACGACGGGGTTTCTGTGGGCAAGCACCATTTAGTTGCCCGTTTTATTCGTGGAGCTAAACGGTTGAAGCCGCCCACTAGAGCTACGGTCCCTTCGTGGGACTTAACTATCGTACTCGAAGGCCTGGCTGACACCCCGTTCGAACCACTAGAGTCAGCGCCTGTCAAGCTTCTGTCTCTTAAGATGGTTTTTCTGATGGCTATTACTTCTTTGAAGAGGATTGGGGATCTGCAGGCTCTGTCAGTCTCCCCATCCTGCCTAGACTTTGCCCCTGGGCAAGTCAAAGCTATTCTGCATCCTCACCCGAACTATCTTCCCAAGGTTCCATTCTCAACCATGCACCCAGTTGTTCTCGAAGCCTTCTGTCCTCCGCCTTTCACAGCTCCGGAGCAGGAAAGACTTCACTTACTGTGTCCAGTACGTGCTCTTCGGATCTACGTCCACCGCACTAGCCAGTGGCGTAAATCAGAGCAACTCTTTATTTGCCATGGGGGTCGCAACCGGGGGGCGGCTGCCACTAGACAGACTCTGTCACACTGGGTGAGAGATGCCATTGTCCTAGCCTATGAGGCGCGTGGTCACACTTCGCCTCTGGGAATCAGGGCTCATTCAACCAGGGGGATTGCCTCATCGATTGCCTTGGCAAGAGGCGTACCCCTGCAGCAGGTGTGTGATGCGGCGGGCTGGTCCTCTCCACACACGTTTGTTAGATTTTATAGTCTGGATGTCAATGCTACTCCAGGTTCGCGGATCCTTGAGTCAGCATCCCAGAGCTAGGTCTGAGACCTCCTCGGCTTGTGCGCACACGCTACACAACCTGGGGGTCCAGACACTTGCAGTGCGGCGGCGTTGGTATTCTCGTTCCCATAGCGTTTTCACGCAGCATCGAGTGTAGCTTTTGAAAGGGAACGTCTCGGGTTACTTGGCTGTAACCCTGTTCCCTGATAAAGCGGGAACGAGATGCTGCGCTCCGATGCCGCACTGCTGGCGTGCCTGGACGTCCTTCAGACAAAATTGACCTGAGGATGTTTCCGGTTCACTCCTATTTATAACCTGCAGGTGCACCTTGTTCGGTGACGTCATGCCTGCACAGGTTATAAGCCGAAGGTATTCGGCGGGTTTGACATGCACAAGCTTCACAACCGGGCAACAAAGAGATGTTCCCATAGCGTTTTCACGCAGCATCTCGTTCCCGCTTTATCAGGGAACAGGGTTACAGCCAAGTAACCCGAGACGGTACCCCTAGAAAATACTGAAAATAATGTGACCAAAGGGACATGTTAATTCAAGGTGTGTCCCCTAATTAGCATCACAGGTGTCTACAATCTTGTAATCAGTCAGTGGGCCTATATATAGGGCTCCAGGTAGTCACTGTGTGGTTTGGTGACATGGTATGTACCACACTCAACATGGACCAGAGGAAGCGAAGGAAAGAGTTGTCTCAGGAGATTCGAAAGAAAATTATAGACAAGCATGTTAAAGGTAAAGGCTATAAGACCATTTCCAAGCAGCTAAAGGTTCCTGTGACTACAGTTGCACATATTATTCAGAAATGTAAGATCCATGGGACTGTAGCCAACCTCCCTGGACGTGGCCACAGGAGGAAAATTGATGACAAATCAAAGAGACGGATAATCCGAATGGTAACAAAAGAGCCCAGAAAGACTTCTAAAGAGATCCAAGGTGAACTTCATGCTCAAGGAACATCAGTGTCAGATCGCACCATCCGTCCTTGTTTGAGACAAAGTGGGAGACAACCAAGGAGGACACCATTGTTGAAAACAAATCATAAAAAAGCCAGACTGGAATATGCCAAACTACATGTTGACAAGCCACAAAGCTTCTGGGAGAATGTCCTATGGACAGATGAGACAAAAATGGAACTTTTTGCCAAGGCACATCAGCTCTATGTTCACAGATGGAAAAATGAAGCATATGAAGAAAAGAACACTGTCCCTACTGTGAAACATGGAGGAGGCTCTGTTATGTTCTGGGGCTGCTTTGCTGCATCTGGCACAGGGTGTCTTGAATCTGTGCAGGGTACAATGAAATCTCAAGACTATCAAGGGATTCTAGAGAGAAATGTGCTGGCCAGTGTCAGAAAGCTGGGTCTCAGTCGCAGGTCATGGGTCTTGCAACAGGACAATGACCCAAAACACACAGCTAAAAACACCCAAGAATGGCTAAGAGGAAAACATTGGACTATTCTAAAGTGGCCTTCTATGAGCCCTGACCTCAATCCTATTGAGCATCTTTGGAAGGAGCTGAAAGTCAAGTCAAGTCGGCTTTTATTGTCATTCCAACCATATACAGTTAGTACACAGTGAAACGAAACAACGTTCCTCCAGGACCAGGGTGCTACATACATGCAACAACATAAATTTACAACATACATTTTTACATTTTTAAGTTACTCTAAAAGAAGAACTATCAAATATCTATACAAAAATACACAATAGACAAAGTGCACGTGCAAATGTGCAAACAAAGAGGTACATGACAGACACAACAATGTTACACATAACAGTACTTTTTTGATGAAGTATGAATTGAGGTAGTGGGAAGAGCAGCAGTAAACAGTTTACATTTTGACAAGAATATAGTGTGCAAATAGCAGTCAAATAAATATTGTGCAAAAAATTGCGAGGAGCAGCACAGGTAGGTAGGCATGAGCAGATTGAGATGGATGTACATAAGTGTGATTGTGCATGTGTATTTATCAGTTCAGTCCAGATGTTATTTAGTTTGTCTGAGTGATTTGTGTCTGTGTGTGTGTGTGTGTGTGTGTGTGTGTGTGTGTGTGTGTGTGTGTGTGTGTGTGTGTGTGTTTATCAGTCCAGTCCCTTTGTGTTGAGGAGACGGATGGCTTGCAGATAAAAACTGTTTCTCAGTCTGGGTGTGAGGCCCGAATGCATCGGTACCTTTTTCCAGATGGCAGGAGAGTGAAGAGTGTGTGTGATGCGTGTGTGTAATGAGTGTGATGGATGTGTCTGGTCAGCCACAATGCCGGTGGCTTTGCGGATGCAGCGTGTGGTGTAAATGTCCTCGATAGAAGGGAGAGAGACCCCGATGATCTTCTCAGCTGTCCTCACTATCCGCTGTAGGGTCTTGCGGTCTGACATGGTACAATTCCCAAACCAGACAGTGATGCAGCTGCTCAGGATGCTCTCAATAGTTCCTCTATAGAAGGTGGTGAGGACCGGTGGTGGAAGCTGTGTCTTTCTCAGCCTTCTCAGGAAGAAAAGACGTTGTTGGGCTTTCTTATGCAGAGAGCTGGTGTTGAGGGACCAGGAGAGGTTCTCCTCCAGGTGGACGCCCAGGAATTTTGTGTTCTTGACGATCTTCACAGAAGAGCCATCGATGCTGAGCGGAGAGTGATCGCTCCGAGTCCTCCTGAAGTCAACAACCATCTCTTTTGTCTTTTCGACGTTCAGAGACAGGTTGTTGTCTTTACACCAGTCCGTTAGCCTCTGCACTTCCTCTCTGTACGCTGACTCGTCGTTCTTGCTGATGAGACCCACCACGGTCGTGTCATCAGCGAACTTGATGATATGATTGGAGCTGTGTGTCGCTACACAATCATGAGTCAGCAGTGTGAACAGCAGGGGACTGAGCACGCAGCCCTGGGGGGCCCCAGTACTCAGTGTGGTGGTGCTGGAGGTGTAGCTCCCGATCCGCACTGCTTGAGGTCTTTCGGGTCAGAAAGTCCAGGATCCAGTTACAGAGGGAGGTGTTCAGGCCCAACAAGCTCAGCTTCCCAATCAGGTGTTGGGGGATGATTCTGTTGAATGCTGAACTGAAGTCTCTGTACAGCATTCTGACGTAAGTGTCTTTCTTGTCAAGATGTGACAGTGCCAGGTGGAGTGTGGTGGAGATGGCATCGTTCGTCGAACGGTTTGGACGATACGCGAACTGCAGGGGGTCAAGTGAGGGGGGCAGCAGGGTCTTGATGTGTCTCATGATGAGCCGCTCGAAGCACTTCATGATGATGGGTGTGAGTTCAACAGGACAGTAGTCATTGAGACAGGACACAGAACACTTCTTCGGCACGGGGAAAATGGTGGTAGATTTAAAGCATGTGGGAACGACGGCGCTGCTCACAGAGATGTTGAATATGTCGGTGAGAACATCTGCCAACTGTTCTGCGCATTCTCTGAGCACTCTGCCTGTGATGTTGTCTGGTCCAGGAGCTTTACGTGGGTTAACTCTGCGTAGAGTTTTCCTCCCATCAGCCGAGAGACACACATCAGCTGTGAGACACAGCACCTGGTCATTCGGCGGAGGGGTGGTCTTCCTCGGCGTCACGTCGTTCTGCATGTCGAACCGTGTGTAGAAGTTGTTCAGCGCATCTGGAAGGGAGCCGTCACTGTCACAGGTAGGTGATGTCGTCCTGTAGTTTGTGATGGCTTGTATACCCTGCCACATGCGCCGTGTGTCACCGCTGTCCCTGAAGTGATTGTGGATTCTCTGGGCGTATGTGTGTGTGTGTGTGTGTGTGTGTGTGTGTGTGTGTGTGTGTGTGGTCACTGTAGTGTAACAGAGGTTTTTGTACGACGGTTTCATTAGAATGTATCACTGTGGTGGACTTTCGGTGGAGGAACCAAACTCATCATCTGTAAGTCACTTTTACTTTTTCAACAGTTTATTTCTGTTAATCTGTGATAAATATAATTTAAAAAAAATTGTGATTAAAAAGTAATTAATTTTTAACTAAGTAAAATTTATGATTTTTATAGTTATTATTCAAGATTAACTGTAAATCTTAAAGTATAAAAAATAATGAAGTAAAATGTGAAAAATAATAAATACACAGTGTGTGTGTGTGTGTTGGTGAGTGTAAACCTGGTGACTGGTTGATATCTGAAGTCGTGTGTAAATTGTTCTAAAGTCTCTGTGCTGATGGAAAATACAGTCGAATGCTGCTGTGTGTTTGTGTTAAACACTGAACATTTCTGTAATCAGATCCATTTACTACTATCACACAGGGAGCACTTTATATTACACATCAGTAAGAAGTGTTTAACACAGAATAAAGCCGATCAAAGTCCCAGTGGCTCCACAATATAAGCAGTAACTAGTAAATGTTCTCCTGCTGAGTAGTTCTACTGAACCGCAGTCATGTGAATAAGCAGTAATGAGGAAATGTTGTGTAAGTGTGTGTAAATGTGTGTTTATTGTGTGTTTGTGGTCTCCAGCCGGTCCCACGGTGAAGCCCTCCGTGTCTCTGCTCCCTCCCTCCTCTCTGCAGCCGTCTGAGGGATCGGCCTCGCTGCTCTGCCTGCTGTCTGCCTACTCTCCACAGGGGGCGCTGGTGAGCTGGACGGTGGACGGCTCAGAGGTGAAGGACGGGGTTCTGACCAGCGCGGAAGAACGGAAGAAGGACGGTTACACGCGCAGCAGCACCCTGACCCTCAGCAAAGCGCTCTGGGAAAAGGGGGAGGAGTTTGTCTGTAAGGTCTCCCATGACGGCGTCAATCATCCGGTCACGTTCAGAAAGAGCCAGTGTGAAGGCTAACAGCTCCGAGATAGAATTGAACACCGAGCTGCTTACACATCCATCTACAATAGAGTTTCAATTCTACACAATGCTGACATTTCTGTCTTTACTCTCTTCACTGTCCTGTTGCTCTTCCTGTAGTTTTGCTCTGCTGAAATAAAGCTTCATTTTGGACATTGTGTCTTCTTTTATTCCAGTTAATAGTCATTCTCAGTGTGATGAGAGAGTGTGTTTAGCTGTAGATTCAGTGCTGTGTGTTGTGCTTCAGTGAGTTTGGCTGAAGAAAGTTGAACATCTGGTGAAAGTGCTGCTCTATTCTGGGAGAAAGAGGATCACTCAGCCGTCTTCACGCAAATCTCACTTCCTCTACACTCATCTCTGATTTACTGATTAACACTGACTCTGTGTGTTTAGCCGGGTGTGGAGCAGGAAGCTGCGTTCATGTCTTTACTTAGTGCAGGATTTATACTTGAGTGAACCGACAGGTGGAGACTTTAACTGCAAATGAACTTTAGGCAGCACAGAATAATTTTCCGTGTTTTTGTTTTTGATTTAATTGCATTCAGTGTTTATTTGCCCATAAGGATGAAGGACCTCAGATCAAGATTATACCTTCTTTCTCATTAGACATATCGTTGGCCAGTGTTTACCTTTAGATCTGCTGGAATGGTGTGGGAATAAAAGTGAACTATGTACAATTACATTCACATTCATTAGTATGAAGGTTCATTAAACAACACAGTTTTCAAGCTCTTGATAAAGACATCAGTGCAATTTACATGACTTTCTTCACTTAATTGTTAGAGAATGTAAATGATTAAATGCATGTTAGAGTTAATTACACATTAAGATATTACAAACTTATTATTGTCCCAACATTGTGTGTTGCGTGTAAATAGTGATTCACTATAAACGCCTGGTGATATCTCCTGAGGAATCTCACCACAAGAAATAATGTGAGCTCAGTTCAACTCAAGGCACTTCCTGTCACAGGTTAGTGGTATAAAAAATGTGCCTTAATGTGTCTTTGCATTGAGTCGGCAGGTTTAATAATGTAGCACAAGGCATGACTACACATATCAAAGAAATGAGCAAATAACACTGTATTAATTAATAAATAAATTAACACTATAAACTAACAAACACTATCCAAGTAATAGACAAAAGACAATATGAAGTACACATGCAAATGTACAAACAAGAGCAACAACACAACATAATGCAGTATTCTGTGGTAATGAATTGAGGTAGTGCAAGTTAATTGTCATTTCTTATTTCTTATTAAAGTAGCAGCAAAGATATTAAAGAGTGAAGAGTGTGTGTGTGTGTGTGAGTGTGAAGGGTGTGTCTGATCAGCAACAATGCTGGTGACTTTGTGGATGCAGCTGATTACGTTTTCCAGAATCTTAGAGATAAAGTGGAGGTTTGATATCAGCTTATAATTTGACAGCTGACAGAAGTCAAGGTCAGGTTTCTTAATTAGTGGTTAATTACTTTCAACAGGGGTTCTGTTATTGCTGGTACTATCTGCTAAGGAAAATGTGTCGGTATAGGATCTCATTCACAGGTTGAGGATTTTGAAGAAGAGATGAGTGAAATTAGTTCCCTCGCTTCAAGGGGAGTAAAGTGTTCTAAGTTCTGATGTGATGTGGTTATTTTATCATCTGTATCACTTACATTGTCTGGTTTCAAAGCCTGAATTTTTTGCCTAATATTTACTACTTTTTCAAAAACAGGAGTCATGAAATCCTCACTATCATTGAGTATCAAGAGCAGAATAAAGCTGATGAAAGTTCTGGAGGCTCCAGTTTTTCACTGTACTGTAGGTTTGGTTTTTAAAGGTCTTTTACTGTTGCATTTGATGGAACAGAAAGGCCATCTAAAGTTACAGTGTGATCAGAAAGCTTACTTCTAGTTGTGGTCCTATGACTAGAACTTCTGTCTTATCAGGATTAAGCAGAAGAAAATTAATTAACATCCTAACGATCTGCTTGAGAAAATGTGTCGGTATAGGATCTCATTCACAGGTTGACGATTTTGAAGAAGAGATTAGTGAAATTAGTTCCCTCGCTTCAAGGGGAGTAAAGTGTTCTAAGTTCTGATGTGATGTGGTTAGATCATCTGAATTATTTAAATTGTCTGGTTTCAAAGCCTGAATTTTTTGCCAAATATTTATGATTTTATTATTGAAAAAGTTCATGAAATCCTCACTACTGCATGATGTTGTTGTGGAGATTTCTGCAGTGGTCTTGTTTTTAGTTAATTTAGCTACAGTTAAAAAAAAAAAAGTTGATAATTCTGGAAGATTATTGATAAAGCTCTGTGCGGTATTTGATGTAAATGTACGTTTAAGGTGGAAGCGCGGTGCTGTGCTGCATACATTATTACTATGACACGCTTTAATCGAGACAAGGTAGTGATCTGAGATAACTTCAGACTGTGGAATTGTGGTTATATTTCCTATACTTAATCCGAAGGATAATATTAAATCTAAAGTGTGACCTGCTTTATGAGTGGGTCCTACTACACACTGATTTACTCCTACTGAGTCCAGTATGGACAAGAATGCTGTTCTCAGAGGGTCTTCTGGATTCTCAAAATGAATATTAAAGTCTCCAGCAATTAACGCTTTGTCTACAGAAACAACAAGGTTTGAGAGGAAATCTGCAAATTCGCAGAGAAACTCCGAGTACGGCCCTGGGGGTCTGTAAATGATGAGTAGCGGGATCGACTGAGCTGACTTTATGTTACTATAGAGAACTTCAAATGCATTAGATTTAAAACTGTGTTTTTGTACGAGAGACAGATTATCGTTATAAATAACTGCGACTCCTCCTCCTCTACCAGTTAGCCGAGGCTGGTGTATGTAGCTGTATCCAGGAGGACTCGCTTCATTTAGAGCTACATACTCGTCCTGTTTAATCCAGGTTTCTGTTAAACATAATATATCAAACTCCTGATCTGTGATAATTTCATTAACAATAACCGTTTTAGATGTGATAGATTTAGCTTCAGTGCTGGCTGTGTATTCAGTGTGTTATGAATTTTTGGTCTCTATATTAATTAAAATACTAAAACAGACTTTCTGAGTCTTTCTAAATGTATGTTTATGTTTAGCTCGGGGAACAGACACAGTCTCAATATGATGAACCCTGAGTGACAACTCTATACAGCTAGCAGACGGTTGGTTTAGCCTGTTTGTCTGCTCCCTGGCCTGGGCTCTGGATTGTCACTGATTAACTTGGCCTCTTCTGTAAGGTGGCCCAGAAGGGCAAATCATCTTTCCCATATATGTGTTGTTTTTTCCCTTATAAAAGTTTTTTTTTTCTGTGTAAGTGTATGATTTTTCCTGTTCGTGTACAACTACTTCTTCCCATGTGAGAATTCTGTTCCTCCCGTATTTTGAAAGCTGAAAGCTAAAGCTAATGCACAAAAGACTATGGGACGGAACATGGAACATTGCAGGTGTTATTCGCTGAACTGCCTCCTCCACCACAGATTATCCCCCTGCATAATATCTATCAAATATTACATTGTCGAACACTGTCGAACCGTGTCGTCATCAGTGTTTTCCATGATTTTGTCTGCATCTTGCCTGCTTGTTTGCCTCTGCTTTTTTTGGGGGACAGGTGGCTGATCATTTTCACTGTCACAACTATTTTGAAAAAAAAAAAAAAACATGAGCATGCTGGTAACACAATAAAAGAAGCTAATGTACATCATCATCATATACACACACACACATATATATATATATGTGCACTTACTCAGTATGATTCTCGATTATCTTCAAAACTGAACGTCGCTTATGTGTCCCGGTGCGCGGTGCTGGTGAAGGCAAGGGTGATGCAGACACATTCCTAAAAAATTAAGAAGTTGTTAGCCTGTGTTGTGCCAAGTAAACGAACAAAATTATACAGAGGCCCCAAAAATGCATCCTGATATCTTTGGAGGAAACATAACACTACTCTGCTGACATAATTCAATCAGGTTTTTAAAAAGAGCATAGATAACCGTCAGTGTGTATACACTTTTATGCCCCCTGGTATAATGATCACACGCGCAGTTTAAAACAAACTGCTCGGAAATTAGAATGTAAATGGCGTCAAACTAAATTGTTAGTATTTCAAATAGCATGGAAGGAGAGCATCCTGAACTAAAAAAAAAAGTCTCTCAGTGATGCTAGATCAACGTATCTCTCCACTCGTATAGAAAATAACAAAAATAATCCTAGATTTTTATTTAATACCGTAGACAAATTAACCAGAAATAAGACCACTGCAGAAATCTCCACAACAACATACAGTAGTGAGGACTTCATGAACTACTTTAATAATAAAATTGTAAACATTAGGCATAAAATTGAGGCTTTGAAACCGGACAGTGTAATTGCTGCAGATGTTAAACTAACCATGTCAGATTAGAACCTAGAATACTTTACTCCCCCTAGAAGAGAATGGATTAATTTCACTAATCTCGTCTGCAAATTCATCAACCTGTATATTAGACCCCATACCGACATATTTTCTCAAACAGATAATTAATTATTCAATCAGCATTGGATATGTTCCAAAATCTTTTAAATTAGCAGTTATTAAACCGATAATCAAGAAGTCTGACCTCGACTCCGGTCAGCTGTCCAATTACAGGCCGATATCAAACCTCCCCTTTATCTCTAAGATTCTGGCAAAGATAGTTGCGGAGCAGCTATGCTCATATCTACATAGAAATAATATACATGAACTGTATCAGTCAGGATTTAGGCCTCATCACAGCACAGAGACAGCACTCATTATAGTAGTAAATGACCTCCTATTGGCCTCTGATCAGGGTTGCGTAACTATGCTTGTGTTACTCGACCTCAGTGCAGCTTTTGACACAACTGATCATAGTATTCTCCTTCACAGATTAGAAAATGTAGTAGGAATTAAGGGAACTGCCCTCTCCTGGCTCAGATCCTATTTGACTGAACGTTATCAGTATGTAGATTTAAATGGTGATTATTCTGCATATTCACTAATAGAGTTTGGTTCTCCAACAGGGTTCGGTTTTTGGCCCACTGCTTTTTCCCATTTACATGCTTCCTATGGGCAACATAATCCGTAAGCATGATATTAATTTTCACTGTTATGCTGACGACACACAGTTATACGTCTCAGCAAAACCAGATGAGAGAAACCAGCTTGCTAAAGTTGAGCAATGTGTAAAGGATATAAGAGAATGGATGCTAACTAACTTCCTTCTGCTTAATCCTGATAAGACAGAAGTTCTAGTCATAGGACCGCATGCAGCTAGAAGCAAGATTTTAGATCACACTGTAATTTTTAGATGGCCTTTCTGTTCTATCTAGTGCAACAGTAAAAGACCTTGGTGTGATTATAGATTCCTGTCGGGCTCGGTAGAGGGCGTGGTGGATCCAAGTGCAGATGCAGGAAATGGGTTACGAGGAGTAGTGGTATTTTGGAGTGCTTGTGACTGACTGAGTAGATAACATGGAGGTTCAAAGCCTTGGCGTGAATTCCAAGCTGCGGTGTGAGCGGCGAAAGCCTCACTGGAATGCGGAAGCGCAGATCGCCGGCACGAGTGCGTCGAGGCGAGCGGCGAGGTGCGTGAGCGAGGTCGATAACAAAACAGACTGAGACGAGAGAAAACGCTGGTAAATTGAGGCAGGTAAGGCGCACAATAAACTGGCAATGTCGTGAGTGTGACTTAAATAGGCATGTGAAGTAATCAGTGATACAGAGAACAGGTGTGGAGAGCGGGAATTGAGGCAGTGAAATGAAAGGAGTGGATAGGAACATGGAGCGGGCGTGCTCAGGTGGTCATGGCGAGGCTGTGGCTTGATGTGGCGTGACAGTACCCTCCCCCCTACGAACGCCCCCAGGCGTTCTCGTTGGTGCTTCGCGTTGAAGTCTATGAAACTCGGTGATTAGGGAGTGATCAAGTATAAATCTGGCGGGTACCCAGCTTCTCTCTTCAGGGCCGTAACCCTCCCAGTCTACTAAGTACTGGAGCCCTCATCCGCGGCGGTGGGACTTGAGAAGCCTGCGAACGAAAGTGAAAGCTTCACCCCCATCTATGAGTCGGGGTGGTGGAGGGGGTTGAGGGGGTGTGGACAGTGGGCAAGGGACCAAGCGGCGGATCTGGGAGACGTGGAAAGTGGGGTTGATTCGACGCATGGAGAGGGGTAGCAACAGTCGGACAGAGCATGGATTGATAATGCGACTGATGGTGAAGGGACCGACGAACCTTGGAGAGAGCTTCTTTGAGGTGGTCTTGAGGGGGAGGTCACGTGTAGACAGCATAACCCTTTGGCCGACACGATACTTTGGGGCAGAGGACCGGTGATGGTCAGCATGACGCTGGAAGGTACTCACAGTGTGCAACAAATGATTACGGGCCCGCTGCCATGTCCTCTTGCAGCGGCGGACAAAGGTTAGGGCTGAAGGAACGGCCACTTCCTCTTCCTGGGCAGAAAAGAGGAGTGGTTGGTAACCCAGGCAGCAGTGGAAAGGAGACATGCCTGTGGATGAAGTCGGGAGTGAGTTATGGGCATACTCAACCCAGGGGATGAAGCGGCTCCAGGAAGATGGGTCCCGAGAGGCCATGCACCTCAGGGATTTTTCTAGTTCCTGGTTCATTCGTTCAGTTTGACCATTTGTTTGCGGATGAAACCCGGATGAGAGGCTGGGGGTGGCACCAATGAGGTTGCAAAATGCCTTCCAAAACTTGGCTGAGAACTGAGGGCCCCTGTCTGACACAATGTCAACGGGAAGTCCGTGAAGTCGGAAAACATGGATGACCAGAAGTTCAGCCGTTTCCTTGGCAGACGGAAGCTTGGGTAATGGGATGAAATGGGCTGACTTGGAGAAACAATCCACAATGGTCAGGATGCATGTGTTATTCTGCGACGGTGGTAGTCCGGTGACAAAGTCGATGGAGATGTGAGACCAGGGGCGGTGAGGAATGTGGAGGGGTCGAAGTAGACCCTCAGGAGGTCGGTTTGTGCCTTTGTTCCTGGAACAGACATCGCAAGATGCCACAAAGTTTTTGACATCCTCCTTCATGGTGGACCACCAGAAACGTTGGTGTAGGAGGAAAAGGGTGCGTGCTACTCCCAGATGGCAAGCCAGTCTGGAACCGTGGGCCCAGTTCAACACTTGAGACCGCACTGAGGCAGGAACAAAGAGTTTGTTGGGGGGAACGACGCTTGGACCTGGTTCTTGATTGAGAGTCTGTTGGACAAGGTTCTCAACGTCCAGTCGCGTAGTAGCTACGAGGCAGTTAAGGGGAAGAATCGTTTCTGGTGTGGGCGTGTCTTGAGGGGTAGAAAACTGTCGGGAAAGAGCATCAGGCTTGGCATTCTTGGAACCAGGGCGATATGACAATGTGAACTGAAAGCGGGAGAAGAATAGCGACCATCGTGCCTGGCGTGAGTTTAATCTTCTTGCCGTCTTTAGGTATTCGAGGTTTCGGTGGTCAGTCCAAACAAGGAAGGGTTGCTCCGCCCCCTCCAACCAATGTCTCCATTCCTCAAGTGCCAGCTTGACTGCCAGAAGTTCACAGTCTCCGATGCCGTAATTTCGTTCAGGGGGTGTGAGTCGCCGGGAGAAGAAGGAGCAAGGATGAAGTTTATTATCCTCACGGGATTTCTGGGACAGGATAGCTCCTACTCCGGTCTCTGATGCGTCTACCTCCATGATAAACTGGAGGGTGGGGTCAGGGAAGATGAGGATGGGTGCTGTGGTGAAGCGATGCTTGAGGTTCTTGAAGGCCGCCTCAGCTAGTGGGTTCCATCGGAACGAGGTTTTAGAAGAGGTGAGAGCCGTAAGTGGTGCCGCCACTGTGCTGTAACTTCGAATGAAGCGGTGATAAAAGTTGGCGAACCCCAGGAATCGTTGAAGTTCCCGCCTTGACGAGGGCGCTGGCCATTCGATGACAGCCTTGACCTTGGTGGGGTCCATCTGGATGCCTGTAGGAGAGATGTAGTAACCCAAAACAGACTGAGACGAGAGAAAACGCTGGTAAATTGAGGCTGGTAAGGCGCACAATAAACTGGCAATGTCGTGGTGTCGGACCGTGACTTAAAAAGGCATGTGAAGTAATCAGTGATACAGAGAACAGGTGTGGAGAGCGGGAATTGAGGCGGTGAAATGAAAGGAGTGGATAGGAACATGGAGCGGACGTGCTCAGGTGGTCATGGCGAGGCTGTGGCTTGATGTGGCGTGACAATTCCAGTCTTTCATTTGAACCTCATGTAGACAATATCACCAGGATAGCATTCTTTCACCTCAGAAATATTGTTAAGATAAGAAATATATTGTCACTAAATGATGCAGAAAAACTAGTTCATGGTTTTATCACCTCAAGGTTGGACTATTGCAACGCTTTCTTGTCTGGTTGTTAACTAGGCGCATAAACAAGCTTCAATGAGTTGCAGCAGTGCAGCAGTGAGAGTCCTCACTAAAACCAGAAGACGTGAGCACATCACCCCTATCTTATCTACACTGCATTGGCTCCCTGTGAAATTTCACGTTGATTTTAAAATACTACTTTTGACATATAAAGCATTAAATGGTCTCGTGCCGCAGTATCTGAGTGAACTGTTAGTGTCTTACGATCCGCCACGCCTACTTCAATCAAAGGATGCAGGCTGCTTGTCAGTACCACGTATTATTAAAACTACAGCAGGGGGCGGAGCTTTTTCTTACAAAGCCCCAAAGTTATGGAATAGTCTTTCTATTAATGTTCGGGACTCAGACACAGTCTCAGTGTTTAAGTCTAGGCTAAAAACCTATTTATTTAGCGCAGCATGTTTGTAAATAGATTAACCTTAGGTAAAGGAGCAGATCTGGGGGACTCATGGACGTAGAGTATTCTGGTGAACTGGTATGTTTAGATGCTGTCTTCCCCACTCTCATTGATCACTCAGGTTTGTTGACGGTGAGGTGATTGGTTGCTTTACATCTCAGTTCCCCCTCATGTCTGTGTTTCCTTCTGGCTCCTCCCTTTTAGTTATGCTGTTATAGTTAGTCCTGCCGGAGTCCCTGCTTGCACTTTGCACTAAATATACATTCACCTTATACATTATGTGACTGTGACCAGACCTAACTGTTATCTCTCCTCTTTTGCTCTCCCCTCTCCTGTTCTCTCCCCCCCTCTCTCTCTCTTCCCTCTCTCTTTCTCTTTCCCTCTCTCTGTCGAGCTACACATGTCGTTCTTGAGCTGCCATTGATCCAGACTCCCTCTGGACCTGCCTGAATCATCCTGGTGCCCCACTTCTGGTTGGAGATCTCGTCACATCGATGTCCCATGTGTCTCTTTGGGATGCGTCCGATGTCTGGGGACTGTTTCACTCTACCATGAAGACAGTCCTCGCAAGATGTTGACGGCCATTTCTCTGAGGACTTGGCTACAGTCGCTCGATAGTTCAGAACTGGAATTTCCTACAAGGCTATTGTGGTTATTGTGCCTCCAATAACTACCTGGACTCCATATTAAAATCAATTAACATCTATTATACTGAACTGCCTGCCATCCAACACACAGTGTGAATGCAGATCAATTCCTGCTTTCTATTTCACCCAAATGAGGATGGGTTCCCTGTTGAGTCCGGTTCCTCTCAAGGTTTCTTCCTACTGCCATCTCAGGGAGTTTTTCCTTGCCACTGTAGCCCTCGGCTTGTTCATCAGGGACTATCTGACCATTTTTTGATTCATGCACATTCACATTTCATACAAACTTAAATAATTATTTTGAGTTTGTAAAACTGCTTTGTGACAATGAAAATTGTTAGAAGCACTATACAAATAAAATTGAATTGAATCACAGTTGCACTCAGCTGGATTCAACTTTCAAGAAATTAAAGCACAAGAATGCAGTCTGTTATCGTTGGCTGCTCTCTGAGACAGGACTGCCCCTACTCCAAGATCTGGGCATGGACCTCCTTGACAAACTGCTTGTACAGGTCAGGGAGGATCAGGACAGGTGCGAAAGTAAAAAGGTCCTTTAACCCTTAGGAGTCTGCAGGTGTTTTGGGGCCCATAAGAAGTTCTGACATGTCCTGACATTTATGTACAAGTATTTGGGCTAAAGTCTAATTACACTGTATTCAGCACAAACTGGGCTACAATAATATGTGTGCAGCATGTATGTACAAGTTTGTATTATAGAGAAAATGATAATTATGCATGATTATTGAAAACATCAACAAAAGAATAAGTGATAAAAACATGTGATAATCATCCTGCTCATGCATTCACAGAAAACAACATATTCATTTAAATTTTCTAAGACACTTTTTGTTTAGAAAGGCCGTATGTGAGGAGGCGTGAATGATCATGAATAGTGCTGTAATTCAAACCATAAAAGACAAAGAGCTGCATAATGAGCTGCATGAACCTTTCAGTCAGGTATGTGATGGATAGAGGAGTGCTACAAGAAAACAATTTAAGGACAAAATAACTTTTTTTGTATGTAGTTTATTTAGAGTATAGTTAACTGACAGGCAAAATAACTTACTCTTACACCCATTACATAACCTCATACAAATACATATACAGTACTCGCTTACAAAGTTAAAAGAAAATGTCCAGGATTAAGTGGAGAGGGACACAGATGATCTTATACAAAGAAGGCATATTTATGGCATAAATATAGCCATGCAAAAACAGACATTCAGGGTAAAACAGTGCAACCAAGAACAGGGCGCAATGAAAAAGGGGTCACACACCAGGACACTCTTACATCCTACACAAACAGTCATACATCTTTGTGCCACTCTGAACTGAAGACATAAGTGAACATTGCATTTCTTGCATTTCCATGGTGTTTTTACCTGCTTACCATACACTGCTTTAAAATGCACACAGACCCTGTGACCAGCAGTGGCAACATTCCTGGCACCCAAGGTCAGTCCATGTGCTGGCTGTACGCAGTCACAGGTGTTTTCCATGAAACAGTGATGGGCCATCTGTATCTCATCTGTTTACATCTTTTTTCTATGAAACAGGTGGCTGATCATTTTCACTGTCACAACTGTTTATATATTTAAAAAAACATAAGCAAGATAACACAATAAAATAAACTACTGTATATTTTGTGATATCATCATCATTCACTAATGACCATGAATAAAGGCAACACACCCTGCATGAATAGAGGTGTATCTGTACTAGGAGACTCCCGTATACGCCATTGATTTTTGGAAGTATCTACAAGTACCACTGAGCGTATACATCAAATTCCACCAAGACAGGATACTTCCGGATTGATACCAATTCAGATGTATCTTGCTGAGGAATCCTTCCATTGTACAGCCATTTGTTGCCATGGCAAATAATCCACTCAAGGATTTTGTCAGGAGACCTTCACACCTCAAGCCCCATTTGCATTTTACACCTTTGCACAACTCTGCTCTTCCCTATTGGTTGTGTTATCTGAACACTGATTGGTTGTTTAAAAAAAAAAAAACACTCCCAAAACCCTGACATCTATTGGGACATTACCCAGCTCATTTTTATTTAGCCCAACCCAAGCCCTCATAACTTCAAGTGACTTGATTGGTTATTGGGCAGGTATGTAGATAGACCCTATACCCCCTCCCCACCCCAACACCACTATACATCCCCCATATCATTTAAAAAATGACAATAGATTTGATTCAGAATGTTTTTTATTAAAATAAAACCAAACACTAATAAATGAACAAAGCAAAGTAAGAATGAGGGGGGAAAAAACATAAAATATGGAAAAAATTTACAAATGTGCATTTATGAAGGTGCAATTAAATTTAAAGCAATACTAAAACAAACATGCACCAGTGCTTGTAGATGTCCAAAATAAATGTCCTTCTAGCTCAGTCCCATTAGATAATTACACGCTGACTCCTCATTGGACATCAACTCCAGCATTGCAGTTTGCCTTACTGGTGTCTCTTAGCTGAGACTTTCCTGTCCGAGACAAAGAGTATTTCCTCTGCAAAAAAAAATAAATAATAAAATAAGAGACAGAAACAATTGCAATGCCTATGTTATGCGCGCTCTTAGCTCTTCTATTCACATGGCTTGACTCTTCCTGCGGTCTTCTCTCATCAAACTTGCTCTCAAATGCATCAAGACTCTGCATAGCTCTTTGAGAAGAGCAGTGTGTGCAGCTTGCTTCTCCTTCAAACCGTCAAGTTGAAGAGACAAAGGCACACCATGGCCAATCCCCCCCCCCCCCCCCCCCACCCACTCAGCGATGATAAGAAGGACAGCACCTCTTTCTGCTAGTCATTAACATACAAACGGGCCTTCACACCTCACAGCCATCACCTCTCACTGCTAGCTGTGAGGACTTGTAGAAAGTTTCACTGATTCCCGTATACACCCACATACATGAGGTATCTGGTCGTTTCACAAAATTTCCTTTGCATTCTACCTTTCCAACCACTCTGCCTCAGACATCTGGCAAACTTAAAGTTTAGCGGGGATTTCCCATACCATATTTGTTCGGATACAGCTCTTTTCATGCAATGTAGGATACTTCCAGAAAGATACCAATTCAGATGTATCTTGCTGAAGTATCCTTCCATGGTACAGCCATTAGTTGCCATGGCAAATAATCCGCTCAATGGTTTTGTCAGGAGATATTCACACCTCAAGCTCCATTTGCATTTTACACCATTTCACAACTCTGCTCTTCCCTATTGTTTTTTTTTTTTTTATCTCAACATTGATTGGTTGTTTAAAAAAAAAAAAACATCCAAAACTCTGACATCTATTGGGACATTACCCAGTCACTTTCCTGTTAATATTATTTGATTGATCATACCCAACCCAAGCCCTCATAACTTAGTGACTTGATTGGTTATTGGGCAGTATATTGATAGACCCTATCCACCCCCCCTTCCCACTGTACTATACATCCCTCACATCATTTAAAATTGACAGTAGAATTGATTCAGAATTTTTAAATTAAAATTAAACCAAACACTAATAAATATACAAAGTAAGTATAAGAAAAAAATGAACAAATGTGCAATTATGAAATACTAAATACTAAATCAAACCTGCACCAGTGCTTATTAGAGTTCCAAAATGAATGTTCTTCTGGTTTAGTCCAGAAAAAAAAACACCCAGAGATGTACCAAACTTAATACATACAGTGTGACAAAAGTGAGTACACCCCTCACATCTCTGCAAATATTTAGTTCTATCTTTTCATAGGACAACACTGCATAAATGACTCTTTGACACAATGAAAAGTCGTCAGTGTAAAGTTTGTATAGCAGTGTAAATGTATTGTCCCCTCAAAATAACTAAAAATACAGCCAATAATAGCTGAACCCCTGGCAACAAACGTGAGTACACCCTAAGTGAAAATGTAAAATGTCAATATTTTGTGTGGCCACCATCATTTTCCAGCACGGATTGAATTCTCTTGGACATGGAGTTCACCAGAGCTTCACAGGTTGCCACTGGAATCCTCTTCCACTCCTCCATCACAACATCACGGAGGTGGTGGACATTTGACACCTTGTGCTCCTCCACCTTCCTTTTCAGGATGCCCCAGAGGTGTTCTATGGGGTTTAGATCTGGAGACATGCTTGGCCAGTCCATCACCTTTACCCTCAGCCTCTTTAGCAATCCAGTGGTCATCTTGGAGGTGTGTTTGGGGTCATTATCATGCTGGAACGCTGCTCTGGCCTATGGGCCTCTGATCAGGGTTGCGTCACTATACTTGTGTTACTGGACCTCAGTGCAGCTTTTGACACCATTGATCATAGTATTCTCCTTCACAGATTAGAAAAGGTAGTAGGAATTAAGGGAACTGCCCTCTTGTGGCTCAGATCCTATTTGACTGATCGTTATCAGTTTGTAGATTTAGATGGTGACCATTCCTCATGTTCTCAAGTGGAGTTTGGTGTTCCACAGGGCTCAGTTTTAGGCCCACTGCTTTTTTTCCCTTTACGTGCTTCCTCTGGGCAACATAATTCGTAAACATGGTATTAGTTTTCATTGTTATGCTGATGACACACAATTATATGTCTCAGCAAAACCAGATGAGAAAAACCAGTTTGCTAAAATCGAGCAGTGTGTGCAGGATATACGAGATTGGATGTTAATTAATTTTCTTCTGCTTAATCCTGATAAGACAGAAGTTCTGGTCATAGGACCACAAGTAGCTAGAACTAAGCTTTCTGATCACACTGTAACTTTAGATGGCCTTTCTGTTCCATCAAGTGCAACAGTAAAAGACCTCGGTGTGATTATAGATTCCAGCCTTTCGTTTGAAGCTCATGTAGATAATATCACCAGGATAGCTTTCTTTCACCTTAGAAATATTGCCAAGATAAGAAACATATTGTCACTAAATGATGCAGAAAAACTAGTTCATGCTTTTATCACGTCTAGGTTGGACTATTGTAACGCCTTACTGTCTGGTTGTTCAATTAGGTGTATAAACAAGCTTCAGTTAGAACAGAATGCAGCAGCGAGAGTCCTCACTAGAACCAGAAGATACGAGCACATCACCCCTATCTTATCTACACTGCATTGGCTCCCTGTGAAATTTCGCATCGATTTTAAGATACTACTTTTGACATTTAAAGCACTAAATGGTCTCGCGCCACAGTATTTGAGTGAACTGTTAGTGTCTTACGATCCGCCACGCCTACTTCGATCAAAGAATGCAGGCTGCCTGTCAGTACCACGTATTATTAAAACTACAGCAGGGGGCAGAGCTTTTTCTTACAAAGCCCCAAAGTTATGGAATAGTCTTCTTATTAATGTTCGGGACTCAGACACAGTCTCAGTGTTTAAGTCTAGGCTAAAAACCTATTTATTTAGCCAAGCATTTTTGTAAATAGATTAACCTTAGGTAAAGGAGCAGATCTGGGGGACTCATAGACGTAGAGTATTCTGGTGAACTGGTATGTTTAGATGCTGTCCTCCCCACTCTCATTGTTCACTCAGGTTTGTTGACGGTGAGGTGATTGGTTGCTTTACATCTCAGGGAGCCCTCATGTTTGTGTTTCCTTCTGGCTCTCCCTTTTAGTTATGCTGTTATAGTTAGTCCTGCCGGAGTCTCTGCTTGCACTTTGCACTAAATATACATTCACCTATACATGCTGACTGTGACCATACCTAACTGCCATCTCTCCTTATTTTCTGTTCTCTCCTTTTCTGCTCTCTTCTCTCTCTCTCTCCCCCTCTTCTTTCCCTCTCTCTGTCTCTCTGTCGAGCTATACATGTTTCGCTCCTGAGTTGCCAGTGATCCAGACCCCTCTGCCCTCTGGAGCCGTCTAACCCATCCTGGAGTCCTGCTTCTGGTTGGAGATCTCGTCGCATGGATGCCCCGTGTGGTCTGCCTGGATTCGTATGGTGGCTGGGGATGGTTTCCATGAAGACTGTCCTGTCATCGAGTGATGCTCTGGGGACCTGTGACTTCAGTTGTTCGATAACTCAGGACCGGAATCCCCTACAGTCTACCTGAGCCTCCGGGAACAAACTGGACTCCTTTTAATTTTAAAACATCTCTTGTTATACTGAACTTCCAGTCTTACACATTATTATGCTGAGCAATTCCTGCTATCCGTTATCACCCAGATGAGGATGGGTTCCCTGTTGAGTCTGGTTCCTCTCAAGGTTTCCTCCTATTACCATCTCAGGGAGTTTTTCCTTGCCACCGTCGCCCTCGGCTTGCTCATCGGGGACAATCTTGTCATTTTGATTCATATACATTGCATAAAAACTTACTTCTTTTTATTGTGTAAAGCTGCTTTGCGACAATGTCAATTGTTAAAAGCGCTATATAAATAAAATTGACTTGACTTGACTTGAAATTGACTTGACTTGCTCTGCGACCCAGTTTCCAGAGGGAGGGGATCATGCTCTGCTTCAGTATGTCACAGTACATGTTAGAATTCATGTTTCCCTCAATGAACTGTAGCTCCCCAATGCCAGCAGCACTCATGCAGCCCCAGATCATGACACTCCCACCACCATGTTTGACGGTAGGCAAGACACACAAGTCAAGTCAAGTCAATTTTATTTGTATAGCGATTTTAACAATTGACATTGTCGCAAAGCAGCTTTACACAATCAAAAGAAGTAAGTTTATATGCAATGTGAATGTGTATGAATCAAAATGATAAGATTGTCTTTGTACTCCTCACCTGGTTGCCGCCACACACGCTTGACACCATCTGAACCAAATAGGTTTATCTTGGTCTCATCAGACCACAGGACATGGTTCCAGTAATCCTGGTCCTTAGTTTGCATGTCTGCAGCAAATTGTTTGCGAGCTTTCTTGTGCATCATCTTTAGAAGAGGCTTCCTTCTAGGACGACAACCATGCAGAGCAATTTGATGCAGTGTGCGGCGTACGGTCTGAACACTGACAGGCTGATCTCCCATCCCTTCAATCTCTGCAGCAATGCTGGATGCACTCATCCGTTTGTTTTCCAAAGCCAATCTTTGGATCTGACGCTGAGAACGTGCACTCAGCTTCTTTGGCCGACCATGGTGAGGCCTGTTCTGAGAAGAACCTGTCCTCTTAAAGCACTGGATGGTCTTTGCTACTGGGCTGCAGCAGAGTTGCAGAGTGTTGGCTGTCTTCTTATAGCCTCGGCCATCTTTATGTAAAGCAACAATTCATTTTTTCAGGTCTTCTGAGAGTTGTTTGCCATGAGGTGCCATGTTGAACTTTCAGTGGCCAGGTTGAGAGAGTGGAAGAGCTTTTATACCAAATTTAACTCACCTCCTATCTGGTGATACCTGAGACAGTGTAACACTAATGAGTCACATGACAAAAGGAAAGGAAAAGGACTAATTGTGCTCAATTTGACATTTCACATTTTCACTTAGGGGTGTACTCACTTTTGTTGCCAGGGGTTCAGCTATTATTGGCTGTATTTTTAGTTATTTTGAGGGGACAATAAATTTACACTGCTATACAAACTTTACACTGACTACTTTTCATTGTGTCAAAGAGTCATTTATGCAGTGTTGTCCTATGAAAAGATTTTTAGCCCCTGCCTTAATGGAGTCTCTTAGCTGAGACTCATTTAAAATGATTATTTAAAACCCCATACAAAACAGGTATAGAAACAACATTCTTACCCAGTTTGTGGATCATATTTATGTGGGCTTTTTTCTGAATTATGGCGCCTTAGAGCTTCCTGTACCATGGAATAAAAAATGCTTTAAGACATACATTTTTAAACAACATCATTGGACTGGATGTGACAAACTGTTAAATAAGCTGCAACAATGCAAGTAACAAAAATTAGTTGTGTAGCCAGGTGCTTAGGCTAATTTGGCAAGGTATAATTTACTATTATAATGTCAGCTAACATTGTCAGGCTCGCTAGAGGGCGTGATGGATCCAATTGCAGATAGAGTGAGTAAT
Organism: Clarias fuscus; assembly: GCA_030347435.1. NCBI lineage: Eukaryota > Metazoa > Chordata > Actinopteri > Siluriformes > Clariidae > Clarias > Clarias fuscus. The sequence goes on along the minus strand of CM059204.1, from coordinate 47,073,916 downwards.
TCCCAGGGAGAACTGAAGTGGCGCTTATGAGTGCTTGTGATAACTGAAGCAGGCAAAGTGGCGGTTTTAAATAAGAGGCGTGGGTATAGCTCCGCGCTGCTGTGTGAATGGGAAAAGTCTCGTTGGAATGCGGAAGCACGGAGTACCAGCGTGAATGCACCGAGCCGAGTGACGTTGGGCGTGACGTAGACGGTGCGTGAATGCGGAAGCGCGCAGAGCCGGCGCGAGTGAGATGCAGCTTGAGATGTACCGTATGCCGGCGTATGCAGCGTGAGGCTTGTGTTGAGGCGGTAGCACGTAGAGTTGGCGCGGGGAGAGAGAGAGAGCTCCGCGATGAATGCCGGTATGTGCAGCGCGTAGAGTCGGCGCGGGGAGAGAGAGAGCTCCGCGATGAATGCCGGTGTGGAGAGAAGGAGCTTAAGCTCGGCGAGGAGCGAGGATTAATCGTAGTCGTGGAGCAGGCGGGGGTCGAAGCCGAAGAGACGTGAAGCAGTCCGTGATCCAGGCTCGTAGTCGGTAACAGGTAAGAGGTCGGCAACACAAAGTATCAAAAGGGCTAGAGTTAGAACGAGAGGCGAAATCGTGGTCGGGAAAAACAAAGCGTGGTCGAGATCCTGGTAGACAATGCAGAGAAAATAACGCTGGAATATTGGGCTAGTGAGGCACTCAATAATCTGGCGACGTGGCGGTGTCAGAGCATGGCTTAAATAGGTATGAGCTGATTACTGATAGTGTCCAGGTGTGCAGAGAGCAGGGGTGGTGCGATGTAAGGAGCGGCAGGAAACATGGAACAGGCGTGCTTAGGTGATCATGACGTGACTGTGGCTTGGCGTGTCGTGACAAACATAAAAGTCAACTTACTGCAATGCCCATGTTATGCACCTTCTTTGTTCTTTTATGCACATGGCTTCACTCTTCCTGAGGTCTTCGCTCATCAAACTTGCGCTCAAGAGCATCAAGACACTGGATAGCCTCTTTAAGAAGAGTAGTGTGTGCAACTTGCTTCTAAATAACATTATAGATAGCAATGTCATTAGCTAACAAAAAAACTAAACCAAATAGCAACCATAAGATAAAGCTAACCAAAATGGGATGAAATACATTATAACATTTACACCACAGCTGATACAGACAACCATCTGTAATCTACATAAGGCATTAGTTTAGCCACTGGTAACTAGCATGTTTGTGCTAAGCTACATAAGGCAGCATATTCACATGATTAGCAGTGTTATCTACGTGCTACCCTAAACTGTGTAAGGGACATTGATGGACAATGTTACATATGAGCTGGCCAAAGCTAGCAAAAAAGAGAAAAAATTATAATAAGGATTATATGAGACTTAATAACTTACCCATGGTAATAACTTGCTGGATTCTCCTTCGACGTTCTCTGTCGGAGTCTCAGTGTTGTTCTGAGGAAAAGCTAAACTTCTGTCACTGTCCAGAACATTCTGTAGAGCTTCAGAAACCTGTACAGCGTATAACATCTTCCACACATGCAGAAAACCCATTTAATCTGAGTGCGTACGTAAATTACCCAGACTGTTTCCCTGTGCATAACATGTGGCCATGCTCTGTCTCAGGGGCATGACCTTGTATGTAGATTACCCTGACTGTTTCCCTGTGAACAGAGTGTGGGCGTGTCCTGTTTCAGGTCATTATCAGATAATGAAGTGCGACGGAAAGACTGTATCTCTCCTTGGATTCATACGGATTACATAAACTGATAATATTTATTTTGTATTTAACTTGCTTTATTTAAAAGTAGACTCTTTAAACTTTATATAAATATATTTCACATGTCTGTGTGTGCAGTATTCTCTGAGTTTTAGTTAATTTTAGTGACGGGTTTCAGAAAGATATTGATTGAGACTGAGACGGCTGAAAGCGCACCCTGTTTATTTTCTTTATTTTACAAAAGCACATTTTTTTGTGGATATTGTGAGTTTACATAAATAAAATAAGACCCTTTACAGATTTAAATGATGTACTACACTATGCTGTATATGATAAAAAATGGCGGAGCATTTTAAGTTCTTTCTACAGTTACCTGAAAAAAATGCAAGTGGATCCGCCGGCAGGTTTTGACTTGACTTCAAAGGGTTTTAACTTGGAGAAGGCTATCTCAGGTTCAGGAGTCCAAGAAAATGACTAAAGGGTGGTGAGGTGAGATGGTGTAAGGTAGCTGCAAACAGAACTATATTTCCTGATGAACTTGTGATAGAATGAGGTGGTTGTAATATGGAACTCAAAATTCTCAGCTTTAACATACAGATGGTTCTAAAGGAGACATTGGAGAACAGATCGTATGTGACTTATGTGTTCTTCCAACGTATGAGAGAGGATCAAGATGTTATCTAGATAGACAAATACATAGCGATTTGCATGTCCCTTAAAATGTTGTTTACCAAGTTTCGAAAAACTGCAGGAGTGCTGATTAACCCGCAAGGCATCACCAAATATTCGCAGTAGCAAATTGGAGTGTCGGAGGCTGTTTTCCACTCATCACCCTTGCGGATTTACACTAGATGATATGTCTTGTATGACAGGACAGAGTTGAGATCAGGGTCAGAGTCAGGGCTTGAAGAGGTCTTGGTGGTAAGCAAGCTAGTCAAGTGATCGCAAGGATGATTGGGGTATGAGGAGAATGGACTACCAGGAATGAGAGCCACCTATGATGGCTTTCTCCAATAACAACAGACACGGGCTTAATCCCATGAAGGATGAATGCGGTGAAGGATATGACCATTCAACACATGGACCATCACTGTGGACATGTGCGTGGGGGGTGTAACCAGTGATTGTGCTGGAGCTGAAGGTCAGAACGTGAAAAATGTTCCACCTGCGATCGGGATGTGGTCAGCGAACCCTTCTTAAATTATCTCTCTTGAGCTGCCCTTGAGATAGTGCAAACAAGGAACATGAGGCTTTTTGACTTGGAGTGGAAGGGTTCAAAACAGAACAAAGCTCAAGAGAGAAGGCCGCAGAGGAATAGCAAATTGCCCAAAGACTCACCTTGCCTGAAAGCAGTGAAATAACAAGGTGATCTCGGAACACTCTGAGGGAAAAGAAGAAGGATTATGGAACATCATGACAAGAAAGTCATGCAAAGTCTTGGTTCTCCTGTATGTCATTCCAGGTGAGGCAAATGTGGTTCAATACAAGGCTTAGTGACGTGGGTAAGCTGGACAGTGGGCATGGACAGAGATTGCAAGGAGAACTGGCTGACACTGGTACTCAGTTCTTGTACCATGGAAGAAAGTTCTTTGAGAGCCTGCTCATTCATAGCAGTCATGGAGCTGAGCTTGTTTGAGGCAGAAGGCGTTTTATAAACTTTTAGTAAACTTTAGATGGTACACAATTAATGGAGAAGATGCAAGGATGCAATAACTGTTGTTGAGCGTGGTTGCTAGTGGATCAATTCAATTTATTAAATTTTTATTTGTATAGCGCTTTTAACAATTGACATTGTCGCAAAGCAGCTTTACACAATCAAAATAATTATTTAAGTTTGTATGAACTGTGAATGTGTATGAATAAAAATGGTCAGATCGTCCCTGATAAGCAAGCTGAGGGCAACTGAGGCAAGGAAAGGAGAGAGAGGGAGAGAGAAGAGGAGAGGGGATCACACACAAGGAACTCAATGTCAGATTTTGAAGAGTCGACTGAAACAGATAACTGGAGAAGGAGGTGAGCAGTATAGTAATACTGTACACTGAATTATGAACCCAGGTTTGCTAGTGCTAGCCCATATGCGGTCAGAGCAGATTCACAAAACAGGGTTCAGGGCAGATCCACAAACAGCATTCAGATTAGATCCACACAGTGTACAGAGCAGATCCACAAATAATTGGAGGCACACTCAGTGAAATCCCTGAAAGGTGGAATAGCTCCAGCGCACTTAGTTTACTAGTCGTTAATCCAAATTCATAGATGATGGTTCTCTTGGTCAATTTAACCCAAGAGGTAGATTCAGAAATGAAAAGAAAGGCAAAAACTGTGAAGGTCAGGGCTTCAAGAGACAAGGGAGTAGGCCTAGAAGGACTCAAATCAACACAAAACACATTCCTGACTCTCTTTTTTTTAACCACTAACCTGTAATAGGAAGTGCCTTGAGCTGAACTGAGCTTACACATTATTTCCTTTGTGGAGATTCCCTAGGAGGTATCACCAGGCTTTTATAGTGTATTGTGATTAACTCTAAGATGCATTTAAGCATTTAAATTCTCAAACAATTGTGTGAATGAAGTCATGTAAATTGCATTGATGTCTTTGTCAAGAACTTTGAAACTGTATAATGTTTCGTGGACCTTCATACTTATGAATGTGAGTGTAATTGTAGATAGTTTGCTTTTAATTCCACATCACTGCAGCAAATCTAAAGTTTACCATTGGCAAAAAATACTTCTTATGGATATGGATCTGAGAGCATTCATCCTTATATGCAGTAAAATATTGACAACAATTAAATAAAAAAAGACAATATAATATAAATAATTCTGTGGCGGCTATGTTCACTATATTCACAGTTTAAATTCTTTAATAATAGAATATAGACAGTCTGCACCTGTCAGTTCGCTCAAGCATAAATCCTGCTCTTTAGAAAGACGTTTCCTGCTCCACACCCAGCTAAACACACACACACTGAGTTTAAAGCTGTAAAACTGAAAGATGAGTGTAGAGGAAGTGAGATTTGCGTGAAGACGGCTGAGTGATCCTCTTTCTCCCAGAATAGAGCAGCACTTTCACCAGATGTTCAACTTTCTTCAGCCAAACTCACTGAAGCACAACACACAGCACTGAATCTACAGCTAAACACACTCTCTCATCACACTGAGAATGACTATTAACTGGAATAAAAGAAGACACAATGTCCAAAATGAAGCTTTATTTCAGCAGAGCAAAACTACAGGAAGAGCAACAGGACAGTGAAGAGAGTAAAGACAGAAATGTCAGCATTGTGTAGAATTGAAACTCTATTGTAGATGGATGTGTAAGCAGCTCGGTGTTCAATTCTATCTCGGAGCTGTTAGCCTTCACACTGGCTCTTTCTGAACGTGACCGGATGATTGACGCCGTCATGGGAGACCTTACAGACAAACTCCTCCCCCTTTTCCCAGAGCGCTTTGCTGAGGGTCAGGGTGCTGCTGCGCGTGTAACCGTCCTTCTTCCGTTCTTCCGCGCTGGTCAGAACCCCGTCCTTCACCTCTGAGCCGTCCACCGTCCAGCTCACCAGTGCCCCCTGTGGAGAGTAGGCAGACAGCAGGCAGAGCAGCGAGGCCGATCCCTCAGACGGCTGCAGAGAGGAGGGAGGGAGCAGAGACACAGAGCACAGCAAAATCCTTAGTCTTGAATGAACATCCAGAGTGTTGATTTAACACCCCAAGTGTTTATATATGACCTAATGGTCACGAATGTACTCTGAAAGTGTTAAATCAACACTCTGGGTGTTCATTTAAGACTAAGGATTTTGCTTTGAGGGCTTCACCGTGGGACCAGCTGGAGACAACAAACACACAATAAACACACATTTACACATAGGGTTGGGTACCGAAACCCGGTGCCAATACGGTACCAGTACCTATATAACCGGTATGTATCGGACCGAGACAGAGCTTGAATTTCGGTGCCACTTAAATGCCTGAACTGTGGATTAATATATTTGTTCTCTGGTGATGATGACACAGTTGTAATAAGCATTAGATTCATCAAGACACATGATCGCTAGTAAAATTTAAATACTGCATTCATGTGGTGTCAGAAATGATCAGAAAAATAAATTATTTCCTAATTAGAAAACTCTTGAGGACTTTGGAAAGCTTTGATAATACAAATCCAAAACATTGTTGCAGTAATGTTACTGTCCATTTTATTTTTGTAGATTAAACGTTTATTACATTAGATAAAAAAATTAAAAGCACAAATCTTCAGGACATGAGATCATCCGACATGCGCGTGAATGCATCTTGCGTTACACTCACTTTGACATCCGCAGGTGATCTACCGCTATCTTAACTTGCTAAATTAACTTTCGTTAAAATGCCTAAAACTAAAAGGTGGAAAGTCTGGCTGTATTTCACAAGAAAGGATTCCGACACCGCGACGTGCAGTATATGTTTTACAGCAGTTGCGTGTAAAGGAGGAAACACGTCACATCTAATGAAACATTTGAGGACACACGGAATAAAGTTAAAGCAGAGGGACGCGCCGTGTGTGACGGCTTACAGACAACAGCTGGCACTTTCGGTGTGGATGACCCCAGTCCCAGTCATACCAAGTGTAGCAAACAGGAGTCCAGCGATTATGATGACGTCAGCAGCCTTTTCGCAGGTTAGCAGTCAGCTAATGTAATGTTAACTGCAAAATGCAAATCTTGCATTCATGCTAACAAATGGTCAAACGATTTGTAAAATACTAATGTAACATGGATTCTGTTTATAATTATGGCTTTCCAGCTAGGACTTAAACTTTTAATATATTGTTAAATTTTAAGCATTAAATTTTTTTGTTCAATAAAAATGTATTCTTGAGTCCACCATCATTTTGTAGTTTTGCAAAGTAATGGTTCAGGAACCATTTTGGCACCGGTACCGGTTTAAAAATATCGATTTGGTACCGGTATAAAAAAAAACCCAAACGATACCCAACCCTATTTACACACACTTACGCAACATTTAAATACCATTTAGTTTATTATTTTGGCCTGGGTCCACCCTGAATCTCATCCTCCTCCTCCTCCTCCTCCTGTTGTGTGTGTGTGTGTGTGTGTGTGTGTGTGTGTGTGTGTGTGTGTGTGTGTGTATTTTTCATCATTGGATTGATCGTTATTGGAATAAATATGATGCTAATTAAGATCTCACTCTCACTCACTCATCTATACTCCTTTATCCTGTATTCAGGGGGAGTCTGGAGCCTATCCCAGGAGACTTAGGGCACTAGGCGTGGTATACCCTGGACAGGGTGCCAAACCATTGCAGGGCACACACACACTACGGGCCATTTTGGGAACGCCAATTCTAGTCTGCAGGTCTTTGGACTGTAAGAGGAAACCGGAGGAAACCCACCTAGCATAGGGATAACATGAAAACTCCATGGGAAAATTATCCGCTGGGAAACGAACCTGGACCCTGAAGGTGCAAGGCGACAGTGCTAACCACCACACCATCGTGCTGCCTGATAATTAAGATACTTCACATAATTAAGATGCTTTTTTTTTAAACATACTACACTTTATAGTAATTATTTTAAATGATTCATTTTTGGCTTATCCAAAACAATTTTATAACAATCAAATTTAAAACAAAAAATAATTGAAAATTTCATGAATTAACCTTTATTTAGATAAATATTAAGTCTCTTACTTTTGATGAGTTTGGTTCCTCCACCGAAAGTTAACCTACAAAAACCTCTGTTACACTACAGTGACCACACACACACACACACACACACACACACACACACACACACACACACACACACACACACACACACAGAGACACAGTTGTGGTGTTTGCATATGTGTGCTGTGTCAGTGCTGCACACACTTTAAGAGCTGTAGTGCTGATCAGAGTGTGTTCAGTCCTTTCAGAGCCACTGACACGCAGCACAATGATGATGGTACTGATTCTACTGCTGGGGACACTGGGACTCCTCGCTCACCGTGAGACACTCTCTTTACTTTTATTATTCATACACATCAGCACATCACTCTCACACTCACTACTACATTTGTTTCCATTATTTTAACTCTGCATCCTTTTCTTTAGAGTCGTTTGGGGAAATCGTCCTGACTCAGTCTCCAGGAGCTCAGTCTGTTTCTCCAGGACAATCTGTTACTCTCACCTGTACAACCAGTCAGAGTGTTAGCAGTTACCTCGCCTGGTACCAGCAGAAACCTGGAGAAGCTCCTAAACTCCTGATCTATCGTGCATCTACTCGTCAGTCTGGGATTCCAGATCGTTTCAGTGGCAGTGGATCTGGAACACAATTTAGTCTAACAATCTCTGGAGTTCAGCCTGAAGATGCAGGAGATTATTACTGTCAGCAGGGTAGGAGCTATCCGTACACACAGTGTTATAGCGCCGTACAAAAACCTCCCTCAGCTGTAGAGGAAGTGCTCTGAGTCAGAAACACACACTGATCTGAGAACAGCTGCAGAGCTGCTAAAGCTGCACTCCACTGAACATCATCATAAACTGAGAAGTTTTCTCTCAAATGTAACTGTCCTGTTTCACAGATATGCAGAATGGTACTTAAGGGTTCCAACGGCAAGCTTGTAATTTATTGCATCCCCTCAGTACAGCTTCATTATTCATAAAGTTGCTTTAGATTAGAAAAGGAATAAATTATAATGCTTGTTATTTTTTTTAACGAAATAAGCACATCATCAAATACTGTATACATTAATACTGTATACATTAATACTGTATACACCTGCAGAGATCATAATTTCAGTGGTGCTTGAAATCTAAAAAGGTAAAAAAAATATTTGTATCCTCTAGTAAGCCACAATCTTACTGTATGACTACGCAGAGCTCATTATGAAATCATAGGTATCCATGTCCTCAGCTCCACCGTGATCCCACTCAGACCAGCTCCTTTGCCACTTCTACAAAGCTACTCAATTTTGTTTTTAATTTAGGGAATAAGGTTTCTTTTTCATATATTTTAGGATATAGAGGTCAGGTGACTGTGACTCAGGGTCCTGCAGTAAAATCTGTTTCTACAGGAGGCAAACAGCATTAGCTGTAAATCCAGTACAGATATTAATTTACTCACTCACTCAGTCATCATCATCTGATAACTGCATTATCCTGTATACAGGGTCACAGGGAGGGCACAAGGTGGGGTACATAGTGGTCAGGGTGCCAATCCATCACAGGCCACACACACACACACACACACACACTTCCACGCTTATTCACACACTACAGGCAATTTGGGAACGACAATTATCCTAATCTGCAGGTCTTTGGGAGAAACCAGATACCCGGAGGAAGCCCACCAAGCACAGGGAGAACATGAAACTCCATGCACACAGAGATAGGAAATGAGTCTGGCCGTGAGGAATTAAATCCTCGACCCTGGAGGTGCAAAGTGACAGTGCAAAGCACTCCGCCTCCATGCTACTCAGATATTAATTATTATTTACCATTTATATTTATAATTATTAGTTATTTGTATGACTGTCTGGCCTGGTGTCAGCATGAAAATCTCCTGATCTTCCTGGGTACCTTCGTTATGAGAAGTGTGGACATTACAGTAACCATGTTGTATAAATGCGCATGCACATGCTGGAGCAGTGTTCAATAAGAACAGCCAGTTCATTTCACTTCTCATTCTTAGTTAGACTCTACTGAGTGATGACTAAAGACTATTACACACAGTCCACTAAATCTCAGAGAAGTATTAGCTTCATTTACAGTGAACATGATAGAGCTCTGTTATTTAGCAACTCTCGCTTCAAATGAAAAATGTCAACGTTTAATCGCGTATGAAAGTATTTTATAGTAATTAGTTTCCTAAACCAAAATTTGAGCATTTCAAGTACTGAGAATAAAGTGAAGACTGAAAGCATCCAACACACCAGTGCAGATCAATCCTGAGAGAACTGGGGTGGTTTTGACGATTTATAAATCTTCATTCATTCACTACTAGCCACTAGGAGGCAGTGTAGGATTAAAAAAGTAAACGAGATGACATTCATTTGCATTGTTATTAACCAATGTAAACAATATGGACAAAAGTATTTGGCCAAACCTGCACTGACATTGTACCCAAATACATTTATTTGAATATGGAGTCCGTCCCCCTTCTGCAGCGATAACAGCGTCCGCTCTTCTCAGGAATTTGGAGTGTTTCTGTGGGAATTTGTGCTCATTTATTCTGTAGCGCGTTTATGAGATCAGGCACTGATGTTAGACGAGAAGGTCTGGCTTGCAATCTCGATTCCAGTTCGTCCCAAAGGTGCTCGATGGGGTTGAGGTCAGGGCTCTGTGTTCGGACCGGTCGAGTTCTTCCACACCGAACTCATCAAACCTGTCTTTATAGTCCTTGCTTTGTGCACTGGGATCATGTTGGAATAGAAAAGGGCCTTCAACAAACTGTTGCCGCAAAGTTGGAAGAATAGCGTTGTCCAAGATGAAGCATTAAGATTTCCCTTCACTGAGGACTGAAACACTTGAATTCAATAATTATCAGGTTTGGATATATACACACTGGCGATGAAGGATCCTGCTGCAGGATTGCCACCAATGACCCAAAACACCAGAGCACCTTTGTCCAAAAGGTTCACATATTTTTTAATAACTGGAAACAAAGCTCACTGCTGAAAAATACTTTTTTATTTGAAGCCAGCTTCTGAAATAAAACAAAATAATTACAAATTACAAAAATATTGCTGTAAGAACACACCACTAATGCCCTCTGTAAACACAAAGTTGTATTTTGATTTCTTTTAAATTATTAATGGAAATAAATGATTATACATGTCTCTTTGTAATTACACAGTCTATCAGATACTGTCGTTGTACAAAACTACTCCCCAAATATGCAAATCTGTAAAATATTCATGTAAATATTTTCATCCTAATAATCACATTCAGTCAGCTATTAAACTGTAAAAGTTCAGCATGAGGTTCAGGTGAGAACAACTAACGCCGACACGACTCATCTGAAAAACAAAGAGGGAAAATAAACATTATTATTAAAGTACAGAAAGAGGGTGTGTTATATAAAATCCATCATGAATAATTATTATATGTATTGACCACAAATTAATAATCATTATTATCATTAACTGTTTATTATAGTTTATATATAGTTTATTATAGCTATTATTATAAACCTACTTTAAATATTTAGAGATAGGTCCATAAGACTTTGGATGGTGAGACAAATTGTGGTATTTTGTGCTTTGTACACCAGCATAATGGAGGTGAAATAAAGTGAAGACTTTCAGTTTTAATTCAGGTCCATTCAGTCCTTCACTATAGCGCTTATAGTGTACAGGGTTACTGGAGGCCTGGAGGCTCCCAGGGAACCTCGAGCACAAGGCGGGGTACACCCTGGACAGGGTGCTTATCCATTGCAGGACACACACACACACACACACACACACACACACACACACACACACACACACACACTAGGACCAATTTGGAAATGGCATTTATCCTAATCTGGAAATCAGAGTCCATGGAGGAAACCCATCAAGCATGGCGAGAACACGCAAACTCCACACACACTGACCCAAGGTAGGACCCTAGAGGTGCGAGGCACCAATTTAAGATGTTTACCAAATTGCTTGCATTTTTTCATAAAGTTCCTCTATTTCCACAGGCTCCAAAGTGAGTGGACAAACCAAAAGGAGGTATTTTTAAATAACTGGATGCCAAATACTGTCCAGGACCTGTGAAAGCTGTCCTCCATGCTTAGGGGGGGATTAGCACTTTTTACCATAGTGTATTCCAATCTTTTGCATACAGTGGAACCTCTGTTTGAGAGTAACCCGGTTTATGAGTGTTCCGCAAGACGAGCAAAGATTTTTAATAAATTTTGACTTGGAAACCGAGCAAGTATTGGTTTATGAGTGCTGAGTATCATGTATCACGTATGCGCCTCTTATTTTGACACCGAGCGTCAAGTGATCCCAACTGAGCCAATGATTTTTCTCTCTCTTACGCTGTGGAATTATGGGTAATCGTCTCCCCTGCTGGGTCTTAGTGGTCCTGGTATAATCAACGTCTCCCTCTCCCTCCTATGTGTGTGCGCGCGCAAAAAACGGAAACACTTATCTGTCGGGATTTATTTTAACTTTTTTTATGTTGAGTGCTGGTTATATATATTGTATTAATTATTTCTATGTATTTATTTTTTGGGGCTTTGGAACGAATAATTTGAGTTTTCATTATTTCTTATAGGAAAATTCGATTTGGTTTACAAGTGTTGAGCCCCTTCCGGAACGAACTATGCTCGTAACCCAAGGTTCCACTGTACTTAACTTACATTTTAGATTAACCATTCTTTTTTAAATTTGTTCTACTTTGTACAGAAGTATCTCTAAGGTGTGTGAAGTTCATCTTTTTTAGACACTGTACATGAGTGAGTGTAAAACATTCATGCACCATTTTCAAATGAAACTGTGACCAGTGTTATAAATCTAACCCAGTCCTGTGTCTAAAGTAAAAACTGCCATAAGCTTATGTAGAAAAGAAACGGGAACTTTGCACTGTATAAGTAGCCATGTTGATTTGATATCACTCCATAAATGAGAAGGGATCTGATCCCTGGACTACCCATAGCTGACAGGGTGAAATCGAAAGTTGAGAGGTGTTTTTGTGGTTTTTACATGCTGTAAGTGGGAATTATGGGATACAACTTGGGATTGACTGCAGGATTCTAGTGTGTGGGATTTATCAGTAGCCACTGGCTATAACTGCATACACACAATGTAGTTCTCATGCATCTACTGCATGCATCGACAAACCCTTTAAATCTTCTTTAAAGTTCCTTATTCAGTTTTATCACTGACTTTATCTCATGAAGTCTATAAGTAACATCGAATGAGCATCCTGGTGCAGTCATGTGACAGTCTGTGTATTACAGGCATGGAATCATTTCCAACATGTTGGTGTGCCCGGTTAGCACATGTGACAGCACTAGCTCATTATATAAAGCTTGTTTTAACGTTACTGAAAGTAAGCTTCAACACATTTAACACTCCTAAAGATTTAACAACATCCCATTCTGACTGCATCTCTTGAACAAATTGATCTGAAACAAATTAAGAAAAAAATGTTGTGATAGAGTATGTCACATAGGGCTTTTAACCCTAAAATTATCAGGGGAAATGCCATGTCATGTCTTTCAAAATGTGTTCCATGTGGTCTGTTTGGTCTAATATGACCTTTAATTTCCCTTAAAAGAGATTTCTTGTTTTTGAGAAATGAGAGCTTTTATGGGTTAAACATTGCTCTGTGATCACTTTGATAGAGTGCATTCAGAAAGAATTCACAGCACTTTTTGTTATGGTACAGCCTTATTCCAAAATGGATTAAATTCATTGTATTCCTGATAATTTCATAAGCAATACCCCATAATGACAAGATGAAAGTATTCACACCCTTTGCCATGACAGTCAAAATTGAGCTCAGATGCTTTTTGTTTCCACTGATCATCCCTGAGATGTTTCTACGACTTGATTAGAGTCCACCTGTGGTACATTCAGTTGTTTGGACATGATATGGAGAGACACACATCTGTCTATATAAGGTGCCATAAAGGGAGGAGAAACTTCCAGAAGAACAACCATCTCTGCAGCACTTCACCAATCAGGCCTGTACGGTAGAGCAGCCAGACGGAAGCCACTGCTCAGTAAAAAGCACAAGACAGGCGTCTGGAGTTTGACAAAAGGCACACTGTAAAAATGTCCGTAAAATTAACAGTAGAATACCGTATAAAGGATAAAGTCGTATTTCACAAAACTTGGGATAACCGTAGAATTTACAGTGGAAAAACTTGTGACTGTCCTCGGCGCGGTGATCAAAAGGCGGATTACCATTAACGACTCTGAAGCACGACTCTGCTCACCGAGAAGCCAACAGACCCCGAGCTACACGCCATGCTGTGTTTTATAGCGCGGGGAGTGTACAGTAGTAGTGCACATGCACTAGTTTTCTATTTTTAAAAAGTCTAAACAGATATTATTCTGATTTATAAACTCCATCAACAAGGGTTTAGTGAAATATAAACTGATGCTTCAGTATATTAGTAACAAATCCCGTCTCTGAGAGTTTATATATTACATCCATAACGCATAATGTCGTATCCATAACGCTTGAACTGACAAAGACTAAATAACGTTTTCCTTTTTATAAATACAGTATATCGTAATTCTTTACATAATTTTACTGCAATAAACCATATTTTCATATGTTTTTAACTGTTAAATTTAAGGTTGTACTCTGTAAAACTAATTACAGTTTAATTCTACGGTTATCGCACGTTTTGTGAAATATGGTTTCATCCTATAACATTTATACGGTATTTTTACTGTTAAATTTACGGACATTTTTTACAGTGTAGAAAGAGTCCTGATGGTTCTTAACTTCGTCCATTTATACTTGATGGAGGCCACTGTGCTCATCTGGACCTTCAATGCTGCAGAAAGTTTTCAGTCCCCTTCCCCAGACCTGTGCCTCGATACAATCCTGTCTCTGAGGTCTACAGACGATTGCTTGGACTTCACGGCTTGGTTTGTGCTCTGACATGCAGCGTTGGGACAGGTGCGTGTCTCTCCAAAACACGTCCAATCAACTGAATCTACCACAGGTGGTCTCCAATAGAGTTGTAGAAACATCTCAGGGGTGATCAGTGGAAACAGGAAGCAAAATTTAAATTTAAATGTTTTATTTTTTAAGAATTTGCAAAGATTTCATTCAAGTTATCATTGTGAGGTATTGTTTGTAGAATGTATAATGAATTTGATCCATTTTGTAATAAGCCTGTAACATAACAAAACGTGGAAGAAGTGAAACGCTGTGAATAGTGAACACTTTCCGGATGTTCTGTACGTCAGACCTCACGGTTTATATAATCAAAGAGAACTGTGTTGTTTCTCACTGAATCATTCAGTGACATCCATTAACCCAAAATATTACTACTATTATTATTATTATTATTATTATTATTATTATTATTAATAACAAGTGTTTCTGCTGCTGTGTGATTGTGTTTTAGTGTCTGTTTATTCTAAACATAAAATAATTTCTTTAGTGAAATTAGGATGAATGTACTGACCCACTCGGAGCACTCTGTTTATTCCTCTTCCTGCTCCAATTAATCCATCTTCATCGTCCTCCTCTTCATCCTTGTCTTCTTTTCTTTCTTCCGTACTCCTCCAGTCATTGCTGAACCCCTCCTCTCCGACCACAGACTCCTCCGAGGGGTACGTACACACACACTCCAACTGAGAGTCGTCAAAACACACTCTCAACTAAAGGACAGAGATTCAGAGACAGACAGATAAACAAACAAACAAACAAACAAATAAGTTTTAAAAAAAATTCATATTAATTTTGATTTTTTTTTTTTAAATACGTCTAACTGAGAGTGAGACAGTTGCACATGGCAACATCAGTGCGAGAGGTGGGCGTGGCTATCAGTGCGAGAGGTGGGCGTGGCTATGTATTAGAATGGGCCTCTTGTGCATGTATGAGGTGATGCCGTGGGCGTTCATTTGTTACTTGAACAATTAAACCCTCAATGCTGTGAGATGAGCTGCTTTTGCTGTGGTGGTGTTTGCGGCGCTGCACAGAACAGGAAGTGAGGCAGTGTTAAAAAGGAAGCAGATACTGCACCATGTGAGTGATAAAGTCACCCGAGGATAAAAAAAACACACATGAAGGCAAAGAGAAGACATGAAGGGCTCACGAGTGTTACAGTCTGAACAACACAATGTACTATAATGATACAGTACAGAATCCACTCTGGATCGTTTCACTTTAATCAGGGAATCATGTGCACCTGCTTATTCATGCAATTATTCAATCAGCCAATCACGGTGCAGCAGCGCAGTGTGTAAAACCATGCGCATGAAGGTCATGAGCTTTACTTAACGTCCACATCAAACCACAGAATGGTGGAGGCGCGTGTCAATGCCTTGTAAATGAAACAGGCCAGAGGAGGCGGTTCGATGCGGTTTGAGCTGACAGGAGGGACACGGCGACTTAAATCATCTCTCTGTAGAGCTGTAGTGAGTGAATAAGCATGGTATAATGCACAGTAACATTAAACAGCAGAGACTGTATCAGGATCCAGTGTTTTCTCACCGCTATAGTCCAGGATGAACCTTCACTGTGACGAGGCATCAACACCTCGTTGTTTTATCAAATACATTAAACACTCTTGTCTTAACGTGCATCTTTATTTAATATTATAACCAAATGCCGTTTCATTTCAGTCAGACTGAAGACTCCGGGAGCACTCCGAGGGGTTTGTACATGCAGGGACACTTTATAGTCATCCCTGAACTGCACACAGACAAAAGCAAGACTGTCTCATTCGCTGATGTGCGGTTAATGCAGAAATGAGATAAATAGATAAATAAATAAATAAATAAATCTATAAAACATCATGTGGGACAGAAAACTGTTCAAAAACATTGTTACAAACAAAATGAACCGACTGGAGACGGGACACACTGCTCATGAGGACCAACAGGAAAATATACATATGAAATGCAAAGTGCATAAAAAAACACACCCCTGTAACACCCCTCCACACACACACACACACACACACATATACAATTTGAATAGACACGTGTAAGTGTACGTTTACACACTGTGACTCTGTCCTGATAGTTTATCTATTTAACTTTTATAATGAATCTTTTGTCAACACTGTACTTGCCTTATATGGTCAGTGTTTCCTGTTCTAAGAAACTAGACATTAGTGTATATTTCTATCTATATTAACATAGTGTGTTAGTAATAAATGTAGAAGTGACATAAATGCCAGGAAACGTTAAGGACATGTTTGACAAAACAGAACATGAACAACGTGTCATGTGATAGTATGAAAAAAAGACACTACACTGTTTTATGCACTTGAAGGATGTATGTAATGAGAAATGAGAGAAGAGAAAACGTTTATAACCTTTTCCTTCATACACACACACACACACGCGCACACACACATTAAACATGTCTATATAAGGCACAGTCGTGCATGACTGTAACTGTACAATCCCTTCACATCTCAGCTTCTGGGAACATTGTCCATGAAGTCCATACAGGATAAGACGTTCGGCAGCGCTACACTTTATAGTCGTCCCTGATCAACATGGTCCAGGTCTGTGTTGGTCTGTGTTCCTTCCACAAACCGTTACAATCACACACTTATACAGAACGTCCCTGCGTGCTGTAACATATCAGTGGAGCTAAGAGACCCCAAACCCTTATCCAGCATGACCACGCCCCTGTGACCTCCACAAATCTGTCTCCATTGAAGACACGGTGTGTTAAGAGTGTGTAGGAGTAGAAGAAATTCTGTGTCCTGCACATGACCCTGACTGAACTCGACTCCACTGAACTGGGATCATCATTACGACACACGGCCTTCTTTAAACCTTTTGCACCATTCACATGTTTTTACTGCGGCTAAGAGTCCTAAAGGTCTCAATCGCTTTGACAAGTCCCACTTTGACTTGAACACCCCTTGTGGATCGTTCCATTTTGTTTCTTTATCCATATTTTTCCAGTGAAACCTTCAAATGCTTAAAAGGCAGATGTGTTGTGGGTTTGGTCATCAATATTAAAAGCAGAAATTCACAGGTTCTTTTAGAGAGAAATGTCATTCAGCAGCACCGTATTATCACCTAGTGTGGATTTCTACATATTAAGAAAATAGAAAAAAATATATATACATAATTTCATCAAGAATAAAAGAATGTTCTGTCGCAAAGTGTTTAAAGGAGTTTAAAGAATTTGGTCTGGACATTGACAGATGTTTGTCACACAGAATACAGTTTCAGTAACAAGTCAATCAGAAACACAAGCTTACATAAACAGGAAGTAAAAGCTCGATTGAAACAGTTGAAATGCAGAGACGCTCCTGTATGTAGTATATTTACAAACACATGATTTATCTGAGCTGTCAGGCTTTTATTCACACTTGGCCAGGAGACCGGTTACAGTGGTCACATTTTCATTCTCTCCGCCACTGAGACCGAGATCTCAAGAACATGTGGATGAATGTTTGTGGGCTTTATATGGACTCATCAGTGTACTATAAGCACCTCGTGAAATTATTAGAATTTGGAACTAATAGGGTTGAAGTCACAGCAAGATAAAATGTCAGAAATAGTTTCTCTATTAGTAGCTTCTTTCCTGTATTTTCAATCAGTTTTAGCTTTTTTGTATGTCATATATTTCAACAAGTCAGCACGCTGGTGTAGTGGTTGTCACTGCTGCTTTGCACCTCCAGGGTCCAGGTTTGATTCCTGCCTTGGGGTCGAGTGTGAGTGTGTGTGGAGGTTGAATGTTCTCCCCGTGCTTGGTGGGTTTCCTCCGGGTCCTCCGGTTTCCTCCAACAGTCCAAAGCCATGCAGATCCGGCTGACTGGCGTTCCCAGTGTGTGAATTAGTGTGTGAGTGTGTGTGTGTGTGTGTGTGCGTGTGTGTGTGTGTGTGTGTGTGTGTGTGTGCTCTGCGATGAATTGGCACCCTGTCCAGTGTGTATCCCACCTCGTGCACTAAGTCTCCTGGGAGAGGCTCCAGGCCTAAAGCGACTGAGTGATGTTTCAACAACAAGCCATTGCTTCCTTGAATAAGTTTGTGGAAATGTTAAAACAGTAAAACTCCATGTGCTTGACACATGCAGCAAAACACGTGACCTGAGGATGTGGACCAGCAAATGCATTTTTACATCAGAAATGAATCAGACACTTAAGCTGTTTGGCTTCAAAGTGACTTAGAAATGTGACGGGTGACATGCGGGTGTCATGCAAGGGAAGCTTGGCAGTGGAGGCACTTGAACTCCAGACTCTTGATGCCCTGAGTTACACTATATAGTGCCATGTGCTGTATAGAGAAACCTGACCAACACATCTTTTTGATCTTTTTGACAAATCCATCCATCCGCTCTTCTCTTCTGGAAAAGCTTTCAACCAGATGTTGGAGCGTGGCTGTGTGTGTTTGTGTTCATTCACACATTCTACACACACTTCACTGAGCTCAGGCGCTGGTGTTCGGATGTCCAGGAGGCTCCAGTGTCTTAATATGTAGAAATCCACACTAGGTGATAATACGGTGCTGCTGAATGACATTTCTCTCTAAAAGAACCTGTGAATTTTTGCTTTTAATATTGATGACCAAACCCACAACACATCTGCCTTTTAAGCATTTGAAGGTTTCACTGGAAAAATATGGATAAAGAAACAAAATGGAACGATCCACAAGGGGTGTTCAAAACTGGGACTTGTAAAAGCGATTGAGACCTTTAGGACTCTTAGCCGCAGTAAAAACAAGTGAATGGTGCAAAAGGTTTAAAGAAGGCCGTGTGTCGATCCTGGTCGTGTTGGCTCAGAGCCCAGTGCACTTGTTCCCTTAAACATTCGGCGGATGATTGGAACACCTCGAAAATCAATGGGAAACTTGTCTGTGTGAACTGTACACACGATGTTCACCAACACCACTCGCACGTTACAGGAACTCGGCTGGGAGTCATCGCCACGTCCCCCGTACAGTCCTGACCTCGCTCCAAGACGTTTCCACAAGTTTTAGATATTAATGGAGTTCCTGGGAGGCCGGCGTTTCACATGTGAATCAGACAGTCCGACGTACTGACGTGAGAAAACGTTCTACCTTGATGGTGTCCAGGCTCTAGTGAGACACTGGGATCAGTGCATTAGTGTATCAGGGGATTATATAGAGACATAAAGGGAGTGTTTACTCTCAGCACTGTGTTCTGTTATTCTGTAATCAAAAGCAAAAAGCCCTCATGCCTTTCCTTCCGAGATGATAAGTGCTGCTGTTATCTTACCAAAATAAAACCTCACTCTACCACTGACCATATTAACAATGGTTTCATCACAGTGAGGACCATCAACACTGCATCACTCAGAGAGGCAGAAAAGGTTGTGTTCATGTAGAGTCTTAAACATGTTGCCGGCTTTAAATATGGAAATTATTTTGGCTAAAACATAACGCGTTAAAGCACAAACTGAGTTAAAGACTTTGTTTAAGGGTCATACAGTGTTACTATGAGAATAAAAGCCATGTTTTTTTTTTTTATATAGAATTTATATATAATTTATAAAAGCATTGAACTGGAAAGTATATTAAGACATTATGTAGTCATAATATTTTTTTAAATATGTAATTATTTTAACTTAGTAGCTTGTAATTTCAATATATTATTTATACATGTTAATTTTAAGATCTTATTTCAACATCATGACTTTGAGGTTACAGTATGTGTAGCTATTTGACGATATTTAAGAAAGAAAGTGAATATCTTTTCTGTTAATTGTTGTATATATTTACTTAACATTGGTTGTGACGTTATTAGTCATTATCAGGACATAAAATTGAATCTTTAAGACTCAATAACTCAAAGTTTTTTCAGGTATCTCAGCTGTTTGACATCTTAATAACTCATTATTTTGACTTAATAAATGAACCTCAAAATTTCTGTCGAACAGCAAATGATTGACTATTAGGTTATAATACTTGCTCCATATGCTGTTTCCTGGATAATAAGAAAAAGACTTCGTTTCCAGTTTATTGTATAAATATGGCAAAATAAACTAGAGAAATGTCCATTACACAATCCTGTTAATTCTGCTAAAGCAATGTCATATTTACTATGCGGCAAACGTCATTACTGAGTAGCTCACACTGCGGTGATGTTTTGCAGCTGTCACGTTTATGCTTACCATTTTTGGAGATGCTCGGGTCTTCACAAGGCAGGATCTCTCCAGGTTTTGATAGCCACCGATCACTTGAATTTCCTCTGCGGTTGGATATCGGTTCTTGCGCAGTTCCGGCGTGTTACGCGGCGGTGCTTTAGGCGTCGTGACGGGGGATGAAGACACTTTAGGAGTTGTGACAGTAGATGACGGTGTCCCTGAGGGCCCTGGTTTCCTGGGTGTGATGGTAATGGTGGCGCCTCTCTTTCCTGGGCCTCCTGAGGCACTCCGGATGGTGAAGAGAGGAGTCGTTCTGACACTCGGCTCTATTTGAGCGTTTGTGCTGTGTGTGGTAGAAGTGCTGATTTGAGGAAGTTGAGTCTGTGCCCTCGGTTCCGAGGAAGGTTTTGAGATGGCGTGCGGTTGGCTTTTTTGCATGTCAATGTTTTGGTCCTGAAATGACGTTTTCTGTGATGCCTCTTCATCGTTTTGTTTCTGGACTTCCTGCTCTTGTAGATGAAGCTGCTCCACTTGATGTTGCACTGATCGCAGTGAAGAAATTTCTTTTTTGATTTTCAGAGGACCAGGTGGAAACTGTCCCCCAGATCGGATCTTTATCATTCCTCCAGTGTGTGTTTGGACATCCAGGTTCCTCTCGGTGATACACACACCAGCCCTGGAGGTTACAGGCTTCAGGTTATAGATCCGACTCATGGCAGGCTGAGTGTGGCCGAGAGGAGGAGATGGAGAGCTGGAAGAGGATGGAGATTGAGACGGAGCAAAGTAGTCTTCCCCTAACAGATCCTCCTCTCGTTCTTTTTCTCTTTCTGCTGCTTGTATCACTCCGTCATGGCGCTTTGTCAGAACAGAGGACTCTTGTTCAGCTGAAAGAGAAGGAGGAACACGTACAGGAAGTTCCTCTTTACTTACTTCCCTTGTGACGTCAAGCTGGCTGAGAGACTGCGGTGAAGCCACTTCCTGTCTGCTCTCCATCTCAGCCTCTCCAGCTCGTTCATCTCCTCCCCCTGTTCCTCCTCTCTCTTTCTGCAGTATTCTCTCTCTCAGAGACTCCGCTCTGGTTAAAGATCGTTCAGCTTTCCAACTTAACCTCCTCTCCACACGTCTTATTTCATTGAATCCATAAAATACAGAATGAGGGATGAGTTGCTCTCCTCTGTGATGTGCTGTCTCATTCCAGGTCATGCTCATCCCTCGCTCCTCCGTGTTGCTCTGTGAATCCACCTCTCCATCTGAGAAGTTTACCACCGGGTCTACAATCTTCATGGATTCTGTTTGTTGTTTTCTATCACTTTTGTCCCTGTGTATTTCCTCCATCTTTATTTCTCTTCCATCACTCTTATTGTTGTTTATTATCATTCCTTTTTGTCTGGTTAATTCTTTATATCTATTCATCTCCCCTTTAAAAGTACAGAGCTGAGAATTCCTGTCTGGCTCATTCACTCCCTCGTTCCTACTGTGTTTCCTCTCTTCCTCTCTCTTCGCCCCTTTTTCCACGACCTCCTCACTCTGTCTTTTCCTACAATCAGAATAAGATCTCTCCAACACTCTTCCCTCCTTGTACACTTGCTCTGAGAAACTAAAAGAACATTTCGGTACGCCTCCAAATGCATTTCCACGTCCTTCTGGTTTCGACTCATCTTTTCTATCCCTCTGTTCTCTCTCCTGGTTTTTCACCTGTCCGCCCTTTTCCATAGGGATGAAGCAGTCACTGCTTTTGGACCTGCAGGAAAGTTTACAATTCTTCCCAAATCTACTAATCAGCTCACTAACCCTCGTAACCTCTATTTCATCCCCCATTTTTTCTGTTCCACTAAGTGTTATTTTGTTTTTATCTTCATTCCCTCGCTTTCTGTCTTCCTTGAGCTTCTCTTGTTTTATGGACGGATTGATGATCAGCACTTCTGATGCACAGATCTCAGCCATGTTTTCTCCATCAGCCAGAAACTTCTTCAGGTCCATCTTCATCCTTTGCTTCAATCCATACTCATTTTCACTTTCTCCATTCCTCTGGGCCTTCTCTCGTTCCTCCTTTCTGTTCTCAATGATGATGATGTTTTCTGCTTTAATGGTGTGAATACCAGATATTAGAGGGCAGATGGCATTATCTCTCTCTCGTGCTTTAATCCCTTTATTACAATCACTGTCTTTTTCCTTCATCTCATCAACTATGTCTCTCTCTTGTGTTCTTTCCATCTGTATCCCTCTACCCCTCCATTTCCCCATGTTGTCTTCTCTTTTGTCATACTTCTCTTTTTCCTCTCCACACATTTTCTCATAATTGCTCTCACTTTGTCTTTTTTCTTCATTGCTCTCTGTGTCCATCTCTTTCCTCTGTTTTCTTTTCACAAAAGCATTCTGTGAGCAAGCTAAAGAATTCTTCCAGACAGGCACGGGTTCGAACTCTCGTCCTGCTTCTTTTACTTTCTCTGCCCCAGCTTCCTGTTTCGCCCTGCGACGCTGAATGATCCCTCGTTTCCAGGCTGGCATGCTAGCCAGTCTCTCCTCTGCCTCGCGTGCTCTTTTCTCTCTCTCCTCCTCTTCTCTCCTTTTGCGCTCCAGAAGGAGTTGCTTCCATCCCAGCAGCGTAGAGGCTGACATTACAGCCAAATGAAATGATGGATGGAGAGATAAATTAAAGCAGCTCTTCCACCGGAGTTGTTTTTAGTCCTGTTGAAAATAGAAACAAGAAAATGCAAAGCATTCCTGTGTATAGAAGTTTCTTTGTGTTTTTACTTCCTGTGTGTGGAATAAATGCAAAAGCTCAATTCCCATGTAAACGGATATGATAATCACTAGCAATGTAACTGGATAAGATCTGGAATACAAATATACACATATAGGAAATATGTCATAAGCAAGTATCACTGATACACGTCTCCTCACCTGTCAGGTCAGAGTTCCACAAGTATGTTGAGCTCCTGTCGGCTTCAGTACATGCTTTTACTGACAACCCCCCCTATAAATGCCTATATTCCAGACATTTCCATAAATTGTTCATGAGATTGAAGTGTTAGTCATTTTTAAGGTCACATGTTGTTGTTAGTCTTTCAGCTGGTCCCATAGAGGGGTCCATCCACAGTGGACCAACCAAACTGCACAACAACTTGGCAAAGGTTTTACCCTGGATGCCATTCCTAACACAACCCTTCCATTTTATATGGGCTTGGGACCTGTGGCTGGGGTTTTGGGCACTGGCTGGGAATCAAACCTGAGTCTTCCACATGGCAGGTGAAAAATGACCACTGAGCCACCAATGTCCCATTTTTAAAGGTCACAAAAAGTCAAAAAAAGTTAATGTTCCAGCTGAAATACAACTCAGGTCATGTGTCCTGCCCATGAACACCCCTATAAAGTAGTGCATTTTCTTAGCCAACAGAATACGAGGACATGAAATATGGGTACACACATTTGTTGTATAGCTGCTTTGTGGCAATGACCACTATTAAAAACCGCTATACAAATAAGACCGAGTTGAATTAAAACATCCGTCTCTGGGACCTTCTCTAATATTGGGGGAGGAGTCTGATTTGCTTGTTTAAGCTCGATCAATAGAACAATGGAAAAAAGGACAAAAATGTATCTTTTTTTCCATGTTTTTTTTTTGTGTTCATGAAGATTGGAGACCCAGCGCACTGTCTAAAAATGATTTGAAAGTGAATATTGCATAAGTTACCTTTAAAGTCCTCAAGGCCCAATTTGATACTAATTCTACAAATATAATTCATGTATTTTCTTCTTGATTTCTTTTTTGATTGTTCTGAAAAAATGATTTTGACTAAAGTAGGAAAGGGTGCAATATTATGCAATACTTGTGTAGTGGTTAGCACTGTGGCCTCACACCACCAGTGTCAAGAGGCATCTCCCATGCTCATGGAGATTGAGTGTCTTCCAAGTGCTTGGTTTGTTTCATCTGCGTACTCTGGGTTCCTCCTGAAGACGTACTGAGTAGGTTAACTGGCGTTTCAAAATTTCCCAGAGTGTATGCTATGTGTGCCCTGCGAGTCCGCTGGGATTGACTGCACTGTCCTCTAGAACAGGGTAAGTGCTACAGAGAATGAGTGAGCAAATGTTGAAGACAGTTGTATATTAATTTGATCAATTCCATCAAAAGAAATTGTGATGGTTAGTTTGACAGGTGATCTTGGACCTACATTGGACAGATGGCCTGTGATGGGTTCGGACACCATCTACAACGTACCCCTCCTTGTGCCCAGTTTCCTGCTGTAACCCCCACGACCCTCCACAGGGTAAGCATAAAATAGATAGACAGAGGGACAGATTAATTAGGTGATTTCTAAAACCCAAATCTTCATCAGACGTCCAGTGCTTCAAGGAATGTTATGTGTTCTATTGTAAGATACTAACTATGAGTGGATTCTCACACTTTTATTGGTATCCAGTTGTCACCTGGTTCTCAGGAATTTTGTTTGCACACCTAAAAATTCTAGTTCCACCGTTTCTCCCCAGTGTTCCATCAGGACTGTTAAACACATTATCCAGACTGGAATCTGACTGGGATCACCCTACAGCTGTCATTCTGTAATGTGGGAATGTCAATATGGATTCTCTCATTTGGTGGATGCAACTCTTAAATAACCTGGTACAAATTATCATCATCATTATTATTATTATTATTATTATTATTATTATTATTGTATAACATGCTTTTATTTATCACCTATTAAACCTCCTGATGTAATTTGATGTCCTGCATTCCTGATCAGCGTTACAGCATAATTAAGGGGTAAATCTATTAGTCTGCTTCCACTGCTACAGCGAGGAGCCATTCACTGTCAGTGACCATTGACCATCACTCAAGTCATTGTTGTTTCCAATGGTGTAACCAAATGTTACCTCTTGTTCTTGCCGAAGAACCTTAAAGAAACGTGATGGAGGAACAGTAATCATACAAACAGAACTCTAAAAATACTACACTCAAATAAAAAAAAACTTGCCAAAAAAGCTTGCCGGCTAGAAGCTAGAACGGGGTCTTCTAGCCCAGCATAAGGCATAGTACTGTTCGGTGTGTGCTAAAATCTACTCCTCAGATTACTCCTCTCTCAGCATGTGACCTGGAAATCAATCAGTGTCACCATTTTAATGAAAGTAATTCAGGAATAATGAGGAAGGGCAGGTGTGGATCGAAGACACACAGATGCTCCTCATGCACAAACCATTTGTGATGAAAGAATAAGTGATTCATATGCATTTTTTATTATTCATATGCAGCGCCACAAATTCTAAATTGCTAATATTATTTGAGGACAGTGATAACAATAAGGCTTAAAGATACAATAATGTTTCAAATCAATAAGTGAATTCACTACAGTGGTTAGAAAGTGAGGAAGTTCACTAAAAGTTCTTACTAAAAGGTGTTCTAACTCAACCAGGGATGGACACGCGATGGACAGTGTTGGGGGACGTGACTTTTTAAAGTAACTAATTACATTACAAAATGACTGACATTAAAAAGTAATCCGTTACATTACAGCGTTACTTTCTGATCAAGTAACTAGTTCGAGTACTTTTCCACTCCTGAAAACGAAAACTTCTTTATGATTCCTCATGCATGTTGTTTTAGTCAAGACCTTTATAATTATTCTATCATTATCACTCAGTGAAGTTTGTTGTAAATAAGTCAATTGTCTGTATAACGGATTACATTTTTGAAAATATCACTAATTAACTGAGTACTTAAATGGCGGACCTCACACGTTAGATTACTCGTTACATCAAAGGAGTAATCCAAGTACTTACACCCAACACTGGTGATGGGAAACAAACACTGGTACAGAGAAGTAGAATTATTATGTTATTTTCAATCTGTTAATTAATACATGTGTTCATTATACTGTACCTTTTTCATTAATAAAGAGTCCATGGAATGTCAGGATCCCATTTTTCCTCATGTTGAAGCAGAAATTTTCACTATCCAAATTATCCAAATTCTGTCTATTTACTGATGATGATGATGATGATGATGATGAGTGAAGTGTGCGTGTGAGATCTGACAGAGTGTGTAGTGCAGGATTTCGTGTTCAGACCTCAGTGCTCACTCTAATCTCATAATCTCACTTGAACCCATTAGCGGATTTAGCATCCGGCACCACGCTGCTGCTCCTGAGCAAAGACTTTTAGTTCAGCAGGTCGTTGCCTTCATCACGTCACACTCATATTTCCGTTTCTCTTTACTTATCAGACAGTGTCTTTGCTCCCTTTTATCTCAGTTATTCCCTTTAATCCCAAACTTGGCAGCAGATCCTTTGGGAGCTGAGGATTGTGGGATGCGAGTCAAACCATGGATCAGACTTGTGTGTCTGGCGCATCCCATGGAGCTTAATGGGATTGGGATCTGGGCAGTTCGGAGGCTGGGTCGGGGCCTCGGGCTCTTTGCATGTTGGTCCCCGTACATGGTTCTGGTGTCTTTCTATCACGGCCAGCATTGACTTTTTTCAGCGATTTGTACTGCAATGGCATTTTCTATGGGATCAAACACGCTGGCTTTTAGTCATTGCGGGCATGTGTGAGCCTCGGGTGCACATGATCCTGTCACCGGTTCACTTCTGGTATAACTGTTAATCAGCATTACTCAGTTCAGCTGGTGGTGGTGTTAGTGTTATAGCAGATTGGTGAATCAGCGATGTGTAAAAGCAAAACACTTCAGGCAAAAGCAGGTCCGGTATACCATTCAGCACCCATATTTATTACAAACATTTAAACCACAAAATAGAAACCACAAAATCCATCAAACCAATGGGAGCAACCACAGGTTCATACCTCAAATATAAAATAATTCAAATGGTATTCAATTCCCACACAGTAAAAAGCTTTAAAAAGGAAACCTGATCATCAAGATTTCCAGGACTTTGTATAAATACAATATAAACGTTGTCTCCTATTAAAATACTCAGTAAGAAACACATTCAAGATTTTAATTATTTCTGGAACACACTGGTTCATGCATATTTTGGACTGCATATGGGGGAAACCTTACACTTAGTAGATGCACAATGAACTCTGGGTCGATGATGTAAATTGGTTCTTGGTAGGTGAGCTAATGGTGTTAATCATATACAATCGGAGCAATACGCTAAAGCTAAATAGCTAAGGCCACATCGTGCTGAAAGTTTTCCAAGAAATAATAATAAGAAAAAAAATGGAACGATGCCAGTGGTTGAATACAACAAGAGATCCGACTAGCGCCTGTGTCTCACACATCTGGGTCCTCACACATCGGTGTCCTCACACATCTGGGTCCTCACACATCTGGGTCCTCACACATCTGGGTCCTCACCCTTTATATTAAGCTGAGGTGTTCAGTAGACCACGGCTCCTCAAAAGATCTTACAGGCGTCAAAGGAAAAACATTTAAAGTAATGACACTAATATTAGTAACACTGATAAATCTCATGCTAATTCCGGGAACTGTGATGTGAAAATACACTGATCTTTTTCACATGAATGTATTACATGAGGCATTAAAACAGCACCAGATCTGGATCAGTATAAAAGGAGGCTGCGGGGAATTTTATTCTTCAGATATCATCACTGATTTGAAAGCTAACTAGATTTTATCATAAAAACATGAGAGTCCAGCAGAGGCTTCATTCTGACTCTGGTGAAGCTACAGTGTGGGAAACGTCCTGATTATAATAAGAAAATCTCAGTTTGATAAAAAAAAAATGTACATTAAAATCCAGCCACTGAGAGTCAGATGTGTAAAAAACAACCAAACACACAGTTACACTCATCAATACTGTGGTTATACACTGTAACATGCAAATTCACCCGAATCAGACACACTGACATTATGTGGGGGGTGGGAGAGGTGTTGGGGGTGCTGGGAGGGGGGGGGGGGGGTCATGGGCCTTGTTCCTCATGTGTGTGTAAGTCAAGTTAGCCAAATGACTTTAGTCAGGATAGTGGGATTAGTGTTTCAGGTCAATTATAGAGATGGAACTCAGAGTCAAGTTATTACGATGATCGCCAGGTTGAGTTATCTGGACCAGTGAGTCAGAATCTACATAAATAAAAGGTTTTGTCTGTATCGGGTAAAAATATGGAGTAAAAGTGACGTTATGAACAGTTATGTGCTGGATGTAATAATCAGCTTTAAACAGGGAGAGCAATTGGCTGACGATGAAGGAAGAAAACCTTAGCATGTGCGTGAGCTTCAATCTGAATTAATAATAATATCAGTGATTACATTAAAGCTCAGCAGATTATTTTAGCTTTGTCTTTTTAACTATTTCTACAAACTCTGTAACCAAGTACCACATGAGTTATGTAACTGAATTACTGAGTTGGCAGGACTGGATTGCTGGCAATGTGACTTTATTCTACTCTGACGCTATCGCAGACCTCACAAACCTGAGTTATATTAATACTGTATATACAGTAAACCAACAACGCTCAACATTCACATGGCCGACCTGGAAACCTGGAAATCTGTAGAGGACAGAGAAATATTTGTTTTAAAAACGTACACTAAAGATGATGCAGCCAACGGTTTTGGCTAAACTGATGTGTATGAACTAATTTAAACAAGCAGATACTTGGGTGGGGCTTATAACTCTAAAAGGATATTTTGAATATTTTGAAATATATTTATGGCTCTGACTAAATACAAACAGATCTGTAAAGCAAAATAATCTTGGCATCTTAGCGAGTGAAACTTTGCAACAAACCAAATATAAGATGATTAAACTGATTTCTAGAGAAATTTTACTAAAATTGCAAGTGAAAAAATGTCTTGTTCTATTAGCAAATTATTCTGTTAGTTCTTAAAAAATTTACTGAAAGAAGGAAAAATTATCTGCCATATTTAAAACTTATAAACTTATTTTAAGAAATTATAGATAATGTAACTAGATTCAAGAATATATCACTTACTAAGATGGCATTTTGCGGAGTGCGTGTGTGTGTGTGTGTGTGTGTGTGTGTGTGTGTGTGTGTGTGTGTGTGTGTGTGTGTGTGTGTGTGTGTGTGTGTGTGTGGCCAACATGCAAAAATACCAAAACATTTACACGAGCGTATTTATTTGTGAAACTGAAATAAGAAGTTGAGCCAGATGTTTCTGTGTGCAGAGCATGCAGTTACCTCAATCCTGATAACTCAATCCTGATAACTCAATCCTGCTAAACTCATCTGTTTCCTGGGTGCGTTTAAAGATCTGGAGTGGTTAGTAAATCAGGCTTATGTTATTTTGGATGTTGTTGTGCATATGAGGAACAAGACCCTGGACTGGGAAACTCTGGTGCTGTGGAAGATCCACTGGTCTTTGTTTATCCTACTTAATGGAAAAAAGGCTAATAACGATAGGTCTAAAACTTCCCATATTCCCATTATTAATGTATTAGTGAAACCCACCTCCTGGTTCCAGCACTGTTTTTGACACACCCTGATTGACTTCCCCTCGGCAGTCACGAGGCTCCTCAGTCGTTATACAGCAGGGATCCCGAGTCCAACCGCCGGAGCCTGATCCTCCAGAACTGGACATGAAGACCGATGTTATAGAGGAAGTCAATGCGAGTGTGTTGAATGCAGTACTGGGACTCAGGGGGATGAGGTTAATCTAGCTTGCACTCATCATTGTTGTTGTTGCCTTGTGTCTGAGCGTCGCCCCCTGCAGTCGTGGAGAAGAGCTGCAACTTGCTGTGGAGCTGAGCGCTCAGGTACGCGCAGTCCTCTGCATCCAGAGAGTGGGCCAGAGACAGGTAAAGTGTCAGGAACGCCGCCAACACACACCTGTCCACAGATAGGGTGGGCAAGAACCAGAGCACCAGCAGCAGCTCCACACACACGGGGTGGCGAAGGTGGGCATACAGACGCTGGGCACGGGGTGACTTCAGGGAGAGCGGGTCTCCCAGGTCTAAACAGTCATAATACACCTGTGTGTGTGTGTGTGTGTGTGTGTGTGTGTGTGTGTGTGTGTGTGTGTGTGTAAGAGAGAGAAAGAAATCGAGAGAGAGATACAGTGTTATTACTCCTAAAATAATGATCACATATAGTATCAGTTGCCTATAAAGTGACTTATGACTCTTATGACTCTGTGAAGTGAGCATTTAAGCCTATAGTGCACTTAAAAGCAACCACTAGTCCCTTTACTAGGACACACACCTGAGAGAAGCTAGGAATCCATTCAAGTCATTAGTATTAACACCTAACTGATCCCGGTGCACTTAATGAACAGCAATACATCGGTATATTTTTCAAATTTTAATATATATTTTTTTATCTTCTCTCTGTTAATTACAAATTTCTTTTTTACTGGATTGTGTCATGTTTGTCGTGTAAACTGTATAAATAAGTCATTCTCAATAAGAGAAACAAAAGAAGATGAACAAAAGTAGGTGTGTATAACGTATAGTAATTGTGTGTGTGTGTGTGTGTGTGTGTGTACCTGTTTGAGTCCTAGCAGCTCTGCGTAGTCGAATATGAGCAGGATGCTGCAGATCACGGCCCAGCACAGGAAGTGTACAATGAAACAGATAAGCGGGAGCCAGACATTCCACTGTGTGTTGTGTACTGACCACAGACAGGGGGCGCTGGTTACAGGCTGCCAGTAACGCATCAGCAGCTGCAACACAAGAAAACATACAGACTGAAACTCTGAGTATAGTGAAAACATCACTGAGCTGTGGAACACAGACTGTGTGTGTGTGTGTGTGTGTGTGTGTGTGTGTGTGTGTGTGTGTGTCACCTGCAGTGCGAGTGCAGTGGTGAAGCAGTACGCGGCTCGGTTTAACACTCCCAGGACAGACTGACACCGGTGTTTGACTGGCGTCCAGGCCAGCAGGCTGTGCTGAACACTGAACAGCACCAACAGGAGCAAATCCACAGCCAAAGCCTTCAGCACCGCGGCGTCCCGCAGGGACACGGACCACCACGCCGCATCTGAGGGAGGGAACAGGGAACACAACATTAGTGATTAATCATACGCTCAGACATGTGGTCAATACCAAGAGACCACGAGGATGCAGAAACCCTTCTGTCCTGAATGTGCTGGAAAACTTACAGCTTCGGTTCTGACACTGGAGACTCCTTCCATACATGTTACATTAAAATTACTGAAACTCGGCATGCCGTCGTAGTCCTCACGTATGCGGTCGGAGCCGCGGTTAACCCCTAATTATAGATAAGCCTGAGTGCGTTAACAAGAACCTGCTATTGGCCTAAGGTTGGAGATTAAGATCAACATCCTGACACATCAGGATCGAGGTTCATATGACGAGCGAACGAGTCTCGAGATCAGACCGACGACACGTCGCATACGCTGAGGATGAAACCCCGGATCAGACCGCGACGTATCTACAGCGGCGGTACATACATTACGACAAGCAGAACTGGGGGCTTCAGAAACGCTGGAGCAGCTGAGAGTTTCCCGCACACACTCCTTTCACAGGTAAGTTAAGTTAAGTCAGCCTTTATTGGTCACACATACATTACCGCACAGTGAAATTCTTTATTCTTCACATATCCCAGCTTCTTGTTAGTAGGCCGGCCACAGTTTTCAAACTCGCGCTAAGACAGCGGGAGAGCTCAGCAACTCGCGCGCCGCCGCTCACTCAGCTCTCGGTAATACCGCTATCTCACCTACCGTAAGTACCGTAAGTACAGTTCATCATGATTCACCGCGAGTTCTGCCGCTGTGATTACGTTTCCATCTTTCCGCACGAAAAATTTAACATGTTTAATTAAATACACATTAAATTACATTAAACATGTTTCATTTTTTGGCTGTCCTTGCGGAACTTCCGGCGACTCGCGTCCTACTTGTCTGTTATTTTATTTAATTTTACACAATCTACAGGAAAGTTGTATTTGTCGAGCTCTAAGCTGTTCCCAGTTACTAACCAAACACAGGCTGCTGTGTTTTAAGTTGACGTGTTGCACATGTTGCTGGCCAATAAATACAGTTCATAATTCACGATATTCCTCTTCTTGTAATTTCAATACTTAATTTACATTGTTGTTAGATATAGTTTAATAAATAATGCTACATGATGAGGCTTCAAGTCGACCCTGTAATCGGTGATCGGTATCCTGATCGGAGCGTCCCTAATCGTGTGAGTGTGTCAGGCGGGTCGGGGCAGTCGTCTCGTCCTGACCTGCACCGGCGCGCCACGCCCAGACCGGGCGGGGCCGATAGTGACCTCTAGTGATGGATCAGCCTGAGCGTGTTAATATGAACCTCTTAATGTTAGAGAACAACAAAGAAATCTGCATGCTGAGTGATATGACTGATGTACAAGTGGTAGAGACTCTGAGGTGAACTGAGTTTATTATTATTAATTATTATTAATAATTAAAAACTTTCCTCGCCCAACGTGGGGCTCGAACCCACGACCCTGAGATTAAGAGTCTCATGCTCTACCGACTGAGCTAGCCGGGCTCACGAGCGCTGACGGCGCGGATACACTTATAAATACTCACCTCGAAGAAAAAAACGTATTACTTCTGCGCAACCGAATTGTAAATCTAATAATCTGATTTTTCCTCGTTCGTCGGTACATTAGATTTCAGTTTTATAAAAGTTCGACTTAAACGCGGTGTAACTTTAATGCTAAACCACGCTAGCTTACCGTTGCAGAGGGGCGTGCCGCCGGTGATGTTGTGATAAATCGGCCGGAACGAGATGAAACGGACGAAATCCACTCCGGTAACGAAGACAAACAGAAAGTTGATGAGAGATAAAACGGCCAGAGTAAAGTTACGAGCCGTCAGCAGCGCCATGCTGGCCGTATTTATATTTGCTTCCGTATAACCACAGGCTGCATCTCAAACCACCTCGTACCGCGCACAGAGTGCACTACTTAGGGTGTAGACGCCGCCATTTTGTACCCTATGTAGGGCACTTGCGTAGGAGGAGCGAAGCCATTTTGAGTTCTGCCCTGAATTCCGGGAATTGCGAGTGTAGTTTTGAACCTGACCACACGGTGGAGACAAAGTTTACGTTTTATTTACGCTGCTTGTTTTTATGTTAGCAGCAAGGCGGCACGGTGGTGTAGCGGTTACAGCTCACACCTCGTGGGTCCGGGTTCGATTCCCGCCTCTGTGTGCATGGAGTTTGCATGTTCTCCCCGTGCTTGATGGGTTTCCTCCCACAGGCCAAAGACATGCGAGTTAGGTTAATTGGTGTTCCTGAAATGGCCGTAGTGTGTGAATGAGCGTGTGTGTGTGTGTATGTGTGTGTGTGTGTGTGTGTGAGTGTCTGTGCCCAGCGATAGATTGGCACCCTGTCCAGGGTGTACCCCACCTTGTGCCCCAAGTCTCCTGGGATAGACTCCAGGCCCCCGCGACCCTGAATACAGGATTAAGTGGTATAGAAGATGAGTGAGTGTTAATGACAATGATAGCGTTAACTGTAGGAATGCTGTAATGTGTCTCCGGAGCTTTTCAGAGTTACTTAACAGACATATTTCTGTGCATCTTAAATGCAAACTTCTTGAATAAAAAAAATAATAATTCTTTGGTCACCGTGGATAAAATTCCTCCCAGTTTTAATTGTGGTTTAACACTGCAAGATTCGTGCTTTTTGAATTTTATTTATCAGGGAATGCTTTCTAATATCGCTTAGATGAGCCAAACAGTGCTTAAAAAGAGTACATTGTTTTTATTACATGCACAAGTAACTTTTTTTTCCCCCACAATAGGTAAAAAGTAGCCCATCAGCAGTGTTGGGTGTAAAGAGATACAAAGTACAAAGTAACACATTGGTGTACTACCACAATGATTTTTTTGATGTAACAGTAATCTAACGCGTTCGCTCCGCCATTCAATGACTCAGTTACTCAGTTACTTTTTCAAAAATGTAATCCGTTATTCAGACAATTTATGTAATCCGTGATCCAGACAGCAGTCATTCCCAGTCCATTAGTGTGTGTGTGTGTGTGTGTGTGTGTGTGTGTGTGTGTGTGTGTGTGTGTGTGTGTGAGAAAGCCGTCCTACAAGCCCCGCCCCGATAAACCACCCCCTTCTGTTATTCCTGCTGTTATACCCCTATCTCTCCTATGTGGTTTGACTATGTGAGGACCGACGCGCGGAAACATGGAAACCTAATCACAGAACCAAAACCCGCGGTGAATCATGATAAACCGTACTTACGGCCACCGCGCGAAACCGTGTTTTAACTTAATTTATTGTAAGTCCTTAACACTAATTAGTGAAGTTATACATTAGAAACCTAATCTTGATCCGTCTGTGTTTTCTAATTACAGACCAATCTCCAAGCTACCATTTCTGTCTAAGATTTTGGAGAAAGTAGTTTATACGCAACTAATAAGTTTTCTTAGTGAGCATGGAATTCTTGAGCTTTTTCAGCCTGGTTTCAAGGCTCTTCACAGTACTGAAACAGCTCTGTTAAGGGTCTTAAATGACATTTATCGTATTACGGATTCTGGTGATTCTGTGATTCTTCTGCTGCTTGATTTAACAGCTGCCTTTGACACAGTAGACCATGACATCCTTCTGTCACGCCTAGAACACTGGGTGGGAATTACGGGGGCAGCTCTAGACTGGTTTAGGTCCTATCTTACTGATAGAACATTTTTGGTTAGCCTTGGAAATCTGGAATCCTCATCAGCTCCTCTGACATATGGAGTCCCACAGGGTTCTATCCTTGGACCGCTTCTTTTCTCGTTATATTTGTTGCCGCTCGGTTATATCCTGAGAAAACATGGCATCTCCTTTCATTGCTATGCAGACGACAGTCAAATCTATCTCCCATTAAAGCAGAAGGAAGGCTACTCTGTCAAGGCTCTGTCAACATGTCTAGATGACATAAAGGCATGGTTAGCCCAAAATGTTTTAAATTTTAATGATAAAAAGACAGAGGTTTTGGTTCTGGTGCCAGAGGCAGAGTTCCACCACTGGATTTAGGAGCTTTGGAGCAGTATGTTAAACCCACAGCATCAAATTTAGGTGTTATTTTTGACCATGGCCTTAAATTTGATAAACAGATCAGTGCTGTGGTTCGGTCCAGTTTCTTTTAGTTAAGGCAATTGGCAAAACTTAAACCTGTTTTGTCCTTTAGGCTTTTCGAAATAGCCATTCACGCCTTCATCACCACTCGTATTGATTACTGCAATGCCCTGTATTTTGGGGTTTCTCAAGCAGCATTACATCGGCTACAGCTGATCCAAAACTCCGCTGCTCGACTATTAACGTCTACACGTAAAAGAGAACATATCTCTCCAGTTCTGGCTTCTCTTCATTGGCTCCCGGTACAGTACCAAATTAATTTTAAAATTCTCTTGGTCACCTTTAAATGTTTACATGGCCTTGCCCCGCCCTACCTCTCGGATCTGCTTAAGCCATATGCTCCATCACGGACTCTCAGATCATCAGATAAACTTCTGATCGGGCGT
Source organism: Clarias fuscus (assembly GCA_030347435.1). Lineage (NCBI taxonomy): Eukaryota > Metazoa > Chordata > Actinopteri > Siluriformes > Clariidae > Clarias > Clarias fuscus. The sequence goes on along the minus strand of CM059204.1, from coordinate 47,038,112 downwards.
TCTCTGTGGCGGCACCCAAACTGTGGAATGACCTACCCTTAACCATTCGTGAGGCCACATCACTGAGGGTGTTTAAGTCCCATCTCAAAACTCACATGTTTTCTTTGGCATTTAAACCAACATGAGATTGTGTGTGATGTGATTTTAATTATGTTCCTTTTTAATATTTTATTATTATTATTATTATTATTATTATTATTATTTTTTTTTCCTTAACTTAGTTCCTTATTTTATTTTATTTTATTTTATAATTATTGCTATATTATTTTATTATTTATGTGAAGCACTTTGGGGCATTGTTGTTTTTTAAAGTGCTATACAAATAAAGATGAGTTGAGTTGAGTTGAGTTCAAAGTAGTGTGTTAGTTGTCTTCCTGTTCATGTGAATAATAAAAAAAAAAAACAAATAAACATTTCTATTGAACATTGGGTTTTTAAACAACATACACACACACACACACACACACACACACACACACACACACACACACACATGACTGTCATATTACTTGTGCTGCTTGTGATGTTTCATCTGTCCACAAGATGTCACTACAATGAGCCCTTAATCAAGCTTCATGAATTTAACCTTTTGGTGAAACTATAGGCTGGGAGCCTCAACACCTCAACACAGAGGCATCATTTCTCCATCACTTTATGTCTAGCACTAAATGTTCCTCATGCAGTGTACACTTATTCCAGTTTGAAAGAAATCCAGAAAAGTTACTGTTGTTGACCCAACATGAGTTTTAAGGAGCGAGTGCATTCACACTCATTTCAGCAAAATTGATGAAAAGTGATACATGTATGAAATGGGCTTTATTTTTTACTGCTAATCTAAGATTTAACAGGCATCTCAAGTACATTTTTTCATGTAACGACTATATATATATTTTTTTGTTTCTTTCCATTAAAAGTTGTACTTAATTGACCACAGAGTTTGGGATTATTTACAATGATTTATGCACCAGGTTTAATGTTACACAATGTAGACAATTTTGTTTATTACAAAAATAAATGTTTTCTCATCACAGCCATCGGATGCTACAATACAAATCAACTTAACATACATTAACATTTCCAGTTAGTCAATACTAGCAGGAGACCTGATCTGAGTTCAGACAATGGGGACAACACTATACATGCCGATTCCACACAAGTTTTTGTTTCGCTCCAGACGTAAATAACCTCCCTCGCCCCAATTAGGACCCCAACTGTAAAAAAAAAGAGAGAGAGAGAGAGAGAGAGAGAGAGAGAGAGATAAAAGGGCTGTATCAACAGTAAAAGTATAAGTGGGTGGAACATTTAATATTCACAACCTATTATTTTGCAATATAATAATTTAATAGTTACTTTCCTAAAAAGAAAAATTTGTGTAACCTGTTTTTGATCAGCCAATATTGCTGCCCTCCTTCTTTTCCATATCCAACTACCAGAACAGCATGGTTTATTTGATGACCAACACATGAATAGTCATTATAAATACCTAAAGCACGCGCGCACACACACACACACACACACACACACACACACACACACACACACACACACACACACACACAATGATACAAGTCACTTTTTTGAACATTAGACAGAAATCTTCACAGGCACCTGCTTGAGATCAGATATTAGATTATCCACACTGAACATTTGCAATGATTTAAAATACGATCTCAGGCCTCAGTACCAGAGTGAAATGGTTGTATTTTCTGATCCACCACGCCTACTTTGATCAAAAGGTGTTAGATATTTGTTAGTGCCTTGTATAATGGAGACTGCTGCAGCAACCAAATCTTTTTCTTATAAACCCCAACACAGTTATAAGACCACCTTCCAGTTAGTGTTCAAGGCTCCAATGCCATGATGATGAAGACATTTTCAATTTACATCAATGATATTAAGCTAGTAATCATGAAGCTGTCATAAAGTAAATATTACCCACTGCTGGTAGTCATTGTCAAATAGCATAGGCTACGCTGTGTGCCCCTAACATAGTTGCAGTTTTGCTGCTATTTTAATAAAAGCTAGATTTGTCAGCATCATGCTGGGATGCTAATCCCATGATGCTGTGAATAACCTAGGTTTATACTGTATTTAACACTATTATTATAAAAGTAAGGCTAAGGGCTCTCTTTATAAAGAGGATGCATAATATACTGTACAACATCTGTAGATCTACTGTGCTAAGATATATGCACATCTGTTCTCATCTTCCTGGACCTGTCGGCTGCATTTGACATGGTGAACCACAAGATTCTGTTATCTATTCTTACAAGCCTTGGAAACTGTGGAACAGCGTGGAAATGATTTGCTTTCTACCTAAGATCCACATCTGCCCCACGCAAACTTTCTACTGGTGTCCCTCAAGGCTCAGTACTTGGTCCTCCTCTGTTCTCCCTCTGTACCAGGTCTCTTGGTAAGGTCTTAACATTGAATGGATTTAAGAATTTTTTTTTTTTTTTTTTACAATTCTGCAGGTGTGTGTATGGCTCACCTTGCCCATAAAGATGAAACGTGCTCTGGTTAGAATGAATTCCCACTGCAACTGGTCCGATGTTAGCCACTGCCTTCTGCAGCTCATACTCGCTATAACGTTGAAGCACCCGAAAACCAGAACAGCGTCCATATTTATGCCGATAATGATAATCGCAACTCCCATTCTATACATTGAAGCACATACACATAGTCATACAGTATATATGTACTACAGTATGCACACACTACAAGTCAGAAGTTCGAACACCTAATTCTACACCAACTCTACATTGTAAAACAATACAGAATGCGTGTAATGTATACAATAATTTCATTTAATGAGATGAGTCTGTTCATAGCCTTAAAATAAATCCACTACTGTTCTAGAATATAGAAGTTAAATTCAAACTTGCATCCAAACTTTTGACTTTGACCTTGACCTTTATTTATCACTAGTAAAAGCATAAAACAGTGAAAGACAATATGGAAGATTTTTGAACATCAGCCACCAAAGAACTCAACAATCCATCATGCATTTCAGTTAGAAAAATATTGAATATTATCATCTTAGCCCTGCTTCAGCCTTAACATTTCTGCTACTTGAATTACTTGTCATTTGTTATCCCTAAATTGACCAAGTCAAACTGTAGCTCACTAAAATGTAAAGCGACCCAACACGTATGGTGGCATTAAATTACGAAAACAGCCCAGAATAATATCTTTAAATATTTTAGCTTGATGAGAGGTAGATAAATGATTTAACACACTTTTGTTTAGAATACAAAACTAAAAAATGACCTTTTCCTTGTAAGGGTATTCAGACTCCTTGGTGATTCCATTGTGGTTTATAATGTAATTGAAGGCATTAGTCATGAGTCCTCCATTACAGCCTTCATTTCCCTCCCCAAAACTGCAGTCCACCAGGTTCTGAACACTCAGAGGAACCAGGCGACCCTTCTTTTTCTTCATTTGAGCTTCTAAAGCTCCCACGGCACTGAAAGCCCAGCATGCATTGCATTTCCCCTGCAGCCAAAAACACAACCACACAACACAGAGTGAAAGTATTCATGAAGTGAAACAATTTTACACAAAAGCACATAGAATATAATCTTCACTACAATGCCTACTGAAAACCTCCTAATGCACTTATATACCTGATCTTTCACCGGCGTAACAAATCCATCCTCAGTCCAGTTCACACTGGCCGGGAGGGTGAAACCACTCAGGAAGTTCTCATTAGCAACCCCAGGAGACAAATCCTCTAACTTCTCTAACTTCAGTCCATTCAGGTTGGCGTTGACTTCTTCTCTTGTCTATGTACACGGACATACAGACACACAGGTGAAATGAAAAGAGATTTTTTGATTTCCATTTGTAACCCAGTACATCTTAGAAACACAGACATACCAGATCTTACCATGTCTGCAAGGTGGTTGATCCTCATGGTGTAGGTGTGTCTTCCTGCTGCAGCTTCTTTATTGTGCTTCATGACTTCTGAAAATTTCTGCTCCCAAATGACTCTCCTGTATACTTCTTCTCTCTGACGCACACAAACACACTATTTGTAATAACTATCACAAGAATACTACTTTAATTTCCTACTGTGTCTTAGACCCAAATCTGGTCTGTATTGACTAGGACAAGGGGAAAAAATCTTAACAGCAGACAAGACGTATGAAGTGGAGCGCAGGGCTATGGGTGAAAGAGGGACCTCAGATTTGCTTCCAAAGAGCCAGACTTTTGTATTTTTAAAGTAGTCTTGATTTAACTGTCTGTGTGCTCGTCTCCTTGATTTGTGCAATAGCGGACGTAAATTAGTGACTGTGTTAACGTTGTGTACTGGACTTTTTACATGCGTGTAGACACACATTACGTTCATGAATAGAGGAGCCTGAATGCACTACTGAGCTCACTGCTGTTACACACTGTACAAAACTCTGACTACACACACAGACCCCGCAGGCAGCGACGGCGGTTTGGGACGAGACCCGTCAGACTTCTACAAAGCGCAGCAGGTAATGATGACGTTTTGTCTGGGCTTCTGATTGGCCCCCTGTTGATTAAGGAGGCTCCTAACAGCGCTTAACAGGGCGTTTTGTGTTTTCATGTGGACAAAGATATTTTTAAACACTAGGTCATGAGTGGACAGAATTATTTTTAAAAACGAAGAAGAAAAAATCTCCGTTTTTAAAAATACCCGGCTACGTGTGGACATGGCCTGAGAGGAATGTAGTCTGTTTGTTAAGCCACACAGTGACCTACTGTATGAAGCATAAAAAGTTCTAACTGAAGTCGTGAGCCAGTGAGAAACAGGTGCAGGTGATGACAGGTGATCAGGCGGTGATTAGTTCACTGCTGATGCTGAATGCTGAGTGGGTGAAATGGACGTTTACATAAACAACCGTTTTTTAAATTGTACCTTTAGGCACTTTGCAGCCTGTTACAGTAAAACATTTCTTCCCATTTCTTTCATTAAATCTACTCAATAGGCCAAAAATAAAACAGTTGGGGTGACTTGAGACTTTTTCCCAGTACTGTGCAGCTCAGTCTCGACTCTGCACTTTCTTAACCTCCTGAGACACCGCCTCTACCGTTTCTTTACCGTTCCATATAAATTCTGCTTTCTCTTTCTGTTGGTTATAATTAGGAACTTAAATTAATTAGTCTTTAAACAGGACAAAGTTTGGCAAAACAACTATGCATGACAGTCCTCATATGAGGACCTTACAAGGATATACAGTACTGTGTACAGACAATGTAGTTAAGAGAAAATGTCATGTCCTTTCATGCTGCTATAACTTACTGTTCTATATAATAAACAAATTTGTCTTTGTCATATTTCTCGATTAAATTAAATTGTGTTCGTACCTCACTGGTGTAGTCTTTATTAAACTCAGTTTTCCAGGACATCCAGTAACCATCCAGATTTATATCACAGCAAACCTGAGAGAGCAGCAGAGCCAAAAGCAAGGCATGCGTCATCACACCTGTTAACACAAGCAGAAGATAACAAAAGAAGTTACGTTCAAACTGCGCACCAGAATGGAGAAGGTGATTTAAATGACCCTGAACGTGGCATGGCTGTTAGTGCCAGAAAGCTGATGTTAGTATTTCTGAAACTGCTGATCTACTAAAGATTTTCATACACAAATATATACATATATATATTAGCATGACTAGGCAAAATATCTTGTGTTGGTGATTTGCTTACATATAAATCATCAACTGAGGCTCAACACCACTTGAGATCTAGAGAGCAGCCATTTATGACAAGGAACCCATTCCTGCTCTGCCTGATATGGGAAGTGTGGTCACACTAGCTTGTCCATCAGCTGGTCCATGGGATTCATAGCCAATGGACCTCTCTTTTTCACTTGTGTGTTAGAGAAGTCCATGCTGCCAGTGTTGCACTGGGTGACCAACGTGGTGCGTGGGTGTCTATCTCTGTGGGTGTGTTTCTAGACTTATTGCTGTACATTGTCTTGGATACATTGTACATTGTCTTTTATTTTCTTGGCCTAGGTTTTCCCCAAGGACGAGTGATGCCCCTACTCCTGCTGAGCACCAGTGAGTCTTCCAACAAAGACAATCCTGGAATAAAACTTATCACACACCACAGTGTGCTTGGCACAAGCCCCAGGGGGCAGTGGGTATGCCTTGGTGGATGGGGAGCCAACCCCTGCCTTTAACTGCTCATCTTCACTGTCTCAGCAGGTAGATCATGAGGGTAGTTTCAGGCAAGAACAGAAACGAGGGGACTATGACCTCAAGATTTCCTGGGGACAAGTATTAGAGGTAGAGGGAGAAGACCAGGCTGGCGACAGCTGCAATCCAGCCTCCTGCTTTGTGGTGAACAACACGCTGCTCAAGTATGGCACAAAGCAAAGAGAAGAGGAAGGCAACCTGCACAACAAGGTGGACATGGTCATACACCCAGCACATGCTTGCACATACCGGCCTTTCTGGTACGAAGCATCCAGTCCTTGATTAGAATCACAGAGATTATTCGATAACTACATGGTCGTGCAGCTGTCGGGCTACAGGTGCATAAAATAATAAAGGTAATAAATGCTGAGTACAGAACTGAGCTACCCAAAGAGATTTTAACTTCTTACTGCTTATTATAGTAGACTGGACTTCCACACAGTCATAAATACTCAGACAAACAGTGAGAGACAAGCAGAGCATGAAGCAGTGGGACGAAGTAGCAGGCAGGAGTTTTATATGTTAAAGTAATTGCTATTTGAATTTGACCTTGATTTAAAACTCTAGAGCAGTTTTCTTACCTTATCTTCTGTTTTCTGTTTACCTATCCTGTGTGTGTGTGTGTGTGTGTGTGTGTGTGTGTGTGTGTGTGTGTGTGTGTGTGTGTGTGTGTGTGCGCGCGCACTGTTTTGATTTGTAGATACTGAAGTCATAAAGCAGGTAAATCCAGTCACAAAGTATCATGTTCTAGCTTGATGTTGAATATCACATGGTTTGCTAAGAAAATGTTACAAAAACACTAAGATTAACATAAAAGAGGAAGCTTTTCGCTTTTCTGAATTACAAGTACATACACCTCTTATAGTTACTATGGATTACTGCAGTAGATTATTTAAAATGTTGTGTTAATTAAGTAAATATGTCTTGAATCTGTTATGGTCCATAACTCCCCAACTTCACAAACTATATGAATGTATTTAAATATAAAAAGTAATCTTCATATAATAGTTAATGTTTGCAAGACTGTGTTTTCTCAAAGCTACTGTCCTGAAACAAAGTATATATTATGAGCTGATCATAAGTTCTTATAAAGTTTATAAAGTTTCCTAAAACCTTTGCAGACTCTTTTATTTACAACCCAAGTAATGATAAGATAATGTTTTTAGAGCTCGTTTTGCTGTTCTCTGATTGGTTAGTTTGGTTCCTGCTTCTTGTTTGTTACATCTTATTGAACCTTGTAGAAAAAACAAATATGGAAACAATGTTTAAATAGGAAACAGAAGTAATGAAATGTATTAAATGAGTTAATTGCATTGTGCCGATGCCTGGTGACGATGGTGGAGCGCTTGCTGTCCGAGCGTCCCTGTCCTCGCTATGTCCTCACTGTGTCCCTGTCCTCACTATGTCCTCACTATGTCTTCACTGTGTCTCATTCTTCACCTGTAGATCTTTTTTTTTTTCTAACTTCCTGTCAGTGGTGGGTGTTGTATGGGTAAGAGTGTACGTGTTAAACCTGAGAGTTGCGGGTGTTAGTGATAAAACTCGAGGTCTAAATACCACCAGAAGTGAAACAAGCAGGACTTCAGCAGATGAAAATTACGTTGTGAAACTTGTAGAAAAATGTAGTTATAAAAGAAGACAAGTGGAAAAAGTAAAAATGAAGAAGGTGAGGAACTGCGTGAATCAGTAAACACTGTAATGTCAGACACGGTGTTGTAAGAGGAGAACATCTCCACATATGAGGTGAATTAGTGAGACTGGTCATAGTTAGTGAATCCACCACAGCATGTGACCAAAACAACAACAACAACGACAACAACAACCACAACAAAACAGATTCACTTCTTTTCACACTATAACATCACAAGTGACGTTTGTTAAAGCTGCTTTAGCTTAATGTCCTATTGCTAAACTAAAAGCAGGTGGTGTATCAGGTGTATCAGGTTTACTGGACATCTTGATGACATTCAACATTAGCACCTCATCCAACCCAATCAGTACAACGAAGTCAGGAAACACATCAGCATCTTCTAAGAAAGGAGAAATTCCACGAAAGCTTTGGCGCTTACATACTCAGGAGAAAGTCAGCTGGAAGTCTCTGGATTATAGAAGGTTAAACTTGATATCAGGACTTTCCATGAGTGATTACCATCAGGGACAGAACACGTCAAAGACCAGCAGAAGACAGATTTTACATCACATATTGTACTTTTTATGCAGGCCACTATGTAGTAAAAGTTTTTGCCTAGGTGTTAATGATATGGTTAAACCTGTGTGTAGGAAAACAAGTGCAACCTGAGTAGATGAGTAGCAGCTTACGTGATCGAGTGCTTACAGACAAATAATGCCACAGGAAGCCATTTCTGCTGACTGCAGTTACACTTTACAATAACACTCGTCTGTGTCAGGAAAGGAATCCTGTTCTCTGACATCTTCACCATATATAGTCACGGGTCTCCTGTTCTGTAGCCAAACTCTTAAATCTGGTTATTTTCCATGAACACACTTTTCAAGATTATCCACCAAACTGCTCTAACACCATCATGTACTTTCATTATCTTCTGTTTTATTAATGTCACAGTTTATGCATATATTGGTGGTGCTCATGATATCTACATCTACTGTATGTATATGAAATATGAACTGTGTTGCCTCATTAAGGCCTTCATGTAAAAATGTCTACCTGACTGCACGATCGTACAGTGTATCATAGAATTTTATATATTCTCTTCTGTAAATTATATTCCAACCTTTTTCGCATTGATTTATCTAAATTAAATTAGATTTTAACCTAGCAGTCTAATAATCTTCCACATCGTTTGTGTTTGTATCTTGTTTATATAATTTGTAAACTGGTTGCATTATGCATTACTCTTCCCTTTGGGATTGATAAAGAACTAAATGACTTGATAAACCACACCTCTGAAGCAAGCTCTTTCGTCTCTCGTCCACCGCCGACTTTCACCCTGCGTCTGACCGGCAAGCAAACTGCTCATCCGCGCTACTTCTTCAAGAAACTTCGTGCCAGAACAGCAAAGTCCCGCAATGAAGAAGCGCCAGAGCTCCGCCGCCAGTAACCAAGCAACCAGCGCATCAGCGAAGGGCTTCCGCGAGAGACGTCATCACAGCACCAGAGCTCCAGCCAATCAGCAACGCCGTGATTCCAAAACACCGAACGCAAAGCACAGTCCGCAGCGCAACGCAAGTAAACAAACAAAGCTTCATACCTCGCTGAAATTGGTGCTCACGTCATAAATAAAACTGTAACATTAAACCCAAGACTCTGATCTTGTGACTTTCTCAGGTCTAGTGAACAGTACTAGAAAACTTCAATGACTTTCATCGTTTTAACTGTTTTGTGTGTGTGTGTGTGTGTGTGTGTGTGTGTGTGTGTGTGTGTGTGTGTGTTTTAATAGCGTAGTTTTATATGTTGGAGTTTAGTCTAATAAATTCTTGTTTCTTGATAAAGAACTGTTGCCCTGGTTGTGTATTGTTAAGTTTAAACATTTGCCCAGATCTTAAGTTACCCTGCTCATTATTGAGAAATACCAGATGTTGTATTATCATTAGTGGCCACGTGATAGGCAGAATCTTAAATCAGGATGGGTAGACGATAAAGTGTATACTACTAAAGTGTATAATACTATTTTATTAAAATATTAACAATCCGTAAAGATTCGATTGACCTCTGACCCAGAGCTGAAACCCGACATATTACAGTTAATATTTAATATTTAATAAGGAAATATGTTTTTGTTTTACTATTATGAGTTTTTCTTGTAAATAAATGTACAGGGCCGGACTCCTCAGTGGTTAAGATGTAGGACTTTGGATCAAAAGGTTGAAACCCCAACACCACCAAGCTACAGTACCACTGCTGGGCCCGTGAGCGAGACCCGTAATTCTGACCTGCTCAGATGTATAATGACATAAGTGTAAGTCGCTCTGCACAAGGGCAAAACAAACATGGTGAAGCAAGGTTACAACTGTAATCAGGTCAAGTGTTCAGTGAACTTCATCAACTTGCTTTTTTTTTTTTTTTTTTTTTTTTTAAACTATGGTTAATTCCCTGATGAGAAACATCACAACATGACGAGGACCTCAGCCACCCAGCAATGGACTCTCTGTTGTGCTCAGGAAAGTGTTTCTGCTCCCTGAAGGCCAGCACAGAGAGCCCGAGGAGGAACCTGAGGAGGAGGAGCCTGAGGAGGAACTTCCTCCTGCAGGCTATCAGGGCTCTCAATCAGAACACCACATAGACCTAAAGTGATGAGAATTGTCTTTGTTTTATTTACCCCTGTGTTGGATACATTACTCTCCACACTGAACATTTGCATTACTGCTCATATGCTGCACATTTCTTCTTGTTGTTCAAACAAATGAGGTGAAAGTAGTTTTAAATTCCTATGAGTACTCTCTAGACAAAAGTTTAGGAGAATAAACCAGGAGACGGTGGACAGTCCTGAGAAATTCATCAGATTCACGTTATATTCTGCTTTAGAGGTTTAGTGAAGCTTCTATCAGGCCTTGTGTGGTGAATTCCAAACAGCATTATGATGGAAAGCGAGAGCACTGTGTGTGATGTTCACTCCACTGTCGCGCACACACAAAGACGCGCCTTCCATCATGGGTTAGAGAGCGGTGAGGACTTCAGCCTTGTGGTTAGGAGCTCGTTATCATTGCAGCCAGAAATAAAATAAAACACTGATGGCACAGATGTGATTCAGAATGATGGAATGAGTCGAATGGTTTTAGATACACGATTAAAGGTTTTAGTTATATAATAGCTACATATTGATTGTGGAAACATTGTATACTAGGAAACGTGAGTCAGTGGTGGCACATTGAAGGGGACTTTATTAATGGAGACCTACAGTATGTTGCTTTCAGGATTTTAGGAGTTTTCTGTCTCAAAGAGAAAGATTATGCAGCACCAACCTTATTCGCAAAATTGAAAAAGAAAATTTAACGTGTGTTTCTGATGGGCAATAATTTTATTTTTAATCGAATACCAACTAAAACTAAGGCTAGCATTATGATACCAACACTGATACTGATACTTTGAAAAAGTCTTTGTGAAGTCAAAAACAGGAATATCTGTGAAATTCTGAAAACAAAAACATTAGTTAATGTACTTGTAAGATTTAGCTTTAGTAAAAAAAATAATAAACTACAACAACACTGCCTTCTGCGCTATGCTTTCACTTTTAATAAGAACAATAAACACTAAACACAGGTTGAGTCGAGACCAAGAGCAGAATGGTTGAGCTAAAGTGATAATGATCATGATGAACAGATATAACGAGGAAAAGAGTAACTACACTGCTCGTTGTTAAATATTTGATATCACAAAATAATATTTTGAAACCTTTTGGAATCTTTGATCACCATTGATTGGTGATTCCTGTACCAGTAGCCCACAGCAGCCTCGGCATAACCGCTCATAACTCATCACCATACTAGACTAACACAGGTTAGATATTTAACTTTAGCTATAGTTAAGTATTTAAGGAAACCACAGGATATCGGGCTACATTTGACAGATGCTCTTATCCACAGCGCCTTACATTCATCTTATCTTTTTAATCTATGTGGTGTGTGGTTGAGGGCCTTGCACAAGGGCCCAACAGCTTGGTGGAGTTGAGGTTTGAACCCATAACCTTCTGGTCTGTAATTAAACATCTTAACCATTAACCTACCGCTGCCCCACTACATCGCTACACTAATCTTAGTCTTTCCAGACGACCAGAAATGCTGTGATGAACTACATGCATGTCACCGTGTCTACAACACACCTCTCCTCACTCCTGCTCTCACTCCTCATGTGGCAGTTTCCCATGCGCTTGTGGTATTGCCAGGATGCTTTACTGATGTTACATCATTGTGCGATTGTTGTTTATGAAAGACGACTCGCTCCAAACAATGCTTTGTTTCATTTCTGCTGCTGTCAGAACCTGTTGACCTGCGTGTCTCACTAATACCTTCCAGCTGCGTGGTGTGGAGTGACAAGGTGGAAAGAGGAGGAGTTTCTAGCATAAACAGTCAACATTTAAAAACAATAATTAAAAAAAAAAGAATTTAATAACATCACTGTTTAAAGACAGCATCTGATATCGATTGTTTTAAACAAAGATCCATTCACAAAACTGAACCATCTGAATCAGGGTGACCGATAATATGGTATCAAGCACAACATGAAAAAAAAAAAAAAAAAAAACTGAACTCACTAGATGTTTCTCATCAGAATGTGTAACACGTTTACTTTAAATCCCATTTTGCATTCAGAAAAAAGAGACAATTTAAAGAACACGTGACATGAACTGCAGGTTTATTGGCTAATGGCTTGACCTTCAAACGTTGTTTTATTGCCAGCAAGCTCTGAAGATATATCCACAAAAAAGACCAGCTAGGGGAAGTTTGAGCGAGAGACAGAGAGACAGAGAGAGAGAGACAGAGAGAGACACTGAGACACTCTTACCTCTGCGTGTGTTTCCAGGAGGTAAAGACAGAAAGTGAAGTCTTGCTGCAGTTCTTGGTGTATACAGCACTCAGGAGGAAATGACCTCACAGCCATGCCTTCATTTCTCTCTTTCTCTCCTTCAGTCTCATAAAACCTTTACAAGAATCAGACAGACACGCGTGTTGACATAAATGTGAAACAGATTTTGTAGACTTGTGAGGGTGTGTGATATATTATAGTGATATATTATAGCAAGTGAACAGTCAGTTCTCATGCACATGGTCAAACAGGTTAGTCCAGACTAAAAGTGGTCCAAGAAAAGACAGCTAGGGAGCCAATGACAATATTATGTGCACCCCAGGCTCACTGCTGCATCCGGTCTGATCTCACAGAGGCACCACTGCTGAAAAACTGATTGCCAGCTCTAATAGAAAGCAGTCAGTGACTGTGTAGTTGTGTAGCTGCAGACCGGTGAGGGCGGCCGTGCTGACGCCTGTCCAACCGCTCAAGGCTCCTACAATGAAGGACGCTGCATCTCTGAATTGGGGAAGGAAGTGAGAACAGAGATGATAAGAAAGGCAGGCCGGCAAACGGCCATTACTTACAGGACACATCAAATCTGCCTGCTGAGGTCTGAGTGACAGATGTCACATTACACATACACTACTGCATGGTTGTATCATCATCTGTCTATTACGATTTCTTTACTTTCTTGTTGAATAAAGTTTAACCTGCAGTAAACTAACATGGTCTCATGGTATTGAAACTAGCGGAACACGACCACAAGGCCGATTTAGTCTCGAGTCTCTACGCCTAGAAAACCACATCCTGCCGACTCGTCAGAGGAGCTGTTTAATAAAAAGAAATATTCATTGTAAGATGGATTTTTATCTTGTTATCTTTTACATAGTAAAATGGACAGGACTGAAAACATGATAGACCACTTAATCTGGCTTGAGATCGTAGTTTGCATGGCGTAGTCAAGGCTTCATCACCTGCTTCATCACATGCATAGAACATAAAATCTCACTCAGCATTTCTTGTGCTCAGCAATCGTGTTCTTAGATTTCTTTCATGTCTTTAACTCAGTTGCTCTGAATCTACTTCCACTCTGTTGTCAACAGTTTATGGCAGTGGACAGGAGGCGGAGCTTGGTGGACGGCTTTGTAGACTGGAGACGGTACCTACCACCGGTCATAGAGTGTGTAGGAGATGTTTGTAGATGGGTAACTTGAAGTTCACCTGGGTTACAGACTAGACTTGTCTACTGGCTGGGACAGAGCAGACACTACGTCTCACAGAAGCCCAGATTCTTTAATGTTTGCATTAATGTACAGCATGTAATCCATATGTGCAGAAGTATGTCTGTTGTCTCTAATGTTCATTATTTTTCAGAGTAATTTTAAGTTAAACCTTTGCTTTTTATAATTGTGACCTGGCTGCTGTAACAATATAATGTATTTTGGGGACTAATACTGTAAGTCATCATTCAATCTGATGTTTTTGTCAGCAGTAACATAATAAAAAATTAAGCACTAGTTCCACTGGCAGGTATAAAAGCCCGTGCCTTATAAAAGATGAGTTGGTGTGTTTTGGACCATAAGCAGTTCCTTCTCCTCTCTATACTCTTATGGTACCTTTTCCTTGAGTTAGACTTTGACAGGTTTGTTTATAAGCTTGCCGTCTTTGAGGTTTACCAATCTTGTGGTAAACTCTCTATATACACACTGTGGTTTCTTTCTTTTGATGTTGACTTTGACACACCCACCCACCCACCTCCTGGAGGATCTGCTTCATCTGGTCCACTGTTGTCAGGGGCTTCTTTTATTTGGTTTGTCATCTTTTTGCCTTTTAGTGCTGCTAAACAGACCACTGCTTCCGTTCATTTTAGGAATTTGCTAAATCATATCAATGCTATTGATCCTTAACATCAACAGATAATAAATGCAAATGCAACACTCATATAAATAATGCTTATCAATGATTTATTTCAATTGTAATGCACTTTGGTGATGACAACGATTGAATCACTTTATGTTATGGCAAGTAAAAACAGGGTGGCGTTGTCTAAGTTGAGAGGTAGAGAATTCAGTCCAGTGTAATTTGATGTATATAGTGCTTTAATCAGTGCTCATTGTCACAAAGCAGCTCAACAGGGAACCCATCATCATCTGGGCGATAACGGATAGTAAAGTCATAAATTAAGCAAAATAAGTCTTTGCTATATCGATGTGCTCCAAGACTGAACGTTCACTGTAATGGGAAAGGTATTCCAGTTAATATAAAGTCCACACTTCATGTTTTCCACTCTTTGCTTGCAAACTGTTCGGGGGAATTTCAGTTCTAAACTATTTAGCGACTGTAGTCACGAGTGACCAGAGAAACACTGCTCAGTACAAGGTGCTATTCATGGACACTGAGTGGAACCGTCACACATCCCACAGACCACACAAGGTAAACCTCAGCAGCAGCCAGAGGCCTCCAAGCCACAAGAAGTCCAACCAAAAGCGAGACACCAGGATGTGGCAGACAGTTAATAAAATATATAACATATAATTAACTAATTTGTGCTAATCTCTGCGGCACAGAAGTGTCGTGATTAGCACTGTTCAATTCAATTCAATACAATTTTATGTGTATAGCGATTTTAACAATTGACATTGTCGCAAAGCAGCTTTACACAAACAAAAGAAATAAGTGTGTGTGAGATGTGAGTGTGTGTGAATCAGAATGATCAGATGGTCCCTGATGAACGAGCCGAGGGCGACGGTGCCGAGGGAAAAACTCCCTGAGATGGTAATAGGAAGAAACCTTGAGAGGAACCAGACTCAACAGGGAACCCATCCTCATCTGGGTGATAACGCAGAGCAGGGATTTGATCTGCACTCATACTGTGTGTTAGGAGGCTGGAAGTTCAGTATAACAGGAGACGTGTTTAAGTTCATTATTGGAGACTCAGGTAGACTGTAGGAAACTCCAGTCCTGAACTATCGAGTGACTGCAGTCACGAGTCCCCAGAGAAACAGCTGTCTGCATCAGCCGAGGACAGGAGCATCTTCATGGTGAAGTGGAACCGTCCCCAGTCACCACACGCATCCCAGACAGACCACACGGGGCTCCATGTGACCAGATCTCCAACCAGAAGAGGAACACCATGACGAGTCAGACAGGTCCAGAGGACAGAGGGGGTCTGGATCACTGGCAGCTCAGGAGAGACGTGTATAGCGTCCTCATACCCTTGCAGGTCTATGCTGCAGATTAGGTCACATTATCAGCTCTATTACACATGGCTTCATGACTTTCTGTCAAATTGCTTCAGGCATCATCATTACTAATTTAAAAAAAAAGAAAAAACAGGTGTTGGACACCAGAGTACTTCTCTCACAAGAACTGTAGAACAGGAATCAGCAGTGTCAACAGCAGCATGCACATGTTTTGTTGAAGAGGTTCACATTAAACAATGTTAACCACATTTGTGGCCTTTCATACTGACATGTTATCCCGAGATCTTTAGCTCCACCCTCATATCTCTCGTTTATTGTTTTTTATTTCTTTACTGTCATCTCTGTTCGTCTGTGTTTATATGTTCATTATTGTGCTTTTCATTCTACTATATCAGTATACGAGTTTCCAGTGTGTGTGTGTTAAAGGACAGGGCGGAGTCACTCCTGCAGCGCTGCACCACTGGTATACCCAAGGTTTGGTTCTTGTGTTGAACATGAACTCAGCCATAATGCAGTACGCTGCCGCTAATGCTACCAGGTTGCTTTAAACTGCTTGTCCTAAATGGAGCATTGTTGCACATTTTAGATTAACAAGTATTTCTGGCAATTGCTGCTGTCTTATCAGTTTAAGGACACACCCGCACATGGGCCAAGTAGCAGCCAAAACACCACACCTACACTCATCTAAGTGTTCACTGTGGGACTTGACTACACCTCTCTGTAAAAACTCAGCCAGGGACTGATGTTCTTGTGTTTACACTGTATTTACAATCGTAATCTATAAAGAGGTCACGATTCAATATGACGCTGCATAGCAAACTGTTTTACCAACACGGGTTAACAATAGAAATACAAATATATCAGTTAGAGAATGTTTTTTTATAATTGCAGCTAGACGATTGCGAGGAACAAATGAGGCTCAATATTGTTAAGAGCTGCAAGCAATGAAGAGTGAGGTTATGAGCCTTCCACTTTGTTTTGTGGTGTTGGCACCCTCTGCAGGACAGTTTGGTGAAAGGCACTTGAGTAATTAGTGTAGGGTAGATTCAGATCATTTGTTGGTTCTCAAACAAGGCTGATTATATTCATTTTAATTTTATTCATTAATTTAGTTTAATATTAAACAGTTAACATAAAAAAAAAACACAAAGTCTGCTGTTGATCTTCCAGTCATACAGAAGTGTAGCATGTAGTAATATTTCTTTAGTTCCCTGTCCAGAGCCTCCAAAATGCAGTTATTTCAATTCACTTTTATTTGATTTGCAAAGTGCATTTTTTTCAGCGGGCATCATCACAAAGAGGATTTGCATAAATGTATAAATTCCAGAAATAACTTTCATATTTATAAATGTGTTTCTGTTTATACAGGGTTTTTGTTTCTCAAAAACAAAACCCCACAAATTCTGAGAAAAACCAGGCATTGATGATGTAAGAATGAGCTCCATCACTCAGGGTGCGGCCCAGAAGTTGATTGACAGCATGCCAGGGCAAATTGCAGAGGTCTTGAAAAAGAGGTGTCAACAATGCAAATATAGACTCTCTGCATAAACGTAATGTCAATGAAAGCCTCTGACACTTCTGAAATGCTCGTAATTCTACATCAGTATCCCCGAGTAACATCTGACACAAAGATCTAAAAACACTGAAGCAGCAGACTTTGTGAAAATTAATTAATATCTGTGTCAGAGCTGTAAAGTGATTATAAATAATTGTTTTTTAACTGTTATATAGTCAAAAGAGTAACTGTGTAAAGAGGAAAAAACATTATAGTTTTAATAATGATTAATAACGATGAATTGTTCATGGCAATTGCAGTCCAAAATGTTCTTTATAGTTTCTGAACAGGTCTTTGGGCTGAACACGTCCTTCAGACCGCGTAGCAGCAGCAAGTGGGGCAGTAAATGTCGCCGCTTCTGGTGAGTATATAGCGCTAGTGCAGTTAGCTTGTGCTGCTAATATGAGATTATATAAAGTCCAAAGTTAAGCATGGAACAAGTATATTTAATAAATATTTACTGTGATTAGTTTATTTATTTATTTCCTAGCTTTAGAAGTTTAATGTGGATATCCACATGCAGCAACAGAATTCCACACACACACACACACACACACACACACACACACACACACACACACACACGAGACAAACTACAAGTTCTACAACAAATGTGTTGCTTTGTTAAATGCAAATTTTGGGTTCAGAATGAACCCTAACCCTAACCCTAACCCAGCACTCAGGATGAATCAGACAGGTCTAGAGAAACGAATCTGGATACAGTAGCATAAAAAAAATAAATTGGATTAAATATTTTACAATGCAAGCAATTTCTATTTCCAAAAAAAAAAAAAAAAAAAAAAACACCTCTGACAAAAAAAAAAAAGAGTTCAGACAGTGGGGACGACACTATAGATGCCGATTCCACACATGTTGTTCTTGTTTCGCTGCAGTCGTAAATAACCTCCCTCACCCCAATCAGTACCCCAACTGAAATAAAAAAAGAGATGTTTAAATGTCATAAACCTTCTAATGTCATAATCAGTCTACATTTTATATTATAAATGTTCCAAAATTAGCACAAGTAAATAGTGTGGGAATACAAAATTGTGTGTGTGTGTGTGTGTGTGCGTGTGTGTGTGTGTGTGTGTGTGTGTGTGTGTGTGTGTGCGTGTGTGAGAGAGAAAGTGACCTGTTTTTAATCATCCAGTATTCCTGCCCTTTTTCTGTTCCATACTCGACCACCAGGACATCGTGATTTAATGGATAAGGAGAGCATGAGCAGTTGTAGTGAATACCTAAACACACACACACACACACACACTCGTATTGCTTACAATGAACAGATGACGTGCATAAGCAGACAGAGATATATGGAAACTGTTTACAGAACATCTTGTCTGAATACTAACTAGAATTAAACATAGAAGTTATAAAAATAATGCTTAGTATTTTTTATTTCTTATTTTTAAAAAAGTATGAAACTCCTAAGAGGCTTTACAGATCTAATGCACATCAATATAAACAATTCATAATGAATGAAATGACACACAGTAAGTACAGTGTGAGTCTGGTATTGGTGAATGCACCCAGCATTGATTCCCGCGGCAACCGGTCCGATGTTAGCGACCACCTTCTGCAGCTCGAACTCATCATTTAGCCGAAGAACTCGGAAACCAGAGCAGCGTGCGTATTTAGGATAAGGGCGGCGATACCCCTCCTACATAAAGACACGTTAAAGCCATGAGAACAATACATCCCGTACATGTGCGCGAAGCGTTCTTCAAATATACATTAAAGTCAGAGTAAAGAGAATTTGGCTGCTGATGTTGGGGTGTAGTCTTCATGTGGACTTCAACAACGAAGTTGTTAATAATAAATAAAATTATTATTATTACTGTGTATTTTGCAATATACTATGGGCCAATATAGGGCCGTATCTGATGACATGAAGCGATGCTCCCATCATGCATAGTGTCCACTGTACAAGCCTCTGGAGACAGTGTTATGATCTGGGGTCGCTTCAGTCGCTCAGGTCGAGACTCGTTATGTGGAGATAAAATGAAGTCACATGACCACCTGAACGTACTGAATCACCAGCACATCACATCTATGGAGGTTCTTCCCTGACAGCACACACCATATTTCAGGACTCAGAGTGTGAAATAGCGGTTGTGAGAGCCTGAGGAATCGTTTTCACACATGAACTGGACAATATGTGCTTGTACTGACCCCATCACAAATCTTAATGACATGCTGGATACAAATAAATGCTTTGACACAAGGTTAGCCAAGGCTATTAAAAACAATACCATGGTGAAAATGCACAGTAATCTGACAAAATATTAGTGTGAGTGACTACGTTCTTTTTGCTCTATATATGTGTTTATTTTCATGCACTTCTTGTGCTCAGTTAACTAATAAGTCATCAGATACTGCCTGGTTAATACAACTCACTCACTCATTCGCGCGAGGCAGGGTACAGCCTGGACAGGGTGCCAATATATTGCAGCCCAGACACACATACACACACTCGGAATTTGGGAACGCAAATTAACTCAATCTACATGTCTTTTAACTGTGGGAAGAAACCCACCAAGCACAGGGAGAACATGCAAACTTCATGCACACAGAGGTGGGAATCGAACCTGGCCGGGAAACACACTGTACCTCATTATTATACATCAAGAATTATAATGTTGTGATGGAATTTAAAGTAACCGCATACAAAATAGAAAAAAAAAAAAAAAACGTTTGTACCTTTTCTTCATAAGGGGAGTCAGCATCCTGGCTGATTCCATGCTGGTTTACAATAAAGGTAAATGCATTAGTCATAAGTCCTCCAAAGCAGCCATGGTTTCCCTCCCCTTTACTGCAGTCCACCAGGTTCTGAACACTCAGAGGAACCAGTCGACCCTTCTTCCTTTTCATTTAAGCTTCTAAAGCTCCAACTGCACTGAACGCCCAGCATGCATTGCAGTCACCCTGCAGCCAAACACAGCCAAACAAGATCAAGGAAGGAGATACAGAGATACAGTAGAACATCTACACACCTGATTATTTATGCACTTATTCAAGGTTACTTACACAAGGTTTATCTATATATACCTGGTTCTGCACCGGGGTGACGAATCCATCCTCAGTCCAGTTCACACTGGGGGGAGGGGGAAACCACTCAGAACGGTGAAATTCTCATTACTATCCACAGGAGAAAAGTTCACCAGCCTTAGACCATTCAACTTAGCGTTGATTTCCTCTGTTGTCTACACCGACACAGGTAAAAGGAAAGAAAGATGATTCTTCATGTATATAACCCCATGAGCATCACAGAAAGACAATAAATGGATCATACCATGTCTGAGAGGTGATTGATCCCAATGGTAAAGGTGTGTTGTCCTGCTGCAGATTCTTCATTGTGCTTCTTTACTTCCAAAACCTTCTCCTCCCAAATTGCTCTCCTGTATGATTCCTCTCTCTATAATACACACAAACAAACAAAACATGCTCATGGATATAAAATAAAACTAAAATTACTACACCCTTCATTCTGAATGCAACTGAGTTTTCTTGAGTTGTGGACTTGAGTCCTTAATGTATTGAGCTGGACTTGCTGTCTGTCTTTTGTACTTCCACATGTTGTGGCATAGGTCTCCTCCAGCATTGTTCTCCTTAAATATGGTCTTGGACTTGAATTTGTAAAAACAATTTTTGTTTAAAAGTAATAAATTCCTAATAGCATGGATAGAATATTTTAGTCTAACATAAGTTGTGGTGAAGACTCTGGGTGTAAAAAGGGTTATAAATTAGTCAAAAGTGTGTTTTGGACTTTCCAGTAATTATTTCACCCCATCTGTCACGGTCACTTGACATCAATTGTATTAACCTGAACCTGGTCAGATCACTCACTTACCCACTCATCACCTGTACTGCTTTATTCTCTATACAGAGTCACTGGTGGCCTGGAGCCTGTACAAGGACTAATATACACTATGGGCAATTTGGGAACACCAGTTAGCCTAAGCGTGTGACGCCTATGTTGTGCCAATATGTTGCCCTAATAATGAAACAGTGACATCTGGTGGAAAGCAGGGGTTGTAACAGGCATAAGGTTCTGTCAGTGAAATGTACCTATTCATTGAATTAGTGACCTGTGAACAGGAAATGAGGAAAAACACAAGCCATCCTTATTTTAATAATTTTTTTCTTTAAATAATGAATGCTTATATGAATAGAAATAAACATAGAACTTTCAAAAATATGGTTGTGTAAAATATTGTTAGTAACACAAACATGTATTAATTTGTATGGTGTATTGGGAAGTATGTAAAAAAAAAAGCTCAATATCTTACAGTATGAGAATTATTTGTAAAGTGAAAGTGGTTACAAAATATGATAAAGAATGAGCACAAGCAGAACTCTCCTTCAACAGGTTTAATTGTCTCGGCACTTGTGCAAAGTGAACGCTAGTGTTGCATGTTCCTTTAAAGTGCTGTCATCTGAGAAGTGTCAGTCATGTGACCATCGGGAATCTGATAAGAGCTTCAATAGGAACTTCGGTATCAAATTGACCATAGCAACACTTCAAGTTTATTAAGTTCACTGGTGGATTGTAAACTTGTATGCGACGATTTGGCTGCTGTGGCCCAGGTTTATTTTCCAGTCAGAGAAATTTACTTAAAGGTCACATGAGTCATGTCTGCACACTGGTCCCAAACCCAGATAAAATTTGTTGGAATGCCTCAGGATAGAGGCATCTGACATAGGACCTGTGCAAAAGCAAATATGCAACCCAATGATCTGCTCTGGTGATAAG
Organism: Clarias fuscus; assembly: GCA_030347435.1. Taxonomy (NCBI): domain Eukaryota; kingdom Metazoa; phylum Chordata; class Actinopteri; order Siluriformes; family Clariidae; genus Clarias; species Clarias fuscus. The sequence continues at coordinate 47,015,943 of CM059204.1, read as the reverse complement.
ACCCCCAAACATGGGGAGAATTAAAGGCCCAATTGTTTCCATTAAAAATTTCCATTCAATTTTTATCATATAAACAATTAGAAAAACTATGGTACATTTTTGTGATTCTTTAAGCTAAAATAAGCCGAATATATCCTTGCATTGTACACAGTTGATCATGTGGGAAATCAAATCATTCAAATCTTTTTATTTAATAGGACAGTGTTTTTACCTCTACCTAAATTTAGTGTTTTCTGTGAACAAAATGTTAGCTAATTATACAGTGGAACCTTGGATTATGAGCATAATTTGTAAACCACCCGTAAACCAAATCTTCCCATAAGAAATAATGAAAACTCAAATAATTCGTTCCACAGCCCAAAAAAATAAATACATAAAAATAATTAATACAATATATAAAGTAAAAATAAAACAAATTAACCTACACTTTACCTTCAAAAAAAGTAAAAATAAATCCAGACAGATAAGTGTTTCCATTTGTGCGCGCAGATACTGTGTATGTTTGTGTGTATATGTGTGTGGAATTAACTCCTTCCCCCACCTCACTTTTTAAGTTTCACAACAAACAAACACAACGGAAACACTGTTTTAACGGAAAAAAAAGAAACCTCTCTAATGACACTCACGTGAGCGCATACTAACAAAGTCACTGCTGTAAAGTAATAAAAAACAAACAAATGTCTAACAGGTGCCTTGGGGTGGAGTCTGTGGAACTCAGTAATCAGAGATCGATCTAGTATAAATCTGGCTGGTACCCAACTTCTTTCTTCAGGGCCATAGCCCTCCCAGTCCACCAAGTATCGGAGACCGCGTCAGCGAGCCTTAAGGAGTCGTCGAACTGTGAAGGCCTCATCCCCGTCTGTGAGTCTGGGTGGTGGAGGGGATGGGAGGGTAGAGCCAAGGGACATGCGACCAACCTACGGAGCTGGGAGACGTGGAAGGTGGGATTCACTCGGCGCATAGACAATGGCAGGGCCAGTCTGACAGAACATGGGTTGATGATGCGGTTGATGGTAAATGGGCCAATGAATCTTGGTGAGAGCTTCTTGGAGGTTGTCTTGAGTGGAAGGTCACGAGCAGGGGGCATGGCCGACGTGGTACCTGGGAGCAGCTAAATGATGACGGTTGGCTTTGCGCTGGAAGATGCTGACAGACTGTTTTAATAGGGTACGAGCACGTTGCCATGTCCTTCTGCAGTGGTGAACAAAGGCTTGAGCTGAGAGGACCGCGGCTTCTTCCTCCTGGGTGGGGAACAGTGGTGGTTGGTAACCGAGACAACACTGGAAAGGGGACATTCCAGTGGAGGAAGTGGGGAGCGAGTTATGAGCATACTCGATCCATGGGAGAAATCGGCTCCAAGAAGCTGTGTCGCGAGACGCCATGCACCTTAGTGACTTCTCGAGTTCCTGGTTCATCCGCTCAGTTTGACCATTGCTTTGAGGGTGAAAACCAGACGAGAGACTAGGTGTGGCCCCAATAAGACCACAGAAGGCTTTCCAGAATTGCGCTGAAAACTGGGGGCCTCTGTCTGAGACAATGTCCATAGGCAGTCCGTGAAGTCGGAAGACATGGGTAATTAGAAGTTCAGCTGTCTCTTTGGCAGAGGGGAGTTTGGGTAATGGAATGAAGTGGGCAGACTTTGAGAACCGGTCAACCACGGTTAAAATACAGGTGTTGTTGTTGGAGGGTGGTAATTCGGTAACAAAGTCAATGGAGATGTGAGACCAGGGACAGCGGGGAATGGGGAGCGGTCTTAGGAGACCCTCTGGGGCACGATTTGTAGTTTTATTTCTGGAGCATATGTCGCAAGATGCCACAAGGTTTCCAACATCTTCCCTGATGGTGGGCCACCAGAAGCGTTGTTGCGTCAAAAACAGGGTACGGGTCACCCCTGGGTGGCAGGCTAGTCTGGAGCAGTGTGCCCAGTCCAAAACTTGGGGGCGTAGACGTGATGGTACATAGAGTAACCCAGGTGGGACATTGCTTGGACATTGCCCGGTTCTTGTTCGAGGGACTGAAGGACTGCATTCTCCACTTCCAACCGTGTAGTGGCCACAAGACAGTGAGGTGGAAGGATTGTCTCTATGGAAGATGTGTCCTGAGGAGGAGAGAATTGCCGGGAGAGGGCATCGGGCTTTCTTACTTTTATCGACATTCTTCGAACCTGGGCGATAGGACAGCGTAAAGTTGAAGCGTGAGAAGAACAATGACCAGCATGCTTGCCGTGAGTTGAGTCTTTTGGCAAATCTTAAGTATTCGAGGTTCTTGTGGTCAGTCCAGACTAAAAACAGATGTTCCGCCCCCTCCAGCCAGTGTCTCCATTCCTCGAGGGCAAGCTTGACTGCCAGTAGTTCACGGTCTCCGATGTCATAGTTGCGCTCAGGGGCCGTGAGTCGACGCGAAAAGAAGGAGCAGGGGTGGAGCTTGTTATCCTTTGGTGATCTCTGAGAAAGGACGGCCCTGACTCCTGTCTCAGAAGCGTCGACTTCAACAACAAACTGAAGCTGTGGTGAATCGGTGCTTGAGTTCAGTGAGGGCTTTTTCCGCTAGGGGATTCCATTTGAACGGGGTTTTAGTAGAGGTGAGTGTTGTGAGTGGGGCCGCCAACGCACTATAATTCCTAATGAAACGATAATTAAAGATTTTTTTTAATAGTTGGCGAACCCCAGAAAGCGTTGAAGCTCTCGTCTAGAGGATGGCACTGGCCAGTCTATGACTGCCTTGACCTTGGTCGGGTCCATTTGGATGCCTGCAGATGAGATAAAGAACCTCAGGAAAGAGGTGGAGTCATAGTGAAACTCACATTTTTCAGCCTTTACATAGAGTTTGTTTTCCAAGAGCTGTTGCAGAACCTGACATACATGGATCTTGTGTTCTCTTAGGGAGCGAGAAAAGACCAAGATATCATCAAGATAAGCAAACACAAAGACGTTGAGGAAGTCTCTGAGGACATCATTTATGAGTGCCTGGAAAACCGCTGGTGCGTTGGTTAATCCAAATGGAACCACCAAGTATCCATAGTGACCAGTGGGGGTGTTAAAGGTGGTCTTCCACTCATCACCTTCCCTTATCCTGACCAGGTGGTAAGCATTTCTCAGGTCTAGCTTGTTGAAAATGCGAGCATCCTGGAGCTGCTCAAAGGCAGTAGTCAATAAAGGAAGTGGATAGCGATTTTTAACAGTGATTTCATTTAATCCTCTGTAATCAATGCAGGGTCTGAGGGACTTGTCTTTCTTTTCCACAAAAAAGAATCCTGCACCGGCAGGGGAGGACGAGGGACGGATGATCCCTGCCGCAAGTGATTCCATGACCTCTCTTTCTGGGCGATATAGGGAGTAGAGTCGCCCTGTGGGTGGGGTGGTGCCGGGGAGGAGGTCAATATACAGTCGTAGGGTCGGTGAGGTGGGAGTGAAACAGCTCGTGACTTGCTGAAGACCTGCTGCAGATCATGGTAATCTACCAGGACCTTGGATAAACTGGGGATCTCCTTCTGTGATGTGGAACGGGTCTGAGTTATGGCCGCTGAGCGTAAACACGAGGAGTGACAAGTTGAGTGCCAATCGAGGATACTCATTCTTACCCAGTCGATGTGGGGGTTATGTGGCCTTAACCATGGAAGCCCCAAAATGATTGGGGCATGTGCACTTTTAACAATGAGGAAGGTGATGGTTTCAGTATGGTTGCCAGAAAAGCATGGAGTAACAGGGGCAGTGCGGTGAGTAATCGGTGAAAGTTTGCTTCCATCAAGCGCCTGAACATTAAATGGTTGGGACTGGTAAAAATGGAATCTCTAATTGAGAGGCCGTGGCTGAGGAGATTAGGTTTTGGTCGGCTCCAGAGTCCACTAGGGCATACGTGATATGAGACTGGTTTTCATGGGTTAGTGTGACAGCAAACCATGATTGTTTATCTGAGGCAGAGGTAAATGTGGGGTTTCCCAGGGTCCCCAGCACTACCAGGGGGGCTCGGTCCTTTAATGGACAGTTGCGTACGCCATGACCAACCCTTCCGCAGTAAAAGCAGGCTCTGTCGTCCCTTCGTCGTTGCCGCTCCTTTGGCGAGATGTGTATGCGGTCAACCTGCATTGGTTCAGGGGATAAATTCGTGGTGCCTGAGGTGGTGGCCGGAGCGTATGGCCTGGGGGTTTGATGTTCCTCTTGCCGGGTCCGTTTCCGGGCATCTATACGGGTCGCTAGGTCAACTAGCCCCTGCAGATCAGATGGAAGCTCACGGGCCGCGAGCTCATCCTTGGTTAAATCGGAAAGCCCATGAAGAAATGCATCAAAGAGTGCTTGCTCACCCCAGCCACTAGAGGGAGCCAAAGTACGAAAATCAATAGCATAGTCTGAGACGGAGCGGGATCCCTGGCATAGCTGAAGAATTTGCCTCGTGCCTGGTGTCCCGTGGATGAGCGGTCGAAAACTCTCATTTCATCAGTGAACGCTGTGAAGGTCATACAGCAGGGAACCTGAGCATCCCATAGTGATGTTCCCCACTCCCTTGCTTTCCCGGGGTGGAGAGTAATGATGTAAGTGACTTTTGACCGTTCTGTGGGGAATGAGGAGGCCTGCAGCTCAAGCACGAGAGAGCACTGAGAGAGAAAAGATCGACAAGTGGAGGGATCCCCGTTGTAGGTAGGCGGTGCAGGGAGATGTGGCTCATGACTAAAAGTATGCACAGGAGGGGGGACAGACAAGGGGGTGCTGGGTGCATTTGCTGAACCTGGTTGGTGAGCAATGTCAAGATCTCTGTGAGAGTTAGGAGAGTGTTCATAATCTGTTGAATTTCCTGCTGGTGAGTATTCAAGAGAGTTCCTTGACTCTTTATTGCCCCCTTCAGGCGAGTAGTCTCTGCTGGGTCTAGGTTTGGCCAGATTATACTGTCATGGGGCGTGGCTGCCGTGGTAGACCCAAGTGCAGATGAGCAGCAAGAAGAGATCCGTTGAGGCTTGTTTTGACAGGACAGGCTTAAATCCATGCATGTGACGGTTAGATTGGAAGCCTGCTTGTGCTGGCGCATGCATTTTGAACTGAACGCGGAGGCGGCGCGCCGGCGCGATGTGGCTGAGCTCCGTGCAGAGAGCCGGCGTGTGTAACTTGAGCTCGGGTGGAATGCGGAAGCGGAGCGTCGATGTGATGTGCATGAGCTCCGTGCAGAAAGCCAGCGTGTGTAACTTGAGCTTGTGTGGAAAGTGGAAGCGGAGCGCCGATTCGATGTGAATGAGCATGTGTACTTTGAGCTCGAGCAGGTTTGCAGGCGACACAGATGCATGGGGATTACTCGTGGTCATGAAACAGGCAGAGGTCGAAGCCGGAGAGTGGGGGAAAAGTCCATGATCCAGGCTCGTGGTCGAGAAACAGTTCCAAAGGTCAGTAACGAGAAGTTCCGAGATGGCGAGTGATCCATGATGTGAGGCAAAGATGTCAAGTCAAGTCAAGTAAATTTTATTTATATAGCGCTTTTAACAATTGACATTGTCGCAAAGCAGCTTTACACAATAAAAAGAAGTAAGTTTTTATGCAATGTATATGAATCAAAATGACAAGATTGTCCCCGATGAGCAAGCCGAGGGCGACGGTGGCAAGGAAAAACTCCCTGAGATGGTAATAGGAAGAAACCTTGAGAGGAACCAGACTCAACAGGGAACCCATCCTCATCTGGGTGATAACGGATAGCAGGAATTGCTCAGCATAATAATGTGTAAGACTGGAAGTTCAGTATAACAGGAGATGTTTTAAAATTAAAATGAGTCTAGTTTGTTCCCGGAGGCTCAGGTAGACTGTAGGGGATTCCGGTCCTGAGTTATCGAACAACTGAAGTCACAGGTCCCCAGAGCATCACTCGATGACAGGACAGTCTTCATGGAAACCATCCCCAGCCACCATACGAATCCAGGCAGACCACACGAGGCATCCATGCGACGAGATCTCCAACCAGAAGCAGGACTCCAGGATGGGTTAGACGGCTCCAGAGGGCAGAGGGGTCTGGATCACTGGCAACTCAGGAGCGAAACATGTATAGCTCGACAGAGAGACAGAGAGAGGGAAAGAAGAGGGGGAGAGAGAGAGAGGAGAGAGCAGAAAAGGAGAGAACAGAAAATAAGGAGAGATGGCAGTTAGGTATGGTCACAGTCAACATGTATAAGGTGAATGTATATTTAGTGCAAAGTGCAAGCAGAGACTCCGGCAGGACTAACTATAACAGCATAACTAAAAGGGAGAGCCAGAAGGAAACACAGACATGAGGGCTCCCTGAGATGTAAAGCAACCAATCACCTCACCGTCAACAAACCTGAGTGAACAATGAGAGTGGGGAGGACAGCATCTAAACATACCAGTTCACCAGAATACTCTACGTCTATGAGTCCCCCAGATCTGCTCCTTTACCTAAGGTTAATCTATTTACAAAAATGCTTGGCTAAATAAATAGGTTTTTAGCCTAGACGTAAACACTGAGACTGTGTCTGAGTCCCGAACATTAATAGGAAGACTATTCCATAACTTCGGGGCTTTGTAAGAAAAAGCTCTGCCCCCTGCTGTAGTTTTAATAATACGTGGTACTGACAGGCAGCCTGCATTCTTTGATCGAAGTAGGCGTGGCGGATCGAAAAACACATTGTGGTCATTGAAACGAGGCGAGGTCGAAAACGAGAAGGCAAGACGAGACAGAACGCTGGAATATTGGACATGGTGAGTGCACAATAATCTGGCGAGGAGGTGTAGTCTGAGTGCGAGTTAAATAGGGAGGAGAGGTGATTATGGATTGAGTACAGGTGTGCAGAGTGGACAATGAGGCGGTGGAATGAAAGCAGTGGGGCGGATCATGGAACCGGGGTGTGCAGCTGATCATGACAGGGCTGTGGCTTGGCGGGTTGTGACACTGTCTCTGTGCTGTGATGAGGCCTAAATCCTGACCGATACAGTTCATTTATGCTATTTCTGTGTAGATGTGAACATAGCTGCTGTGATACTACCTTTTCCAGAATCTTGGAGATAAAGGGAAGGTTTGATATCGGCCTGTAATTAGAAAGCTGACAGGGGTCAAGCTCAGGTTTCTTGATTAGCGGTTGAATAACGGCTAATTTAAAGTATTTGGGGACATACCCACTACTGAGTGAACAGTTAATTACTTTCAACAGGGGTTCTATTATTGCTGGTACTATCTGTTTGAGAAAATGTGTCGGTACAGGATCTAATATACAGGTTGATGATTTGGAAGAAGAGATGAGTGAAATTAGTTCCCTCGCTTTAAGGGGAGTAAAATATTCTAAGTTCTGATGTGATGTGGTTAGTTAATCTGTATTACTTAAATTGTCTGGTTTCAAAGCCTGAATTTTTTGCCTAATATTTATGATTTTGTTATTGAAAAAGTTCATGAAATCCTCACTACTGCATGATGTTGTTGTGGAGATTTCTGCAGTGGTCTTGTTTTTAGTTAATTTAGCTACGGTATTAAATAAAAATCTCGGGTTGTTTTTGTTATTTTCTATAAGAGTGGAGAGATACGTTGATCTAGCATCACTGAGAGCTTTTTTATAGTTCAGGATGCTCTCCTTCCAAGCTATTTGGAATACTAACAATTTAGTTTGGCGCCATTTACGTTTAAATTTCGAGCGGTTTGTTTTAAAGTCTTCCAAACGAAATTGTTAGTAGATGGTGACCATTCCTCATGTTCTCAAGTGGAGTTCGGTGTTCCACAGGGTTCAGTTTTAGGCCCACTGCTTTTTTCCCTTTACATGCTGTCTCTGGGCAACATAATTCGTAAACATGGTATTAGTTTCCATTGTTATGCTATCCGTTATCACCCAGATGAGGATGGCTTCCCTGTTGAGTCTGGTTCCTCTCAAGGTTTCTTCCTATTACCATCTCAGGGAGTTTTTCCTTGCCACCGTCGCCCTCGGCTCGTTCATCAGGGACAATCTTATCATTTTGATTCATACACATTCACATTTCATACAAACTTACTTCTTTTGATGGTGTAAAGCTGCTTTGCGACAATGTCAATTGTTAAAAGCGCTATACAAATAAAATTGAATTGAATTGAATTGACATATGTCCCATTTCTTCAATGTCTAAAGGTTAGCGTCTTTCCATTAACTGGTCAGTATGAGGTCATTATCATATTGTTGACTCCTTGGCAATAGATCATAATAGTCTGTAGCATTGTCGTAAATTTGCTTCATGTTGGTAGTGGCAGTACAGTTTTGTTATCAGTTCTTTAGGACTCAAACATCATTAAATGCGTTAACGACTCGCTATTGAAAAGTTATCATGTCGCTTGCACTTTGTTATTGCCTTGAGTCAAAAATCACTGTAGAGTCATTTTCACGTCCATACAAATTTGTTAACGTTTAAATCCACAATAACTTTCAAATTGGGAGATGTTGGGAGAGTTCGCTAACAAATTGGAATGGGTGGAATGGGGGTATTAGATAAACTACAAGTGTGGGAGTGAAGTCATTGTCTCTTTGCTGGATCAGGTTACTGTATTATCAGTTTGTAAATGGTGCTTTTTCAATGTGAACATAATTTCTTCCTCCACAAAGCTTCTATGTTCCACAAAGAATTTATGTTCTAGGTTCATAAAGGTCTTTAAACTGTAATGTAATGTAACTGCTGCTTGTTCTGTTTTGAAGTTTAAAAATGTTAAAATCTATAATGCCCAGGATACCAGACTGTTCACTGTCAACGTTTCTTGTTTCATTAGGATCATGTAAAACAGCCTGAGAAATAATTGCAGGCCAGTCAAGTTCTTCCCAAACTCACTCATCCAGGTCTTTATGGACCTTGCTTTGTGCACTGGTGTGCAGTCATGTTGGAACAGGAAGGGGAATCAGCATCAACGACAATTTTAATTTTATGGAGTTTAAATAAATTGACAGTGCGTGAAAAGTTGTCTTAGATGGTTGAAATTTTCCACAGGGTATTTTCCACATTATTTTTATAACGTTTACTGACAGCTAAATAACAAGACGGCAAACAGTTTTTATATTCCTTCGCTGATCAAAACACTTGATCAAAGACAGTTTCAAAGACAGAATTTGAAGAGAAAAAATTTGAAGTAGAATTTGAAAGTGAAATAGATCTGTGCTTTACAGGAGTGTGTGGTAAACATTGTTCCTCTCAACAGAAGATGAAAATCATCATCATACACCATTATACACATCAGCTGATTTTTCATCACAGAAGGAACAGCTGATTAAGAGGAATGATTCTTATTTAAACATGAAGACGTTTGACGATGTTCAGTGGAGTGCAGCTTTAGCAGCTCTGCAGCTGTTCTCAGATCAGTGTGTGTTTCTGACTCAGAGCACTTCCTCTACAGCTGAGGGAGGTTTTTGTACGGTGCTATAACACTGTGTGTATGGAACGTATTCCAGCTGACAATAATAATCTCCTGCATCTTCAACCTGAACTCCTGTTATTTTTAGATAAAAATTTGAACCGGAATAAGTGCCACGAAAACGATCTGGAATCCCAGACTGCAGGTGATATGCATCATAGATCAGGGGTTTAGGAGCTTCTCCGGGTTTCTGCAGGTACCAGGTGAGGTCATCATGTATATATCCACTGGCTTTACAGGTAAATGTAACAGTGTCTCCAGGAGATACAGACTGAGCTCCTGGAGACTGAGTCAAGACTGTTTCCCCAAAGGACTCTAAAGAAAAGGATGCAGAGTTAAAATAATGGAAACAAATGTAGTAGTGAGTGTGAGAGTGATGTGCTGATGTGTATGAATAATAAAAGTAAAGAGAGTGTCTCACGGTGAGCGAGGAGTCCCAGTGTCCCCAGCAGTAGAATCAGTACCATCATCATTGTGCTGCGTGTCAGTGGCTCTGAAAGGACTGAACACACTCTGATCAGCACTACAGCTCTTAAAGTGTGTGCAGCACTGACACAGCACACATATGCAAACACCACAACTGTGTGTCTCTCTGTGTGTGTGTGTGTGTGTGTGTGTGTGTGGTCACTGTAGTGTAACAGAGGTTTTTGTACGACGGCTTCATTAGAATGTATCACTGTGGTTCACTTTCAGTAAAGGAACCAAGCTTATTGTCAGTAAGTCACTTTTATTTCTTTTAAGTCACTTTAATTAAAACTTTCTGTTTATTAATTATATGAGTTAAATCATCTTTTTTGTTTATCAATGTGTATATTTATTAATAATAAGTTTGGGGTAACTTTGACTTTTAGAGCATTAAAAGGAATAATAAATTACTATTATGGGGGAATATTTAACATTTATTAAATATGGAATGTGGGTGTTGGTGAACGGAAAACTAGTCAATGGCTGTTTTAGGTAAATCAGTGGTCCTCAACTCTGGTCCTGTTATCCTAGAAATGTTTAATGTTTTTCCTTTTTTATTACCTCCACCTTTATTTAGAAGAGGTAGTTAATTACCTGAGTAGATAAATCAGATGTATGGAATGAGAGAAAACATAAAAATGAGAAGGGCGAGGTGTCCTCTAGGACCTAGCTTGAAGACCACTGGTGTAAATTGTTCTAAAGTAAAATACAGTCGAATGCTGCTGTGTGTTTGTGTTAAACACTGAACATTTCTGTAATCAGATCCATTTACTACTATCACACAGGGAGCACTTTATATTACACATCAGTAAGAAGTGTTTAACACAGAATAAAGCCGATCAAAGTCCCAGTGGCTCCACAATATAAGCAGTAACTAGTAAATGTTCTCCTTTTCTCCTTTTCCATGTCACTTTACTGCATATTTGCACACCCCTGGACATTCCGTTCCTTTTGTTCACCCCATTTCAATATTTTTATTCTCTACTTGTACAATTACAATTTTTCATTGCAATATTTTCCATTTGTACACTTAATGTATAGTATAATGTATAGTCTTTACTTGCTTACATTTTATATTTTATATTCTTACATTTTACATTTTATATTCTATATTTTATATTTTATTTTATTTTATTCTCTTAGGTCAGGGCAGTTGCCTAAGCATTTCACTGCATATCGTACTGTGTAGGATTGTGTATGTGACAAATAAAATTTGAATTTGAAAAAATTTTAATTTGAATTTGAATTCCTGCTGAGTAGTTCTACTGAACCGCAGTCATGTGAATAAGCAGTAATGAGGAAATGTTGTGTAAGTGTGTGTAAATGTGTGTTTATTGTGTGTTTGTGGTCTCCAGCCGGTCCCACGGTGAAGCCCTCCGTGTCTCTGCTCCCTCCCTCCTCTCTGCAGCCGTCTGAGGGATCGGCCTCGCTGCTCTGCCTGCTGTCTGCCTACTCTCCACAGGGGGCGCTGGTGAGCTGGACGGTGGACGGCTCAGAGGTGAAGGACGGGGTTCTGACCAGCGCGGAAGAACAGAAGAAGGACGGTTACACGCGCAGCAGCACCCTGACCCTCAGCAAAGCGCTCTGGGAAAAGGGGGAGGAGTTTGTCTGTAAGGTCTCCCATGACGGCGTCAATCATCCGGTCACGTTCAGAAAGAGCCAGTGTGAAGGCTAACAGCTCCGAGATAGAATTGAACACTGAGCTGCTTACACATCCATCTACAATAGAGTTTCAATTCTACACAATGCTGACATTTCTGTCTTTACTCTCTTCACTGTCCTGTTGCTCTTCCTGTAGTTTTGCTCTGCTGAAATAAAGCTTCATTTTGGACATTGTGTCTTCTTTTATTCCAGTTAATAGTCATTCTCAGTGTGATGAGAGAGTGTGTTTAGCTGTAGATTCAGTGCTGTGTGTTGTGCTTCAGTGAGTTTGGCTGAAGAAAGTTGAACATCTGGTGAAAGTGCTGCTCTATTCTGGGAGAAAGAGGATCACTCAGCCGTCTTCATGCAAATCTCTCTTACACAGATCACTAATTTTTCAGTTTCACTGGTTAAATGTGAAAACTTCTGTTTAACTGTATGATGTGTTTGTCCATTACACTTCATCCTAGTAAGCAATCAAAAAAAGTGCAGACCTTCACAGAGCATATTAATTCTATTGACATGCATATTAATTTCATCAGAAAAGACCCAGGTTGGAGTGTGCAGCAAGACACTATTATTTGATAATGAGTAAGTGTTAAGGATACCCCCCGTAGGGTGCTCTGCATCAAAGAATGCACGTTTTGGTTGTAGACTTTGCTCCACTGTCGTCCTTTATACTTAAAGGTGTATGAAGTTTGGCCTAGTAATTATCATCCTTATTTAACCTTTGTGTGGTCTTATGACAAGGTCATATACAGAATTCTAAGGGTCAAAAGTGACCGGCCTCCACTAAACCTTTAAAATAAAACAGATTAATAAAATTTCAATCCTCAAATCTATTTTCCATATAGATGAATAATGATGTGATGAATGATGCATACATCATCACAAACTCTGTTAATGTCTAGGTTTCCCTCCTCAGTGTGCAGTATTTTGTCAGTATTTGATCAGTTGGTGCCACTCATTTTTTACTTACGTACATGTTTATTTTTACTACTTCCAAACATACCTGGCTATGTGTAATTTTATTTTTTAGCAAGACAGCGTTCATAAAATATAAAGCAGCAGAAAGGAATGCATTTTATTGTAGGGAAACAAACAGTAACTATAATAACAACAGCCTGACGATAAATACAACAATAATATCTACCAACCTTTTGGCAACACAACTGACCTAATTAGCACATGTGGGACAGTAGGACAGTGTGTGAGCATGAACTTTGCTGATATTATTCTTTTACACGTGGAGCACATAGTGTTTGTTTTACAATCCTTTTTGGGGGGACAGAATTGGCATTTTCTTCTCTTGCCTACCCCATATGCAGCCCCACATAACACTGAAGAAGATTCAGCACCCTGAGCAACTTTCACAAGTGCTGCAGAGTGTTACACGTGACTTTCCCAGCTACTCCAGAAATACCCTCCTCTTGTTCCACTTGTCAGGCATGCATCATTGTATCATACAGACTTGACACATCACTGATGATTATTCTGCATGTTCTCTAGTGGAGTTTGGTGTCCCACAAGGTTCGGTTTTAGGCCCACTGCTTTTTCCCCCCTTTACATGCTTCCTTTGGGCAACATAATCTGTAAGCATGATATAAATTTTCACTGTTATGCTGACAACACACAGTTATACGTCTCAGCAAAACCAGATGAGAGAAACCAGTTTGCTAAAGTTGAGCAATGTGTAAAGGATATAAGAGACTGGGTGCTAATTAACTTCCTTCTGCTTAATCCTGATAAAACAGAAGTTCCAGCCATAGGACCGCATGCAGCTAGAAGCAAAATTTTAGATCACACTGTAATTTTCTGTTCTATGAAGTGCAACAGTAAAAGACCTTGGTGTGATTATAGATTCCAGTCTTTCATTTGAAGCTCATGTAGAGAATATCACCAGGATAGCATTCTTTCACCTCAGAAATATTGTCAAGTTAAGGAATATAATGTCACTAAACGATGCAGAAAAACTACTTCATGCTTTTACCACCTCAAGGTTGGACTATTGCAACACTTTACTGTCTGGTTGTTCAACTACTGTAGGTACATAAACAAGCTTCAATTAGTTCAGAATGCAGCAGCCAGAGTCCTCACTAGAACCAGAAGATACGAGCACATCACCCCTATATTATTTACACTGAATTGGCTCCCTGTGAAATTTCGCACTGATTTTAAAATACTACTTTTGACGTATAAAGCATTAAATGGTCTCGCGCCGCAGTATCTGAGTGAACTGTTAGTGTCTTACGATCCGCCACGCCTACGTATATCAAAGGATGCAGGCTGCTTGTCAGTACCGCGTATTATAAAAACTACAGCAGGGGGCAGAGCTTTTTCTTACAAAGCCCCAAAGTTATGGAATAGTCTTCCAATTAATGTTCGGGACTCAGTCTCAGTGTTTAAGTCTAAGCTAAAAACCTATTTATTTAACCAAGCATTTTGTAAGTAGATTTGCCATAGGTAAAGGAGCAGATCTGGGGGATGCATGGAAGTAGAGTATCCTGTTGAACTGGTATGTTTAGATGCTGTCCTCCCCACTCTCATTGATTACTCAAGTTTGTTGACGGTGAGGTGATTGGTTGCTTTACATCTCAGGGTGCCCTCATGTCTGTGTTTCCTTCTGGCTCTCCCTTTTAGTTATGATGTCATAGTTAGTTCTGCTGGAGTCCCTGCTTGCACTCTACACTAAATATACATTCACCTTATACATTATGTGACTGTGACCATACATAACTGTTCTCTCTCCCCCTCTCTCTCTTCCCTCTCTCCCACTCTCTCCCCCTTTCCCTCTCTCTCTGTCGAGCTATGCATGTCGTTCCTGAGCTGCCATTGATCCAGACTCCCTCGGCCCTCTGGACCTGCCTGACTCATCCTGGTGCCCCGCTTCTGGTTGGAGATCTTGTCACATGGATGTCCCATGTCTCTCTTTGGGATGCGTCCGGTGTCTGGGGATGGTTTCACTCTACTATGAAGCCGGTTCTGGCCTCGCATGATGTTGATAGCCGTTTCTCTGCGGACTTGGCTACAGTCGCTCGATAGTTCAGTACTGGAATTTCCTACAAGTCTACCTGATCCTCCAATAACTACCAGGACTCCATATTAACATCAATTAACATCTATTAACAAATATTATACAACTACCTACCACCTAACACACAGTATGAATGCAGATCATTTCCTGCTTTCTGTTTCACCCAAATGAGGATGGGTTCCCTTTCAAAAGCTACACTCGATGCTGCGTGAAAACGCTATGGGAACATCTCTTTGTTGCCCGGTTGTGAAGCTTGTGCATGTCAAACCCGCCGAATACCTTCGGCTTATAACCTGTGCAGGCATGACGTCACCGAACAAGGTGCACCTGCAGGTTATAAATAGGAGTGAACCGGAAACATCCTCAGATCTTTTTGTCTTCAGGACCGCTTTGTGTTTGCGCGTGCATGCAAGCCGTAACAAAAGCAAAATAAAAAATAACAGCATTAACTCACCGATATGGCAGAGTTGCTTAAGAGATGCGTGCCTCCGTGTGATAGATCTCTTTCGGAGGGCGATCTTCACGAGTTTTGTCTCGAGTGCTTGGGGGAAGAACACGCTCGCCTCGGGCTTCAGGGAGAATGTGAGTACTGTGATCTTCTCCCTATTAAGGTGCTTCGCGCGCGGCTCGCTTCCTTTAAAGAGAAACCGCGAGCCGCGGCGCATTCCTGGGGCTCGCGTGCCGATCTGGCAGACGCGCAGGAGACGGAATTCCCCCTTTCTCTCGCGCTCTCTCCGGATCAGTAAGTTTTAGCTTCCACTTCGCAAGCGCGCTCCGGCGCTTCTTGTGAAGGAGCGGAAGAATCTTCCTCTCTCGCTTCCATGGAAGTAGCCTCCTCACAACGCTCCTCCAGTGCTCACAGAGCTTATGAGGATTTATTAGAGGTTATAACGCGTGCGGTCGAGCGATTGCATATCGACTGGCCGCAGCAGCGAGATTCCCCTAAGCGTTCGAGATTAGACGACAGGTTTCTGTCGGGTGGCCGGGGGGAGGAGCCTCAACGTCTCTCTCTCCCCTTCTTTGGTGACCTCCATGATGAATTAACCCTTTCATGGAGCAAGCCGTATTCATCGCGTGTTTTTGTGCCATCGACTTCGACTTATTCGAATATCGTTGATGCGAAAGCACGCGGTTATATGATGATGCCCCAGATAGAAGAGACGCTTGCGGGCTATCTCTCTCCTGGGACATCATCCTCCCTGAAAAAGCCTACCCTCCCCTCCAAGCCGTGCAGAGTGACATCTGCTTTGGTGGGCAAAGCTTTTCAGGCAGCAGGACAGGCTGGCGCTTCACTGCACACCATGGCGGTTTTGCAGGCTTACCAGGCTGACCTGCTGAAGGACCTGAGCACCGGCGGGGTTATTGATGACAAGGCGTTCGCAGAGCTGCGCCGAGCCACAGACCTGTCTCTCCGTGCAACCAAGCAGACGGCCCGTGCTGTGGGCCGTTCTATGGCTGCCATGGTATCCACGGAGAGGCATCTGTGGCTGAACCTCTCGGGCATCAAGGATAAGGATCGTGCTGTCCTCCTTGATGCCCCCGTCTCGCCTTCCGGCCTTTTCGGCGACGCTGTTAATTCCGTCGCCACTAGGTTTCGGGAGGCGAAGCTATATGAACAGGCTTTTGGGAGGTTCCTTCCCCGCCGTGCTCAAGAACTGGGACCGTCGGCCACCCGGCCCCGGCCAGATCTGGCCCCTATAAGGCGTGAGGTCCAGAAGCAGAGCGTGACCAGCCGCACACCCCCTCGTAAAGACTGGGGTGGGGTTCGCCGCCCTTCCCAAAAATCTGCCTCAAAAAGACCAGATCTGAGGAGCTTCCTCTCTTCGAAGAAGAGGCCCTGAGGTTCGTGCGCCTGGGGCTGTGGGGGTGCCCCCCCCCAGGGAGGGGCGCCTGGATATTCATCACAAAGCAGGGCCTCCTCCCTGGCACTCCCTGGAGGCCGGTGTTCAATCCCCGCCACCACTGGTGTTTCGGGGAGCGCCGGTCTCCAACGAAGAGTTGGGTGTTTGGGTATCTCCTGCCATACTTCAGGATACCCAACACCTAACACCCCCCCATCCAGCCGAAGTGTCAAAGCTCGTGCCCCTTTCGGAGAAGCTGGCAGCGTGGAAACTACTGCCAGGCATATCTCCTTGGGTAGAAAAGACTGTAGGCACAGGCTACAGGATTCAGTTTGCACATCGTCCTCCGCGTTTCAACGGCGTGGTCTCCGCTTCCGTGAAACCGGACCGAGCACATCTGCTGGCCCAGGAGTTAAAGACTCTGCTGGGCAAAGGGGCCATAGAACATGTTCCCCTTCCAGACAGAGAGTCAGGCTACTACAGTCGGTACTTTTTGGTGCCCAAGAGAGGGGGGGGGTTGCGTCCGATCTTGGATCTTCGCGGCTTGAACCGCTATCTCAGGAAATCCAGATTCAAAATGTTGACTGTCAAAATGATTGTTTCTCAAATTCAACTAGAGGATTGGTTTGTGACAATCGATCTCAAGGACGCATATTTCCATATAGAAATATTGCCACAGCACAGGAAGTTCCTGAGGTTCGCCTTTGGGGGCGAGGCTTACCAGTTTCGGGTCCTTCCATTTGGCCTAGCTCTGTCACCCCGCACATATACAAAATGCATGGATGCGGCTCTGGCTCCTTTACGACTCCAGGGCATCCGTATTTTGAATTACATAGACGACTGGCTGATTCTGGCCCGGTCTCAGGAGCTAGCGCTTCGACATCGGGATGTCGTCCTAGCCCATCTTCATTCTTTAGGATTGAGACTCAACGCCACGAAAAGCGTTCTCCTTCCTGTTCAGAGGACAACATATTTGGGTGTCACATGGGATTCGGTCACGATGCGGGCACAGTTGTCTCCTGCTCGTGTCGAATCCATTCTCAACACCCTGAAGGAAATCAAGCTAGGCCAGAAGGTCACTGTTCATCACTTTCAGAAATCTTTAGGCCTCATGGCGGCTCCGTCCACGGTGATACCTTTGGGCCTTCTGCACATGAGAGCGTTTCAGCTGTGGCTAAGAGCCAGGGGGTTTCATTCAAGGGCCAACCCCCAGAGGCTAATAAGGGTTACGCGCCTGGGGCTTCGTACCCTTTCTATGTGGTTCAGACCCCGGTTTCTGACTTTGGGTCCCACTCTAGGTCCGTCTTGTCGTCGCAAGATGCTAACGACAGACGCTTCCCTCATGGGCTGGGGTGTGGTCTTGGATGGCCGTCCAGCACAAGGGAGCTGGAGAGGTCATCTTCTCGCGTGGCACATCAATTGCCTCGAAATGATGGCTCTGTTTCTGGCCCTGAAACACTTCCTCCAGCAGTTGAGAGGCTACCATGTCCTAGTGCGGGTGGACAGCACTGCGGTAGTCTCGTACATAAATCACCAGGGTGGACTGCGCTCGCGCCGCTTGAACAAGCTAGCGCACCAGGTTCTGCTTTGGGCACAGGACAAGTTCCTGTCCCTCAGGGCGATTTACATTCCAGGGCACATGAATGTAGGAGCAGACTTGCTATCCAGACAAGCTGTAGAACAGGGGGAATGGAAGCTCCACCCCGAAATAGTCAGTCAAATCTGGGAAAGATTTTACGTAGCAGAGGTGGACCTCTTTGCCTCACAAGAGACAGCACAATGCCCCCTTTACTACTCTCTGACTCCTCTAGCTCCCCTGGGTCTGGACGCAATGGCCCACACGTGGCCCAGGTTACGCCTTTATGCGTTTCCGCCTATAGTTCTGCTCCCGGGAGTCCTGGCGAGGGTCCGTCAACAAGGGTTGCGCCTCTTATTGATAGCGCCCCATTGGCCGACCAGAGTGTGGTTCTCGGATCTAATATCTCTCCTCGACGGCTCACCCTGGGTGATTCCAGTGAGGAGGGATCTTCTGTCTCAGGCGCAGGGGACAATACTTCATCCCCGGCCCGAGCTCTGGAACCTTCACGTTTGGCCCCTGAACGGGACCAACTGAGACAGGCTGGGCTTTCAGCCAGCGTAATTGAAACCATTTTAAGTGCCAGGGCTCCCTCCACTAGGAGAACTTATGCCCTCAAATGGAGTGTGTTTGAAAATTGGTGCATGACAAGACACATAGACCCAGTTCACTGCCAGATTGTTTCAGTGCTGGAGTTTCTGCAAGAAAAGTTGTCCTCGGGCTTATGCCCTAGTACGCTCAGAACGTATGTAGCCGCTATTTCGGCCTGTCACGCTCTGAACGACGGGGTTTCTGTGGGCAAGCACCATTTAGTTGCCCGTTTTATTCGTGGAGCTAAACGGTTGAAGCCGCCCACTAGAGCGACGGTCCCTTCGTGGGACTTAACTATCGTACTCGAAGGCCTGGCTGACACCCCGTTCGAACCACTAGAGTCAGCGCCTGTCAAGCTTCTGTCTCTTAAGATGGTTTTTCTGATGGCTATTACTTCTTTGAAGAGGATTGGGGATCTGCAGGCTCTGTCAGTCTCCCCATCCTGCCTAGACTTTGCCCCTGGGCAAGTCAAAGCTATTCTGCATCCTCACCCGAACTATCTTCCCAAGGTTCCATTCTCAACCATGCACCCAGTTGTTCTCGAAGCCTTCTGTCCTCCGCCTTTCACAGCTCCGGAGCAGGAAAGACTTCACTTACTGTGTCCAGTACGTGCTCTTCGGATCTACGTCCACCGCACTAGCCAGTGGCGTAAATCAGAGCAACTCTTTATTTGCCATGGGGGTCGCAACCGGGGGGCGGCTGCCACTAGACAGACTCTGTCACACTGGGTGAGAGATGCCATTGCCCTAGCCTATGAGGCGCGTGGTCACACTTCGCCTCTGGGAATCAGGGCTCATTCAACCAGGGGGATTGCCTCATCGATTGCCTTGGCAAGAGGCGTACCCCTGCAGCAGGTGTGTGATGCGGCGGGCTGGTCCTCTCCACACACGTTTGTTAGATTTTATAGTCTGGATGTCAATGCTACTCCAGGTTCGCGGATCCTTGAGTCAGCATCCCAGAGCTAGGTCTGAGACCTCCTCGGCTTGTGCGCACACGCTACACAACCTGGGGGTCCAGACACTTGCAGTGCGGCGGCGTTGGTATTCTCGTTCCCATAGCGTTTTCACGCAGCATCGAGTGTAGCTTTTGAAAGGGAACGTCTCGGGTTACTTGGCTGTAACCCTGTTCCCTGATAAAGCGGGAACGAGATGCAGCGCTCCGATGCCGCACTGCTGGCGTGCCTGGACGTCCTTCAGACAAAATTGACCTGAGGATGTTTCCGGTTCACTCCTATTTATAACCTGCAGGTGCACCTTGTTCGGTGACGTCATGCCTGCACAGGTTATAAGCCGAAGGTATTCGGCGGGTTTGACATGCACAAGCTTCACAACCGGGCAACAAAGAGATGTTCCCATAGCGTTTTCACGCAGCATCTCGCTCCCGCTTTATCAGGGAACAGGGTTACAGCCAAGTAACCCGAGACGTTCTCTGTTGAGTCTGGTTCCTCTCAAGGTTTCTTCCTACTGCCATCTCAGGGAGTTTTTCGTTGCCACTGTCGCCCTTTGTAAGTTTGTGTCACTTGCTCATCAGGGACTTTTGATTCATACACATTCACATTTCATACAAACTTAAATAATTCTTTTGATTGTGTAAAGCTGCTTTGCGACGATAAAAATTGTTAAAAGCCCTATACAAATACAATTTTTTTTAATTGAATTGAATTACTCAATGCAGGGATGTAGGGTACCATCTTTTTTTGCCACGAAGAAGAAGCCTGCCCCAGCAGGTGACAATGACGGCCTTATGATGCTTGTGGCTAACGCATCTGAAATGTACTTATCCATGACCTCCCTTTCATGTTGAGAGAGTGAAAAGAGACGCCCTCGGTGTGGAGCTGTGCTAGGCAGAAGGTCGATTCCACAATTGTAAGGACAATGAGGAGGGAGAGAAATGGCCCGAGACTTGCTTGACTTCCGAGACACGACCTTGAGATCTACATAATCATATGGAACGCCAGAGAGATCAGGGAACTCATCACTAGCGGCTGAGGCAAGGGTAGGGCAGACAGCAGACTTCAAGCAGGAGGCCAGGCAGAGAGAGCTCCATGCCAGGATGGTGTTGTTTCGCCAGTCTGTGTGTGGGTTGTGGCAGGTAAGCCATGGGCACCCGAGAACCAGCTGAGACTGAGCCTGGTTCATGATGAGGAAGGAAGTTTCTTCCGTGTGATTGCCAGAGGTCCTTAGAGTAATCTGAGTGGTTCAATGGGTGATAGGCGGAAGCGGGGTTCCATCAAGGGCTGGGACAGACAAACCAGATGCAGAGTCAACGAGGGCCTGGGCCACATGGAACTGACTCCGGAGAAGGAGTGTGACAGGAAGGACGCGACGACCTCTAGGCAGCGGCTTTTGGGCAACCCCCCTCCAGTGTGCCTAGGTTCACTCTGGAGGCTTTGCTTTTAACGGGCACTGTAGACGCAAATGTCCGACCTGGCCACAGTAAAGGCATGCTCTAGCCTGAATCCATTGCTGTCGCTCCTCCGGTGAGATCTGGGTTCGTCCGACCTGCATTGGTTCAGCCGCGGGGCTGACTGGCCTGATCGGAGTGGGAGAGGCACTGGCTTTGAGGCGGGGTTGGTTCGGGAGGCAGTGCCGTTCTCTAAGGCGCGAGTCTACCTACCCTGCAAGGTCCATAAGAGCATTCAAGTCTTCGGGGAGCTGCTAGGAAGTTAGCTGGTCCTTGACTGACTCAGAGAGCCCATTCATGAAGGTGTCATACAGAGCCTGGGCGTCCCACTGAGTGGCGGCCGCCAGGGTTCAGAACTCAATGGCGTAGTCATACATAGACTGGGGGCCCTGGCGGAGCTCCAGTGGTTTTTTGGCAGCCTCTCTCCCACCATGGGAGCAGTCAAATACTCTCCTCATCTCCTCAATGAAAGAGTCAAAGGTGGCACAGCAAGGGTCGTTAGCATCCCAGACAGCAGTTCCCAATTAGCGGGCTCTCCCTGTGAGGATGGTGATGATGTATGCCACCTTGGATCGTTCAGTAGGGAAGGTCGGAGGCTGGAGATCGAGAGAACAGAGAACATTGAGATAAAAATTAGCGGCAGGTACCAGGATTTCCGTCATAGGGCTGGGGATTGGGCAGGCGAGGTTCATGCCGAGCTGTTGAAACTGAGTTGACAACTGGGATAGTGAGTGGGATTTCTGCAGTAGGTTCTGCTGCTGAGAATTAATGATAGCACCCTGTTGGGCGACAGTTTGGCGCAGTTTTGCCTCTGATCAGCTGCTGGTGCAGATTTGGAGCTTAGTTCGGAGGCTTGGCCTGGGGTGGAAGGCGTCTGCTGGGTCTGACATGGCTGCAGTGTACTGTCATGGGTGGACGTGGAAAGAGAAACGACTCAATAGCAGAAATAGATTATTTAGAATAGCCTTTATTTATGCACCAGGATTAAATGAACAAGGGCTGGAAGAGCAGTGTGTGTGTGTGTGTTTGTAAACGGTCCAGGAGGTAGTAGAGGAATGCTCTATGACGCAATGAGTGAACGCGGTGATGGCGTCGGGAGATCCTCCGCAAACCCAGAAGTAGCGCATGCGAGAACAGAATATTCTTGGAGATTGCTCCGGCTGTTTATTTCTCCCGGCGCTGTTTCGCCGCATGAACTGAGAGCGGATGTCCGAGTCTTTTGTTTTGCCTTTGCTGGGGCGTAGGAGACTGGCCAGTGGCGTGAGTGTTGTACCGGGGAGGCAGAAGTATAGGGCGCGTGACTGCAGCCGAGGAGCGACAGCGAGAAGTCAGCTTGGATCCTAGATGAGTGCCGTTGAACGGAGATGTAGCCGCGAGCATGAACAAAGCACTAACCCTAACCCTAGGCGCTAGCTTGAAATCGGAATCCAAAACAAAGTCAGGGTCATACACGAAGATCAATACAAAATCTCGAAGACGAGAGAATTATCCAGAGAGAGTAAGCAGGGGTTGGCAACAAGCAAGAATACACTGAACAAAATTAGCGAGGAAAATACGGGGCATTTCCGATTTCAAGCGAGACACTGTGGCGCTGAGTGAACTCCTCTGTGTGCTTATAAAGCTAAGGGATGATTACTTGGCTAGATTCAGGTGTGCTGTGATTGAGAGCGGAGCGCGTAGGGGAAAACTCCGGAATGGATTTAGACCAGTGAGTCTAGCTAGCTCGTGACAGTGACATCTCACATTTGGACAGATTTAGGTTTAACCCTGAAGCACACGAAAAATGCTTAATTATCTGAATGGCTTTACAAAGCTGACTTTTATCCTTAAAAAAAAAAAAAAAAAAAAAAGAGTGGTGTCATCAGCTAGCTAAGAAATTTTAATTTCCCTATCAAAAATGGAAATTCCTTTTAAATTCTGATTGTGCATAATACTTAAAGATAATAATTCAGTAACTAAAATGAATAAAAAAGGGGAAATTGGGCAACCCTGTCTGACCCCACGTTTTATAGCAAATCTTCGTGAGGTGAATATATTAACTATGACAGAGCTGGTAATTCCTTTATAAAGCATTTCAATTATATTGATAAAGGAAGACCCGAAACCAAACAGTTTGAGAAATTGCAGAAGAAATTCATGCTCAATGGTGTCAAAGCCTTTATTAAAGTCCAAAAAAGTATAAGAGCTTTAGATTTCACAAAGTCAGCATAATCCAATGAATCAAAAGTAAGTATTATATTATTATTAATGTGTCTTCATTTAACAAAACCAGACTATTTCTGAAAATTTTATCTATTTGTATAAATCAAGGCCAAGATCTTGTAATAAACTGTGAGCAGTGTAATTGGTCTCCAGTTATCTATTAAGAGAGAATCTTTTTCAGGTTTTGGGATAAGGGAAATAATATCCTGTTTCATTGACAAAGTCATTTCTCTCTGCACAATACATTGGTTATACAGCCAATGTGTAGCAGTCTATTAGTGTACACACGTGGACAAAATTGTTGGTACCCTTCGGTCAATGAAAGAAAAACTCACAATGGTCACAGAAATAACTTTAATCTGACAAAAGTAATAATAAACAAGAATTCTATGAATGTTAACCAATGAAAGTCAGACATTGCTTTTCAACCATGCTTCAACAGAATTATTTTAAAAAATAAACTCATGGAACAGGCCTGGACAAAAATGATGGTACCCCTAACTTAATAGTTTGTTGCACAACCTTTTCAGGCAATCACTGCAATCAAACGATTCCTGTAACTGTCAATGAGACTTCTGCACCTCTCTGCAGGTATTTTGGCCCACTCCTCATGAGCAAGCTGCTCCAGTTGTTTCCGGTTTGAAGGTTACCTTTTCCAGACAGCATGTTTCAGCTCCTTCCAAAGATGCTCAATAGGATTGAGGTCAGGGCTCATAGAAGGCCACTTTAGAATAGTCCAATGTTTTCCTCTTAGCCATTCTTGGGTGTTTTTAGCTGTGTGTTTTGGGTCATTGTCCTGTTGCAAGACCCATGACCTGCGACTGAGACCCAGCTTTCTGACACTGGCCAGCACGTTTCTCTCTAGAATCCCTTGATAGTCTTGAGATTTCATTGTACCCTGCACAGATTCAAGACACCCTGTGCCAGATGCAGCAAAGCAGCCCCAGAACATAACAGAGCCTCCTCCATGTTTCACAGTAGGGACAGTGTTCTTTTCTTCATATACTTCATTTTTCCATCTGTGAACATAGTGCTGATGTGCCTTGGCAAAAAGTTCCATTTTTGTCTCATCTGTCCATAGGACATTCTCCCAGAAGCTTTGTGGCTTGTCAACATGTAGTTTGTCATATTCCAGTCTGGCTTTTTTATGATTTGTTTTCAACAATGGTGTCCTCCTTAGTTGTCTCCCATGTAGTCCACTTTGACTCAAACAATGACGGATGGTGCGATCTGACACTGATGTTCCTTGAGCATGAAGTTCACCTTGGATCTCTTTAGAGTCTTTCTGGGCTCTTTTGTTACCATTCGGATTATCCGTCTCTTTGATTTGTCATCAATTTTCCTCCTGCGGCCACGTCCAGGGAGGTTGGCTACAGTCCCATGGATCTTAAATTTCTGAATAATATGTGCAACTGTAGTCACAGGAACATCTAGCTGCTTGGAAATGGTCTTATAGCCTTTACCTTTAACATGCTTGTCTATAATTTTCTTTCGAATCTCCTGAGACAACTCTTTCCTTCGCTTCCTCTGGTCCATGTTGAGTGTGGTACATACCATGTCACCAAACAACACAGTGACTACCTGGAGCCCTATATATAGGCCCACTGACTGATTACAAGATTGTAGACACCTGTGATGCTAATTAGTGGACACATTTTGAATTAACATGTCCCTTTGGTCACATTATTTTCACTATTTTCTAGGGGTACCATCATTTTTGTCCAGGCCTGTTCCATGAGTTTATTGTTTTAAATAATTCTGTTGAAGCATGTTTGAAAAGCAATGTCTGACTTTCATTGGTTAACATTCATAGAATTTTTTTAAATTATCACTTTTGTCAGATTAAAGTTATTTATGTGACCATTGTGAGTTTTTCTTTCATTGACCGAAGGGTACCAACAATTTTGTCCACGCGTGTAGAATTCAACAGAAAATCTGTCAACATCAGGGGATTTCCTTCTTTCATAGAGCAGATTTAATTTCTTCAATTGTTAAAGAGGCCTCACAACTATCTTTAAAATCATTATCAATGACAGGAATGTGATTCTTAATTGTTTTAAAGAAATTCTCACAATTATCCATATTGAATTCAGACGTATAAAGGTCATTATAAAAGGCAGTAACAAAAGTAGAAATTAATTTCAGGTCAGTGTATTTGACACTTTTAATATTCAGAGCTGTCAAATAATTTTTTGTGTAATTCTTTTTTTCTAAATGTGGCAATCCTACATCCCAAAGTGCAGAAAGTTACAAATTAAATTTGATCTGACTACGCCACCCTGGTGGGGCGCCAGGGAAATACTCTCAATAAAGACACGCAGGTAAGTTTTACCAATCGAAGGCAAGGATGAAAATCAAGTGAGGCGTGGGTACCAATACAAAATATATATTATTAAAAAAAGGTCAACAATAAAATACTCACTCGCAAGAAACACAAAAAACAAAAAAAACAAAAATTATTCCGTAAGACTACTCCTCCGGGGCCAGAGGCTAGCAGGAACAGAGCAGGCCGGCTGCAGCTCAGGGAATCATCCAAGACCCACCCAAATTCACATAAAATCAAATGGCATGCACCCACTGCAAGGAAGTTGTGTTGGCACACCTGCACTCGGTGAAGCACACACCCAAACGAACGCAGCTAGCCTCCCCTGTTCTACACCATGCCTGGCTCCTAATGGAAAGTTAAGAAAAACACAACACAACACACACAACAAATAACAAATGAGGGCTACACAATCCACACTAAACCATAATCAGACAAAGAAAGAAAGAAAAAAATTAACTAAACAGTTTCACAGACTCAATAGTATATGGACTAAGACACTCAAGTCTTCTCACGGCCCTATATACAACCAATACCGGTGCATAAACACATCACATTAACACAGCCAGAAAATAAATTACCCAAACACTTTCAACATCACAACACAATATACAAAAACAACCAAAAAGGAACAATCTACCAATGAGGGCAATTCAATCCAAACAAAAACAGGAACAGTAGCTACCAGCCCAACTATAAACAATACACTAAATATACTTGCTATGAAAGTGACTTTATTAATGAAAATAAATCTATTATGAATACTGGCATACATGAAAGCGCACTCCGCCACGAATATTCCACTTGACTCGCCGCTGACTCCACTAAAATTAAACTATAAATAGTGCAAATTAGCCTTAAGCTATTCACATAGTTGCACCATTAACTGAATCCAATCCTACCTGAACACAATCAGGAACCAAGAACGGGAAGGGACACACCAGGTTGAGGTGAACCCAGAAATCACAAGATAAGTCCCCACACGGCAAAATAAGGGTCCTTAAATAGACTGCGTTCCCCTCATTAACCGGATTCCTTTAGGTGCAATTCTTCTTCCTCAGTTAGTGTTTTTTTGCAATAAATTATTCATTTTATTTAAGAGTTCATTTTTTTTTCTTTAAGGCTTCAAGATCTTTACTTCTTCTAATAGCAATTTGCCTAGCCTTTTACTTTAAAAAAATACCATTTGACTTTATAACTGTCTTCAGTTTTTTTTTAGAGAGTACGCTATTAACACTATTATTAAAGGAAGCATCTTTTAAGAGTGAATTATAAAATTTCCAATAGACACGTAATCTTGGAATTTGATCATTTTGGTTAGATCATTTTAAACATATTTGTTTATGATCAGACAGAGAAGCAATTGAGAGAGAAATATCTTTTACAAATTGAAGAGCTAAGGAAGAGAGCAAAAAGAGGTCAATTCTTGATTGGAAGGATCTATTTCTATTGGACCAAGTAAATTCATGTAAATCAACATGAAAGAAATAGCATGTATCAGTAAGAGAAAACTCCGCCCATAATGCTTTAATATTACTATTCAAATGAAGACCACATCACGTAAACCCCTTACGTTTAAAGAAACAACAGAAAAACAAATTGAACTTAAATTCCATTAAACACCAAACACAATCAATTATCTCTTAAATCTGAACAGACAAATTTATAAATTGAAATAGGAATAATATATAACTGAACATAATTTTTTAGCTCAGAATATCTCCTTTACAACCTTGCATGTCTATATGCAAATACGCAAAAAGGAATGAATGTCAGTTTAAATACAGAACACCATTAACTGTGACATACACTCCAGCATTGAACTTTGAGTCCAACAGGCGGAACCAAAAGTGATTCATAATTGCTTACATTTTCCCACTTGTGGAGTAAGAGTAGACAGTAGTGAGTTAGACCTCCTTCAAGTACAGGTCCATCACAAAGTCAAGTGAGGTCCTCAAAGCCTTGAAAAATGTCCACACGGATAATATGGTTGAGAACCATTAACATTAGCCATGGGACAAATCTATCTCACATCAACGTAATTGAATCTTTTCCCATCAATTAATGCGAAGGATCCGCGAAAGGACGCTCTTTTGCCCTCATCTCTGGCTTTTTTAACAAGAGGCCAAAGTTTCTCTCTGGCGATCCTATCTTCTGGAGAGAGCATGTCAGTGAGCCTCTGGCAGCTTGCCAAACTGTATCGCGAAAACGACGGAGTGCAAACAAGATAATGATGGATCTGTGGGAACCATCCCCTCTTTTCCAGCCCAAGACGATGTGCAATATCAACTGCACTTCCAAGGTCATCGCTGATGCCAGGTACTATGTTGCTAAGGACATCAATCACAACTTTCTCAACATCTTCTCTATCCTTCTCTCTAACACCGTGTAATTTAAATATCCATTTCCAACTGTAACGCTTGCTTTCTCCAATTTCGGGCTTCAGGGTTTTATTCGCGTTTTGGAGCTCCTGAATCTCCGTGGCCACAACTCTAAGAGACTCCTTATGCGTTGCTACCTCAGTAACAAGCTGAGTAACCGTAGACGACAAAGTTTCAATCTGCTTAGCCGTTGATCCAGTTGTTATTTCAATTGCTGAAATTTTCTGGAACATCTGGTCTTAGTTTCCGGAGAGCTTACGAATTGCCGTAAGAATTTCCGTTGAGGAGTCATTACTGTCTATAGGATCTCTGTTCGTTTTCATTGGCACAGGTTTTAAGGGAGTTGTAGGTAGAGGAATCGCAAGAATATCATTCATATCTGGGCGTGAGTCAAACAAGTTCTTAAGATCCTCTGTATTTTTGAAGAATTCAAATCCATAAAGGAGACGCTGCTAACTTTTACATCAGCGCTTTTAACAGGCTCCAGAGATGACGCTCGTGTTGTCTGGTTGGAACTCTGTCTAACTTTCTTTCTGCTCTTAGATAAATCAGCACAAGGTGAATATTGAGAGCATGAAACTCACTTACACATTTATATATCGAAATAATCTGTTATCACGGTTATATAATAGCCCTATCCCTAACTTCCTGATGACACCTCAGAAAATGCATCCACCTGTCATGCCACCATCTTGGCCCCCACATTTATTTAAATTGTAAATGGTGCTGCAGGATTCAGTGTGTTACAACATCAATGACAAAACAAGAATTAAAATTTTTTTTATTAACTTATAATGACAACAAATAATAATTAAAAAAAACACCTCTAGTGTAATAACCACTGCTGCAGTGCTAGTAGCACATCCACAGAAAAGAGAGAGAGAGTGAGAGCCAGTCCTGGGATTTAAAATGGCTCCCTTCAGGTGCCATCAATCAACAGCTAATTGCAGGTGATCCACCCGGAGACTGAAAAACAAGAACTAAATTAGATCACACCCACATAAAAAGTGACACTCTGCGAGACAAACAGCAGAACCTCGGATTGCGAGTAACCCGGTTTGCAAGTGTTCCGCAAGACAAGCAAAGATTTTTAATAAATTTTGACTTGAAAAACAAGCAAGTCTTGGTTCAAAACAAGCGCTTCTTGTTTTGACGCCGAGCGTCACGTGATCAATGGTTTTTCTCTCTCTTGCGCTGTGGAATTGTGGGTAATTGTCTCCCCTGCTGTGTCTTAGTGCTTATCAGCGTGTCATTATTTGTGTGCACACACACACACACACACACAAAAACACACACACAGTGCCTGCGCATAAAGGCGCGCAAGAGAGAAAGAGTGTGTGAAAGGGCATGTTGTCAAATTACGCGCACACACACACACACACACACAACGACAGGCTGATTCAGAGAATGAGCAAGTGCATGGCTTCACACACACATACACACAGCTCTTGCGCGCATAAATGGAAACACTTGTCTGTCGGGATTTATTTTTTACTTTTTTAAAAGGTAAAGTGCAGGTTAATTTGTTTTATTTTTACTTTATAGATTGTATTAATTATTTTTATGTATTTATTTTTTTGGGCTGTGGAATGAATAATTTGAGTTTTCATTATTTCTTATGGAAAATGTTGCATTTGTACTTTGGTTTATGAGTGTTTTGGAATACGAGTATTGGAATATTTAGAATATTTCTAGAAACCATGTAGATTGGTCATTTCAAGAATGGGGTTTTTGTTGGCTGGTGTAATGAACATGAAAAATGTTAAGATGATGTCCTGGGCATTAGAAACAACATATGTTGTTGGCCCTGGGGTCATCTTCATGACATTGTCTGCATACAGTATGATAAAGAAGACCATCATATTTTCCTGTTCTTTGACAAAAAAGTTTCTTTGTCAGCTTGGGGGATTTCTTCTTCATCTGAAGGTGAGGAATCATTCTCTGGGTTGTACGCCATCTTCATCTTCTACCTTAAGTAATCAGATCTGCAACTTGATGGGCACTGAAACAAGCACAAATTCTTCTGCAAAAAAAACAACTTGGGTACTGCACTCTACAGCACACACACACACACTGTTTCTCTCTATCTCTCTCTCTGCGTGGACTTCCTATGAAGTTAAGAGTGAGCTGGATTGCTTCAACCTTCTGGGCATGTCTGATGCATCCTGCTGCTCAATGCTGTTTTGATGTCGAGTATGGCCCATACGGTTTGTTTATAGATACATATGATAACTGAAGACTATGAAGGTGGTTTGGACTGCATTTTATATTTTTTATTTAATTATTTGTTCTGTGTTTTTCTTTTTTTCCTGGGTTGGCTTGTGACTACAACAGGAGGTCAAATTATGCTGTTGCCTCCTTCTTGCTCATCAGGGACAAAATTATAAAGTCATAGTTTCTCCTTTTTTTCTTACATTTTTCACATTTTTGTCCAGAATTTTTATTTCCTGTGAAGCTGCTTTGTGGCAATGCTTTTTGCAAAATTAGTGCTAGTGATTATGCTAATGCTAATTCCCAGTAAATAGTCCTGTTTCTTTGTCTTATCCTGTTGTTGTTGTTTTGCTTCTTTAATTGGGTCAAGCCCGTATCGGATGTAGTGTTCTATGTCTAAGGAGTAGACAATCGCATGTCTGAATGTATTCCAATTAATCTATCTGGCACTTAAGCATTTCATCTATATCAATATACTCAATATCAGCTATAAAAAATACCAACATCAAAATCTCCAGTGTTGATTTAACACATTCAAAATTCATATGAGTCCAACTAGACCTATTGAACACTTAAGGGTGTTTATTCAACACTGCAGTTTTGCTAAATTTGAACACATGTGACCTGCTACACATGACTGCAATAAATTTAATCTGCAATGAATGAGAAAGAACTACTCACTCACTCACTCATCATCTATACCGCTTAATCCTGTATTCAGGGTCACGGGGGGCCTGGAGCCTATCCCAGGAGACTTAGGGCACGTGTCAGGGTACACCCTGGACAGGGTGCCAATCCATCGCAGGGCACAGACACACACACATACACTCACTCATTCACACACTACAGGCAATTTGGGAACGCCAATTAGCCTAACCTACATGTCTTTGGACTGTGGGAGGAAACCGGAGTACCCGGAGAAACCCACCAAGCACGGGGAGAACATGCAAACCCCATGCACACAGAGACGGGAATCGAGCCTGGCCGGGGATCGAATCCGGACCCTGGTGGTGCAAGGCGCCTGAGAAAGAACTATTAATTTTTTTTTTTTTGCATTCCTGGTCCATCACTAAGGAAAAAAAACTGTTTTGGGAACTTCTCTCAGAGGCTGTAGGCCGAGTGTAATCTCGATTGAAAGCAGCAAGGGTCATGTTTCTTTGAGTCGGTCATGGCATAGAATGTTTCCGTACCTTTTGTGGTCATAGCATTAAAATATTATCAAAAGGGCTTTAGCCTAATATTGTTAGAAATTGTTCAAAATTCATTGCAACACGTGTCCTATGAAGGTTGTGATGCTTTCCAGTACACATTACTACCACACATCATTGCCCTCAGCACCTGCAGAGCTGTAGATTCAGTGCAGTAGGTCCCAGCTGCAACAGTCACACTCACACCAGTTTTTGTACGTCGCTCTAACACTGTGTGAACATCCAACCACTGACATTAGGGACACACTGACAGTAATAATCTCCAGCATCTTCAGTCTGGACTCCACTGATGGTCAGAGTGAAATCAGATTCAGATCCACTGCCACTGAAACGTGATGGAATACCTGATGCTCTAGTCTTAGCCCAATAGATCAGGAGTTTAGGAGCTTCTCCAGGTTTCTGCTGATACCAGGACAAAATGTAATTACGAGATGAAGTCCAAACATCAGTACTGGTTTTACAGCTGATGGTGACTGTCTCTCCTGGAGAAACTGTTTTCACTGCAGGACTCTGAGTCACAGTCACCTGACCTCTGGATCCTGAAAACAATCAGAAGAATAAATGGTTCCCTACATTAATAATGATGTTGAGTTTGAAGTTCATCTAGTCGGCCTACTTCACATGGATTTGTCAGCTGAACAGTAGAAGATAAAACATTGTGTTACCTCGAGCGCAGAGGGCCAGTGTGCAGATGAAGACGCTGATCAAACTCATGGCTGTTGTGGGTGAAGTCGCTGAGCAGCAGCTCTCAGTCATGAAGTGTTAAAGTCACAGGGCTATAAACACTCGCAGAGCGCTGAAGCATGAGCTGCTAATGCAAAGTGGAACCTCTCTCTATGGAAACGTCTGTGTGTGTGTGTGTGTGTGTGTGTGTGTGTGTGTGTGTGTGTGTGTGTGTGTGTGGTCACTGTAGTGTAACAGAGGTTTTTGTACGACGGCTTCATTAGAATGTATCACTGTGGTACACTTTCGGTGGAGGAACCAAACTCATCATCTGTAAGTCACTGTTTTTTTTTTTTTAACCCAGTAACTTACAGATCAAAATAATCAATTAAGCTTAGACTTTTTCATTTTATATTTCATATGCAGAACTCCAGTAAGCCAAACAGTTAGACCATATACAGAATCAATATTTGATTTTTTTTATGGATTTATACTTTAGGGATAAAGAGTGTAGAGTATTGTTTGATATACTATATGAATAAGTTGTGCAGTGTGTTGGTCAGTAAACAGAGCACTTTTACATTCACAGCTTCTTAAGTTGATATTGTGTGCTGTGAAGGACATGGTATAAAACTTAATCCTGTGCCTGTTAGCCTTCTATAATTGTACTGATGTACTGATGTTGAATCTCCAAACAAAGATAAACAGTGTGTAGAAAGGTGGATGTGGTGTGATGGGGTTATTTCCATCACTCAACTGATTTCTCAGGCTTGTTGCCAGATATGTGATTTGTAATCGAGTAAATCTTGTTATCAGAAACTCAAAGGGAAGGTGTGATGTTGCATTTTCCAGCCCTGATTCTGTGGAATATCAGTGTATTTACATCAGCAGTGGATTTATTTTTCTGTAGGACTACATGTAAAAGTAACAGAACAACTTAGGAGGACTGGAATACACTCGCAGAATAAAGCCGATCAAAGTCCGAGTGGCTCCACAATATAAGCAGTAACTAGTAAATGTTCTCCTGCTGAGTAGTTCTACTGAACCGCAGTCATGTGAATAAGCAGTAATGAGGAAATGTTGTGTAAGTGTGTGTAAATGTGTGTTTATTGTGTGTTTGTGGTCTCCAGCCGGTCCCACGGTGAAGCCCTCCGTGTCTCTGCTCCCTCCCTCCTCTCTGCAGCCGTCTGAGGGATCGGCCTCGCTGCTCTGCCTGCTGTCTGCCTACTCTCCACAGGGGGCGCTGGTGAGCTGGACGGTGGACGGCTCAGAGGTGAAGGACGGGGTTCTGACCAGCGCGGAAGAACGGAAGAAGGACGGTTACACGCGCAGCAGCACCCTGACCCTCAGCAAAGCGCTCTGGGAAAAGGGGGAGGAGTTTGTCTGTACAGTGTCTCATGACGGCGTCAATCATCCGGTCACGTTCAGAAAGAGCCAGTGTGAAGGCTAACAGCTCCGAGATAGAATTGAACACTGAGCTGCTTACACATCCATCTACAATAGAGTTTCAATTCTACACAATGCTGACATTTCTGTCTTTACTCTCTTCACTGTCCTGTTGCTCTTCCTGTAGTTTTGCTCTGCTGAAATAAAGCTTCATTTTGGACATTGTGTCTTCTTTTATTCCAGTTAATAGTCATTCTCAGTGTGATGAGAGAGTGTGTTTAGCTGTAGATTCAGTGCTGTGTGTTGTGCTTCAGTGAGTTTGGCTGAAGAAAGTTGAACATCTGGTGAAAGTGCTGCTCTATTCTGGGAGAAAGAGGATCACTCAGCCGTCTTCACGCAAATCTCACTTCCACTAAACACCTTCACACTCTGTAAACACATCAGTGCAATTTACCTATTTTATCATATTAATGACTACAATATTAGTTAACCACACACACTTCATACAGTGGCGCTATAATTATAGACTATATAATTAATTCTCTCAAGGATTAATGAGCCGCAGCTCACGTGATAGCAAATAAATTCGGTAAAACATTGAACAAATTCATAATCACAGTACTAAAATTACAGTCCAAATTAAGAATTTGAAATAATTGTAGGTGTTTCTTATTTGCATCGAATTTAGGCAAAGCTAACGTTAACACCGTGAATATTTAGACTTTATTATGTGTAGCTCAGTGGTTAACGCAATGGACCAAGTTTCGGAAGTTCCTAGGTTCAAATCCCACACCCCTCAGGTTGTCCCTGTTGGGCTCTTGAGCAAGGCCCTTAACCGTCAACTGCTTAGATCTATAATGAGATAAAAATATAAGTCGCTAATGTAAATGCCTAAATTTATACCACCAGCGTAGCCAGAAAATGGACTCTGGGTGTGCATCAGAAAAAGTGAATGTGCAACATTTATTGTCAGACTAATTTGGAAAAACTATATAATAAAACTGTGTAAGCTACATAGCCTTTATAAGGCTCTACTTTTTTTTAAGTGCACTATGAATGACGACAAAACCTTATGATTAGTAAAATAATGAAAGAAAACAGGGTGCGTTTTTTTAATTGGTTTCAGTGAACTTGAGCGCATCAGAAAATGAAACTAAACTCCATGTATACTCGCCTCACAGACGTGAAAAATATATACTTATAGAAAGCAAAATGTCTGCTTTTATATAAACTACAGTGGAACCTTGGATTACAAGCACAGTTCGTTCCGGAAGTGGGCTCGTATTTCCCCATAAGAAATAATGGAAACTTTTCCGTTCCACAGCCAAAAAAATAAATACATAAAAAGAATTAATACAATACGTTTATGCGCACAGGCACTGTGTGTGTGTGAAGCTAAAGTAAGAGGAGAGGAGGAATCAGCCCCTCCCCTCTTCTCGTCTTACACAGTAACACTTCCTCCTCTCTTATTTGCCTCCTCTTATCCTCTCGCCTTCACACACCGCCTCCCCCTCCGCCTGTGTGTGTCAAATTATGCACATGCACACACATAATGGGATGCTGAGGGAGAGAAAGAAAAGGGATCTTTAACCTTTTTAGTTAAATTTTCTTTTGCTTTACACGTGCGCGCAAACACGTGTGTTATAATAAACAGTACATGCGCGCTGTACACACACACTTAAAAACACAAAATAGAAAATGTTTAAATTGTTTTACACACACGCGTGGTCACAGTGTTATGGGAAACAGTACATGCATGCAGGGATGTTGATAGTGCTCGTCTCTTGCGTGTATAAAGACCCAGCAGGGGAGACGATTACCCACAATTCCACAAGAAGTGCATGCGTGATACATGATACTCCGTACTCATAAACCAAGACTTGCTCATTTTTCAAGTCAAAATTTATTTTAAAAATCTTTGCTCGTCTTGCGGAACACTCGCTAACAGATATAGTCCACATGTAGAAAAAACTTTTTTATTTAGACTGTAAGAAATAATTGTGTCAGCTGCCACTGTTCTTATATGGCTCTTTGTTCAGAGACAAGCCTATAAATTTCAAGTCAAATCAAGTAGGCTTTATTGTCATTCCAATCATATACAGTTCAGTACACAGTGAAACGAAAGAACGTTCCTCCAGGACCAAGGTGCTACATACATGCAACGACATAAATTAACAACACAACATAAATTAGAAACGCAGATTTTACATTTTTAAGTTAACCTAAGCTATCAATTTTTATACTAGAAGAGACAACACTAGACAACAGACAAAAAGTGCACGTGTAATTGTGCAAACAAGAGCTACATGATAACACAACAACGTAACACAACAGTGTAACACGTTTCAGTACTGAAATGCTTTTTCTTTAGTGATGAGGTGTGAGTTGAGGTAGTGAGAAAAAACAGGAGTAGACATTTGACATTGTGTCAAAAAATTTTTGTGCAGTTTTTGTGAAGAGTGCGTGTGAGGGGTGTGTGTGTGTGTGTGTGTGTGTGTGTGTGTGTGTGTGTGTGTGTGTGTGTGTGTGTAATGAGTGTGATGGATGTGTCCGGTCAGCCACAATGCTGGTGGCTTTGCGGATGGAGCGTGTGGTGTAAATGTCTTCGATAGAAGGGACA
The DNA here is from genome assembly GCA_030347435.1 of Clarias fuscus. Taxonomy (NCBI): domain Eukaryota; kingdom Metazoa; phylum Chordata; class Actinopteri; order Siluriformes; family Clariidae; genus Clarias; species Clarias fuscus. The sequence goes on along the minus strand of CM059204.1, from coordinate 46,980,056 downwards.
GAGACTCTGATGATGATCTCAGCTGTCCTCACTATCCGCTGTAGGGTCTTGCGGTCTGATATGGTACAATTCCCAAACCAGACAGTGATGCAGCTGCTCAGGATGCTCTCAATAGTTCCTCTATAGAAGGTGGTGAGGACCGGTGGTGGAAGCTGTGTCTTTCTCAGCCTTCTCAGGAGGAAAAAGCGTTGTTGGGCTTTCTTATGCAGAGAGCTGGTGTTGAGGGACCAGGAGAGGTTCTCCTCCAGGTGGACGCCCAGGAATTTTGTGCTCCTGACGATCTCCACAGAAGAGCCGTCGATGCTGAGCGGAGAGTGATCGCTCCGAGTCCTCCTGAACTCAACAACCAGCTCTTTTGTCTTTTCGATGTTCAGAGACAGGTTGTTGTCTTTACACCAGTCCGTTAGCCTCATTTATACAAATGTAAAACAGGTACATCTGTATAAATAAATTGTTTAAATGTATGTATCATGAGTTATTGATCATTGATTTATGTAAACAATTCTGTTCAGATGTAAGTAAATGCTAATAGCTGCGCTGTTTGGGGGGGAGGGACGTACTGATGACGTTTGGTCTGCTTTTCAGGAGTTGCCACTCTCTGAGAGTTTTGAGTGAGCGGGCGGACTAATAAACCCAGATGTGTGTTTCATGGCCCCACCCCTGTAAAAATGGCGTATTCAGAGAAAGGCTTGTCCTCGAGAGGTTGTGCATGGACCACTGAGCTTGTGCGGATTCCAAAATTTACATTGTTGCCGTTTCTTAAGAGACCGGGGATATTTCTTATCATAAAATGTGTTGGATTGTTTTTAATCACTCCATACACAACCCATGATTTGTAATGTTATTTCACAAATGGAATAATTTTCTTTAGAATTTTTATAGGATATTTTATCTATATATATTTATATATTTATAGTGCTCACCTCCATCATCACCAAGTGCTTTGAATGGCTGGTCCCACCACACTTCAAAACCTGTTTTCCGGTCACCTTGGAACCCCACCAATTTACTTACTGTCAGGAGCACAGAAGAGACAATTTCCACAGCACTGCACTCAGGCCTCTCTCACGTGGACAATAAAACTAAATAAACTTAGTTTATTTAACACTGTCATTCCCTCCAAGTTAGTCATTTAACTTGGAGACCTGGGCATTAATGTATCACTATCCAACTGGCTTCTGGACTTTCTGACCAACAGGCCCCAGCATGTTCGAGCAGATCACCACTGCTCTTCCACCCTCATCCTTGGCACCAGAGTACCACAAGGCTGTGTGCTGAGTCCCTTTCTCTATTCTATCTTCACCCACGATTGCAAGCTGATACATGATTCCAACACAATTATCAAGTTTGCAGACGATATCACGGTGATTGGACAATGATGAGTCAGCTTATAGAGAGGAGGTGGACCGTCTAACTGCGTGGTGTGCTGGCAACAACCTGCTGCTCAACACCAAGAAGACCAAGGAGCTCATAGTTGACTTCAGGAAGGAGAAAGGTGAAACACATGCACCCATTCAAATCAATGGAGAGGTGGTGGACCATGTCACCAGCTTCAGATTCCTGGGCATCCACATCTCTGAGGATCTCTCCTGGACCACCAACAGCTCCAGTCTGGTCAAAAAGGCTCACCAGTGCCTCTTCTTCCTGAGGGCTCTGAAGAAGAACTACAGAAGAACTTTAAACGTCCTGGTGAACTTCTACCATTGTACCATCGAGAGCATCCTGACCAGCTGCATCACAAGCTGGTATGGGAGCTGCACTGGGGACCGGAGAGCACTGTAGAGGGGGTGAAAACTGTCCAATGCATTGTATGTTGTACGTGGTTCAGGAACAGCTTTTTCCCCACAGCTGTTTAATGCTGAACTCTGCCTTCACCTGAGTACATACACATTGACTGGATACATGAAAATAATTTTCTGGATACATTACCTTACCTTGCACTACACTCTTTGTACATAACTCTTCGCTGTATATAATGTTTACATGCAAATTATCATCATATACAATACCTTCCTATTGCACCCACTTATAATTCACTTGCACATTTGTATAATGTTTACATATGCAAAATTGTAATGGTATATAATACCTTCCTTACTTTACCACCTGTAATCATTTGCTCATTTGCACCCATTGTAACTAATCTACCTCAATATATACTACTTCTATATGAAATTATTCTGCACTGTGAAAATGCACTTCTGGGTAAATGCTAACTGTATTTTGTTGCCTTGTACCCGCATGTGCAGTGACAATAAAGTTGAAGCTAATCTAATCTAATCTAATAATTAGTCTAAATAATATTTTTCCCCCATTTGCACTCAGTTTTCCTGCGTTATCTTGTCTGACTTATCAGAGCTGGAGTGTTTCTGCAATGTACTTTCTGATTGTCAGACATGGTTTTTTAACTTTTCATCAGGTTAATCAGCATCAGCATATTGTCGTCAGGATTCAGAGCTGAAATGATAAAAAATAATAATAATTTAAGTGCCTTTCTGACAATTTTTCAGGTTTGTGTGGGAGATAAAACTGACATAAATATGAAAACACAGACAAACATGTGTAGTAAAGAAGACCATCATATTTTGCTGTTCTTTGACAAAGAAGTTTCTTTGTCAACTTGAGTTATTTGTACTTCATCTGAAGATGAGTAATCATTTTCTGGGTTGTACCCCATTCTTCAGATATATCCGACTCTTCCAATAGGGTCGTCTTTTCCTCCAGGGCACCCTGAGAAATCAGATCTGCAACTTGATGGGCACTGAAACGAGCACAAATTACTTCGGAAAAAAAACAACTTGGTTACTGCAATCTACAACACACATACACACACACATACTGAATCTCTTTCTCTTTCCATAGAATTAAGTGTGATCTTATCAAAAGGGCTTTAGCCTAATATTGTTAGAAATTGTTCAAAATTCATTGCAACACGTGTCCTATGAAGGTTGTGATGCTTTCCAGGACACATTATCACAGTACTACCACACATCATTGCCCTCAGCACCTGCAGAGCTGTAGATTCAGTGCAGTAGGTCCCAGCTGCAACAGTCACACTCACACCAGTTTTTGTACGACGCTCTAACACTGTGTGAACATCCAACTGCTGACATTAGGGACACACTGACAGTAATAATCTCCAGCATCTTCAGTCTGGACTCCACTGATGGTCAGAGTGAAATCAGATCCAGATCCACTGCCACTGAAACGTGATGGAACACCTGATGCTCGACTGTCAGCAGCATAGATCAGGAGTTTAGGAGCTTCTCCAGGTTTCTGCTGATACCAGGACAAATAATAACCACCACTATAATAAACATCAGGACTGGTTTTACAGCTGATGGTGAGTGTGTCTCCTGGAGAAACTGTTTTCACTGCAGGACTCTGAGTCACAGTCACCTGACCTCTGGATCCTGAAAACAATCAGAAGAATAAATGGTTCCCTACATTAATAATGATGTTGAGTTTGAAGTTCATCTAGTCGGCCTACTTCACATGGATTTGTCAGCTGAACAGTAGAAGATAAAACATTGTGTTACCTCGAGCGCAGAGGGCCAGTGTGCAGATGAAGACGCTGATCAAACTCATGGTTGCTGTGGGTGAAGTCGCTGAGCAGCAGCTCTCAGTCATGAAGTGTTAAAGTCACAGGGCTATAAACACTCGCAGAGCGCTGAAGCATGAGCTGCTAATGCAAAGTGGAACCTCTCTCTATGGAAACGCCTGTGTGTGTGTGTCTGTGTGTGTGTGTGTGTGTGTGTGTGTGTGTGTGTGTGTGTGTGTGTGTGTGTGTGTGTGTGTGTGTGTGTGTGGTCACTGTAGTGTAACAGAGGTTTTTGTACGACGGTTTCATTAGAATGTATCACTGTGGTTCCCTTTTGGTGGAGGAACCAAACTCATCATCAAAAGTAAGAAACAAATTAAAATCTTGAATTTACAAACATTATTCCAATGTTTTGTTATGTGGAAATGTAATGAGTAATCAATTTAATACAATGTATGCATTTATTGGTTAATATAATAATGGATTCATTAATGTATTTATTATATTTTATTGTAACAAGCGAAGGTATAAATGCAGATGTTTGTGCTGTTTAAAGTAAATAATATGTACAGTAGTGAGGAATTCTAACCATTGTAAGGTTTCATAATATTGTAAAACGTTACAACTATTAAAGTAGCAAACCAAATAATAAATAAGAGAATGTTAAAGATGTCTTGGTGAGTGTAGACCTGGTGACTGGTTGATATCTAAAGTTGTGTGTAAATTGTTCTAAAGTCTCTGTGCTGATGGAAAATACAGTCGAATGCTGCTGTGTGTTTGTGTTAAACACTGAACATTTCTGTAATCAGATCCATTTACTACTATCACACAGGGAGCACTTTATATTACACATCAGTAAGAAGTGTTTAACACAGAATAAAACCGATCAAAGTCCCAGTGGCTCCACAATATAAGCAGTAACTAGTAAATGTTCTCCTGCTGAGTAGTTCTACTGAACCGCGGTCATGTGAATAAGCAGTAATGAGGAAATGTTGTGTAAGTGTGTGTAAATGTGTGTTTATTGTGTGTTTGTGGTCTCCAGCCGGTCCCACGGTGAAGCCCTCCGTGTCTCTGCTCCCTCCCTCCTCTCTGCAGCCGTCTGAGGGATCGGCCTCGCTGCTCTGCCTGCTGTCTGCCTACTCTCCACAGGGGGCGCTGGTGAGCTGGACGGTGGACGGCTCAGAGGTGAAGGACGGGGTTCTGACCAGCGCGGAAGAACGGAAGGAGGACGGTTACACGCGCAGCAGCACCCTGACCCTCAGCAAAGCGCTCTGGGAAAAGGGGGAGGAGTTTGTCTGTAAGGTCTCCCATGACGGCGTCAATCATCCGGTCACGTTCAGAAAGAGCCAGTGTGAAGGCTAACAGCTCCGAGATAGAATTGAACACTGAGCTGCTTACACATCCATCTACAATAGAGTTTCAATTCTACACAATGCTGACATTTCTGTCTTTACTCTCTTCACTGTCCTGTTGCTCTTCCTGTAGTTTTGCTCTGCTGAAATAAAGCTTCATTTTGGACATTGTGTCTTCTTTTATTCCAGTTAATAGTCATTCTCAGTGTGATGAGAGAGTGTGTTTAGCTGTAGATTCAGTGCTGTGTGTTGTGCTTCAGTGAATTTGGCTGAAGGAAGTTGAACATCTGGTGAAAGTGCTGCTCTATTCTGGGAGAAAGAGGATCACTCAGCCGTCTTCACGCAAATCTCACTTCCTCTACACTCACCTTTCAGTTTTATGGGTTAAAGCTGCTATTAAACAGCTGAGTGTGTATGTGCTTCAGTTCCTTAAATGGTATAAATATTAAATCATATTATTCACTATTTAACCCCCATTCAAAATTTTGTTTTTTGCTAAAAATAAATAACTTGCAGTTGTTTGTAATAAATCAGTAAAATAAGACCAATTTAAAAAGCTCAACACAAGTAATACATTACTACAATATCAAAATTATTTAATCCCTTAATGAGAAACATCTTTAGTACTTACTGTAGTAGAGCCCCCTTTAGCTATTCTGAGCAGCTCCAAATTTAATGCATTGCCAAACACTAGCTTCTGGCAGTGTTTCTGAGGGACCTTGGCCCATTCCTCATGGACACTGTTCTCTAGTTCAGTAAGAATCTTGGGTTTGTGTGCTGCAACTGCTTTGTTAAAAAAAAATTCTGTTGGATTCGAGTTACAGTAGGTGACTGTGATGGCCACTCTATAACCCTCCAGGACCTTATCTGAAAATAAGCCTTGGTGGACTTTGAAATGTGCTTGGGGTGATTGTCCTGTTAGTCCAGTGACACCAAAATTTTAGTTTCCTCACATATGGCATTACGCTTTCTTTAACAACACTTGATTAAACACCTCTACATGTTGCAGAATTGCAGTCTCCAAGAGTGCCCCGGTGGCACTAAAGAAGACGAGTCTGGCTTTGATTGGGAGCACCAAGTGAGTGTCTTTCGTTATGTAGGTGTCAGCCTACATGTGTCATGCCACTTATAGCTTATCTTCTTTTGTGCTTTTCCCTGTTGTTTTTTTTATTCCATCCACCATTATGTGGTGTCTATGGAAGCTTATTCACCCAGCTGTCACCATAAATCTCTTGAATGAGTATATAGGTACTTCCTGCACTGCATTCATCTCTTTGAATCAACCTGGTTGATTTTGTTGAAGATGCGAGCTCACCAATTCCTCCCCGAGAAGTCCGGTCTCCATTACAGGCAGAGAGCTCTGTAGTCTTAAGGAAAGTCTCCCAGGCATTATCCAGGCTGTTGCATCAGAGACCACAAAGGATCCTCCACTTCAGTAAGGTAGTTATTTGGGAGAAATGCCATATATGTCTCTTTGAAAGACTTCCAATTCTTTACCTTGGCCTTTTCTGCTTTCCACTAGCTCAGAGTGGGTCCTTGCGGTACTGTGCACAGGTTTCTTATGATCTCCACACTGGGCAGTGACTTGATCTCAAGGTAATTCTCACACTGCTTGATAAAGTTGAGCATGTCTGCTCTCTCAGAAGACTTCCCAAATGATGTGGGGTCTAGGCGGATGGTGAGCATGTACAGAAGTCAAGTCAAGTCAAGTCAAGTCAAGGAGGCTTTTATTGTCATTCCAACCATATACAGTTAGTACACAGTGAAACGAAACAATGTTCCTCCAGGACCAGGGTGCTACATACATGCAACAACATAAATTTACAACACAAATTTTTACAGTTTTAAGTGTGTGTGTGTGTGTGTGTGTGTGTGTGTGTGTGTGTGTGTGTGTGTTTATCAGTCCAGTCTCTTTGTGTTGAGGAGACGGATGGCTTGCGGTTAAAAACTGTTACACAGTCTGGATGTGAGGCCCGAATGCTTCGGTACCTTTTTCCAGATGGCAGGAAAAAGAGTGAGTGTGATGGGTGTGTGTAATGAGTGTGATGGATGTGTCCGGTCAGCCACAATGCCGGTGGCTTTGCGGATACTGCGTGTGGTGTAAATGTCTTCGATAGAAGGGAGAGAGACCCCGATGATCTTCTCAGCTGTCCTCACTATCCGCTGTAGGGTCTTGTGGTCTGATATGATACAATTCTCAAACCAGACAGTGATGCAGCTGCTCAGGATGCTCTCGATGGTTCCTCTATAGAAGGTGGTGAGGATCGGTGGTGGAAGCTGTGTCTTTCTCAGCCTTCTCAGGAAGAAAAGACGTTGTTGGGCTTTCTTATGCAGAGAGCTGGTGTTGAGGGACAAGGTGAGGTTCTCCTCCAGGTGGACGCCCAGGAATTTTGTGCTCTTGACGATCTCCACAGGAGAGCCGTCGATGCTGAGCGGAGAGTGATCGCTCCGAGTCCTCCTGAAGTCAACAACCATCTCTTTTGTCTTTTCGACGTTCAGAGACAGGTTGTTGTCTTTACACCAGTCCGTTAGCCTCTGCACATCCTCTCTGTACGCTGACTCATCGTTCTTGCTGATGAGACCCACCACGGTCGTGTCATCAGCGAACTTGATGATACGATTGGAGCTGTGTGTCTCTACACAATCATGAGTCAGCAGTGTGAACAGCAGGGGACTGAGCACGCAGCCCTGGGGGGCCCCAGTACTCAGTGTGGTGGTGCTGGAGGTGTAGCTTCCGATCCGCACTGCTTGAGGTCTTTCGGTCAGAAAGTCCAGGATCCAGTTACAGAGGGAGGTGTTCAGGCCCAACAAGCTCAGCTTCCCGATCAGGTGTTGGGGGATGATTGTATTGAATGCTGAACTGAAGTCTATGTACAGCATTCTGACGTAAGTGTCTTTCTTGTCAAGATGTGACAGTGCCAGGTGGAGTGTGGTGGAGATGGCGTCGTCCATTGAACAGTTCGGACGATACGCGAACTGCAGGGGGTCTAGTGAGGGGGGCAGCAGGGTCTTGATATGTCTCATGACGAGCTGCTCGAAGCACTTCATGATGATGGGTGTGAGTGCAACAGGGCGGTAGTCCTTGAGACAGGACACAGAAGACTTCTTCAGCACAGGGACAATGGTGGTAGATTTAAAGCATGTGGGATCGACGGTGCTGCTCAGAGAGATGTTGAAGATGTCGGTGAGAACACCTGCCAGCTGTTCTGCGCATTCTCTAAGCACTCTGCCTGTGATGTTGTCTGGTCCAGTAGCTTTACGTAGGTTGACTCTGCGTGGAGTTTTCCTCACATCAACCGTGGTGAGACACAGCACCTGGTCGTTTGGCGGAGGGGTGGTCTTCCTCGTCACTTGTATGCCCTGCCACATGCGCCGTGTGTCATCGCTGTCCCTGAAGTGATTGTGGATTCTCTGGGCGTGTGCGCGCTTCGCCTCTCTGATGGCCCGGGACAGTTTGGCCCTTGCTGTTCTTAGGGCCGCCTTGTCCCCCGCTTTGAAGGGAGAGTCTCTGGTTCTCAGAAGTGCACGCACCTTCGCAGTAATCCACGGTCTCTGGTTGGGTCGTGAGATGATGTTCTTGGAGACAGTGACGTCATCGGTGCACTTGTTGATGTAGCTGGTCACTTTTTTTTTTCACCTGTTTCAGAACCGGTTTTGAACACCTGACAAGTGGTTTGTATGCTGGAATTAGCATAACAGAGATGTGGTCTGAGTAGCCGAGGCGGGGGCGGGGCTTTGCCCGATATGCGCCGGGGATGTTTGTGTAAACAAGATCCAGCGTGTTTTCCCCTTTCGTTGCAAAGTCCACATACTGATGGAATTTAGGAAGCACTGACTTGAGATTTGCATGGTTGAAATCTCCAGCAACAATAAACAGTCCATCCGGGTGTGTGTTCTGCAGATTACTGATCTTAGCATACAGTTCCCATAGCGCTTCCTTAGCATTAGCGCTAGGTGGAATGTACACTCCGATAATGAAAATGGTGGTGAATTCCCGCGGTAAATAAAAAGGTCTACATCTAACAGTCACAATCTCCAGCAACGATGAGCAAAAGCTAGAAACTAGCACAGAGTTCTTACACCATTTCGTGTTGATGTAAACACACAAGCCGCCACCGCGAGTCTTACCGCACAGAGCTGCGTTTCTGTCGGCGCGAAATGAGGCTAGTCCTTCTAGCTGAATGCCGGTGTCTGGAACTCTGTCGCTGAGCCATGTCTCCGTGAAAACAAATACACAGCAGTCCCTAACCTCACACTGTGTAGCCTGTTGCAGTCAGATGTAGTCCAGTTTATTTTCCAGGGAGCAGACATTAGATAAGATGATAGACGGAAGAGCCGGCCGGCTAGGGTTTGTTTTTAGCCTAGCACAGACTCCCGCCCACTTGCTGCGCTTCCGCTTCCTCGCGCACTGCTTACGATGTCCCCTCTTCCGGCCACCGGCATCAGGCAACGCCGAGGACTGGAGGCCTGGTTCCCGAAGCAAGCCGAGGTCGAGTAGCTTCTCACGCAGCTCATCTTGAATTAAATATGGCGGTTTATTGAGTTGTAAAAGTGTCTGGCGGTGGTAAGTACGAACACCGTTTGCACCGATGTCCATAAACTATGTAAAATAAACGCGCTACGACACGACGTAAACAAAGTAGCACCATTTTAGCTCCGGAGTGGCCGCTGCGTGCTACTGCTGCGCCGCCATCTTGGATGCAGAAGAGGTAGTAGCACACTAGGTGAATGTAATACAACTCATCATGGGACATCCTAAGTTACACTGAGTGTTTTGTGTGATGCATTTTCTCTAGATGCATGACTGGAGTCTTGGGGGAATGCAATGGAGAATGCTGTGTGGAGGCAGGGGTACAAGCATGTAATCTGGAAAGACTGGGAATGCTATTGAGTCTGATCTTTCTTATTTGACTTTCCCATGTTGCATCTCTTCTCAGAAACAGTCGGTAACTGCTCTCACCAATTTTTTTTAGTACCTCTTGAAAGTAACCCTCAAAACCCACTAAGCTAGTGTCCATGGGCTGCCAAAAACTTCATTGGACTTAGAGGACACTTTACGATGCGTTGAAGCTGAGAAGGTGGGATGAATGCGTCGCATGGAAGAGAGAAGCAGGAGTCGGACACCGCACGGGTTGATTATTCTGCTTATAGTGAAGGGGCCGATGAAGCGAGGTGAGAGTTTACGTGAGAGCGTTCTTAAAGGGATGTCCTTAGTAGCGAGTATGACCCTCTCCCCTACGCGGTATCTGGGTGCCTTGGTACGGTGGTGGTCCATCTGTTGCTTGTACAACCTGGATGCTTGCAGCTAGCTTCGTCTAGCTCGTAGCCATGTCCGTCTGCATCGGCGGACGAAATGTTGGACCAAGGGGACCTCTACCTCCTCCTCTTAAGGAACTTACTCCAGGTGGTAACATCATGCGTGGTCATGCACCGGAGAGCGACTTCCATTGCTTGTTTCTCTCGCTCCATTGGATTGGGGGTGAAGACAGGCTAGGAGTGGCTCCAATGAGTTTGCAGAAAGCGTTCTAGAAGCATGAGTTAAATTGAGGGCCTCGATAGGAAGACCATGGAGATGAAAAACATGGAGAATCAGCTGTTCTGCTGTCTCCTTGGCAGAGGGGAGTCTGGGAAGCGGAACCAGGTGGATGGGCTTGGAAAAACAGTTGAACCTAGAAAAGAACAGGGACCAGCGGGCCTGTCAGGCATTAAGTCTTTTGGCAATGTGTAAGTATTCAAGGTTCCTGTGATCAGACCATACTAGAAATGGGAGCTCGGTCCCCTCCAGCCAGTGTCTCCATTCTTCTAGCGCTAACTTGATGGCTAGTAGTTCCCGATCTCCCACATTGTAGTTCCTTTCGGCCGGGTACAGGCGACAGGCGAAAAATGAGCAAGAGTGCAGTTTGTTATCCTGTGGCGACCTCTGCGACAAGACCCCTCCCATGCCAGAGTTGGATGCATGTACCTCCACCACGAACTGCTGGGATGGGTCGGGGATGATCAATATTGGAGCTGAGGTGAACCTTCTCTTGAGGTCAGAGAAGGCTCTCTGCGCCTCCTCGTTCCAACGGAAGCGTGTCTTGGAGGATGTCAGAGAGGTTAGAGGAGTGGCGACAGATCTGTACTCTCGAATGAACCTGCGGTAGAAATTGGCGAAGCCCAGAAAACGTTGGAGGTCTCATCGCAAGGCTGGGGTTGGCCAGTTGGAAACTGCCTGAACCTTGGCCGGTTCCATCTCTAGCTGTGAGGGAGAGATGACGAAGCCTAGAAAGGTGGTGGATGTTGTGTGAAATTTGCATTTCTCTGCCTTGACATATAAATTGTTCTCTAAAAGTCTCTGTAACACCTGGCGAACATGATGTCGATGCTCCTCCAGGTTGCGGGAAAAAATCTAAATATCATCCAGATAGACAAATACGTAAAGGTACAGGAAGTCACGGAATACGTCGCTTATCAGGCTCTGGAAGACGGCAGGGGAGTTGGTGAGTCCGAACGGCACTACCAGGTATTTGTAATGCTTGGTCGGGGTGTTGAAGGCGGTCTTCCACTCATCGCCCTCCCTTATATGGACGAGATGATATGCATTGCGCAAATCTAACTTGGTGAAGATGGTGTCTCCCTAGAGAAGTTCGAAGGCCATAGACATGAGCGGTAAGGGGTAGCGGTTCCTGACGGTTATGGCATTGAGCCCTCTGTAATCTATGCATGGACGAAGGGACGCATCTTTTTTTATGACAAAGAAAAACCCCGCTCCAGCGGGTGAGGAGGAGTTACGGATGATACCAGCAGCGAGAGCCCCCGTGATGTACTCATTCATGGCTTCTTGCTCTTGACGTGTCAGAGAGTAGAGACGACTCTTTGGAGGAGCAATGCCAGGAAGGAGGTCAATGGGACAATCATGAGGCCGATGAGGAGGAAGCGATATGGCTCGAGTCTTGTTGAAGACCAGCTTGAGATCGTGGTACTTGGCGGGAACATTGGAGATGTTAGGGAGATTATCAGGCTTGGCTCCAGCCTGTGATAGTGTGCTTAGTCCAGTCAATGTGTGGGCCATGAAGCGCTAACCAGGGAAGACTATGAACTACAGCAGCTATGGGATGGGATTTCTCAATAACCAACAGGCAGATCTCCTCGGAGTGGTTTCCGTAAATTTGTAGGGTGAGAGGGCAGGTTCGCCACTTGATGGCTGGCAGAGGGCTTCCGTCTAGGGCCTGAACTGCGAGCGGAGGTTCTACAGGAACACATGGGGCCTCCAGCGCCCTAGCTGTAGCGGCGCTGATCAGGTTATGGTCAGAACCGGAGTCGATGAGTGCCTGGACCTGGTGAGCTTGGCCGCAGATGATTATCGTAGCAGGGAGTAGGGGACGTGGTTCTGGGAGTCTGACTGAAGAAGCGCCCTCTAGTGCTCCCAGCTTGACTAGAGGGTGCCTCCTTTTGACGGGCAGTTCTTAAGAAAATGTCCCAATCCTCCACAGTAGAAACAGGCTCTTTCCTCTCCTGATCGTTCTGTCATGGAGGAAGGGGCCTGTGAGCTGTCCTGGGGGGGGAGGATCTGCTAGTGGAGGCGATCTCCTGAGGGTCCGCCTTGAGCGGAGGCGCGCAACGACCCGACCAGCGAGATCCATAAGTCCGTTAAGGTCGGCAGGTAGCTTCTGAGAAACGAGTTTGTCTTTGAGGAAGACATCCGATAGGGCCCCATCATTCCATACACTGGTGACGGCGCGGGTCCAAAATTCAATGTTGCCTCATCCTGTCGTACTCTGCTGGATCCATCACATGTGGCCGGATTATTCTGTCACGATCGAGCTACGAAGGGGCGAAGAGATGGATCCAAATGCAGAGGAGCAGAGATGATTTTGAGTTGCTTTGGCTGGGTAACCTGAAGCTGTGTGCCGTGGAGAGACGAGCCGTTAGATCCGTCCGCGAGAGCGTTGAGCCGAAACGTGAAGCGAAGCCATAGTCAAGGAACAAAGGCGAGAGTTCAAAGCTGTTAAATCCATCAGCGAGGGCGTCGAGCCAAAACGTGAAGCAACGCTGAAGTCGAGGAGCGAAAGCAAGAGTTCAATCCTGTTAAATCCATTAGCGAGGCGATGAATCCAAAACGTGAGACGAGAATCGGGAAAACGAGAAAACTATGAGTTACGGGGTTGGTAACTATGAAACAAAACGCGAGAATATTGGAGCAAAAACACACAATAATCCAGCAGCGAGATAGCGTGTTGCGCTTCCTTATAAGCTGGAAGAAATCAGCACCAGATGAGAAACCGGTGTGCCGGCGGGGCGGGGCGGGGGCGTGTGACGAGAGATGACAGCGTGAGAAAAAAACATGGCCATGTAATGAGAAGCATGACAGCGTGGGAAAGGAAATGTCAAGAGGCGGAGGCGGTCTTTGATCAGTGCGAGAGCGCTGAGAGCGTGACATTTCCCTGTTCAATGTACTGTTAGTGGATTAATTGAAATCAAGCTCTAATGTGTATACTCTTACACATTAGGGCCAATAATTCCTCTAGATCTGTTGGCATTGTTTGTACAACACCCACATTAGACAAACAACCAGATCACTACCATCATCAGAATGTTTAGTATAAGAGATATACAGAGAACTAATCGTGCCTCCAAGTGGCGCAGTGGTTAAAGCGCTCGCCCTATCATCCGGAGATCGCTAGTTCGAATCCCGGGTGGTGCTGTAACCTCTTGCAGCCGGAGGTCTAGAGAGAGCTGATTGGCCGAGCTCTCTCAGAGGGGAGGGATGAGAGGTACTTAGTGCTCTACAGATCACGGCTCTACAGCCAATCAGGGGCGTCTGTGAGCTCGCGCAACGGAGGGAGCGGATAGCGCTGTCCTCCGAGTGTGTTACGCCGCCCCCAACGGTGCGCGAGCGAGCAGTTCGAAAAGATGCGGTCGGCTGGCGTCACGTGGTTCGGAGGAAACACGTGATAGTCTTCGGCCCTCCCGGCTGAGTGGTAGTAGTAGCCTTAATGTGGGAGCCCCCTAGTGACGGGGGGGAATTGGACACGACTAAATTAGGGAGAAAATCGGGGAAAAATCCAAAAAAAAAAAAAAAAAAAGCCAAATTGAGTAAATACCCTATTAATTTAAAATATCACTCTATCACACGTAGTTACTTCTGAAAATGTCAAAGTAAAACCCTTGAAAATATCAAACCTACCTATTTGAAAATAAACAATAAGTAGCGTTAACCCATCATTAGAATTCTTTTACACACATGGTATATAGCCTTATTCATACCTTAAACTTTTTATACTATTTTATATTTTGTGAAATGTGTTTATCTTTGTCCTTATAAGACTTCCCTTGTTTTCATTAACCAAAGTTTTGCTGTGAAGGTTTGGGTTTAGAGGGGTGACGGTTGACCTTTTGGAGCTACTGGAGGAGTGTAAACCTGTTTCCTGTTGTGTTGGAGGGTGCTGTAGTCCTTGGTCACCTGAATATCTGTGCAGCTTTAGGAGTGATGTTTGGTCAGGTCTGTGCTCTAAAAATTTAATTCCAAAAGGACTGGATGTACACTTACTGTATGAAGCCATTCAAACGATTTCTATAGGACTTGGAGAGACACACTCCCCTCAGATTCACATGCTGAGAAATAAACTCTTTCTTTGGACTCTTTTTGTGTCTGACACATTGGGTATAAGAACTTTTCATCTTTGCTAGTTTTAAAAATGGTTCTATCTGTAATATAAAAGAATCAGTAAGATACTCATAAACATCTGGTGGTCTCCAGGTATTTTTGACCTGATAGAACCTGTATTCTCCTGTTTAATGTTTTTTTTTTTTACATTGTGTATGTCTTTAAACAGTTTCAGGTGAATTTCAGATAACCTACATTATGATTTTTCCCAAAGTGGACCAGATCATAATCAACTAAGTGATTGATTAATTACTTGCATTAGCCGAGAACAAGACAATCTTCATGGTAATCAAGTGGAACTGTCCCCAGTTACCACCCAAAATACTCAGCACAAGCAGACCACATGGGGGCATCCTCATCAGGTCATCCGTGGTATAAAAATCGGTTATACTGTATGTTATCATCTAATTGTTAATGACTGATATAGTTATGTATATATAGAAGTTATATATAATTGCTACATATACTGCAGAGGATCATTATTTTAATAACATTTTTAATTACTGTTACTTTGTTACTGATAGATTTTCAAGTCCCATATAGCCGTAGCATGTTAAACCAAAGGTTTCTATAAATTATCAAATTTTTCCAAATACCAACAAACTACACACAACAGGGCTGCAGGTGGTTCATTTGGGATTTTAAAATCATAGAAAATGACATTACAGACACGAATATAAAATACTATATTAAGTATGTAATAATTTAATATGTAATCTGGATTAGGATAATATTATTTAAAGGTAAATTACAAATCACATAGTCTTGAATTTTTATTAGTTTAACTAATGTAATATGTTAGAAGGTAGTTTTATACATTTTAAACTTATTTTTTTTATTCCATTGATAAATAATTATTATTTAATAATTGTTTTATAATTAATGATGTGTATATGAATGTGTTAAACCTATATATATATGTCTGGACAACGTTCTCACAATGAGGAATATTAGATGTTAGATAAGTTAGAATACTCAGATTCGTTATTATTATTATTATTATTATTATTATTATTATTATTATTATTATTATTATATGAAAGCTTTATTAATGAGCAAATAATATAACTTTTGTTAAATCAAACATTTATATTGCAAATTTAGGTGTTTGTCACACAATGTCCATAAGATGGCAGCATTGTAGAAGAAAAGATGTGTAGATAGATAGATAGATAGATAGATAGATAGATAGATAGATAGATAGATAGATAGATAGATAGATAGATAGATAGAAAAAAAAACAGAAAATTAAGAATGGAAGAGTGTGCTGATGTTAGTTAATTTAAGGTATACACATCTAAATAATATATCTTATTTAATTCAGTTAAGTTTAAACTAGCTGTTTCAGCAAATTTGCTCACCCAAAAAATCGGTACTCTTCCACCAAAGGGTCTTTGGCAGAGCTAGATTAAATCAAGTCTGATCGATCATCTCACATTTTTGCTTATTCTCAAACCCACATTACTTTGGTGTATATACAAAAACAATGAGACTTTTTTTTGTTTTTGTTTTAAAAAGTGAAGTAAGGTCATGTTGGCACAGCAGCACCATCTTGTGGTTGCACACTCTGTTTACCTGTGCATTCTAAAACTGTTACCACTAGACCCTCCCCCCCCTTATAAGTCACTTAAAGTAAATGTGCACAACATAAAAAAAAATTTATCACAGTGCCAAGCAAGTGTATTTAGGCAAACTAACAGGATAAATAAGAATAAGCTCCACAGTGGCAGCCTGAGACCCGATTACAGAACCAGATCCACTTGCTCCACACTCACACTCTCACACCTGGACAGTGTAAATGATCTTGGGGTTGGATTAGTGCATACACTTAAAATGTATCAATCTCCGGAAGTGGCTGGGTGTAAGATCCTCTCTGAAAGCACAGTCACACTTACACAAGTCAAGTGACATTCCTATTTTTATCCTAGTTATTAAACCAAATGAAATACAAACACATAAATACAAAACATTAAGCCCAGTATTCTGTAGGTAGCCCTTGTGCCATCAGGGCAGCTCTCCACGGCCTCTGGGGCCACTGTGGTGTCTGACACCAGGATGTTGGCTGAAAATTCTTTGAGTGCTTTGGGTTGTGGTACTGGACCGCTGTGGATTGGACGTGTTTGTCCAGTGCATCCCATGAGGCTCGATCGGACTGGGATCTGGGGAGTTTGGAGGCTGGGTCGGCAGCCTTGAGCTCTTTACCTGCTGGACCCCGGGCTTATTCTGGTATCTTTCCATCACGGCCAGTATTGCATTGGTGTTTCTGTGGAAGGAGCCCAGACAGCCTGGCCTTTGCTCCCTGTGGGCATGGGTGAGACTTTGGTGTCTATCATCCTGTCACTTGTTTTCTGGGATATAACTGATAATCAATGTTACTGTGTTAATGTTAGGAAGGATTTTATTAAGACTCATTTTGTCTTCTTTACCTTAAGACCCTGCGAGCCACCAAAGACCACACACTAAATTACCAAAGTTACAGCCTCAACCACACCCCAAGCCACCTACAAACCATCCATAAAACCATAAATGATTATCTAATTTATTATGAAGGGATTGAACACATCACCTCTACACATCTCTAGCACTAGGCTTGAGAATGCAGGTATGACTTGCGCCCAGATTTCTCACACGCTTTCTGTCTCGCTTCAGGTCTTTCACTTCCTGCCTCTGCCCCATCAGATCATGACTCCAGAATTCTCATCACTGAGGCTTTTCTGGCTTTAAATAGTTCATTTCCCCAAAAGGCATGTCACACCCGAGTAAGGAAACAGCACTGATCAGGCAGGAGGGAGCTGATCGCACCTCCTAATTGTGCCCCGATGCCAATTCCTGTTCAGAGCTTATTATCACACACACACACACACAGAGAGAGAGAGAGAAAGACAGAGAGAGAGAGAGATCAGTAGATGACTCAAATGCTTCAGGTGCAGAATGAAATAAGAGATGAAGACAAAGGAATTTTCCATGAAGTCAGTCGACTGATGACTTTTGGTGCTCATGTGATCTCTTGTGTTTTTCTGTGTTAAAGAACACATCTGTGAACTTGCAGTTTCAGCTTCACCTTTACAATCCACACAATATCGTCAGCAGGAGAATTCACCTACTGAGAGAGGATATATAGTATATATATAGGCTATAGTGTGCTACGCAGGATGTGGAAGCCTTTATGTCCTATAATAACATGGTCCTGGACCTACAGTCTATTACAAAGTGCTGACACTGGAGACTCCTTACACGATTTATATATATGAACATCTCCTTACTTCACCACAGCATCAATTATACACGTTTTAAACGTATTATTAGCGGAACATCCGCTGTGAATGAGTGGTTGCTACGGAAACCATAACGTACCAGAGCGAGCGTGTTAATATAAACCCGCGTTACTGTCAGAGCTGCTGTTATAGAGAATCAATCAACACCTTCTGACTCAAATACACCAATTATATCAGATTCCATCAGCAGTCATGCAGACGTACGTTACAATAACGTAGTTTACATTTTATTTGTATTGTTTATTAATTGTCTTATTATAGTTCCATGTAATTCTGAACAGCTGAGGTGAAGAGTGTTTTTTTCAATCAGACACATTTTCCAATTTATAAGCCAATAAATTTGATATATAATTTATAATATCAAGCAATTTAATTTATAATATCATTTATAATTTATTATATAAACCAAAATATCATTATGCTACTGAAACCAAGGGCAAGTGTTTATGTAATTATATCTTTTATATTGAAAACTATTTGTAATATCATTTTACTGTAATGATTATTTCTGCCATCAAAAAGCTCTCACTTCTGCACAGAATCCAAAATTTCATTATCCTCCATCACTTCGACAATGCCTGGACTCGCTCCATCACTGGAAATGTCTTCTAGAAAAGGTTTAATTCTGTTCACTTGTAGGTTTGTTTTTTCAGATTCTGTATATGTGGTGAAAATGGCATCCTGACGCGGTGTGAAAACAATGGAACAGAGAACAGGATTCACAGCTTGACGAATGAAGCCAAGTGTGTGCGTGTGTGTGTGTGTGTGTGTGTGTGTGTGTGTGTGTGTGTGTGTGTGTGTGTGTGTGTGTGTGTGTGTGTGTGTGTGTGTGCGCGTGTCTGTATTAGAGTCAGTGTGCATGATCGCTGAGCACCGAGCTAACACGGCGTTTTAAACACGATAAATGCCATATTGTTTAAGTTTTCCTGGCAGTTTTTTCTTTGCCAAAATGAAAGTGAAAATTTATTTTAATACCACACTTGTTATCCAATCTTTCATTTATATTCAGAGGAGAACAGTCTGAAGAGTGTTAAACACCACGGAGATCACGATCAGTCATTAATATTCCTTTTACATTTACAACAGATAAATTCTAGAAACGTTCTTCTATCTCCTGTGCAGAAAGACGTCTAAGCGTGGCGTTCGCGACTGACTAACGTTAGCTAGACGCTAATGTCTGTGTTGGAGGGGTTAAATACGGGTGATTGTGTGTGTTTCAGGAGATGGCATGCAGGATGATGACTACTGAGCCTGTCATTTCTGCTTCCCGTGAGATGGAGAGACTTCCCTTGGAGGATGAAGAAAGCATGTCCCCCTCATTTCTAATTGAAATTTTGGTTGGGCAGAGAAAGATAGATGAGAATAAAAAGATGGAGGTGGCAGATTAGGGACTATAGAAGAGACTGGACATGCTGTGCCTTACTGAAGAGGGTCTATAACAACAGAATTGAACATTGTCTATGAAACCATGTTTCCATGCCACATGAATTTTCAATCTGACCTGAATTGATAGAGAATGAGAAAGACAGACAGGCAGGCAGACAGACAGACAGACAGACAGACAGACAGACAGACAGGGGTCAGCTCTACAGGGACGTTCCCAAATCTGTGGTATTCCTCAAAGTGCCACTGCATTGATTTTTACTTTTATTTTTTTCTGGCCTGGCGATTTCACGTTACACACACATCATGGTTCGTGTTTTTCTTTAGTGCTCTGGGATGTCTGTGGTTCTCCCAAGGGACCACATGGGGGCACCACCTCCAAATAACTTGGCCAGTGTTCAACTGAGTGTGTGTGTGGGGGTGTGTGTGAGAGAGTCTGCAGGGGAAATCGTGTCCCCTTCGAGGATCATGTGGAGTGTCTGAAATCAATTCAGTGTTAAGTGCAGGAACCAGGAACCTGGGGAAAGGGGGTTGGGGTCGGTGCGGGGGTGCTGTCAGGGTCGTATGGGGGCAGCTGTTACTCACACCTTAGTAAGCCAGACACACACACACACACACACACACATGGAGGTCAGGGTTTTGATAAATTATTCTATCTGTACACATAAGTAAGAGATACAAAGATACAGACAGAAAAATAATGTGTGTGTGTGTGGGGGGGGGGGGGGTATACTAATTGTTAAAATTGCTGACTATCCTACAAACCATTAAATTAAAACATGATCATTCCAGAGTGTTTTATATGGCGAAATGAAAAGCAGTGAAAGAGAGCAGAGCTACAACCACTCCATGGTCCGCTTCCTCTTTCGCAATCACACCGGATCTGCCGCGCTCGTGTTACGTGGACGTGTCATATCAATAAAAAACTATCAATTATTACAGTTTTACATGCCACTGTGCAGCC
This sequence comes from Clarias fuscus, assembly GCA_030347435.1. NCBI lineage: Eukaryota > Metazoa > Chordata > Actinopteri > Siluriformes > Clariidae > Clarias > Clarias fuscus. Next base: position 46,959,895 of record CM059204.1, on the reverse strand, counting down.
GAGAGAGAGAGAGAGAGAGAGAGAGAGAGAGAGAGAGAGAGAGAGAGAGAGAGATGTAACTGTTACGGCCTTCGCACTTCAGAGGAGCCGTTAAAAAAAAAAAAAGAAATGAAAATAAAGGACAACTGCTTGGTTATAAAAAATAAAAAAAAGCCCAGCAGTGTGCACTTTTCTTGGCTGTGTGCAGGGTGACACTCACGCAGTGACTACAATCCACACAATATCATCAGCAGGAGAATTCACCTACTGAGAGAGGAGAGCTGTAGTGTGCTATGCAGGATGTGGAAGACTTTATGTCCTATATAAACATCGTCCTGGACCTACACTATGCAACAATACTGGACTGCTCTTAATCACAAAATGTCTTATTGGACGTCGAGTTTCACAGTCAGGCTCTGTTGATTCTTACAAACCATTACTAATACATCAATCAGCAATACAAACCAATAACTCTAACTCAATGAGACACCAGTAAACTGGTGTGGGCACTGGAGTGCCCGAGGCTTACCCAGGCCAATGGGGACAAAAGGCCAGCTTGTCCAGTCCAATCCCACAGAAAAGTCAATTCGCCTCAAAACATTAAGAGCGGGTCATGATAGAAAGGCACTAGAACACCCAGTACATCACAGCCCACACTGGTCTGGCCTTCAGACTCCCTAGATATTAATTCGATTAACCACCAAAACCAAGTCCGATCCACTAAGGCCCCATTCCTCAGTCCACAGCACCCAAAAGATCTGCTGCCAACGACTTGGTGCCAGACAACACAGTAACCTCAGCGCTCTTATGGAGTCGCGGCCCGAGGGTCAGAGTTTCCCCGGTGACGCAAGGGGAACCCAAAACCTAGGTGTTTTTAATGTTAATGGCTTTAATGTGAAGGCTGATTGGTGTGCATGTGTAGTCCTGTGACCATAACCTTAACTTAACAGAATATTTCATTACTAAGGTACCTTACCGTCAAATAATTACTACAAAGTTTCATTAGTCAACCTTAGTTTGGATTACTTTTTTTTTATAACCCCAGATAACAGCGGCACCACAGCGCAGCCTATACACCAGAATTATTTAGTGTACAAATGGGCTTCATGTTCTTGGGAATTTCAGGTTTGTTGAATGGAGGTTAGGTTTAACAGTGGAGATAAGATCTCCTGAGTGTGATACGATGCAGTGTGACGCACGAGCCGAATCCTCTCAATAACATCTGCAGATACACACTCTTACACACACTGATTCTGAATAATGTTGCTGCATGTGAGAAATATATACAAAACCCAATGGCAGTTCTCCCCGCTTTAATTTTGTATAACAATTTAATGTGATACGTGTTCAGATACGATTTATCTACTTAATCACAACGGTTACAGGAATTTTCCAGCCATCACTGGTCAAACTTTGTTTTGAAATCTAAGGAATGATTTGCTCAATAATCTCTCTGTAGTGCAATTCTTCCAATAATTCATTATTCTCGTGTGATTTTATCAGGTAATGAGATAGCGCACTTTTTTTTTCACACATGAACTTGGATTGATCTAATGTGCAGCTGTTTTCATATATGATCAACCGTATGTGATTTTTCTGGCTGTACGTAAAGAGGTTCAATAATAAACGATTAAGTACTCAGACAGACGGACAGACGGACAGACGTCTATCTCTTTAGGTCACCTGTACTGGGACGTACGTATTGATCAGTGTAAGTCTTGCATGAATGAATGTTAGCATTTCGGAGTGTATCGACTTTGTTGTGAAAGCGAGAGCGGTCTCCGTCCCTGCTGTTTCTCACACGTCTTTCTGTCCTCGCTAGGACAAAGTCACTAAACCAGATGTCTGACATGATGTTTTTCACCCGTACTTCGGTGTTTCGACATCATTTAAAGTTTCACTTCATTCAAATCTGATCTGATCTTTTTAGACTTCTGAATCCTTCAACGTTTATCAAATCAAATTCAAATTCAAATTTTATTTGTCACATACACAATCCTACACAGTACGATATGCAGTGAAATGCTTAGGCAACTGCCCTGACCTAAGAGAATAAAATTAAATAAAATATAAAATATAGAATATAAAATGTAAAATGTAAAATGTAAGAATATAAAAATATAAAATGTAAGTAAGTAAAAAATTGAAATTGCACAAGTGGAAATAAAAATATTGAATATGCAAATATACAGTAAAGTGACATGTTAAATGATAAAGTGGCTTGTGTGCATATTTAAGTGACGTGTGCATACTACCCATGAGTGAGCAGGTGTGCAGTGAGGACAAGTGAGCAAATGTCCTGAATGTCCAGAGTGTCCAGAGTGAGTGCAGAAGCATGTGTGGGTGTGCAAAATGGATCAGTACTGTGTGTTGTACTGATTAAGAGACCGTATCGCCTGCGGGAAGAAGCTCCTCCTCAGTCTCTCTGTGTTGGTCTTCAGGGAGCGGAAGCGCTTTCCTGACCTCAACAGAGAGAACAGTCCATTGCTGGGGTGACTGAGGTCCTTCATGATCTTCCTGGCCTTGGTCCAGCACCGCTTGCTGTAGATCGAGTGCAGGTCAGGGAGCTCGGTGTGGATGATGCGCTCAGCTGATCGCACCACCCTCTGAAGAGTTCGTCTGTCCTGCATGGTGCTGTTCCCAAACCAGGTCGTGATGTTTCCCGTCAGGATGCTCTCTATGGTGCAGGAGTAGAAGTTCCTAAGCACCTTGGAGGGCAGTCTGAAGTCTCTCAGGCGTCTGAGGTGGTAGAGTTGTCCGAATTCTATATAAAACCACAACGAATGTTTAAAAACAAATGCGTGGTGAAATGACTTATCTTCAGTTCATCGGAGACATTTTTACTTGTCTGAAGGAGCTCTATGTTGAAGGACTTTTCCACAGACTTGTGGATACCAAATATTTAGGCAGACATTTTACTAACTACTACATTGATCCCAGTTTGAGCGTGACACACCCGGCGATGCTAAACTGTGAACAGAACACGGATGGAAATCAACCTCAAGATTGTTATTTCTTTAAAAACAGGAGCCGCTAATAAGAACCCGATGCTAGTTATTGGGATTAGCATGATGAGGTCATTTTCTCTGCGTCCCGCTGTTAGTGTTCATGACTGAATTGGAAACAAACATTTCATTCTTCCAGTATAAACACCAACTGTAGGCTAATTGATGTAATTCATTAACGTAAAAATGTTTTAACGAGAGTCAAATTAATAAAGAAATAAAGGTGACAACGGTTACTTCCAGTGTGACTCGGAGGTTTTTGCGAGGTGCTGTTCTGAATTTAGAATTTTAGAAGGACAAAATACTACAGACCAAGAAAGAAGAAACTGTTAAATATGATTATTATTGTTATATATATATATATATCGCATTATTTATTAATGTATTTATTTTTTCTTCAGTTCATTACCACCAACGTGTTTTATAAAGAGTCTCATTAGGACAGAAGTCGATACCCAAACTGTGTGAACTATGTATTTCTCTCTTTTATTATTATTATTATTATTATTATTATTATTGTGAAAATTACAGCAGGGTTTCATTATTAACTCCCACACAGAAACAAGCTAAAAGATGACGGATCATTAAAATAACTACACTGATCTATTTATGTGTCTGTTGAACATTTTATTTCTGTGCGTTGCGATTCCCGGCTGAACAGATGCGTTAAACAATAAAATCAAATGTTTTTCTGGTCGAAATGCCAAGATCATCCGGCTTCTTCATTATTAGTATTATTATTAGTAGTATTATTATTATTATGACGGATTAATGCGAAGTACAAACGAAAACAAAACCCAAATGTTTAGTGTTTAGTTATATTTAAATTGTAAGAAGTTGTTTCCTAAGCGGGCTGATGGATGGACAGTCGGACTCAACGCGGCAGCGGGTTTTTATTCATTAAAATAAAACGAAATAAAGAGGAATCACGCGTTTACGGTTAAAAGAAACTAGATAAACAAAATGTCCGTTAAATCGACAGTAAAACGACAAATGAGGAGATATTTTACAGACAAAAACAAAAACTACAACATTTTTTTTTTTGCCCGATTAGAAAAACAGTTTTAATTTTGAACTGAACGATATTTTCCTGCCGCCGAGTCCTGATTTTCTCTCTGCATTTGATCAGCCTGTTTAACTAAACAATCAAAGTTTCTGTCGGAGAAAAGAATAATTCAACTTCCATCGTGTAGAAATAACACATGAATCTTATTTAAGATCAATGTCACAAATGTCTTCATTAATATGTTGTAGTAAAACATGAGAACAAACCAGGACGCATTAAAAATCCAGATCAGTTCAACGTGAAATCGAACGAAGTTCATTTAGAATTAAAAAAAAAAAAAAAATGAAGGAAATATCTGGTAATTCGATTCTTTTTTTTAATTGATAAAGTGTTTGAGTAATAAAACTGAGATACACCTATGATAAAGCAGTTTCCACTCAATCATACACTTAATTTAACTATATTTATGGGTTTGCTTTCTCTTTAAAGACAATTATTACGTGTTGAAAAGAAACCAAGAAGGACATGACTTTTGCATGAACTTTATGAAAAGCACATTTTATTACACATCTCATACCAGTGCCATGTAGACAATTTATACAAGATACATCACAATCTAAAGTGCACAAATACTGTACAACCAAAGGATCTTAAATTAAACGGGAGTGGGCAAGCGAGAAAGAAAAAAAAAAAAAAAAAAAAAAAAGAGAGAGAGCGAGAGAGAAAAGAAAAACATCACATTGATTTTATATATAATATATATCTATGTTAAATAGAGAGAAAAAAAAAATTAAAAACAGCAGATTATTTTGAAAAGATAGGAAAAAGGAAAAATAAATCAATCCCCATCTTTCACAAAATGTCAAAACCGAAAAATTAGGATCACGATAAGGAGCACAGAGCTTTGGCACCTGTGATTAAAATGAAAATTAAATTAAAAAAAAAAAAAATAAAAAGCACTTTAAAATAGTAGAGCAAGGGGAATAGCGCAAGAAAGAGAAAACCCGAGAAAAATCTTTATTTAAGGGCTGGTGTAAAAGGCATAGTAGCTTTTGGGCTGCTCTTTTCCATACTCGTCACTTGTCACATCTTCACACTTTATGGTCGGTGAGGCATCGGCACCGGCTGAGAGACGTCGTCTTTTACACACCATGGTATAGGGCGCATCGAATTTGTCCAACGGCTTCAAATTTGAGGCCGTTTCCAGACCCCAGACTCCTCCAGCACCTGCTGTGACTGCCGTTCCTTCATCCTGAAGCTTATCTTTAGAGCTCGTCGTTATTGACGTCGTCGTGAGAGGGTCTTCAGGAAAAGCGAAGGAAGGTGGACTAGGACGAGGTGACCAAGGCAGACCGGCAGCCATTTTCCTTTGATAGGAACTTCTCCCACCACTCCATCCAGCTGAGATCGAGGCAAAAGCAGAGGATTCTGGGTAATACCCAAACGAGTGCGGGCTCTGAAGCGGGAGGGGCTTGATGCCGTAAGGGAGGACGGAGTAGTCGGCCTCGTTCTGCTGGACGGGTGTGACGAACCACCTCTGGGCGGCGGAGGACGAGGATGATGCAGAGATGGACGAGTCATCACTCTGAGGAGACAGGAGGCCGTTGGTCTGGGGTACGGCACGCTCTCCACCGTACAAACGATGATTCTGAGGGAGATTATTCACAAACTGGTCCTGGAAGAAAGGCTGCATGGCGTAACGTGCTCCTGGGACGATCTGGTGTGAACGGGGAGAGTCGGTGGGGGACGGGGTCAACCGATCACTTTCTGGAGCAGTGTACATCCTGATACAGAGAAACAGAGAGAGTTATGCATGTCTACAGATAATGAAGGATGTTGACATGTGAGCAAATGCTTTTACTTTCTCATTAAACACTAAAAGGTTTTCTGGGGAACAGTTTAAATAAATAAATAAATAAATAAAAACAGTGATCATCACTGACAAAGTGGTTCAGAGCAAAGAAACAAATTGCATGTGAAAACCAACTACTCAGTTTTGCACTCAAGTACTCTTTTTTTTTTTTTGTGTGTGTGTGTCCTTGAAATAGGACACGAAATGCTTAAGACCTGTAAAGATACAAGATATAAATACCAACCAGATGTACAAACGTTACGGTTTTGTTCGAAAATATGCACAACTCATTGCATTTGCACAAAACTGGGAGTATTGTGTAAAGTTATAGATGGTCGCAGAGGGCCTGGAGCCTCACCCATCTTGGGGAACAAGGCTGGGTACACACACACACACACACACACACACACACACACACACACACTTATTCATACACTATGGACAATCTGGGAACGCCAATTAGCCCGATCTGCATGTCTTTGAACTGTGGTAGGAAACTGAAGAAGCTTGTGGAAACCCACCAAGCACGGGGAGAACATGCAAACTCTGTGCACACAAAGCTGGGAATGAAACCTTCCAGGAATTGAATCCGGACCATGGAGGTTCAAGGAGACGGTGCTAAGCCACCATACCGTCAAAGGGACGAGTGCAAAACCCTGATGAACTTCTGTTTCCACGCTTACCTACTCTTCTGTCTAACTATACGTCACGCTCTATAACTCTGTCTGTCTGTCAGTCTTTCCCCGTCTGTTTTTTCTTCTTCTCTGTACGAGTACATCCATCACTCCCGCCATCTCTCTAGCCCTCCTGTCACACCTCCCTCGAAATCTTCATCCATTTCTTGTTTGATTCATCTGTCAAGCTGTCCATCTACCACAATCTATGCATCATCCCATCTCTACATCCATCTGTCTCTCTGAACAAGGTGGTGTATGTCTGTGTGTGTGTGTGTGTGTGTGTGTGAGAGAGAAAGAGAGAGGACACTTACGAGTCATAGTTATCTCTGAATCCTTTAGCAAACGGGTTGTGGTCAATCTTTAACTGTGTGATCTGGACAAGAGAGAAATAATCACTTTACTATACTAATGGAACACAAGGTCAGGAAGCAGAAGGCAGCAAGACCGTGTGTGTGTGTGTGTGTGCGCGCGTGTGTGTGTGTGTGTGTGTCTTACATCTGTATTCTGGTAAGCTGTGACAGCGATGAACTGGTTTTCAGGGAAAGTGAAGGTTTGAGTTTTGGACTCGCCGCTCATGTCCTCCACACCGTCTTCACTCACCTCCACGATGTGCAGCCTCGGCTGATACTTATGGAGAGACTGCAGGACAATCATCTGCGCGCGCGCACACACACACACACACACACACACACACACACACAGTGACAGACAACAGATTATTCTCAACATGGTAACGTTTTTTTTTTATTTAGCTTACTATTTTTTTTGGTGTATTATTTTTCTGTTGCATTTTAACCACACACACACACACACACACACACACACACACAAACACACAGAGCAGAGAATTGTTCTGTCTCTGCAAAAACAGTAGACACAGTAGTGTCAAACCACTGAACCACCATGCATACTCAGTAAAAATCTTTACTTCAGCCAAAACACACACACACACACACACACACACACACACACCATCTTCCAGTAAATGTTTATTTTTCTGCATTTGTGCCACACTTCTTACACAAGGTCTCATTAGCAGTTATGTGGAACGAGAACATCAAGTTATGCCAACAAGCTGCTGGCTAATTAGCATTTAGCATATATGCTCCTATACGCACTCCTCCAAAAACCGACGGAAGATCCTGAAGTAAAAACACGTCACCTTTAGCTTTTTGGTCCATAGTTTTATTGCTACAATAAATAAAATTGTACAAAACTGAACCATGCGCGGTTTATAACGCGCGCACACGCACCACGATACCCTTCTTAAAAGTGCTGTAATGTTTGCAGATAAAATTAGTGAGCACTGAGGACAGAACGAGTTCTCAGAGAAATGTAGAAAAATGTATCATTCAAAGTTCATGTTTTAAAACTGCCTTAAACAGTGTTAACACCAGTGCAAAACTCTCACTTTCTCCACTTGCACTGGTTAAATGTGGTTTAACTTGACGGAAGCCCTCATTTACACCTGCGCTAATTGGCTAGCATGCTAACTTCCTAGCTAATTGCAGTAGCTTGGCTCAATTATCGACTGTGTCTAAATGGAGGCATTAGAGTGACGGGCATGGAGCGGGGTTCTAACTGTTCAGTCCTGAAACAACGCGACAAAGGATTTTAAAATGGAAAAGTTCTAGAATGTTCAAGAATAAAGAACTGTGCTCGAACGCTAAAGAAAGAAAGGAGTGTTTTAGAACATGAGCATATCAGCTTTTGAGATAAACGATATCTACATCATGAAGATGGGATCGTGTCTGTCAAACTTGCTTCATCACCATTTTCTCGGTTGTTGCATAGTGGTTTGACACTTTAGTGTTGGTGCGTGCGTACGTGTGTGTGCACAGAACCTTTTTGCAGCCTTTGTGCTAATAATCAGCATTGTCTGTGCATGCGTGAGCGCGCACATCTACTGTATAAAAGTGCATAAAGTCGACTTGTGAGCATAAACAAAGTGAAAATTTGCACCTCGGACATTGTGCATTAAGTTCACACTGGTTAGGGCAATTTCACACCAGGGATGTGAAACGTTGTGTCTGAGCTAAATGACTACGCCAAGTAAGGACTTTGTTGTAAATCATGTTAAATGTTAGTCTACTTATAAGGTCGTTCTGTCCCTGCAGCGGATTAATACTATAGTGTGTGTGTATTTCGAGATCAAATTAAATAGCATCAAATATAAACATTACTATGCTAAGGACACCTGGTCCCCATAAGGTTGTGTGTGCATGGACGTGCATACGCATAAAAATATGATTAAAACAAAACATAAGAACTCGTTGTCTCCAGGATAATAAGATTATATCGCCGCGTTTATATTACTGAGGACACTCAAACTCCTGGTCCCCACAGATACATTTTGCTGAGTTTTATACACACTGTGTGCATGTTGTATAGTTAGAAACCCCCATCCGCGGGACTTTAAGGGTCATCAGCCAGTCATATAAAGTGCAGCCGACCCATCACTGAGGGACTTGATTACGGACGGAGTGTAACCCCTGACAAGTTGTGTTTATGCTCCCACCCGCTGAAGAGTGAAGTCAACTGGATCTTCTATCTGCATTATTGCACTGCAATCTACCTACTTCACTTTTCGTACACCTTACAGTGCAATTTCCAATTATTCCACTATGGAATGTAACACATTCCTGACAGTGGTCATAGTTTATTATGAGAAATTTAGAATCTGTTAAATTCAGTGCAAGGATAAAGTCATGTACTTCCTATTTATGTTGCTATATTGGTGTTGAATTTTAAACAATTACATTTTTTTTTTTTTAAACATACACTTTTTTTTTGGAGAAGGTTTTGTCCTCACAAGGTGTGTGTACCTGTACATTGTGTGTACTGACTCCGTTTACAAGGACAGTCACTGTGTCCAAGGTCCTGACAAGGTTCCCCAACGTTCATTAGTGCTCATGCATATATTTGCAATAAAATGTGACTTAAAGAAGAAAAGTAGACACACGGATCTTACAGTTTACTCTGCCACCAGGTTACAATGTCTACTACCACCACAGTGTGTGTGCATGTGTGTTTTTTTTTTTCCCCTCTCTCTGGTTAAAGAGCACATCCAGTCCCCACAAATTAAAAAAAATACCAGAATGTGTGTAGAAGATTCAACGCAATTGTAAATATGCATGCATGCAAGCAGGACGACTTCATGTTTCTTTCTTAATGCAAATACACACACACACACACATTCAGATATAGCAACCTTGTGGGAAGAAACATGAAATCTTTCTGCTCACATGCATAAAAATTTACAAAGTAAATTTACAACTCTGTTTAAGGGAAAAAACATTTTTTTTTACATTACTGTGTTTATATGGATACTCCGGCCCTGACGTTTTCTCTTGAAAATGTTGTGTGTGTGTGTGTGTGTGTGTGTGTGTCTACCTGGGTATTGTTGTTGTTTGCGCCCTTGTTGTTGGTCAGTTTCAGCTTGCTGAATGAAATCTCCTGCCTCATCCAGTGAGCTCCTGTATTCGGCGACTCGGGATGTACATACATTTTGTTTCCTGAAACATACAAATTAAGTTAATTATTCAGGGATTCACAATTATCACTTCCTGTGTCAAAAACATCTTGTCTTGATGTAAAAAAAAAAAAAAAATTGCGTTCCAAAAACAAAAATTTTAAATTGCTGTTATGTGTTGGGCTGCGATCATTAAAGAGAAGGTCACACTGAACAAGCTCATTAAAACAGCCGAGTCTGTTGTTGGCTATAAGCTCGTTACCCTGGAGGGCAGTCGGGGACAGAATGCTGGTCATCATAGACGAAGCCTCTCATCTCCTCCATAAACACTCGAGACGCTTAACAGCGGCTTCAGCATCAGACTCAGTTATCCTATCCTACTGGAACAACACAGGAAATCGTTCCTACCGAGTGCCATCAGCCTCTACGACTAACGCCAGGCCCGTGGTCACTGATCTGGACAACGTTACCTCGGTGAGCTTTTTGTTCTGCTTAAGATTTCTCTTTCCTTTTATTTCACAGCATAATATCTATGCTACATAAATGTGCACACAGTCATTTTTTTTCTGTGTTCTACCACAGTATTATTGAAATTTTATGCATCTAGTTGCTGTGGCAATCAAAATCTCCAGTCATGGATTAATAAAGTCATCATCAAATAGTAGAATCGAAATATATGTTAATTGAATAAAACAATAGTGTTCCGTTCTGAAGAGGATATAACCAGTATATATTTAGATGAAGTGTGAGGAATGCTGCTCATTTCGAAACACACACACACACAGACACACACATATGACACCCACTCTGTCTGCACAAGCTTCTTAGTTTCAGAACTCCTAGTGAATTTGTGCTTTATTCATGTAAATAAAAGCAGATGCTATTTGGAAACCTGCAAAATGCAATGAATTTTAAGCATTTTTTTTTTTTATCTTGCGATACATTTGTTGCAAGCTTCATATATACAGACTATATAGACAGTTTCAAGCTGCATTTATTTTTGTTTATTTATTAAAAATGTTGATCTGTTGAAAAAAAAAATGACTGTATATTGAATAACTGTGAAATGCCTTGAGAATTTTAAAACTTGTCCGATACCAAATGAAATCATACCAAGATTTCTATTCAAATGTTCATTTTTGTTTTAGATTTTTATTATTGCAATTATTATTATTATTATTATTATTATTATATTATATAAAAGATGGGTACCAAAAGGTATGAATTGTACACATTTGTCACCATCATCCCACTGACCATAAAGGACACAGGTACTAGTGATGTATTTAATAATTCTGTTTATCAGGAACTAAATTCCTATTTGACTATTAGCAAATATTGTATAAAATAATGAGACTGAAACTGAAATTTCCTGTCCCTGTATTTCTCTTCCAAATGGACTTACTGTATATTCATTAAAAAAGGAGCAAGAACACCAACATGTTTATATGAAGTACGTATAGATTCATTAATCAAAAAGAAAGTGACAACACTTTTCAGAGTTTTCTTTACAGTACTGTTTGTCACGTTATGGCAAAAATGCCACAAGAGTCAGATTTTCTACTTACCTAAGTTACCATGTTATACAAGTGTTGGCGTTTTTAAGTCACTTTGTACTTCTAGTTCCCTTTTCCCCTGCAGTGAAAGTGCACTGTAACTTCACACACTTAAAACTGCCTTCTCATTTCACACTAATTGTGTGAAAAAAAAAAAGTTATTTATAAAAAAAGAAAAGAAAACACTCCCCTGTAGCTGTTGTGCAGAACCCCACAGTTTCTGGTGTGTGTCGAAACTTTGTTGAAATAATTTTCATTTTTATAGCAAAAATTTTCACCCTTCATTTCAACCCATTTTTCATTCCTCAAATGCATGCAATATGAATAAGCTTCACTCGTGTAGTTCAGTGTCAACATGAAGCAACATACAGAACAGAGATACAAGCTCCTTTATGAGGTTCTAAATAGTTCTAAGCTGCGACTGCTCTTATTTTGTGCTAAAATGTAGAAATCATGAGCTGTAAAAAGCCATGAGTGGATTTTAATGACATTATTATACAGACGCATTCACTCACTGATGAACCATAATTATTTTGCACTTTAGGTGCTTCTTAAATTTAGGACTTACTTTTTTTTTTTTTTTTTTTCACTAAATGTTTGCTCACAGCATGCTGCTGATTTTGTTTATTTAACTGTAAGATATCATCCCCCTTAGTGGTGCATGCAGGTGTAATGTTTTGCACAGTGCATTAAGAATTACATTACTTTTACATTGGAAGTTCACTGTGCATAAAGTTCTTTAAAACAATAAGATACTGTTTCACTGCTGAGTTTGTTTGCATAATGTTTGTAAAATAAATAAATAAATAAATAAATAAATAAAAATCGTATTTCAGGGGCTTCAAGCCCGACTCCAGTCATCATCATCATCATCATCCCCCTTCCTCACCTTGCATGTTGTTGTCCGCTTTGCCACACGTGACCCATTTCCCGCCCTGGAAGCGCCAATGATTCGGGTCCGCGAGCACGACCTCCACGAACACGTTGTAGTGCGCGCTCACGTTCAGTCCCGCGATGTTGAAGCTCAGGAACGGGAACATGCGCCTGCGCAGAACACAACATCGGGTTTGGATGGTGGTTGTTGTTTAGAAGAAAAAAATTGAGAGATTGAACAGCGGCTGCACGAGACATAATAACAACAATAATAATAATAATAATAATAACAATAATAATAATAATAATAATAACAATAATAATAATAATAGCTTGCAACGTGTTGTGGTAGTGTTTAACATTCACTACCAACGGAATAACCACTTATATTAAAATATTAAACACGTATAAACATGGAAACATACGTACAAATAACATCAGTATTATTACTACTACTATTAATAATAATAATAATAATAATAATAATAATAATAATAATAATAATGTTGTTTTGATGGTCTTTATTTTGCGCATGAGTAAAGAGAAGCGAGGAAAAAAAGCATGCACTCTTATCTCTAATCCCAAAACATGAATTCGCATTAATTAACTAAATGCATCCATAATTATTCCACTTCACCTAAATCGGAGTAAATGGTCATTATAGAAAATAAAAAGGAAGGAGATACTGTAGATGTGCAGTGAGGTGCTGATTGTTGAGAAGAGAGACAGGGATTATTTTCTGCGCATTTCTTGTTCTTTAGATTAAATTAGATGTGACTGATGATCAGGGTGAACATCACTGGATTAATACACGCAGCTCTCCAACAGGACACTACAGCAGCAATAATAATAATAATAATAATTTATTATTATTATGAATTATTATTATATACCAATTTATTATTATGATTATTATTATATACTAATTTATTATGATTATGATGATGATTATTATTATTATTATAAATGTCACTTCCTTATTCATTACCACTCGCGCGTATAACCAGTAACAGTATACAGTATAACCGCAAGCGCGCGCAGTGTGATGAACTCGACCTATTCGTGTTTATTAGAAATGGAAAATAAAAATGCAAGTTCGCTTGATGCATGCTTTGTGTGTGAAAAATAAGTACGAAAAATCTTCACACTCGCAGTATAAACACAAAACTGCAACGACATCAATTAAAAAAAAACACACACACACACACACACAAAAAAAAACTTTACATCAATTAAATTGCGTTTTTTATTCACCGTGACACATGACCGGAAGTACCTCTCAGGTAAAAACGATCAGTTCGGATCGAATCTAAAGGTACACTTCTAATTGCCGCTCTTTGGCTGCGCATGCGCAAGATAATTCCACCAACTTTTTTTTTCCATTATGCGGGAGCGAGAAATATTTTCTGTTTCGTCCAGAGAAAGACTAGAATTAAATGCACTGAATTCATAAGCAGACGATAATAGATGTCGCTTTATTTATGACTTTAAAATATACCAGTTTAATCATTTGCTTGGAATCACGTGGAAGGTATAATGCACACGACCCTCACCTGTCCGGATTGTTATGGAATCGTTTCCCGGTTTAATTAACTAAATGTACTGAATAGATCAGAAAATACCGTTCAGAAATATTTGATAAATTGTCATTGTAATCACCACACTGTTTTAAACATTTATATCGCTCATCATCTTGTAAAAGAATAATTTTATTTAATTCCAAGTCCAATCAATTTATTATTATTATTATTATTATTATTATTATTATTAATAGTCATTGCAGTCTGTACTTTGTGCCAGTTTGTTTTTTTCTGCTTAGGTTTATAGCCATTTAGGCCTGATCATTTAAATAAGCTGGCACTTCAATCTGTTTCTCCGGAAATATTTAAAACCAAGAATAAAAACCTGAAAGGTGGAAGATCAAATAAAGACTACACTTTTGGAGAGAGAGAGAGAGAGAGAGAGAGAGAGAGAGAGAGAGAGAACGTGCACACCCCGTGAATACAATTTAACTAAATACAATTTAACATCACCATTGGTTAGATCCTTACCTGATATTTGTTATTATTGTTGTTAATATAGTTTTTTTTATTGTTTACCTAATGTTGTATTTTCCTATTTATTATGTTAATAATGTATATATATATATGCGCACAAGTAAAAGACCCACATTTGTAAGCTCTGATGTCTATAATGATATGCTAATTATCTCTTTTAAAAAAACAAAAAATATCAAAAACACAACATGACCCCACTTAGCATCACCATGTGGAATATCCAAGGGCTGAGCTCATCAACATTTGGAATAAAAATAATTTTACATATATATATATATATATATATATATATATATATATTTTTTTTTTTTTTTTTTTTTTTTTTAAAGAGAGAGAGAGAGAGAACTCGTACCTGCCCTGCTTGGTGATGATCATCTCGGTCTGATGCCGATGGAACTTGAGCCAGAGCGCGCGGTTACACAGGTACACCTGCGCCCTGCCCACGGCGAGCCCGGGGTGGTAGGACGGGTACAGGCAGGTGGGCCCCTGTCCGAACTGGTACGCGGCGGCGCTGGGAGGCGCGAGCTGAGCGCGGGAACCGCAGACGGCGCCCGGCGGAGGCGGCGGCGGCGGCGGGGGAGGCGGCGGCGGCGGCGCGAGCACCGAGGCGGCGGAGGAGTACGGTGAGGAGTAGCGCGCGGCCGCGCCGCCGTACACCGGGCCTCCCTGCGCGCCGTACGGGAACAACGAGCACGCGCTGGCGTCTGAGCTCGGCGAGATGAAGTAGCGGTCGGTACCGAGCTCTTCGATCCCGTAGCGCCGGGTCACCAGCTCTTCATCCTCCTCTCCTCCTCCTCCTCCTCCTCCTATTACCGGAGAACTCTTCCTGCTCTTACTCCCGGTGGAGAACTCATCTCCCTCTCGCTCTCCTCCTCCTCCTCCGGTCCCGGTTCCTCCACCACTCGCACTGCTGCTGCTGCTGCTGTTGCTCATCATCATAGCGGAGCGGTACTTCTTACCCGGGTCAGGCTCGTGCTCGGTCCGGCCCGCGTCACCGGGGAAGCCGTGTGCGCTGCTTGTGTGCGCGCTCGCGTGCGCGGACGAGCCCGGGCTCGTGCTGTCGGAAGATGAAGAGGATGATGAAGATGAAGAAGAAAGCGTGTAGAAAGTCTTGGGTAAGCTGGGCAGCAGACTCTCCAACTGCATGCTCGATGACTGACTGACACACACACACACACACACACACACACACACACACAACAAATAAAAGAATAAGTGCGGGATAAATAAACCAGCAGGAGAGTAAAGCGCTTACAGGACCACTGTGATGATGTTCTGCTTCGGTTTGTGTCTGAGACTCTGATCTGAGGGTACAGGGGGTTTATATACCACACACACACACACACACGCCACACAGAAAGGGGCGGGGCTGCCTTTTTCTGACACTGGGGTCCGACAACAGCCTTGTTAAATCAGTTCAGAAACTAATTAGTATTTAATCTTTAAAAACAAAACAAAATTAAGATTTTAAAAACACACATACACCAAACATACATAAAGTTTCTTCTTAATATCTCTATAATAACCTGTAGAAGAGGTTGAGATATTGAGATATTCGTCTCATTTTAAACGAAGGCGAGTGTTTTAAAGTAATTCAAAGAGTTTTAAAATACTACTTGCTTGCTTTCTCTCTCTCTCACACACACACACACACACACACACACACACACACGTTCAGCTTTACGTGACACAAACGTAAGAGGAGACTTATTTTATCGTTTGCTAAGAAGATTGATTCTTTAACACAAACAAATGGAACACACACACACACACAACATACAACCAATTACCCCCCCCATACACACACACACACACACACACACACACACACACACACACACCACCTAACCAATTAACCCCCCATACACACAATTTAAAAGAAAGAGCTAAAAGTAAAGCACACACACCAATAAAAAAAAAGAAAGACCTAAACACACACACACACACACACACACACACACCTCTCTCTCTCTCTCTCTCTCTCCAGTTGAGCAACGCAAAGCGACGATGTTTAATCTCTTCTCTCTATGCGGTGTTTATTTTTATTTCTTTGCCCCTAAACTCCTCTCTCTCTCTCTCTCTCTCTCGCACACACACACACACACACACACACACAAATAGAAACGCGTCCGGCAGCATTAAGAAAGCTCTGGGTCCTTCGTTAGAACGTGCGCATGGTGCTCCGTCATGGTCCCTCCTCCTAACTATACACCTTACACACACACACACACACACACGGAGAGAGAACGAGTGAGAGATCCTTCAGGTGTTTCCCCTTGCGACACTTTCGTTAACACAGGGTAAAAAAAAAAATAATTAAAAAAGATCAAACAAACAAATAAATAAATAAATATTATAATAATAAATTACACGGTCCTTTAAATCAGTGATTATTATTAATAACATGCATCAGATAAACACGCTGGTCTGATTGTTAGAATAACGCAAACACTGTCTAATATTATCAAACAAACAAACAAAATAAATAAAATAAATAAATAAATAAATAAATAGAAGTGAGTAAAATGAAGTGAAGCGCGAGGAGGAGGTGTGAGGGCATCAGCTGTGCTCGGGGGAAGAACAATGATCAGTGTGTGTGTGTGTGTGTGTGTGTGTGTGTTCATCAGCTGAAATTTCTCACAAATACAAGTGTAAATGTAGATGTTTATGATGATTTGCATTATGTTTTTGTGATGTGAAATGAGACAGAGATTCTGTTCAAACT